>JANZLQ010000001.1:10894632-10929798 GCA_026212715.1 Elanus axillaris
CCCCCCCCCCCCCCCCCCCCCCCCCCCCCCCCCCCCCCCCCCCCCCCCCCCGACGCATGACAAGACGATCTGGTCTGGCAGGCTATAGCAGTAGGTATTGCATTCTTCTGTTTTAACTCTACCTGAATGCAAGATATAATCTTTGAAATATTTTAAATAGAGAACTGCTTCAGCAAGATGGATTTCTGCATATCATTTACAAAGTATGTTTTTAATGCCTTTCTGAAATCCAAACTTATGCAAAATGGGGCTTGTTATGCATGTCTATGCATTTTAATCTCCTGCAGTGATTTGTCAGTTTTCCTTAACATCTCCCTGGCATATTACAGCCATTCTTCAACTTCGCTTCACAGGGCTGCGTTTCTGTCTTAACTCACTCAGTTTCCGAGCAAGGAATGAATTGCAATTTAGTTATTGTATGGTAAGGTTTATAAGCTGATGTGCCTATTTCCTTGGATTGGGATCAGTACCAGTTGTGGATTTAAAGACTGGGAAGACCTGGGCGTAATTCAGGCTGCAGTATCTTTTATGCTTTTGTGTACGCAGTTGTTGCACAGCTGTTCGGTTAATGTTCTTGTTTCTATTGATTTGTGCTACTTGTGTGTTTCTGGTTTACACTGATAATTTGTTAGTAATTTTTTTTGTTTTCTTTCTGCTTGGAATGTCTAAAATAGCTCAGCTAACCAAAGAGATGATGTGATTTTTTTTATTATTTTTTAAAATTTTTTTCCTCTCTTTCCAGATGGGCTTTCTGGCAGAGACCAGCCAGTAGAGCTGCTGAATCCACCTAGAGTGAACCACATGCCTAGTTCTGGTAAGAAGAAAACTTTTATTAAACGTTTTTCCTATTCTGAGAATACAGTAAAATATTCTGCAGCTCTGTCTTGCAAGTGGGAGAGCAAAATGCAAATGTGAAATGCTGGAACAAAGTGTGTTAGAACTTGCACGCATCTACTTTCCCAGGCTGGGTGAGTGGGATTTAGGAATGTAGAAGAGGATGGAGCACAGCAGCATTAGGAGGCTTAAATAGCTCAGCCCTTACCCTTGGCAGGGGGGCTAAGGAGAGCTTAACCTGCTTGGAGCTGCTTGTTTTTCCTTAGAAAGGAGAGGATAGCAGAACAAAGCAGCATCTTATGAGTCTTTTCACAGCCTTAAAAGAAGCACCGAGAAGCAAAGTAGGTTTTTGAGTTTCTGCTGCCATTAAGGAGAAATCTCCTTGTGTTGAATACAGGAACCTAACACAGGATGATCAAAGCGTATCACACTGGGCTCTGGGCTGTTTGCTTTTCTTCCGTCTTCTAATGATCCTGCTACAGTATCTCTTGGGTCTTGTCCTTCTGGTATGAAGCAAGCACAGCAGCCACTGTGTTCATCCTGGAGGACTGCTCCTCGTGGAGCCGAGAGGGATCTTAGGGCTCACAATTGCAGCTCTTCAAATGATCGAAACCGAAGTTTTGGTCACAATACATGAAATGCTATGGAAAGCAATCTGCTGCTGTCTTTTGTGTTTCCCCCTTCTCTCTTCCAAAAGCATTTTGTTTCCAGGTGCAAACAGATAGAGATATTTATACTAGGGATGGTTTGCTATATGAAGCATTATCTACTTTCCAGGTAGGAGCTTGAGTTTTCCAAAAACCCAACTTTCCCTTCTCTGCTGCCTTCCAAATTGCCTTTAGGTCCCTGCTGCCTTCCAAAATGCCTTTAGGTCCTTTTATATTAAGGAAGAGATCTCGCAGAAGATCTAAGCGCTTCTGGTAATGCAAGTTGGAAAAATGTAAATGAAGCTTGTTTTGAATAACTTCAGTAGATGAAGGGGGAGGAATGGGCTGTGACCTAACCTAGATTTTTGTGGACTTAAATGCATATCTGGGGAAGGAAACTTTTTAGGGAGGTAGAGCTATTGTGTTGGGGAAAAAAGGAAGAGATCCTCCTTTACCAGGTACGAGTGTTTGGCTTTGGATTCTGAGAAACCTCTCTTCCTTCCGTGTGGTCTAAAAGTTGTCTGTCAGGTAAGGGAGGTTATATTCTCCTAACCCCAAGAGAGATTCTCATTTTAAGAATACCGTGGTAACACAGGAAAACTTAAAGGTTTCATATCCATGTGCTAGATTGAATTTTGTGGCTCTGCACAAGAGGAGTCACTGTCCTCTTTACTGTCAGTACATCAATGGCCAGTATTGTGAACGTGATGGGTTTTAGACTTTTTTTTTTTTAATTCATTTTGTTGTTGCTTGTTATGTTTAATGTTTCCTTTTGATATACTACAGGACAAAGACTGATGCTGGTTAACAACTTGGGTTGATGGAGTTCAGTATGCTCTTGACTATTTTTCCCCAGATGAAAGGAGGCTTTTTTAAGGTGTTATGTACTCATACAGGATTCATGGAATACTTACTGTTTGGATTTCATTTTGAGTGTTTTTTAATAGCTTGCCTGTATGCCTACTGAAAAAAGAAATAGCTAGCCATTACTGGGGTGCTGTGCTCATGGTAAGTGGGCGGGATGTGACATGGGCAGCAACATCTCTTTGTCAAGTGGCTTCTGCCAGCATTTGAGCCATGGGAATTCCTGTCTCATGCTAGAAAGCTCAGGCAGGTCATGCATGTAATGGGTGAAGGATAGGACTAACTAGGAATGAAGTTGTGACCTTATGCAAGAAGCAGCATTGGCTCTGGACAGTGGTCACCCAGGTATTTTTTCAGTAAAGACCCTAAGTTTTTTCAGTTTCTGCTACATTTTGGAGAACTCTTTTCAGCCCTGCAGTGTGTATACAAGCTGGAAATGTCTTATACGTGGATTTGCAGAATGATAGTTAAAACCTGGAAGCACAATGTTTGGCAGAAAGTAAAAAGATGTTTTGGCATGTTTGTAAATGCAAACAAGTATCGTTGATCTTGGAAGTGGCTTATCAGCTGGCTTTCAAGCGTGGTGCCTGCCTATACCTATGTATCCTGATGGGTTTTTAAAATTACTGTTAAAAGTTGCTGTCAGCTTGAGGGAGTTACCCACCTGGGCAAACCATTCTCCTGTCTGGTTTTTAACATTATTACCTTGAAGAGTTTGCTGCAGATCCTTCTGAGAGAAGAAAGGAGAAGTAATACCAAGTATTGCTCTGGAAAAACAAGTTACGTGTGGCTTTGTAGGGTGTTGTCCCAAGTCTCAGGCATAGCTGAAATAATGGTGTTGAAAAACAGCTTAAGGAAAAAAGTGCTTAATTGTATCCTGGGATACTCCATTTAAAACCATATCCCATCCTAGTTATGGTAAAGCAGCTGATTGTAGCCCTCATGATGAATAAACTTGAGTGGACGATGAGCCTTTATCCCTAGAACTACATTTCCAGTTAAGATAAAGTCATTGTGGTGTACTTGCAGGAAAGCAAAATGTTTTCTCTTCACCATGAACCAAGTGAAGGAGAAGTTTGATCCTTGCTAGTTGTTCTCTGATGGAAAGGGGTGAGAAAGGGATGTACAATACCTAGGTCCTAAACATGCTCTGTTCTGTGAAAGCATCTCAAGTACAAAATCAAAATGTTTACAGCACTTTTATGAAACTGTTTTAGGAGTGAATTGGGTTGAGTAGAATGGAGTTCAGTCATCGGCAAGGTGTGTTTTTAGGAAAATGATTTCTCTCTCTGTTTTTTGCATAAATTAAGGATAAATTTAAGGAGGGGAAACATTTTCTCTTTTAAAAAATGTATCACCCATAATTGGTGCTTCTGATTTTTAGTTGCTTGTAAAAGTAAAACAAGACAAAACCCCCAAAACCCACATTGCACAGGAATATAATAAACTGTTTGATAATACTGCTTTCTCTTTTTCTGGCTCCAGAATATTACTGCATCTTTGGCCTGGGGGAGGAAGGGATGACATTGCTTTTCCTTAACTTTTACTTGCTGAATTCAGAGATCTTCAGAGCAAGGACCACACAGATTATTTTTACTTAATGCTACATGGAAAACCTCATGATGATTAAGGGGCCAAGTTTAGTAGGAGAGAAAGCTTCTCAGATCCATGGGCACCGAGGTGGCCACTGCCTGGTTTTGGTGGGTGGCAGTGGATTGCTTGGAGAAAGATGAAGGAATTGTCCTGCAAGTTAGCATACTGATTTTAAGTACTTTTTGTGTTTTATAGTGTTTTGCTTCATTTTAGCAGTGAACTTAGTTGCAGTCTGCATAGGGTGACTGATTCATATGTACCGAGGGAGGGACAGAGCTCTCTTATTTTTTCTTCCTATGCTTTTAAACTGAGCAATGCTATGCCTTTTCCACAGTGCAAAGCTGGGGGCCAGTCTTAAAGACCTTGATTGTGTAAATATCTAGATATGTTGTAGATAACCCTCTTAAAAACATCGCTTGTGTACTGTTGAAACCATCCTTGAGATTTATCAAATAGATCTTCATTAAGCATGCTTTGTAGAATGAGTTTTCTTTCTTTATAAGGCTGTGTTTACAGTACTTTGGATAACTACCTTCCGTAAGTCTTTTCAGTTTTTCTTGTTGGTATAAACTTTATAGTTGCTTATTTTGTTACAATACGATCTTAAGCAATTTCTTTAGTACTGGAAATGTGAAAACAGCTTGATATCTGTGATACATAAGTGAAATGCTAGAATTAAGTAACATGGAAGCTAGTCCCTTTTAAACTTAAAAGCTTTGCTTTAAGTAATAAAACTGCAGATTGGGATTAACAGTCTCAGCTGACCAGCCATGTTTCCCCAATATGCTGGTTATGGCCTAATGTGAAGTTCTAGGGATATCTGTGTACAGTTCAATTACTGAATTGGGAAAGAAATTCCCCTTCTCATAGCATTTCTATTGCCTTTTCAGGGATGGTTCCCAAGCTGTGATAAAAATTGCTGTGATTGAGTGCAGCTGACAAATAGTTTGCATTGGGACGTATCCATTGCAGAATACAGACATATGGAGAGGTTGAGGAAAAGATGCTGGGCTTCTTTCTTGCCCCTAAGGTGAAGACCTCTCTCTGGCTGCTCTTGCAGATGGGATGGAAAGCTGCTGCATGCCTTCTTGAGGTTGTTCTCCATCTGACATCTGCAAACCACTGGTGGTCTGTGAGGCCATCATGCACGTTGGAGAACTGATCAGTGGTGGTTTTCTGATGACTTTTTGAGGGTTGATAGTAGTCTCCTGTAAAAGTGGGTTAAACAAAGCATGGAGGTTGGCTGCTGCTCAGCAGTTTCCGTAAGACCAAGAGGGGCTTGACTGGGGATGACTTAGTGGTGATGAGCAGACTGCATCTTCTACAGGAGGCTGCTCAAAACTGCTCTTCTGCATGTGGCTGCACCCCTGCTCTCCATCCAGGCCACTGCCGCTGGCCACACTGACCTCCTGCTGCTGCCGTTACTGCAATGCTGCTGCTCAGCCCTCGGGATGGCTCTTCCAGCACAGTACTGGGGCTCTTCTGGATCTGACACTGGCAAGAGCAAGGGCAGCATGGCAGCGGCTGCCAGAGGATTATGCATGAGATTTCAGCTCCCTGCTTTTTCTTCTTCCTGGATCTAATTATCCAGTCTCACTTCCACATTCATTTGAAAAAAAATGTTGATGTATGTATGAATAAATGGTTTGCAAAAGCCTCTGGACTAATATTGTTACATGATTTTACGGGCTTTTGAAATTGGAGATTAATCCCTGTCTCTGAGAGGAAGGAGTACGTCTAGTTGGTCTAACAGAGCTCAACACCCTGCCTTTGTTAATTTATCCCTTCAAAGGAAGGGGATGCCTTCTTGCTGCACTGTGTTTTCAGATACTTGCCTGCTTTCTACGGTGTGTCTGCTTCAAAAGCTCCTTCAGAAATGTACCAAATCAGCGTGGCACAGTGGGGCTTTGAAGCAGGTTCAGATTGCTGGCTGGTCAGCTAGGATTTGGGGATCCCAACAGGCTCATGCCTCTGCAGACAGGAGCCTGTTTGTCCTTGTTCACAGTGGGATGTGTTAATACGGGAACGTCATATGGTTTTTATCATGCTCCAGAAGTGTAGCTCACATACAGAAAGGCTAGTCCTTTACCGTTAAAAATATCCTGATCTATTCTTTGTGAAGGCAGGGGTTGGGGTGGGGGAAGGGAGGAACCCACCCAAATTATCATTAAAAGTGAGTTCTTGAGAAATCATTTTAATGTCACAACCATACACTAAGCAGATTAAATTTTTGTTTGCTTATTTTCCTATTATTAGCTTATTTAAAAGCTGCAGCTATTTTTGTCAGGCTTAGTGTATTAATTTTGCCACTGTTTAGATGCTCTAGCATAAGATAGCAGAGAAACTGCAAGTTCGTGTAGCTTAGAGCCTTGATAGTTAAAATCAAGTTAACCTTGTATTTACTGCAACAGGTATTCTTTCCAACCCTAAGCTAGAGGTACAGAATGTAGCCTGTGCAATGACAGTAAGTGTTTTACCAGCTAGAGGTACTAGTAAAGCTCACCTTCCTTAACCCATTGCTCAGCCAGGAAAGCCTGCATAACGCTTCAACCAGCTCCCAGATTTCCACAGATGATTTGCTGTATTGTTGTGCTTTTGTAAAAAGCCCTTTGCAGCATGTCCAGAATGCGGTCAGCAAATCTGGGGTTATTTATGCAGGACAGGGGAGGGAATTGCCCCATCTAGAGACTCTGGGCAGCTCCCTGCAAAGTGGCAGGGAAGTTCAAGCTTCAGGACCTTGTTGCTGGGCTAATATTGCACCCAAACTCATGTTTTATTGGTCATAATCGTAGGATAACTTAATGATGCTCTAACTCTCCATCAGCATGTGCCCGTTGCAGGGTTGCATGCATGTGTAGGGATGTAAGCAAGACGGATGAGCTTTTTGGCCAGCCTGGTGAGGCATCATCTCTTGCCTGAACTTCAGCATCTATGTGCTGCAAGGAATTAAACATTTCTCTTGCTGAGTTGGGTTGCTAGAGCAGGAACCACTTTGTTGTCTGCCCAGAATGTGGATGTCCTGATCCTGTGGGATGGGAACCGCAGGACCCTGTACCTCCTAAACTCTTGTTTTGTTGTGTTTTGTCTCAGAAGAAGTATTTAGCTGTCATCTTCTTTCTTACCCACAAGGAAATGGTTATTAAATAGAGGAGGTGGGATGAATTATTAATAACTTGTTCCTCTTTTAAAAGCTGAAAGCACCATTTAAATCTTAAGCGCTTGAATACAGAGCTGTTTTCTTAGATGAAAGGTAACTGGCAGGAAAGTTTGCTTTACTGCAAGACCCAACTTGCTATTTTTCTTTATTCTTCCCTCACCTTGTTTAGTTTATTAATTTATACTGATCAACTATAGATTTCACTGGATGTGCTTAGTCCTGACTGTTCACAAAGTATTATTTTCAAAAATAGTAATTTTCACCAATTCCTTACCAAAGGAAAGGTTGTTTTGTAGTTTTGCTTTTATATAAAAGCAGGTGATGGAGGGAAGAGCCCTTGAATGAATGATGGTATTTACATTAGACTTTCTGACTTCTTAGGGAATGAGGAGATGGCATGATATGAGCAGACATTTAAAGGCTCACTTGAATTGTTAATCAGTAATCTGTTCCTATTGCCTCTGGCTCATCTAAAAATAACAGTACTGTGTGATGAATGAAAAGCGATAAATATTTCATGGAAAGTTGATCATGGATTGAGGCGTTTCTCGGTAAAAAAATTCTGTGTGTCTCAGATGCGCTCTTTCAGTGACTGTGCCGTGTCCTGTTTGCCATGTGTGTTTCTGCTCTGGGTGTTTTGCCTGGATCTGCAACCTTAAAGAGGTAATTGAGATAAAATTTTTGTTGTGTTGCTTTTTTAAATTTTGTTTCATTTTTAATTCCCTCACTTTTTCAAGGTAACACTTGTCCTGCAGCTGGAGTGGTCTGACACACCCTGTACTCGACTCCTCTTTTCCATCAGCTTCTCCTGATGCCTGCTAGATAGATGCGAGAGTTAGCTGGAGGACGAGGGTGGAGGATTTGCTGTGAGGACTGTTTCGTTAGCAGTGTGTTTGCTTTGGTCTGCGTTCCATTTTTTATTGGTATGCTGTGTACTACAGAGCTCCCCAGAGTGCTTATGCCAAAATTAACTCATGGTAGTTTATCGCTGAAGGGGAAATAGATGCCCTAGGTGTGTGCTCAGCAGTGACCTGCATTCCTAGGATTTTAGGAATTCCTCTTCTGACACAAGATGCATTTAGCAAGATTCTAGAGGCTCTTCCCCAGTATATATTGATTTTCAGGGCTGTATTTGGCTCTGCTTTGTCTTTGGGAAGTGGAGGGAACATGGCTTGTGCAATGATGCCTAAAATATTATAGCAGTCTCCAGATGCTGACCTGGAGAACTGTGATTGGTTGATTAAATAGACTTTTCCCATTCTTTTTTGTTGCTTTTCATTCCTGGTCCCCTCCCCTGTCCCTCAAAAAACCTGCTCCAAACCCAGAAATTATTAGGGCTGAGACATAATTCACTAAGTATACAAATAAACATTATAACTAAGCTACTTCAAGCAAAAAACCCTAGTAATACTGATGTGTTGAGTTAATGCAAGAGCACTGCCAGTGTGTAAGGGTTTAACTTTGTTTTGACTTCTTAAGTGTGTAGGCCTTGAAAGATGGGATGTTGCCTTCAACAGATAGGGTCTTTTGAGAGCTAGATTGCAACGTGAACACTTCAGCTTTACCAGCATGGTTTCCTTCTGTCTGCCCGTGCTCTCCTAAATCACAGACTCTCCAGGCTCCTCAAAGAGGACTGTGCACGGTCCTGATGTCTGATGTCCTCCTCTGTCCTCACCTAATTCCTCTTGCCACCAAGCAAATGTGAAATCAGCATTTTCTGTGCCTTGGATGCAGGAGTAAGTTCATTGACACTAACGCCATCTTGTTTAAGTTTATGGTTGGTGCTGGCTTGGCAATTGCCCCTTGAATGGCTTGATTCGAGTCTACCTTAAGCTGGTGTCTCCTCTAACTTGAAACAAGTGCTTATGATTAAGTGTCTGCTACTTTGGCTTAACTAATATCTTGTGATTCAAACCACTCAATCATTACTACTTTTCCATCTGTTTTTCATTCAAGAAATTGTGTCATATTGGATGATTCATTCATATTTGATTAGAGATTTCATTATAAGCTGGTCTTAAGTTTTTATGATCTAATAAAAGGCTTTGGAATCATTGACTTGGAACAGTAATTGTAATATACAGAATAAATGTACTGCACATTTTAATGATACTTTGCTAGGTGTTTTTTAAGCTGTTAGAGTTCTTGCTAGTGAATTGTGTAAGGTGAATTTGTTTAAAAGTTTCTAACAAAAATCGGGAAGTGACCTTTTCTGTTGGAGAGAGGAACTCTTCGCAAGCTATAGTAGCATTTCTCCAGGTTGCACTGAAGACCAAACCGTGGGTGAGATTTAGGTCAAAACTTGCTTTCCTTAGCCTGTTTGTAGTCCTGCTCATAGACAGTCATGCTGTAATGATATTAATAGATGTCTTGAAGAACCTGAATTGTCAGAGTATTGTGTGCATTGGTTAAGTGACATATGGAAGGCTTTTATTTTCACTAAGGACAGTGATCTGCCACTTGTATGCAAGTGGTTTCTCAGATTAAATAAATGAATACAAATTTTTTTTTCAAATTCTTCTAAAAATAGATTAAACTGTTACAATAAGGTATTTAAAAAAAAAAAGTCTTGATGGGGGACTACCTTTTATCCTCTATTTTTTTGCTATTCCAAAACTGTCTTAAGCTCTCAAATATTTTTTTAGTTGTATATAATAAGAGCTTATTTTTGTGGTTTAAGTATTTTGGGAAACTGTTTTATTAGAAAAATATCACACCAAGTTATTTTCTGCTGTACTTTTCTTAGCATTTAATGCCTGTATAATATATTAGAAAAGGAATATATAATGTGAAACTAGTCAAAATTATATCTACTTGATAATGTACCTGCGAAGGAAGCATATCCATGTTCTGATTGAATGATTTCCATTAAGTTTTGCTGGGTAGACTGCATTCCTGCAGTTGGGGAAAGAAAAATCTGTCATGAATGAAATTAGCAGTTTTAGTTTGCTCATACGTTTTGGCGGAGGATGGGGGAGGATGGACAGACTCAAAAAAAGTTTTGAGGTGGGTATTTTGGATTTCATTTTGCACTTGTAAAATGATTGCACCTCATCAGTATCATTCTTGGTGAGCCAGATGCTGTCATAAATGCTGCCAAAAGCTTTCATTGAAATCTTATGCTGGAGGATTAATTTAAACTGGCTGTTTTGACTGTATTAGGGTAACTAGACAAACACCTTGTTCAGTGATAGTGCTTTCATGTGACTGCTGGAGCTGGGTTGTGGCTTCATGGCAACTGTCACCAGATTCCTGATACGGTAGCTGCAGGAGGAGTTAACTGAACAGAGCAAGGAACTAATGATGGTGCAGCTATTTTGGTCCTGAAAGTAAATGAGCATTGTTGAGAGCAACTGGATGATCTGCGTCTGAGAAGCTTTTTATCTGGGAGTGGGCAAATGACATGCATACAGAAGTCTTTCCTTGCACATCTGGCTGGAGATCACGCCTGGTCTCCAGGCTTGCCAGTGATCACAGGGATGGAGAGGGGTTTCCAGCACAGGTGTTTGGGAGGTAGGATGGTATGGTATTCACCATCAAGCCTAACCCTTGCAAACCCCACTTTGGAAACAGGTGGGTTTAGTGAGGTTTCCTTGCATAACGGCAACCTCGAGACTTGACCCATAATCTCCACATCGCAACTGGGCTTGTTTGAATGGCACTTTGAGGTGTGTGCACTGGAAAAGGCATCTAGGTCTTTTTCTGAAGGAATGTGAAAGTTCCTCATCTGACTTAGAAGATACCTGTGATTCATCCCAGCGGCTCATTGCTCTGGAATGAGGAGGCTCTGCATCTGCTGGCAACTTACTGTCTGACCTTTGTCTCTGCCTTCCCCTAAAATCAAGTAATAAATGTATTTGCCTGTCTGTGCAGTGGTGTGTTGTAGTGGCCACCTCCACAATACCTGCAGCCGATAGGAGAAAATTGAAGTGAATTTGGTAAAAATCAGGTCCTAGTAGTGTCCAGGCGATAGATAGCCTGATCCCTTGATGACTCCAAGGTACAGGAGGTATTAGCAGATGTCAGTCTGCTTTCCACCCATGAAAACAGTATCCTGATCGGAAGTGTGAAGTTTAAATTGTTGGTTGTCTGAGGAAATAAGTTATTCCTTGTTAAGCCTCACAATAGAATTAGGGTTTCTGTGTAGTAAATGTAAGGGCATTTCCCTTACTTTTTTTGCTTTACTATAATACAGATTCTATTAAACTTGTATTTTGACTAATTCCTTGCACATTTGTATTTGTATGCACCTACAGAATGAGTGCCTATTAAGCAAATAATATATTGTGGGAGTGAATGAATGAGTTGGAAGGAGGAAAAAAAGAATTTACAGGAAATAATCCAGCTTCTGAAATGTTGGAAATGCCAGAAAGTGGGAGAATTACAAGAACTGAAAAAAACACTCTTGTATGGGGATGAAAGCCACAACAGTGTTTGCATGATGTATAAGAATATCTTCACTGCAAATGCAGCACCATGGGAGTTTTAAATGGGGAGAAGCTGAAATGGTGGAGATAAAGGAGAAGTGGCAGCAGTTTCCTGCATTTCAGTGTGTTGTTTTGTTGGTTTTTGTTTTGCTTTTAATACAGGCTGTCTGTATTCTTTGGTTTTATACTTTCTTTGAACTTGTAACATTTTGGCAGGACTTCTCCTGATAGTCACTATCGTTAATTGAAATGCTGTAACCTTGCAGCCGTTCACATGGAGGTCCTTGGGAGACCCGAGAAAAATATTGTGCTCGTACCTTATTTTGGCAACTCAGTAAGAGGCTAAAGCTTTGCATCTCACAAGTGATTAATCATAGTTAAACACAGTTGGTGCCATCTGAATTTTACTCTAGTGCCCCGGGTCAACCACTGGTAGCTAGCATTTACTTTTTGTTGGGTTTCCAATAAGCTGCCCTATTTGTAGCTTGCTGCGAGGAGAACACAGTGTCACTTGGGTCAAGATAAGGGTCGGGGATGGAGAAGTGTTATCTTGCCTGCGTGCAGGGTCAGCAAGGCAGGGTCTGGGCTTGCTCCCTCTTACCGCAAAATGCAGCATAGTGGCTGCAAGTTGTAAAGCTTCCTCAGGCACACACGAGCCTGTCCTTTGGGGAAGAGGGGGTGGGTAGCAGGATCTATGCAGTGCGCTGTCTCAACACCCAAGGGGACCTGGATGCTCCAGATGAGGGAACATCTGGATTGTATGGGCGCTAAGGGGTGCATCAGGGAATGCTGTACAGTGACACTTGACAGGAGGAGACTCTGCTATGACTGAGCAGCTCTGGGTTCAGTGTGTTTCAGCCTGTCCTGACCTGGCTGCTGACCCCAGACCATGACTTGTCCCAGCATAAGACCCACCTGGAGCTGCTCATGCGCTGTCTGTCCTGCTGCACCCTGTACTGGTTTCCCACCATGCAAGTCCACAACCCCGATGTTCCTCTGCTGCAAGCGTGGATGTGCGTGTTCAATGGCAGTCTCAGGAGCCTGCAGCAGCAACACTTGGTGCACCTCTAGTGCAGGCAATGTCTGTTCGGCCCCTGGAACTTAGTCTTGGGCATCGGATATTTAGGGGAGTGGATGTAGTCCCTTATGCACGCTGCTTTTCAGTGCAGTTGAGGCTTTTCAAGGAAACACATGAAAGCCAAGTGTCACAAGTCTTACCTGCTTGATCATGCTTTGCTCTCTGTATTGATGACAAATATTTAGAAAATAGAACTGCTTTTTAAATTTTTGGTGTGCAGTTGCAAAGAAAATATTCCTTAATTCTTTTGGTCACCAGTGATGTTCTTTTTCCCTTTTGACCTTGTTAAGCCATGACACCTGAAAGTGAAGGCACTGGATTTTATTTCATTTTGACTGCCATTGTCATAGTTTTTAAAGCTCATAATTTTTAAAGTGTTACTTTTCTTGCACTCTTTAGGAATACAGAGAAGAGTGACTGAAATGTAATAGAAACCCTCAGAAATTTAGATGCAAAATCATCAGTACAAGTATCATTGTGGCCCTTTTTTAATTTGCAGGATGCCTTTTACTGGTGAGAAAGAGGATGACTGCAGAGCAGGACCCTTTCAGATACCATGCTGATATTGTAGGGTTTGCAGAACAGCGGAGTGTGGAAGCAGGGTGCTGCTTTAGTCTTCTCCAAGCAGAGATCTTCTTTTAGGAGGAGACAGTATATTGACATCACATAACACAACTTTGTCTTGTCAGGTCTCGTATCATGCCAAACAAATTATTACTTCTGCTAACCTCTAAGTGGCAGGCAGAGTTGAAGGTGTTTGCCCAGAGAGTGCTGGGACTCCAGTGCCTGAGATACAGATCTGGCCAGCCAGCAGGTGGGGTTTTATTCCTCCATTTCTGAAATCATTCTCTGATGAGCAGTGGGGTTTCCTGTTTGTTTTCTGTTAGCAAAAGGTAGTGATTTGAGGTCTCTGGATCAGCAGTAGGTTTGTGAAGGTGTTTGTGATGCACTGAGAAGGAAAAGCTCAGCAACTAATTCTTGCTCTTCCAACAGTAAGTCAGTGAGCTGGGTGTGCTTTTCATTTAAATTAGAAGTTTCTTAAGATGATATTAGACCTGCCCCATATGTCTCACCCTAGGTTAGATGACAAGGGATTTTGCTTAACCGAGCAGTAAAGTTCTGCTGATAAAACCCAGCTCGGAGAGTGACACTAATTCCCTTCGCATAATATGTCGTAGCACTCAAACATGAGTTACCCTCTCAAATGCGGCATGCGTCGGTCCTGGGGTCCAGGACTGTGTTGATTTGATACCTCCAAATATTCAAAAAAGGTTATGATTAAACAAACGGCATATATCTGAAGCATCAGTGAAACATTCCCTTCTCAATGTGTTGTGTGTGCTTGTGTACCAGTAGTGAAACACAGCCTGAGCTGGAATCACTTCCTACCTCTGAATACACAAGAATAAAAATACTACTTCAGAGATCCTGCTCTTATTTTAAGCAAGTTCATGTAATTATTTATTTGAGCAGACTTTATTACTGTATTTTTGGGTGAAAGGTATCATTATAGATGCTGAACAGGACCAGCCATGCTGGGTAGTGGCAGCCACAGGGCATTCCCGACTAGGAGCAGAGGTGCGGAGCTGGGGAGAAACGCCCAGCTCTGTCCCTGAAACTCAAACAGATTGTGGTGTTTAGGTTTCCACTCCACTGGAAGTGTGTATGTGAGGCCATTTAACCTCACAAATCATGTTTTGGATTTTAAAGCCAGCTAAGATGTTCCGGAGAGAATGGCTCCTTTTCTGCCTTTCCTACCTGAAGGCCTCTCAGATTTAAAAAGCAGCCAGGTTTTCCTGGTGGCAAACATGTGCTGGCAAACTGCAAGTGGAGCATTAGCAAAAAAAATACCTCCAAACTCACATGTATATAGATAAAAAAAATAAAATGTCTTTTACATTAAGTGTAAATCTCTGTTACAAGGTTTTATCATGTCTGGAAGCAGTGCTAAACAAAATTTAGATCCCTGTCCTCCCTCCTTGGCTGTGTTCTCGGGCTCAGGAGTTAAAAGCCCATAGGAACAGGGGGGTTATAAGATAATGCTGTGAAGAAGCTAGAAGGAAAGGCTGGAGGGGAAGAGAACTGAATCAGGGCTGGGTCAGATTCATCTTGGTCCAAACACAAACAGGGAGAAGCCAGAGAATCATCTGATGTGTATGAAGTGGACAATACATGGTAAAGATGACTTTCCACCTAGGCCCAAGCTACTGGAGTGGCAGAGCCCCAAAACTGGTTCCAGGTGATATTACAGAAAAAAATGGACTGGGTTTGATATGGCTAAACTTTAACTGAGTGTGAATTAACATAACTAACCCTTCATGACAGGGCCTTTACCTGCAGTCCTTTGGAGCAGTCAGCACTGTATAATAAAAAACCCCACCTCATTTCTGGATACGTATTATGTGCATCTTGCACTTTAGACCTGTAAGGGGGGGGAGGGGGGGGTGTCAGTGTGTGGCAAAAGTCCTTTGGCCTGAAGCTGCTCTGTTGTGACAGTGTAATTAAGATGAATAATTTCAACCTGACCCAGAGAGTGGATCCTGAGGATTGTAGCTAGAATGCTTTGTTTCTCTTTAGGTACTTAAAGGTAATTACCTTTAAACCAAGAATTACCTGCACTCTCACTAGTAATGTATTTTCTCCTGAAGAGTGCTGCAGAAAGCAGCAGATGGCTTTCCCCATCGCTTGTGTACCTTAAAGCCAGTGACCACTTGCTCACTGAGGCTTGCTGGGACATCTGGTGGGGAGCTTCACTTTGTGGTGTACCTATGTTGCCTTGGAAAATTTTAAATTACGTAAGGGTGCACTCCTTGTGGGCTCAGTAAAGGTGACTGCTAATTTAGGTTGAATGGGAAGTTTTCCCTTCAGGTGCTTGAACTTTGTGTGTGTGGTATAAAGTGTGGACTGTGACTGCCAGCAGCCTTGTTAATGGTGCTTTGTGTGGTGGAAAAAGTTTCCTGCAAAAGGAGTTTGGTTCCCAAATTATTCCTTCCTTATATTTCTTCTAATGTGTTGTCTGTACTCCAGGGCACTCTGTGCAAGAAGATCTGGTCTCTGCAACTGATGTTCATCTCCACAGTGTGGTGGTAGTGTGTAGGCTGTGTTGGGGGGGGATATATATCTGTTATGATTACTTTCGACTAACAGAAAAGCCTGTTGGTAGTGGGATTGAAGGTGTTGCACTGCTGTCCCAAGTAAAGAGAAAGAGGGTGGTGAAATCTTACTAAATCTGCTGGGATCTGGGAAGAAGTTTCATTTTGGGCAGGGCTGGAGGTGACCTGGCTGTCAGTAGCTGTGTCTCCTGACTCTCCTTCTCATAACCCAGCTGTTGCTGCTGTGCTCACCATCATTCTCCCTCTGGATGGCCACCAAGTTTGGGGAAAAGAGCCCATGTGAAGGAGTTAAACTGGGTCCCTCTGAAATGGAAATGCAGTGGTTTAGCTTTTATCTTTGCTGTTACTGCTCCTCGGGGAATATTGCCACTTGTAATATATTTTGCATTTGCCCATCCGAATTGTGTGAGAGCATTCTATAAAATGACTGATTGACAATACTAGTATGTAACATGTTTGAATAGGTGAGTGTTTTGCTAACAATCACAACCATACTGTCTTTTTCCTCCTGGTTCCGAATTGTTTGACAGAGGACTTGTTTACTTAAGAAAGCAAATTTGCATAAAGTTAGTAGCACCTTAACCAATACCTTTCCAAGGTTAATATGAGCTGTCTGGAGGCAGCGTACGTTTCAAATATGCTACCAGTATGCCATCGTTTGTTAAATTGGTGGTAGCAGTAGTAGAAACCTTAATACACTATAAATTGTGTTAAACATACAGAAGCATATGTCAAATGTTTGGGCAAAAAAACTAGGAGGGGCTTTGATTAATGAGGAAAGCATGGTTTATGGCTGCTCTGATCCACCACTACATGCTCCTCATAACCCATTTCAGCTCGGTAGATCACCAGGTGATCATCGGTGTTCAATGACCAAGTTACTGACCTTCAGAGATGATGCCCCCAAAATTTCTTGCGATGGGTAGAACACTTGGAATGGCTAAACTTTCCTTGGCTGCTAGTCGGGCTCTGTCTTACCTAATGGTGCTAAGAACAAATAAATAGATAAAAAAATCCTTTTGGGGACCTTGAGGACCTACCATGGTGACCCCATGCCAGCTCATGAGCATCATTACAGCCTGGTATAGGCCGCAGCACAACAGTGTTGGTGTGAGCTGTGGGTGGGTGAAGGGAACTTTTTCTTTAGCGCCCCCTCCCCCCCCTTTTTTTTAAAGGGAGGAGAGGATGTAGTTACAATGAAAAATTAGTAGTTAAAAAAAAAGGAGTAATAAATTAATTCTTAAAATTGCAGAGAATGAAATTCTCTAGAACTTCCTTTCTAGAATGACAGCATAGGAAAAGGTTTAACTTCTGTTTAGGCTGTTGCTTTGCATTTGCTTTGATACTTGATATGGCAATGTCCACATGCTGATAAGAGGTGGAAATAACATAGCAGGAAAGACATTTGGCTATTTTGACACAAATATCAAGTATCCTCAATAAGCAGCCAAGGAAACTTTGTCTAGTTTTATGTGAAGCCAAATATGTATGTTATCTGTAATGAGCTTTCTCTTATTCTGAGGCAAAGCGAGAACCATGGGGTCATTTTACCTTGTTCAGTGTAACAGGGAATTAGGGGAACTGCCATGAAAACTGTCAGTTTATCTTGACTTGGGAACACATGGATTAATCCACTCTGCTTCTAATTGTTCATTCCTGAAGCTAGGTAGTGGATACCCACCATTCAGTATGAAAAAGAAAATAAGGTGATACTTACTGTCAAAATAAGAACAATAAACAGCAATACTAAAATGAAAGAAAAAAGCCCACAAACTATCCTTTTGCATATGGCAGATAGATTCACAGTAATGACACAGAATATATATTATGTATATATATTTTTTTTCCCCGAAAAATAAGATTTGTATTTTGAACAATAGTATTCAAGTTAGATATGAGGAAAAGGCTTCTGCTGTCAAACCATGTATTGCAGGTCGGATGCTGTTCTGCCTTCCCAGAGCATCTTGGTGAACATTGGCTTGGAGATCCACAACTTGGCTCAGCCTTTAATTATGGCATTGTGATTAGCACCTCCTATGATGCATAAAATCTGCCATGGTTGGGTGCCTAATGGATTCCCATTTCTGGCTTGCTTTACTTCTTGTGCTGTGTTCTTTTCTTGTACCATCTTTGCACTCCTTTTTATAGCAGCAGTGGTTAGGGCTGTTTGGAAAGGGCCACAAAGCTGTATGAGGGCGACTGCCTGAGCCATTTCCCAGTGAGTGCTGCTCCCACAGACGGCAGCTCAGCAGTGAAACTGAAAAATGTTCGCCTGGACTGATCAGCAATTGGGAGATTACAGGCTTCCTTGAGATCTGCTGCCTCCTGCCCCTGCAGCCTTCTGCAGACCTGATGCTCTTTGTGGAGATGAGCGAGCAGCAAAGGGAGCCCAGTTTCTCTTTGCTTGCTCATGCGCCAGGGTTGGGTGCAAAGCTGACATTGCTACCACCTCCACTCCATTTGTGCCTCAGGAGAAGAGCTGTCTCACCTGTATTGCTTGCTTTCCATTCAAAGTGTTAAAGCCTTCAAACTCCATGTACCAAGAGTCATCTTGGAGCATTGTTCCCACCTGGCTTTGCCAAGCATTCACTCAGAGGGTCTCACTTGACCTCTGCAGTTGTGGTTGCTTTGCATGTGTATGCTCAACCCCAGTATGTCATTTTATAGCTATTGCAAGAGCATCTTGGAATTCAGTTCACTGTCCTGAAAAACTTTCTGCACCAGTTTTCAAAATATTGTAGATAAGCCAACCCTCTTCATTGAAGCCTCTTAAGTTCTTTGCAGCTGACTGGGCACTGAACATCTGCTGTGCAAGTGTTGTGTTGCCTCTATGTGTTGTCCTTGATTTTGTTCTCTGTCGGTGCCCTCGGGTTGCTGACAACAGCCTTAAAAGTCATTTCAGGTAGGCACAGGCAGACAAAGCTGGTCCACTGCCCTAATCTGAAGGAGAGGATTTCAGGGGAACTTTGTTAAAGACACCATTTCCCTCCCTTTCCCAAGCATTCACTTAGAGATGCCAGTTGTATATTTTCAGGGTTAAAAATGTGGTTTACTCACATTCAAGGAAAAAACCCCATTTGTTGTATAAACTCTGTTTTTTCTTTACAAGCACCCAATTTCACCACAGATTGTGCTTTTCTGTACAGAGCGGGGAGCTTTGAAGTTTTGATGCTGTTTGCTGGGTTGGAAAAGGCTTGCTGCAGTGCCACACCAAGAGGGAAGCAGAAAATGCAGTTACCTGGCAACTTGTCTCTATACATCACTGAATCCTACCAAATTCCTGAAGCTTGTAAATACTCATACACTTCTGCCCAGCAATAGCTGGTTTGTGCTATTTCTCCCAGGCTTATTGATGTATACTTTTCCTTGCTGCATTTTTTTTCCTTTTTCTTTTTTTATAAGAATTTGGGCTTCATTGTAGAGATTTGGCTACTTGTAAATGTGCTGGTCAGGACAGGGTACAGGAGGTACACCATATTTCTATTGCACAAGAGAAAAATCACTTTTGAATAAGGTGCATGAGGTGATAGATGAATAAGAATTACATGCAAAATGTAAATGTAAAAATCACTATAATATTAAGAAAAATTCTAGTCGTTTTAAAGCAGCTTTAATCGGGTATTGTAGACAGTCGTAGAGCATGTTAGATATTAAGTTGATGTGCAGTTTAAAATACACTTTACTCTTTATCCCAGAAAATAAGTTCTTGCATATGATGAAAAATTCAGCTTCTAAGTAGCCATTATATAATGCATGGGTTTATTTCACACCTTTGAATTATAATACTAACTGCTATTTTATATCTAAATACTACTTTACATCCAAAAGACTAAGCTGTGCATCTTTTGGTGCATACAGCTGTCTGTGAGCATTGAGGACATTTCTAACTGCGACATATATGATGATGAAGGTTAAACCCTTCTTAAAGGTGTCACCTAGTTAATGGATTCAACACCATCTATAATACGGTTATAGTTGTGGGTTTCTGCCTCGTTACCTGCTGCTGTCGATCCTGTTGAGTAAAGGAGAGCTGTAATGTCACGAGTGTCACGTTATCTGTCTTCCTCAGGTAATAAGCATCTGGAAGAGTTGTGGTCATGAAGCTGTTTGCTTCCCACAAATGAGATAAACTGGGTTATTGTTAAAGCAAATTCAAGCAGCCAGGCGCTGCATTAAGGCTGTGCCCAAGTGCGGCCCTCCTGCTTTTCAGTATCTTTCCTTTTTCTTTTAGCTATATACAGATTTAGACTTCCTCAGTAAAGCAGTCTGGAGGAGTGAAGTATTTTAAATTAAACTGAACTTTTTTGTTCTTTAAGCTATTGCAAACCAGATCTTACTTAACACATATGCTAATTTTAAGACACTCATTTTCACAAGCAGCAGATATTTAGTCTTACACGCACCAGATGGATTTACTGCTGGCATCACTTGTGAAATTATGGTCAAAACAAGGACAAATTGGCTATAAAATTCCAAGACCTTACTGAATAATTTTGCTTTTTCCTTCCTAAGGTCCAGCTAGTTGTCATATTGCCTATTTTTGTTGCTGTCAATATGGCTGGAAAAGCTTCTTCAGGCATCTAAGATGGGCTCACAATGAGAGGAAAAGTCTGGCAGTGGAGGATCTCTCCCAGTACAGGTTTAGTTCTGTATTGTGCAATGGCATGTGACTGTACAGGCATTCTGCTCTGATACACATATTCTGATTACAAACTGACTTAAAGCAATAAACATGTGCAACTGCCTCTAGAAGACTCACTTATACTAATGTAAAGGTACCTTCAGTTATTGTCTTGAAGGTCTGGGGGAAGCAGAGTAATATCACTGGAAGCAAATACAGGGAATAGATGTATACAGTGGAAATCTTTAAAAAAAAATATTTTTTTAAAATAAGCTCTATATTTGAAAAAAGAAACCCAAAAGTCAGTGTAGAGCACTGCCAAACTATTGTATAGGCTTCGTCCAAATCTACCTCTATGTCCAGTCTGGAAGCAGAGGATGGTGCGCATCACTGCTGTTCTGTGTTACTGCATATGTCAGTATGCTGAAGTGTTGAGTTTCAGGTGAGCAACATTTGCACCCATTTTTATTTGTAGCCCAGGACTAGTATATTCAGCACACCATGATGCTAAGCTTTTAAAAGCTGTCTTTACTGAAGTTTTGGGCACTATTAATGAAAAAAATTATGCAGGATGTTTCCCGTGAAAGGCTGAGGGTCTGCACACCTTGAAAATATTTTCTGGGACAAAACGTTAAATTTCTCATCTTAACTCAGGGATACTCTGCCTGTGTCTCCATTTGCGAGGCTCTCTGGGGTTGGGTATGATAGCAGTTGCACGCAGGTCGTTACCTGCTGCAGGAGATGGTGGTGGTGGACAGGCATCTCCCTGGGCTGTTCCCAGTTGAGCTCATTGACTGTCCTCAACACTGGCCCTGCCTTTCAGGCTGTCCAACACCAGCCTCCACAGAGGAGTTAGTGATCATACCCTGACCCAGTGTCGGGCTGAGGGGAATAAGGACAGACACCACTAAATGCCTTTATATAGCTCTGGTGCAAGCTTTTGATGGCACCTTTTTCCATTAACCATGAATATTTACATTGGGATGAAACAAAATCAAACTGCTGCTGGTTACGACATCTTCACAATTGTGTATGACACCAGGGATTTCAGAAACAACACTTTCCTTGAGCATAAATCAAGGCAGATGGTAAAAGCAAGTGACCTACAAAATATAGCAAGTTTGCTCACCAGAAATGCACACTACAAACAAATGTACTGTCACCTAAAAATACTGAGATGGCGTTTCTGACAAAGTGATGATTGTACAAGGAAGTCAAAGTTTGGGTAAGGCCAAGAAAGAATTTTGTGTCCTGTAAATACACGCTGGTGATCAAACTGACTGTAAGGTGTTTCAGCCTAATGTTTCTTCCTCCTTGTAACTTTGATTGCGTTTATCTAGTTCTGTTTTATCTGTAAATGAAGTTATTACAGCAGGCCTCTGTCAGACTGAAGACCTCATTGTCTTTCAGAAAGAGCATGGGTTTGTGCTGTTTGTATTCTTTTTCTCTGAAAATAGGACCCAACAACTTCCTTTCTAAATAATGTGCTACTCTTGTGATCTGCAGAGAATGAGCTTTTTAATAGTCCTTTCATGTATGCATCCTTACATATTCAGATGGAAGTTCGTTTTGTAGCCTCCTCTTGCAGAACCATGTCCGTTGCTCCAGCCATCCCCGTGACCCAGCTCCTCAATGCTGGCAGGGAGGGACTGTACTTAACCCAGGTCATTTTGGCATCCTGCTTAAAGCCCTGGCCAGTTATCCCAGCACCAACAGGGCAGGAGCTCCTCAGCCCACCAAGCCATTGAAGACACTGGGGGACAACAGCTCCTGCAGCTTCATCCTTGCCCCATTTTCAAGCACTGCCTTTGGACCCCCAGTTTCTCGTGCATGAGCAGTGAAGTCTGTAGTAAACCTTGCAAGCTCTTCACAGGGTTGGGGTTCAGTACAGAGGAGCTGGTGCTGTCTCACAGTACCCACCAAAGCGGGGCTTTGCTGTTAAAGCCTGCTACCTTGAGCAAAGCAAACTTGAGGGAAATCAGCTGTGAAGTGGAAAGATGCAAATTAAAGCAGCCTAAATCATGGGAGGATTAGGCTGCAGTGATTTAAGACAGCTTTATTTCAGTATGGAAACATTGACACAGGACTTAATGTACCTTAAGTTCTGCTCATTGTCTTCATACTTAAGATGGGTGGTCTGACACACAGGCAAATGCAGAAATCAGTTTCCTTCTAGAAGTTTCTGTATAGCAGAAAATTGTAACAATGGCGTTTTAGAAATGTTAAGTGCTATTCTTTGGGTTGGCTCCTTCAGCTGATCAGCTAGGCGAGCAGAGGGGTTTTTATAGCCTTCGTGTCCTGTGGGCCATGAGAGCTTCGGGCATGTCAGGAGATGTGTAGTCTGGGATTTGTCTGGCAACTATGAATATACTCAAGCGGTCTTTCACAAAATGCCATTAGATGACCTCACCTGGCTTTCCACTATGTTTTAAGTTAAATACCACCCAGAAACATTTAGGTCAGTACCTTGTGTTTTGTCAAAGATTGTCATCTGGCAAGACAGAGTTGTGACCTGAGAGGGGGAAGGTCTACCACTTCTCTTGGTAGTTACTGTGGCCCTTAATCATCTTGGCAATTAACTTGGCCTCAGTTAAACTTGCTTCTCACAGCTGAAGGACAGGCCTTTTACTGCAGCCTTGGAGCCCATGAGCACCTGATATCTCTTCTTCACTGGTGCTTACATATTGTAACCTGGTGGCTTTGCAGTTTTGGTGGGCTCATCCAACTGACATCCTTCAGGGTGGTATACTCCCTGCTGTCTTCCAGCCACTGTGGTCTTTTCTCTGCAGTTGTTCCAGTTCTTCAACACAGATCTTAGAAACCACTTACTGGAACTGTAAGTTTTTTATCAGTGCTATTTAGGATTAAAATTTGCTTTATGCCCTCTATCTATTTTTAGGATTTATGAACAAGAATTTCTTTTTCAGACGATGATGCTCTAAAGAGAGCTAAGCAGTTCGTTTTCACACATGCTGTTGTGTTTTATGAATATTTCAAATGGTCTGGCTTTCCTTGCAAGAATGACTTGTTTCTGTAATCTTTTGGGTATACATTTTACTGGATAAATCCTGTGCTCTATAAGAAAAAAAAAACACCTTAAGTTCAGAATTTCTTTAAATGACTTCGCACATTAAGATAACTAGACATTAAGGAGAAGTAATTTTATAAAATATTTACTCTGAGAGAAGCAGTTCCTTTCTTAATGTTTCCCATAACTTGGTATGTTTTAGAAATGAAAACTACGGTATTGGTAGCTTTAAAACAGAATGGCGCTACAAAGGCAATAGGTACAGTGACCCCAGAGCTAAGCAGCACCTTATGCAACTTGCAGGGGTGCTGTTTGCCTCTTCAGCAGCAGCAAGTTTTTTTGCAACTTTGTGTTGCCCAAAAGAAAAATTACAGGAAGTGATTGTATGCAAATGTATTTCTGATGTTTCTGGAAAAAACTCAGTTAAGAATGGATTCATAGACTTGAGGGATGAAGCTATAGAGTACACAGTGCTTCATTAAAATGACGTAAAAATAAAATTCTATTCACATAAAATGTGATTTGCTTGATGGAGAAGGGATTAATCATGTATTGTATCAAACAGGAACTTGATCAACAGAAGGTTTTGGTAGTGATTATCTGTTTAGCTTTGGATACCGTCTTTGAAACAATTTTTTGTATGGGAATGTTTGAAGTGAATGCAAGAACTGAGTATCCCATTTTTGTCATGTTTCAGTTATTGTAGCATGCTATAAAAGAGATGCGGGATCTGAAGACAGACCTTATGGAGCTGCATCATCCCTATGGGCCTTTGTGCATTCCCTAACATGAAGAGAGATGGCTTTCCATTAATTTTCCAGATGTGTTGCTGTTCACAATCTTTACCAATAAAGATGCTAAGTTTGAGGATTCATGCAGAAAACTGCTACCTTCTCCATTTCTTAAATCCAAAGGTGGGGATTTGGGTACTGTCACACCAACATTGCACTCTAGCAAGGCACAACTCCAGCCACTAATGGTTTTGTTTAAAGTAGTGGGAGAAGGCATCCAGAAAATGGCTGGCAGCTGGCAAAATTCCTGCTGCTGATTTGGGATTTACCCAGGTTGTATCTAGCGCTGGCCACACCACAGATTGAAATTGCTGGGAAGGACTTGCCATATCCACAAAGTCACTGTGTTGCACTGGTTTTCCTCTACCAGTATTGCTTATGTGCCCTTTGCCTCCTGCTTCAGGCTGGTACCTTCCACGCTCATACCCAGCCTTTGCTCTTCTGTTACTCTCGTTTCTCTTTTTTCAGATGGCAGCAAATGGATGGGGAGTTTCATACTAAAATAAAAGGGGATATCAAGGGAGACATCAGTGCAAAGTTCTGCCTCATGGTCAGCCTCGTCCTCCTCCCTGAAGCCTTTTGCCATCAGCTGAGAAGCCTTTCAGGGCTGTTGCTGGCTCCATCAGTGTGTTTCGGTGCTAGAACAAATGTGGAGCCCAGTATGGGGCTTCTGGAAGCAACCCTGATGCAAAAATGAGTGTCCCACTGACATTCATTTGTAGCGTCATTTCTTGATAATAACAAAGGAGTGTACTATTTCAGGGAAGCAATAGGCAAATAATTTCGATCTCTATTTGTCTCTAGTTGTCGCTAAATCAACTTTAACCTTCTTAAACTTGCTTTTAAAAACCTTCATCTTCAGCTTACCTCCTGTAGTTGTTCATCAGTTGCTTTCCTGGATGTCCTTTTAATCTTTCCCTTCCGGTGTTCTGAATGCCTTTTGTCCGTATTTCCCCTTCATAACCAAGTATCCTCTTAAGCCTCAGTCAGCTGAATCACTGAACCCTCTTCAGGTCCTTTCCAAAGTATTTTATCTTTTTCAAGTACTCTGAAAAGTCAGTCATCATTATTTTATTTTAGGTGAGGATACATACAGGATCTCCATCCTTGTATGTATTTTAAGTCTCTTGCCTTTGGGCTTCTCACAGCATCCTGTTTCTTTTTGTGGAAGAATCAGAGTGCAGTGAGCCCCTAGGCAGGCAAGTTTGTTGCCTGAACATAATTGGAGCAGAGTTGTAGCCTACCACATAAGTAGGTAGGTACCATTTAATTTAACTACAGAAACCCTGTAGTTAGGCCCAGGTTTCACAGACTGAAGTAGCTGCCCAACAGAAATAAGCCATCTGATTGCTGGTCTTCTGATGTGGAGCTGAAATGTGAATACAGCATGGGGCCCATGAGCAATGCCTACCTCCCACAGCAGGAGGTCCCTATGCCAGAGCCTGTGCTCTGCACGCTCCAGTCAAGATCAGCCACAGGTTCCCAAACTCACTGATGTCTCTGTGTCCTGTCCTTTGATGAGCCTGACTTACACCAGATACTGGATAAAATTTCATAAATTAAGAGTATTTAATTCACTGAGGCTGTGCCACTCTTTCTTACTGGTTTTACCACTTCTGAAGTTCTTCAGCTGCATGCTGTGGTTTAAGTTTTATTTTAGCTGGCATACGTACTCCCCCATGGCCCTGTGGTCAGGCTGGGTGCTGCGCGGGAGCTCATGCTGAAATCCAGATAGCCGAGGAGTGGGGCATTTTATTCTCCAAATAACAACAGGCCCTAAAGGGCATGCTTTCACTATTAAAGGTTTTTTTTAAGGAAACAACTTAGCTATACGAGCCTGGTGAGAAAACCATCCTGACCTTTCTTACGTTCCACGGAAGAAAACCAACTCTTTGTGGAAGTGTTTTGACAAGAGTCCAAGATTTTCTGTGATTATGTTTGTAGTTAATTATATCAAGACCATGTTTCTTTTAGTAAAAACACCATTTTTGCATGAACTAGAATTTAATTGAGTTTGATGCTAAAGGACTGATGTGCATTTTTAAGCAACAAAACACAGAATTGCCTTTTTCATCAGAGCAGTGAGGGAAGACTTTCTCACCTCTTGCTTTGGTTGTAGTAGATGTAATATAACCCAAATTTTATACAGCTGTGAATGATTTGTGTTCAGCTCAGATGCTGCTCAGTTAGGTAGCTTCCAATAGCAGGGTCAAAAGAAAGGTGAGTCTTTAACTTCTGTAGCCAGGTGATGCCCATCTTTCTACTTTTCTGTGCGTGCTACCACGGCCTTTGAGAGTGATGGATGCCACAGAGAAGGTGATGAAAGTACAGTGAAGGAAATATGAGGGGAAGTGGGAACTTGTGTGGATGTTCATCCTTGTTCATGCACCCTTGTTTGAAAAAGGGTGTGCTTTTTCTCTGGTAATATGCATCAGAAGAAGGGAACGCTAGCTGTCCTATCTTCTCTACAGAACCCTGGAGGGGCACAGGAGTGCCATGGTCATTGCTCTTCAACTGGGGTAGGTCATCCAATAAAATAAGGATGCAGGGTAGGGACAAAGTAGGGTTTTTTTAGGCAAAATATTCTTGTGAGCCTTAGTGTATATTTAACTTTTCCTTGTTTTTACACATTGGTGTTTGGTAGCAGTGCTCCTTTAGTCCAGCTGAAGAACAGTCTTTGGGGAGCGGGGAAATAGCCATCTTGTGCTCTATCTTTGTTTGATGTTGGGAAAAGTGGGAGATGCCTATTTTAAGTGCTTGACCTACCATTTATATAAGCAATGTTTTGCTAAATTCAAATGTTGTTCTCAGTGTCAGGGACCTTTTAATTACAACTGGTTGCATAATGACTTGCAGGCAGTGACAGCAGTCCTCATACTGCCTTCTGAAATGCTACTCAACAGGTGGTTTGTGAAGCTACTTAACAGACGCAGCGGGTGACCAACCAGCTTAGATCCTTTAATACAAAAAATTAGAACTTTAATTCTAGAAGCCTGTAGCAACAAAATTCATTTGTTCTTTTAAAGGAATGCTTCATTCAGAGAGATGTTTCTTGCTACACTGTTTTTTTAAGAAGGCAAGTTTAAAGTGGGTTTTAAAAAAAATACTATTCCTTGTAAAAAATATGTGAAACTATTAGAATTAAGCCAGGATCTTAACTATTGCATTGTTGTGGATCTGTTATGTTAAAACTCATCACTATGGCTGTCCACATGTATAGGAAGCAGTGCCTGTCCAATACTGATAAAAGAAAATGATGTTCTGGTCTTCACAGGCTGGGGATATTTTCAGCAGAATGAGTGCTGAGTTTTTGTTTCATACTTAAAAGGCCATGCTGATGTCAGTGGTTTGTGCATAAATATCAAGAAAAAGCTTTCTTTGAGTCATCACTCTGACATTGGGAGACCTTATCGAGCATGGAGTACTACTAGGATGGGAGATGCAGGGAAAATCTGCCATCATCCTTTAGGATTTCAGTGCTAGCAGAGGAAAGGCCGATTCTTTCTGTTTCCTCACACTCACACCAATGGGCTTCCTTAAGAAAAGGGCTTTGTAATTTTTCTCAGTCCTTTATCAGCCTGCTATGTTTAAAAATGTTCACTTTGTCTGATGCAGCTTTAAAAAAAGAAAAGTTGTAGTTTTTTTTAAACAGAAATCTTAACTCAGGCTTGTGTTTCATAGTGTTTGTGTTAAGGAAGTGAAAGGCAACACCTGCACACTTTGCAGAAATGAGAAAGTGCTGTAGTGTAATTTCTGTGTGCTATCGTAGAATTTGAATACGTTGAGGTTATCTGAATTTATCTAGAAAACTACTTGTGTTTAGCTTTGCTTAAAGTAACTTCTTTTTTTTCCCCCTATGCATTTGCATTATTTGGAATGGATAACAAGTAACGTCCTGGTCCTTATACAGCTGGGGTACCTGAGTTATATGGGTTATTTGAAAGCAAAAGCCGTGAGACAGAGGGCTGTGGAAAGATGTGGGCTACTTGCCCATTTGAACGTATGCTTCTCTTCTTGGACCAGGGTCTGGGTTTCTAATAAACTGCTGAAAACACTGCAGCCTTTGAGCAATTCATGAGATTTTTTGAGAGCTGCTGAACACTTTCCTATTACAGTTTGCTATTTAGCTGCTGGTTTTGCTGCTTTCACTTTTTTTTTCCTTCCATGACAGAGGAGATTGCGTTGCATGTTTTGCAGCTTATTTTACAGCTGGGTGTACCTTGACTGATGACAAAAATGAGTTTACTAGACTCTTACTAATAACCATTTATTTGCTGTTTAAAATGCCCAGAATATGTCTTTTTAGTAAAATTATAGCATATACTGTGGGACAGGTAATTCCCAAGAATTTTTTTCATCTTCTCTTTTGATCTTAGGGAGTTAACGTACCATGGCTTAATTTCTAAATAAATGAGTACATTAGATCTTGAGCTGTTTGTTAAAGCTCCCATTCTCATGGAGTCACCAGCTGCTGATCTCAGAGACTGCTGCGTTGCCTCTGCTCTGCTGTGCAGTTTTCCTCGGTGGTGCCCAGACCTGCCTTCAGCAACATATGTGCTGCTGCTTTTTCTTCTTCTAACGATAACAATTCCCTTCCGTCTCCTCGCAAGCTGGTAGGACGCAGCAAGCGCGGGAGAGCAGGGGCTGACCACAAGTTCTCCGTGTGGTTTTGGCAGAGGACCAGCCTTCCTTCTCAGCAGCAGATAGGTGACTTTGATCTCGCAGCTCCTCTCGATGTCTTTAGGAAGTTGACAGCATTTCCTCGTAGCCATAACTGCTTTTATCACACAACTCTCTTTTTCAAATGGCCTGGCTGTTTACCAGCTGGCACCATCTCTACTTGCAAGCAAACCTTCACTTCAGCTCTCATCACATCATCTTGCCCACTCTGCCCCAGGATCCCCTCTGTCTACGTGAATGGCACCACTGTGCTTTGACAGGAGTTATAATGGGAAAACAATTCTTCCTTGATGCATCCGAGCAAGGAAGAGATGTGATGTCTGCTGTCCTCCTGAAAGTTCACTGTTTAACTCTTGGCTGTCCTGCTCTGTTGCTGGTTCCTCTGCCTGGCTTTTATTCTTGCCAATATAGAGGTCATCACTTTGCAGGCTCCAGAGAGAACCCTGTAAGAAGGTCCAGGCAGCTGTGTAACCCCACCTTTACAACGTAACCCTCAAACTCACCCATGCATATCTAGCTGGGTAGATTTTTATCCACCCCCCTGCCACCTCCCAGGGAGTTTTTCGTGTACAATCTCAGGATGAGGCTTGCAGGCTCCTGCTTCATCTCTTCCATGTTTTCATTTTCTTTTCTAAACTATCACTTTCCCTTGAATAAAGTTCACGGTGAGATTAGAGGGAAGCATATGAGAAATCTGTGTGGGTTTGTCTCTTCAGAAGTCTATCAGATCTTCCTTCAACCTGCCTTTTCGTCTTGGATATCTGGTAAGGTGAGGTGTTTCTTGTACCAACAGCAAGACAGATGGATCAAAGAGGTTCAAGTGCTGGATAATCCTTGAAATAAGGAGGCAGGTGAAATTATGTTTCCAGGAATTCCTTTTAAGAAGGAATGTGTGTTTTTTGTTTTGTTTTCTGGTTTTCATTGTTATTTATTTAGATGTTTTTTTCCTGTGGAAACTCAGGTGAGTTTTGGTTCCCTACCCCTCAACCACGCAAGGAAACCACACAAGGAAAGGCTTACCACAATTGTATGAAGTCTAAACTAAGAAATAGTCCTGTCTGTCTCCTGATCACATTATCTTTAATTTCAGTAAAAGCACTGGCATCATCCAAGACGCTCATTTGTTAAAGACGTCGTTGATTAAAACAACAAGACGACAGAGTATGATAATGACTGAAAAGGAGGTGGTGAAACTTGAGTGTCTCCCTTTGCAGCTTCGCTGTCCTGCACAGGCTCATCTGTTGGAGACATCTGTGCAATCAGGGTTTTATTCCCAGCCTTCCCACTGGCACTGTGGCATGAACTCTTCACATTCTCATTAAGGACTTATTATACGTTGTGTGTTTGGCAGTGCTCTGTTTTATTTCTGAAGTGTTTGGTCTTCCTGCTATGGCAGGACATAATGCTGATGGGGATCAGGAGAGCAGGGTGGTGCTGCACCCCCCAGTCAAGAGTGTTGGAAGTCTTTTGCAGTACTTCAGATGGGACCATTAGAAATGCAGCTGGCTTGTAAGATCCAGATACTTAGCTATGGAAGTTTATATTTTTCCAAACTCTGATATACCGGTCTGGGGCTGTAAGCAGGAAAACACTACAAAATATTGTTTTCTGTCTATTGTTGATGTAATGTGGTGGTTTTTCTTTTTCTTCAAGTAAAGAGACATTTTTAAATGTCTTAAATTGAAGGTGGAGAAAGTAGGATAAGTGGTCTGCTCTTCAAGTTTTGGTTTTCTTATTGTCAGGAATAAAATTTATATGTAGATCTCATTGGTTTCTAATAAATGCTAATGAGATCTTTTCAGGGAAGGTATTAGGATCAAAAAAGTGGGTTACAGAAATCCAGAATCACTGCACCCTTATTATATCTTCAGGTCTCAGTAGTAATCAGCAAAAAGTTTCTTCGCAATGAATGAGTGAATGACATTTAAAGCTCCATCTGTTGCCTACGGTGCGGTGCCTCACGATGTGTTTCAATGGGTGATGGGATGATTAATTTTGGTTCCCATTCATGCTGCATGAAATATTCTCATAGCGGGGAATGACTCCAGCCCTTGCTGAACTGCAGCGTGTGTGGTGCTTGTAGGAAACCTCAGCTGCTGTTTACTCCTAGCTTGTGCGCTGAGAAAGGATCCAGGCTGCGTTTGCATTCACCCACGCAGCTCCATAGCAAGCTATGCAAAGATATCAGTGACTGCGATGTACTGACCTGCCTGCTTTTCGGGGGTGGCTCCATCGCCAGTGCTGCTGCAGCTTGCTTTTCTTTACAGACCTGTTTTGAACAGAGGACTGGCCTGTCCCCGTAGGTGAGGGCCACCTTCTGATCTCAGGGTGAAATAGTGGTCTGACTTCTCCATCTCACTGTCCTTCAGACTAGCTGTACTGTGATGCTTAAGCTCGTCACGTAATTCTAGCCCAAAACAAGCCCCCCTGGGATCCTGGTCCTTGCCTTTGGGAGAGTAGAGGTAAGAACTAAGTAAAGCAGAGATAGTGAAGTGTTTCTCCCTGCTGCCCTGCAGCACCCCACCTACCCAGCTCTGCACGTAGTCCCTTAGTTTGCCTTGGCGTGGTACAAATTCATGGAGGAGCATGGCAGGACCATGCCTCCATCCTGCCCCGCGTGATGCTCGTGATGTGCTGCAGAGGATATTGGTGTCCAGGGTGCTGCTGCACCGACACCTCCTGCTCCCACCACCTGCGCAGGGTCCCAGGCAAGATTTGGGGCTCCTCTAGTACATCCTGGTGAAATCTTTTCTAGAGAATAACGTAACTATAGATGGTAATATGTGGAATTTTTTTCCCCTCACCTGTTAGTTTCTGCTTGTATTTGGGGCATCTAGCATGCTGTAGATTAAAACCAACCAAATCTCAGGCGCTGCAAGGGTGCTGTGCTGTGTCTTCATCTACTTCGTTCCGCTTTACACACAAAATACGCTTCTTTTATCCTGGCACTGCAGTCAGATACTGCAGTAGCTTGTTTCTATTAATAGCTCTGATCTCACCGTCTCTTAGTGTTTTGGTGAGTTTTGACATTTTCAGAAGTGGAAGCCCCACTGGAAAAGAGTGCCTTCGCTGCCCAGACACCACACCAGCTGGAGGAAGGGATGCCGGCACCCCTGCCCACTGCTGCCGGCACTGCTGCCGGCACTGCTGCCGGCACTGCTGCCGGCACCGAGCGGGCAGAGCAGGCAGTTCCTGGCATGGGGGACACGTGACTTAATTCATAATAATCTAGCGATACTCAAATAACACAAGTCTTCCTTCCAGGGTAAACATCACAAACACTCCCTCAGCTGCACTTGAAGCAAGCAGTTGCTCCTTGCCTCCTTTCCAGGCTAATTTCAAGCAAAATGAAAGCAGTGGGTTTTAGAAACAGCGTTTCGCAGCTTTGAAGACTGCCTGTGCCGTGCTCCTGACATGCCAAAGTCATTTCTGGCAGCAGCGACCTGGTATTTGAAGGCTTTGCAAAATATAGGAAATTTTTTCAAAATCAAAAGCTGTTGCCAGACAGCAAGGGCAGCCCCCAGGAAATAAAATCAGTGGAATAAACATACGATTTTTTGCTTCTGCCCAGGGATGAAAGCAGCTGAAAATAATGCTTAGAGGGGAGGTCCGTGCACATGCTTGCTCAGCATCCTGCAACTCGCACCGTGCCGGGATGGCACTGGTTTGGAGGGGTGGGATGGGGTTGTCTCTTGACGGCAGCAGCCAAGAGCTTGGGGATGCTGAGCACGGGCTCTTGGTTTTGTATTTATTTTTTTGTGTGTGCTGAAAGGCTGACGTGCCACTATTGGCAGAATCTGTCTGGAGGGCAATGCTTGCACACCAGTAATTAGAAAGCAAACTCATTAGTTAGAAATAAAGCTCAGGTCCAGAGAGGATGTGAGATGGTGGTGGGGGGAGAAGCTGAGTCAATGGTTTCTGGAAAGCCCTGGCCGGGGAGGTTCAGCCGCAGCCATCCAGAGGAACGTCCCCTCCCTGGTGTGCAACAGTTTGGAAAGGCACCAGGGACTATAGAGTTACTGTAAGAGCTGAAATGCTCTTTTATCGGGGTTTTGTGCATTCTGTCTCCTAAGCTCGCTGTCACAGGCACGTGGTGGTATGTCCGTACGTTATATACTATTGGGGCTGGCAGGGGGATGCTGTTTTTCTTCTTCCAGCCTTGAGCAGACAGTCATCCCCAGGGTTTTGCAGCAGATTTGGGGAGGTTGATGCGATTTCTTCCTTCAAGCTGAAAGAAATGCCGAGTGAAGGGGAGCAGGGTGACTGGGAAAGAGCTGTGTAAATTCAGTGGGACTCGCTCTGTGCTGGAGGGAGGGAAGTCTTGGGGAAAATGTTTCATGCACTTTCCATTTGAAGCTGGTGATGTTTCTAAAATGTGAGAGGGGCAGTTTTCTGTGCTGCTTAAATGGGGGGGGGGAGCAAAAAAAAAAAGAAGAGTCTTTCTGGCAACAGCTTTTGATTTTTTTTTTTTAATAAAAACTAGTTTGGGAAATATTTTTTAAAGTTCAGCTTAAGTAAAGGTTATGCTGAAACAAGATTTGAATTTAAATCTTTGTGTCAAATATCCCGTGTCCATCTGGTACTGAAATTTTATTTTAATGTCCATTTTAGTGTGTTTTCAGGACTCAGTCCTTCTATATTTTAGTCCTTCAGGGACTTGCATGAAAATGCAGTATCACAGAAGGGAAAGAAAATGCAGTTCTTACTGTTAGTTTTATTTAAATAACGTAATATTTAAGCAGTGTCACCTCCCCCTAATCCCTTCCAAAATGCTCAGTACTTGTAGAGAAGTTATTTTCCGTTCTGGAGCATGGAAGAAACTCAACATATGACTTCCCTGATAATGTGTTTATCGGCAGCCTTTATGTCAAATGATTTTAATGTCAAACATTTTGTATAGGAAATGCACCCTTGCTTTCAGGTTTGAGTTTATCAGTTTATTTACAGCAAATGTGTTTAACAATGTAAATGTATTTAAGATGACTTCCACTCAGTGGTGTTATGGCCAAGCTGTGAGATGTCAAATTTACAGTCTCAACCACAAGGCCGATCTGTGCCGGCAATCGATGGGGACTAGAATGCTTTAGGTCTTAATTAACGTACAACACACAGGCAGTCTTTGATGCACAGCCGCGTTTTATTTATTTTGGGAGGGAAAAACCAGCAGAGTGTTTCTAATTTGGTATAAAAATAATGGTAACTTGATTGTGAAGAATAGTCCCTCCATGCCTAGGTTTAAAAAAAATTAAAAAATAAAATTCCCCCTGTTTTCTCCTGTTCCTACAGGGAAGGAAAAGGCAGCGAGAACATGAGATAGTTTATTCTTCATAATCGCGATCTTGTCTTCTAATTCATGGGTTTGGCATTTCTCATTAAAACTCTGAATAAGTCTTTGTGCTTTTGCTAACGTCATGAATCTGATTGTATTAATATGTTCTCAAGGCAGAACCTATAAAAGCAATTTTCTAGTCTACCATAAAATATTCATAAGAATACAGGCTTTTTTGTTTTGTTGATGTGTTCATTAAGCAGAGAAGGTTTTATTGTTTTCGGGAGGGCTCTGTAGGTCAGAAGCACTCGCTGCTTCTGTGGGGAACTCATGGCATTTCAAATAGGGGTTTTTTTTTTGAGACTGAAATAGTAAGAGTCGGGGATGACGCAGCCTCTGCCGAGACTCTGAATGGGAATTGTGGTTGCGATCTCTGCAGCTGGCGCCCCATGCCCGCATGTCCGGCATTTCAGGGGAGATGAGTCCCTTTGGAGGAGAAATGGGAGATTTGTCAAGTTTCCTCATGACCGTTACCCAGCACAGTGCAAGTTAAGGCTCTTATTTGGGAGTAAAGCAGGAGTCATTTATCAGAAGACATCACCACAAGTAGTTGTGATCACAAGTAGTAGTATATTCCTTCTGGCTGAAACTGGATTTATTTTAACACGTTGAAAGCTTTTATTTTGTTTTTAGGAAACACAGTGTTTGCATCATAAAGGTGTGTGTAGGAAAACGCATGCGGATTGTAAGGAAGATTGCATTTAGCTTAAATAGCGTTGACAAATTCAGTGGGCTGTATTGCAGATAAACAGATTTACGTGGAGAGCGGGTAAGCGGGAGTGAGTGACTGCTACCTCCATATTAGTAACGCTGACCTTTAGTCTACATGTATAAAAGATGGGAGATGTTATTGCCAGGTGCTCAGAAATCTTTGGCTGGACATAAAAATAGTCAATGCATTTAAAAGGCTTGTGATTCACGGAAGCCGCTGTGATGTTTGGTTTACTGACTCACTGGGTTTGATCCTCTAGGATTAACTGTTTCAAGCTCTCCTGGAGCCTTGG
>JANZLQ010000001.1:10929898-11028802 GCA_026212715.1 Elanus axillaris
GCCGCTGTGCTGTTTGGTTTACTGACTCACCGGGTTTGATCCTCTAGGATTAACTGTTTCGAGCTCTCCTGGAGCCTTGGGGGCTATAAAGTTGCATTAAATCATACTCAAGATTATCTTTGGGGAGTTTTGGAGCTCTGGGGTATTTGCCTATAAATTTGGGAGGGAGGGAGGGAGAGGAGAGCTCCAGCAACGCTGTGCTCTTGTCCATATCCAGCACTTGCCTGGGCATCATTTCCACGTGGATCCTGTGCAGTGCTGATGGTCAGGTGTGTCTATCTATATCCTTACGTTGGAGTGATCGCTGTAGGTTTGATTTGGTGGAGTAAGACTGAGCTGAGTTGTAGAATTCTGTTTTTGCTTCTTCTAAAGGTGGAGCTAATTTGTCCTGGAAAGCTGCTGCCTCTGGTGAAATGGTGCAGCAGCCTGTGGAGTTGCTCTGTTTGCCACCCTATAAAACTGCTACTATTCCAGGAATAAATACTGTGTGTCTTTTTGTAACATACAGTAATTACATTAGTAATGCTTAGGATATAACATCCATATGTAGATGGTTAAAATGGGTTTTTGATAGCCATGCTGCATTGTATTCTTGAAGGTGGAATGCTTTGGGGGGGAGGCTTTTTTTGCTTGTTTTGTGCAAATACGTGTTAGTTTGTATTAGGACTCGTTTTTTGTTTTATTTTGTTTTTTTTCTTCTCTCTCTCCCCATTTTGCAAATATATCCAACACAGTAATGGGATTTTTGCTGGCATGGAAACTTTACTCTCTTACTTTTCCAGGATGTGCCCTGTTTCCCAGAATCCTTGGGACACCTGATAAGTTTCAGATTGCACCTTTTGCCCCAAACACCGTGCTGCTGGGGCAGGTACCATAAAGATACAGGGCTGTTATGGGGTTTCCTGAGCTTGAGCAGTGCTGGAGGAATCCAAAACGTTCTTCTGTCACTCCAGAATTCTGGCAAACCAGAATCTAATTTAAAGCATCGCATCTAAGATGAGAAGTTTCTGAAGCGATAGTCTGTGAAACGAGATAGCCTCCGCAGGGCTGGTTTCGAGCTGTCAGCTCCCACTCGCGTGCGGGGAAGATGGATGAAGAGTTTTTTCTGTGGGAGCGGCTGCAGCAGTTGCCATAGGAATGCTCCGTGGGCAGGAATGGGAAGGGGCTGACCACGGTACCGACCATGTAGGAAAACATCAGCTGTTCCCAAGGAGGCCTTAGGATCATGTTGTTTAGGTGGGTATGAGTGGTTATCTATAGGCGAGAGCTGGTGTTCTCCCCAAAATCCCTGGCTGTGGCTTGGCAACCCACGGCGAGGAATCCCAGCTCTGGTCCTGCGGGGGAGAGAAGGGAGTGGGGAAAAGGCCACAGGAAGGAAAATAATAGGGAAGTGAAGGGAAGAGCTTGTGGGTTGAAAAATAGCAACACTTCCAGTAATGTGACCTTTTGCAGAAAATGTTTCCATCCAAAAAAAAAGTTTTCTCCTCCCTGGCGCAAGCTGAGTGAAGGGAGGGGAAAGCCTGCTGCTCTTGCATGCGTACTGCACTGCTGCAACCCTGCTGCCTGCTTTGGGGGGGGTCTTATGTGACTAAGCTGGTGATGAGGAGCAGGAGGTGGCCCCAGCACCCTATGGGTGTGGGCAGGACCTGCCTGCAGGGTGTTGGGTGGGAGGGATGCCATGGCAGGGCACTGGGTGCCTGCTGCAGCCCTGGGCTTGCTGGGCAGGTGGGTAGCGTTGCTTTCCCAGCCTCGGAGGAGTGCCTGGGCACCTGGGATTTCCAGAGGAATGACCAGCTGTGGGGTACATGAAACTACCGCACCTCTTCTCCAGAAATGTTAAGTAATTCAACTGAAGATAATTTTGTCTCTGTAACGCCTTCCCCTCTCTTTTTTGCATCTTTATTTTCAAATAAAAGCAGTGGTATTTTGTTGTACTGTGCTTTTCATTTGCTACACTTATATTTCTCTACAAAGCTGTATTTCTCTGCTTTTGAAGAAGTGATGATGTTCTCCCTGAAATTGGTCTTGTGTAAACTGAGCAAAATCTCTACATTCATCTCTTGGTGTGTGATTTTTTTGTTTCGTTTCCACCTTCAGCTCCAGCAGCATTGTCCTGGCTGTGCTTTTAAAAACCCTAACACTTTGTTCAACATCCCCTTTTCCAAGGAGCTGCCATCTAGGATGGAGTTGCCTTTCCAACAGCCCCTGCCCCTGCATTGTGTCCTTGCCCTTGGCAGCAGGGCAGTGCATTTTGGTTTACATGGGGCTACCTTACCAAACACCCCAGATTTTTCTGAATTATTCCACTTTTTTTTAATTTTCTTTTTCTGTGCTTATATGATTCATTTAGCTTCAGATTTTACCAGTGTCAACTTCTTACGCATTTCTCCATACTGGCAAAAATAAATAAATTGATAGCACTTGGGGAAAACCCTATTAAAACTCTTTCACTGGGATTGATGATACTAATGACCTGATAGAGGTTATGTGTTGGCTTTTGCTGGGTATCGCTCTGGCTCTCTCTGGGAGGTGGCATGGAAGGGTGGCAATGAAGTAGCTTGTGTAACCAGGGCTGTGTGCTGCATTCAGCACAGGGTCCTTATTTATTTCTAAACAGTTTACAGTTGATTTCAGGTGACCTCTGAGGACATGCTGCTTGGAAGAACAGAGTCAACTTGTTCTGCGCTCTTGTCTCATGTCCTTGAGGAGGTGGCTGAAATGAGACTTGGGGTTTAATGATGAGGCTTGTAGTGAAATACAAGTTTAATTTCATATAAAATGGAAGTTCCTCTTCAAGTACTATGTTCACAGGAGAAATAGAGGTGGTGAAAGCTGTCGGTCCATCTTAATAAAACTTTCCCTTAACCCTTTTTGCAGTTCCTAAACATTTTCCATGCTTTTTTCTTTTGAATTGGAGTTTATTTCACCAACTAGTTCATTGTAGGCAGGGAGAAATCAGTTTTTGTGTAGTAGAACTGCCTTTATTTTTTGCTTTGGAAGGATGTCTGTCCCACTGGGCTGGCTTCATGGTGGCTTGTACTGATGGTTTTGTAGTAGGGTGGCATCTCTCCCCCCGTGAGATCTCACAGCCCTCTCCAGGTGCTTGTGGGAGCCCCGCGCATCCTGGGCAAACCTTGGGTAACAGTTTCATGTGGAGTAGGTGTCTTAGCAGATGTGTGACTGATCCAGCTTCAGCAATGCTGCTGACGCTCCCTCCCAACCTCACACAAACACGTCTTAAATATTAAAAAAAAAACCCACTGGATAAAATACAAACCCCAACCAAGTAAAAAAAACCCCAACCCTTAATTTTCCAATTTTGTTGAAGCTCAATGTTTTTGAAGGGTTAGCCTCTTTTATTTTGCAGATGATGTTCATTCAAAGGTATCAGAAGAGTTATTGAGTGATTGCCCTGTAGAACAAGGCATTAAATGTGGCAAATGTATGGAGTACATGTGAAACTCAGAACTGTCGTGCAGGTGGAATTTAGAAATTTTTAGTCATTCATGGAATGGCAATAATTTTTTTTTAGCAGAAAGAAGCTGAGTTCAGTTATTGTGAAGGTATTTTTATAGATGTCTGATGGTGCACTTTTTTATGACAGCCCTCGTCTTCAGGGAGATGCTTTTTGTGTAAGCAAAGAACTGATCTTCACTACACAGATGATCAGAGTGATAGTTTTCCCTTTTTTTATGGTCTTAGCATATATCTCTTATGATGAAGCTGAGTTACAGGGCCTCTTGGTACATGTTACTGTTCTCTACCTTAGTCTTTGTTGTGCTTCAGGTTTGTCCCACTTGGAGTTTAAAGAACTGAGGCAAGTCTTTGCATAGTCACCATTTGGGCACCTGCTTCCTATCGCTGCCTACCTTGCAGCATCCCCATGCTGCCTGCAAGATGCATTTGTATCTTTCTAGTGGTTGCAGTAAGTCCAGCCCATCACCAAAGCACTTAACAATTTTTTCTAGATGCTTCATTACCCATTTGCTTCTGGTGAAGCTCCTGTCCAAAACTGATTATAAAGGATACAGGACACAGTGGTTTTCTGCATAAGTTTCTTAAAGTGGGACCCTCATGCTCCTGACTGTAGGAGTCCATCCGTTGATCTGTTGTAAGTCAAGATTGATGCTTTCTGTGTAGTCTTAGATTAATCTTTATCCTTCTTATTTTAAGTGATGCTAGAAGAGCGGAACAGAGGTGTATGTTTTGAATACACAGATGTAGAACGGTATCAAGAAGGGCCACACGTGATGCGTTGAAGTCTTTGCTTTTAGAGAACACACATATTTGTAGGATGTGGTGGCTGGAGGAAAACTTCTTGAACTCTGAATTCCTGTAGTGCTTTTTTACCATTTAAAAATTGGTGTGGGTTTAATGGTGCTGTTCTTGATTCAATCCATGGTTCCTCAAGGTCTTTGCTGGACACAGTATGAGAACTGATCCCTGTGTGGTGTGAATGGGGAATACACTCATCTATCCTCTTGTGTTTTCATGTTGTAGTTGATGTGACCACAGCACTGCCCTTGCAAGTTGCACCGACTTCAGTCCCGATGGATCTGCGCTTGGACCACCAGTTCTCCATGCCTGTGACGGAGCCGACGCTGCGGGAACAGCAGCTCCAGCAGGAGCTCCTGGCGCTCAAGCAGAAACAGCAGATCCAGAGACAGATCCTCATTGCTGAGTTCCAGCGGCAGCACGAGCAGCTCTCCCGGCAGCACGAGGCCCAGCTGCACGAGCACATCAAAGTAAGCGATGGGCAGCCCTGCACTGCGTGGTGCGCAAAAGCATCCCCTCACCAGGAGGAGATGCACCAACTAGTTTATTTTGGGGTGGAGGTCCTGTGCTGGACTTGATAACCCCTGCTTAGAGAAGGATCTTTTGTAAAGGGATGCAAGCACCAAGATTTAAAAAGGAGATAGGGTGGAGGAGAGGAAGTAAGGTAAGCTGGTGTCATGTTAAATGTTAACCACCCGTCTGCATGTATTCAGAAGTCCTGTGCTCCGCTGCCAGCAGGTGACTTGCATTCCCTGAATTTGGGAAATTTCAGTAGAATTTAACCCAGCAGGAGGGCTTTTGGCTTACCTGTTACTAATATCACATATTTGGCGGTAGAATGGCATGTAAACTGCTCACTGGATGTATGCCTTCAGCACAAGGTGCAAACCGAATGTTTGGACCTTAGTGTCTCTGCAGGAATAGTAAAAGCAGATGCAGCAGGTGCGGGTGGGTCTGCACACCATAAGATTTTTCAGAGTTGCATGGTGCAAGTTAGGCACCAGCCGGGTGCTTTGTGCTGCTTCGTCACACGGGACAGAGAGGAAATGTAGCGCACAGGGTAAGTAGGGAGTACAGTTTAGAAGATGGCTGTTGCATAGTGAAAATGTTAGACGTTATATAAATATTTCACAGTGATAGACTATTGCTATGGTAACATAAGCTTTCAGAATTGCTAATATGCTCTCTTTTCAAAGGGGGATTAGCGCTGCACATGGTAAATAGCGTTAATGTAATATTAAAAAGCAACCTCAATTCAACCTTATATAACTTTCATTTTAATACAAAATACGTGGCAGAGTGGGGAAGATAGGATTAAAAGTTAATGGTGTTTTATTTACAGACTTTTCATACACAGATATGAGCCTGGGTTTGTAAGAACAGTTGCTGTTTGAAGACTGGTTAACAGCAAATGCCTGTGTCCTTAGTGGGTCCTCTGTGCTCTCTCTTCAGGACAAAGGTGTGGGGAGGCGCACGTGTGTAAATACATTTATATAGGCACTCATATGTATGCATTATAAGTGTGTATGTGTGTGTATATGTATGTAGTTACATATTTATACACGTGTCTATATGTACACATTTGTATGTGCATAGCAAAAGAATAGTTACAGCATCTGCAGTTCACATAGTATATTCAAGAGGAAAGGATGGGAAATACCTGTGACAAATATTTCCCTTATCTCCTTGTAATTGTATGTGCCTTTAGGGTATTTGTTAAAAATAAGAAAGGGTCATTCAGATTTAATGGGCAAATTCTAAGCATTGATGATAGGAACATATTTGCTCTCATTTGTGTTACAGCTATGACTGATTATAGTGAAAAGTCTGTGTTAGAAGGAAGTCAAGATCTAAGTTTAAGAAGCCAGTTAGCATGGTATATCTAGACCACTAGGTAATGAAGTTCTTACTCTAATGTGTAAGCTTGGCTAGATGAAAAACTTAAAATAGGAATGATGCAACCTATATGAAAAATGATGACCTGCAAGGTGATCTCCCATAGTAGTACATGTGTCATCGTGCCCAGAATTGCTTTAAAAATAAAACAGCACATTATTTGTGAGATATCATGTGGTTTATTTCAATAAAATAAACCCAAAATCGTATACCAGCATGTAATTATGATGCACTTTCTTTGGGAAAACATACTTTTTGCATTCATAAGTCAGCCCACATTTACATGACTCTTAGATTAAACCAACTTTCAGAAACTGGCAAGTGTGTTAAGTACAGTGACTGTAGGTACAAGGAAGCTATTATTTTTGTCCAGAGAACCAAAATTTATAACTTTGTATTTGGACTTTGACCTTAGAGCTGTTCAGCTCCTTTATAGGTCATGAAAAAAGGAGCTGGGATATTAAAGCAAATAAAAACCCTTTTACCCTGTGTAAGTGAAGCACTAGGGTTTGAACTGTGAAATTTGGTATAGAAGTTGTGCTGAGTGAAGATGCAGAGTTCTTCTTGGAGGAATTCAGGTATTTTTTAGAAATCAGCTGCTCAGGGTGCATGGTACATTTCCCATACGCACACATGCATGCATGCACACTGCACTGCTCCAAGCGTGCAAGGGAGGGCTTCCTCTTGCACATACGTTGGATCAAGGAAACGCTTCCTACTGCTTCTCTCCTCATCTTTTAATGCCATGGCCAGGGAGTGCACAGCACGACAACTTGCCTGTTTGAAAAAGGTTGAAGCAGATGTGCTACTACTGGGCATGTCTCTGGCGTGGGGAGGAGCAGGAGTAGGGATGTGGTCTGTTATCTTTTCTGTTTACTCAAACTGAATCTTTAAACTAAATACATAAAGGAAACAGAAAATTCTTGACATCCTCTTTGGGAGCTCAGAATAAGTTAGCTTCATTTGATGATTGCCTTATGGCGTCACTGATGAGATTAAGAATTTCGTTTGTCTCCTGTCTCCAGAACAAACTGTTCAATATGCAGAAATCGTTTAGACTGAGCAATGCAGTTGTGAGATTCTTCAGCTGAAAGTATTTTGTAGCCTGAGTTTACAGTTTTGTAATGTGTTGTGCATCCATCACTTTTACAAAAATATATTCCCAGGTTTCTTCTTCAGATGAAGATGAAGTCTCACTTTGGGTAAGAAAAGGCTTGGGAACCTAAGCTTGCCCAGATTTCTGTGGATTAAGACTGTGTAATGACTGTTGACTAGAGTGATCTTGCAGCACGCCTTACTGCTGCACCAGATTTGATGCTTGGACATCTTCAATGTCTTCCCTGACCTTGGAGTTGGGCTTTTTTCATTCAGAAAGCAAAGTTTCAGCAGCTATTGCAAGGTGATTATGCATCTTGCGGACTTACTTCATTTCCAAAATTCAGGGCTCCTGCAGTTTTGTTACAATTTTCAGCATCAGAGCAAACTCAAAATCTAATGAAACAAATGAAAAATTAAAAATGCAAACATCAAAGCTCTAAACTTACTCTGATGTCAAACAAAATGGCAGTTCTTTGACTTTCTCCCTGGCACTGGTTTCCTTGGAGGTGATCAGGGCCTTTGCTAATCATACTATTAAATCCTGTGGTTGCTGTAAACTGTTTCTGTAAAGAGGGGAGAATTTCTGCATCTTAGTATGTTTTGCATATCTAGCACCATCTAGAATCAATTAATTTGGCTTTTTTCATTACAGCCTAGCATCCACCATTTTAATCAACAAGTGCAAAGCATTTATTTGTTCAACTGTTTTATGTACTGGAACAGCAATTCCTGTGCTTTACCCTGTCTGATGCCTGTTTCTAATTCCTATTACTTACAATTCCTAGATTGTAAGCATATTTTGGATATAGCAGACCAGCATCTGTGTACAGTTACATATGCAGAGCAAACACCGCATTGGATCCCTCTTTTGTGAAGATGTTGAGGTTTAAGTACCTTTGCACTCTTCCACTTATTGATGTTGAACAATTTTGTCGACAGGAATTCAGTGGCTGGGCATCTGCCGCTAAAAGTAAAAAGTAGTTTTGATGCATTTCTCAAGCAGCTCTTCTATGTTTTGGACAGACATACATACAGCCAGCATTGCTAAGTTACAAGAAGCAGCACTATGAAGATTTTAAAGAACCTACTCATTTTAAATGTTAAACCCTTAGCTAGTACATGAAAAATCACGTTTTGTATTTGTTTTCTTGCTTTTATTACTGTGGTGTCAGCGTGGACAGAGGAGCTGTTCTGACTCACGTGAACTAAGTGGAGGGAACATCTCTACCTCCCACCCCCCAAACAAAGCACTAGTATAAGAAACATCTTAAGGTCATCTTAAATAAATGAAATTTGGCTTGAAAATGCTGGCATGTCTGTCTTGATTTTCTATTCAAGTAGATAACTTTTTCCTATTGAAATACAAAGTTTTGGCATTTACCAGAACTTGGTTTTATTCCACAGACCAGTTTTAATTGTCTGACCTAGTGCAAGAGAAGACAACAGGATGGTCACAGTCTGGCAGCCTGTACATGCGATCCCTTCCCTTGTGCCTCCTGAGCAGTCCTTGCTTTTATAGACATTGTATTTTGGAAGAAACAGCCTCCACATAAAGGTGGCAAATTTCAGAGGATCGTGCAATTTGGAGGGCCAGGCTATGAGTGAAATAATATTTGTGGAAGGGTAGTACAATGGACACGGTTAGAGCTAGGCACATGGAGGGAGTGGGATCATTGCATGCGGGGACTAACAAGAAAACCCTGACATAGGGAAAATAAACCAAGCCTTATGAAGACTTCACACCATACGGAAATAGGGAAAACTGTGTTTCACAACTACAGTGCAGCTTTGCAGATTGCCGAGGCTTGACATCCGAAAGCAGCACAGGAAAGGAAGCCGGAGCTGGTGAGCACTGGAGGCTGCTGCAGGCTGGCTGGAGGCAGAGGTGATGGCTCTTCCCTCCTCTAGCCGCTTACCTTGAGTGAGATGGATTTTCCACTCAGGCGTGCCTCACCAGATGTGTAACAATATTTATAGCCTTTAAATCTGCCTTCCTAAACAAAAACAAGGATGCAGTAAGGAGCCTGGCACCCGGGCCGCTGCCAGTGAGACGGTGGAAAGCCTCTCCACAGGTCCCAGTGTGAGCTTTGCTTGACCTTTGATTGCAAAGGAATCGGCAGCAAATTTTTTCCTTTGTGAGTCACTCATTTCCAGCCAAGATCAGCTGGAAGTTACCAAAAGCTTTTCCATTTGCCTTCTGGTCAAGGGCCGGAGCGAGATGATTGAAGAGGGGCAGGATCCATGCTTTGGCAGGGCAAGAGGCACCTCGGGCAGTGTGAGCTCAGCAGAGAAGCGAAGGACATGGTGGGTAATGCGGTTAATCTCTTCCGTCCCTACACTGCCCAAGCTCAGAACAGGGCTCTTCCAAGCTCTGGCTGTTTTATAGCTAAAGCCGGAAACTTATTCAGGATGCTGACGCACGTCAGCGTTAGCACATGACAGCAGACACCAGAAGAGTCCTGATGGCGATGGGATAGCAACACAGGCAAGCAGCTGAGCCTCACAGCTCCTCATGGACCTGAAATCCTAACCTGGAGGCATGCAAAGTTGTTACTTCTGTCACACAAGCTATTCCTGGTTTTCCCATCATCTGAGAAAAGAGTATTTGTGTGCATCAGTAGCAGAGGGAGTGCTAGTCTGTACATGCAATGTATGCAGGATGGTCAGAGAAGTCATGAGTTTGCATATAAGCAGCAACAGCGAAAGGAGCTTTGTAATGATGTTTGCTGGGGAGTGATTCTGAGATTGTTTTCTTTTTATTAACACAGTGATTTCCTACGTTTAACAGTATGCTATGCTGTTTAATGGCTTTATGCCACTAAATAAAAATACATGGAATGTTTTCAGACATTGGAGAGAGAGAGAGAGAGAGCAACATTCAGATAAAGCATGAGGATGTAGTTTTGTTAGTTTTTGTACGTTTCAAATGATATGGTAGTTTCCCATCCCTATTAAGGGGAGGTAACACACCTGAGGTGTTAGCCCCTTGTTCAGAGACACAGGGTGAAACTGGCCATTCTTTATTTTTCCTTTGGAGAGTAGAAGTCTTTTATGGAATCTTCTGGACAGATTTTGCAATACTGTGAATAAATGTAATTTCTTTTCAACAATACCTAGATTTAATATGTGCCATGTTGATGCTAAGGTGAGAAACTGCTCTTTGCTTTCATTTGGAGGCACCTGCCCTTGGAATGGCAGGTTTGCATGCAGGATGACTCAATGGGCACAAATCACATCATCTTTTAGCATGGCTCCTTTCAGTGTAACCCTGACAGTGCCTAGAGCCTGTTTTTTGGTGGCCTCTCTGTGTCGATTCCTACTTAACAGGAAAAAAAGTGCTTGTTTCAAATCTGCTGATGGGGTTGGTGTCATCTGCTTCTCTCTCGCAGCTGTTCCGGGTGGAATTTTCCCCATGCCCCAGGCTGGGGACACTGAAGGTAGCATATTTGTTCCTGTAAAGTATGCCCCTTCGCCTTGTGTCCTGCTCCTCACTCCGCAGGACTCTGGAAGGGCAAACTTCCATTTTACACCCCCATACCCCGACTCCCGTTGCTGAGCGTGTCTGCTCCATCCTTTCTGCCTGCAGCAGCCAGCACAGAGGTACTCCCTGTGCTCAGTTTTGTGCCTTTCTTCTGCAGAGCGCCTTTTCCTCACAGCCTGCATCATTTTCAAGAGAAACTTAAAAAGCCCAGAGATACCAGGTGTCCGCCTCTGTCTATATTCTGACATGATAGAATTATTCATCTTAGAAAACTGCAGCTGGGTACAGTCAGTGGTAAAAAAACAGACTGAACATTTTGTGCCTTGTTACTACTTGAATGCATTGTACCGTACTCTCTTGCTATTTCTAGACAGCTTCCTGTTCTTTTTCAGTGACCTTGCCTCATTTCTCTGGTACACAGAGCTGACTCCAAGACATAGACCTGGATCCTGCAAAACTTAACTTCTGATAGAAGTAACCCTGGGGAAAGCTTTTGCAAGATAGAGCATTTGCTCTCTTTGTGGGGTTGGGGTGGCTTTCCTCATGCCCAAAGTCAAGATCTTTTCCAAGAACAGTGAGGACAAATCTGCACACAGACAGGGTGGGTATATCAACAAATTCATGTAGCAGCTTGGACACTGGTAAGCCCTCTCTCTTGCTTGAAGAAGTCATCATGCAACAGGCTGGGTTAATTTGGGCATCTTCCTACCTAGCGTTGGTGGTTTCTGGACTGAAGTTGGATTGCTCAGCCAGAAGGGATGTCTGCACTGGTCCTTACAGACCTATTTTTAAAGTGGTAAAAGAAACACATTTCCTTTTGGCTTCTTCTGAGATGGGCCACAGTTTGTTGGCTGGAAGGATCAGCACGGCAACTCCAAATTTTTTCCAGCTTTGAGATGCATAAACCAGCATTTGAGATGCAAAAACCTCAGTCAGAAGTGAAGTTACGGATCTTGCTGCAGTCAGTGGACGTGGTGGCTTTCAGCCTGTGAATCCCCATACTGGTGTCCATGGAGTCTGCTGGCAACAGCCAGCCTTGTCGTCCTCGCACCGTTACTCAGTTTCTTTGCTTTGGGGTTCACATCTTTCCAGCAGAATATGGAGGTTTTCTGATCCATCAGCAGTGGGAGATGAAAAGCCTGTTGTCCCCTGAGCTCAGCTGCTCCATGTTCCTTTGGTGAAGCCAAAGAAGAGACATTTACCCAGTGCACTTTCTTGTTAATTAACCTCCTGAAGTTGGACTTAAATTGGGCTGACTTTTGGGTGTTCTGAAAGCTGAATATCTGACGTAAATGGCAGAAACGACAGACTTCACTGGTTGGCAAACAGATATGGGATTTTTTTTCTGGTAGCGCATGCTCACTTTTTCTGTGGAGTCCAAACAGCTTTTGAAGTGGTCAGATTTCTGTTCTTTCATCCTTTATAGTGTAAGTTTGTCTCCCAGTTAAATGTGTGTGGCACAGTGAGTTTTTTAAAATTTTTTCTTTGTTTTAAAGCTAGAAGCCTTATGGTCTCTATTCAGTTTGGATTTTCAAAATAAATAGCAGAAGGAGGAATATTTTTCAATTCACACATCTGAATTTTCAATTCCAATTTTATCTTATTTTTGAACTAGATAAAATAGATTTGAAGTAGCCAAAGAGAACACAAAGAATCAGGGCAGGAGTAAAGAAACACCCAAGTGGATCCTGCTGTTATGCTGGGAATATTGACTTGTTAATATACGCCATCACTGAAAAATTAATATTCATAAACTTTTTGTTCCTGTTCCTGCTTATGGTCTCTCAACAACATTGAGCTGGTGTACAGGAGAATGAAATTGCATTTAAAAATATAAATCATGTTGTGAATAATTTCACTCACGTACACACAATATGAACAACATTGTTGGATTAATCTCCATGTTTAACTTTCCTGTTTAAGCAGTGGTGGTGTGTAAAAATGATAAATATTTGGTATTTACATTGATGGCATGTTACCTTTAAGTATGATGCTTCTGCTGCGCTCACACGAGCATCAAATGATGTTGAACATTCATTTTTAGCATGCAGCCTTCCTCTGGGCACTGCAGGTGCTGAGGCTGTCGCTGCCTCATGTCAGATGAAGAGCAGCACTTTGCAGTTTGCTTCACCCCCATGTCCACCTTCTGTCAAATGGAGCTGAACCTGAAATCACATGGGAACGGCAGTTGATGCCATGTGTCAGCAGCCACGCTGCCAGTGGTGCTGTGGATGCAAGTACTCTGTCCTTGCTGCTGCTTTTCCTCCTGTTTTTTTCCCTTGGTTGTTTGAGAAGCCTGGCAGGAACACTTTGGTGAGGTCTTCCATTGCTGGCAGCTTTCTGGTTCAGTCTCTCTTCCTTCACACAGGTGATCGGGAATGGTGGATCAGTGCACACAGACATGCTCCTCCTTTTCTTTATTCATATTTCCTTCTTTGAAATTATCAAAACCCAGTGGTGGCTCTTCTAGCTGCCCCCATTACAGGATTTCTGTGTCCTGAATCTCTGCTTCTGGTATTGATTTTAGCCTAACATTACCATTCCAGCTCTTGCACCCCAAAAGAGTTCACAGAGGACATAACTGCTGCTCCGAGGACTGTGGTGTGATCACTTATGGCACGATAAAATCTCATTTAGCATTAAACATCTGGGGCTCCTTCCTTTACAGGACAAGGTATATGGTTCTTTGATTTACAGAGATTCCATTTTTCCATCCATGGTCAGATGGATTTTCCCTGCTCCTATTGCAAGGTGTACGAGTTTGTCCTCCCCTTCAATAATAAGCATGTAAAGCACAGCAGAGGTGAATGCAAAGGAGTTTTCTCCACCTTTAGAGGTGAAAATGGGAGAAGGAACTGAATGTGCTGGGTACTACAAATGGAGCTCACTGCTTTCTGTAAAGGCCCTCAGATACTCCGTTTCTGGAGAAAGGGTGAAAACTAGACTGGCGTGCCAATCAGGGAACAAAAGGCACATATAGTGCTGAGAATGCATTTTTACCTTTGCAGATATTCAGAGCTTAGGGGAACAAAGCTGCTGTGCAAGTTTTCAGCCTTTTAGGAGAGGTGGGCAATAATGGGATGGGAAGGAAACTGGGATACAAAGTTATATATCCATATGTAAGCTGCCAAAGTAATAACGTGGGATGTTTTCACCTAGAGTTGGCGATGAGGGAACATAACTATCGTTCCCTTTTCTGGAGACATTTAAGCCTCATAAACTTGAACACCAGACATTCTCAGTAGGACATGTCTAACCAAGATCAGTCTCTTGCCCAGGAAGCTGTCGGCTGGGAAGATTGTTTCCCTGCATAGTGAAGAGATGTTGCCCATGGGAACTTCTGGCACAGGACTACCCGCTGTTGGCCTGCCTGATAGCTGGAAGGGGGCATGCCGAATATATGTGCAGCTGCTAATGTGTCCAAGAAAATAATTGATAGACATTTGTTCTTCTGAGCTGTGCTTTCAGATTTTTGTGTCTTGGCTTCTGCTGAAAACCACAATTTCACACACACACACACACACACACACACACACACCCCCGGCCCCATCTCCCGGTGCAGCTGATTAATTCTGACTAGCCTCCGGTGCTCCAGGAGATATCTGGAACATGCCGTGACAGAGCCAAGAGAGTGAATCCTGAAACTGGAGACACAGCCTGAGACTTCAGTAAACAGGGCAGGGAGAACATGAAGCAGAGAGTCCAGCCAAAGGAATGGCCAGCATTAAGATTGCTCTAAAATAACCCAGTACAACAGTTCTCCAGAAATCTGTCGACATCAATGCTTTGCTTCCACCCATAGCTAATGATTTTGGGAGGGGGGGTGATTTGATGTGCACATGTTTTGGTGAGGTCTTTCTTGATCACCACTTACAATTTTCCTTTATTTTCACATAATCTCACCTCCAGATCCTTGTGAATACCTGATTTAACCCACCAAAACTAGAATTTTGCCAAAGAGAGTGGCAGATTATTTGTCTTAAAAACACTATTTGCATCAAAACCCCAACTGTTGCCTGCTAGGTGAGAGGACAATTATGTGAAGGTTCCAACAGCGTTTAACTGTGTCATGCCTTAACTCAGTCTTTAAGAGTACAAGTTCAGGGGGTCCTGGGAAGATCTGCTTTGGTTCTTTTTTTTGTCTTGTCTAGCATTATTGTTGGTTTTGAAGCTAGTATTTATTAAATACTTACAACTTCTTTGAAGCTATTGCCTCCATGAGAAGGCCAACCACATGTTTAGGGGTTGCAGGTGAAGCAGTTGCTCAAAGTCTTAGAGCTTGCCCAGAAGAAGTCCTCAGATGGGAATCATGACAAGCTGGACTGTGCCAGCATGACCTTCATCTGAGATGGAAACCACGTGTACGTGTGAGGAGGAATGCTGACCCATAGGTGGAAGATCAGGCTAACTCTCCATCTGTATTTCTTCATACCCTAGCTGCCTTGTGCTGGGAGGAAGTAGGAATCACTGGCAAATACAAAGAGCAGCAGAAGTGCTCAGGGTGAGATCCCACCATGCTGGAGCACCTTCAGTAGATGATCTCAGGCATAGATTGAGACACAAGTTAGAAGCTGGACACCACACTAAGCTACTTTAGATCCCAGGAAATGTTTATTGGCAATAAGTATGCCAACTGTTGTTCACTCAGACTTGCATGTGTGATTATCTGCATGAGTAAGGGTGAGCTGTCTGGGTACAGACAGTTTTACGCTGCCTTCCACTAATTGCAGTAAGCTATTCAAAATATATATTATAAAAACCTAGGAGCCACAGTCTAAGCTTCAAAACCTCTCCTGCTTTGCAGATTTTAATCAGTTCTACCACAGCATGTGAAGTAAATGACTGAAGCATCTTTAAAATGACAGTTGCATGGGAAGGAAGAAGGAGAGGAGCATGGGCAGAGAGCATTGCCTGCCTTCTGGAGGAAGAATAAGGTAGTGTCTGCAAGGTACTGCAATGCAGGAAGGACCCACATTCTTGCTACTCATTTAGCAAATTGAGGAGTGGTTATGCAAGTCTTAATGCAACATATCTCCATGAAATATGTCCTCGTCCTCTCTGGTCAATGAGATCTAGGGTGTCAGCACCATGTGCTTCCCAGGAGGGCACTGGCTGTCTTCTGGGCAGCAGCTGCTGAAAGATTTTGGAGCACTGCCTTTTTACTTCTGTTGTAATGACTAAAGGAAACTGATTTAGCCCCACTTTGCTTAAAAAGAGGTTTCTTTGTGCAGTGGAAGTTGATGGTGTGCTTACTGATAAGGTGTCAGTCCCCTTTTAGGTAGACATGCTTGAGGACTGAAGACAATTGAGGAATGTGATGGCAAAATCTACTGCACTACCGAGACTTCATGGCTAGCTGACAGTTGATAAATACCTGGAAATGCTCTACATTCTTCTATTGCATTTATTAATATATTAATATACGCTAAAGGAGCACCAGCACCACTAACTACAGGTACAGTTGAACATTTGTGCAGCTTTCATAAATAGTGAAAGCAGTGACATTAAACATATGCAGGAATCCCCATAGTTATAAATATTTACAAATATTTATTTTGGCAAGAGCACCTAATTCAGATGTTCCTAACTGCGCTCCGTAATGCAGTGTGCATGTTTGTCACATGATATGCTCTTCAAATTGATAGTTGAATTAGTCTGAATGCAAGGGATTTCCCTTGGTGTATCACTTTGTATTTCTCAAATATTTAAATTTCATTACAGTTGGGGAAAAAACACACTGCTCCAGCTATGCACTATTAACACATGGGTGTTGTGGTGTCAGTGTTGATTCATTTGCCAGCAAGAGAGATCTAATGTATTATGTGGTACATGAGCACAATCTTGCTCGGTAATTAATAATCCTTATCAGAGCCACCTAAGCGTCTCTTGGTATGCTGTGAATTGCAGTTCAAGAGATGCTTATGAATTCCTAAATCGCACACTTTCCAAAAGACCTGAGCATGGGAGATTGCATCCCACTCAAATGCAGCTCTGAAACATTTTTCCTTTAGACATCAGTAGGCTTTTTTCTCTTCCACTGAGATAGTCAAAGGAAGGTTAAATGCCAGGCCAAGCCCACAGTGTGTAGGTATTCCCTTGGCAGAACAAGTTTAATGTGTGGCACGGGAGGGGAGTAAGACCTTGTTGTAGCTGACCACACATGGGTCTGAATGCTTGCTACCTGTTAAAATTTGCCTCTACTGCTTTAACTGAAGCAGAAATTTGTATTTTCTGGAATTGCAGTTTATTTTGTGTGGGGGACAACTTTTTTTATGTTAGCAGATTTCCTGCTTCTCCTGTTAGTCAGTCAGTGGTGGGCCCTCTTGCTGCTTATGGGTCTTTTTTCACAAAACATCAGCAGAGAAATCCATTTTTAAATAAAAAAACCTAAATTGTAAACCCTCCAAAACAGAAAATTGGGACACATCTAGCATCAAGTGAGTTTAAAGCTAAGAAGGGCCTTTTTGCATAGAAAAGTATGATTTGATGTAATAGTTATATTCCCCCTGCCTCTCTTATAATAAGATGGGTGTCAGTAGCAGCAAGGACAAGCAATGCAAGCCTCTCCTTGGGTCAACACCCAAAATCTTTATCCAAGGTCCTTGGAGCAGCTATAAACCTGGGTGCAGTCTGTGCAGCGGGATCACCCAAGCTGGTGGGCTGTAAAGGCACTGCATCGCCAGCGCCCCTGCGTTTTGCTGAGCCTGCACCACATATTTAATGTCAAATACTGTCTGTGTAGTTTGTTTTCAGCTAAGTGTGGAAAAATATTCATGCTGTAGGAAGACATTGCAGTTCAGACAGAGCACTCAAGTGGGTTTTCTTCAGTCATTTTCTGAGGCTACAGCAGACACCAACAAAGTGATTTCTTTTTGCTTTTCATAGATATGACTGGAGAGGATGCTTCATTATTTTTTTTATTATTTTTATTTTTTCAACTTTGAAAAGATTTGAAAACTATATTAAGAATAGGCTTTGTGGAAACTGGGGTCAAAATCAGCAGAAACAATACGTGTCTAATGAAACTTCTATATGCCATCCAGATACAAATTGGTCTTTTCATTTACATTTCACTACAGATGTCAATGAAAGCACAGTTCCTTCTAAAGCATCCTAATGTATGTAAACCATTGCAGGAAGCATAGCACGCAAAGCCTAGGAGACTGCAGATGGAGAGAAAAGGCTCCTGATTTCATAAAAATAACAAAACCTGTTTTAACATATTGTGCATTAAATATTGTTCATTTGCATACTTTCTATGGCTAGGTTATAAAAGCCCACCATGTGGTGGACTTGTTGGAAGTCTAAAAAGATACTCTTTCTCCAAATGGAGATGTGTTAGTGGAAGCTGCTGCTTAATTATAAAGCAAAAATAACTAGTTTTCTCTAGGTTTTTTTTGTTTTTTCCTTTTGTAGGTTTTTAGAGTCTGGGTTTTTTGTTGTTTACATAAAATTCAATAGAATTAGGAAGGGAAACATAGGTGCAGTCACTGCAAATTCTGCTAACTGGGGTTCGGTGTTTTACAACAGTCTGCCTGCTTGGAACTGGCAGCAGCAGGGACTCCTCCATCAAGAGTTTCCAGCAGATAGCCAGGCAGATTGCAAAGTACCTCTTACATTATTTTTTTTCATCTTTATATAGAATGGTATAATTTTATGTGTATCATCTATAGCGTATCCACAGCTGAAGCATTGGATAGTACTAATGTACAATATCACAAATTAAAATAAGAAATTGCTATCAAAAGCATAAATAGAAATATGTGCAAAGGGAGGAGGGAAAATCAGTGTATGTGGGGTTGGGAGTCTTACATACGCACATGCTCTCAGGGTTTGGAGAAGGGTAGAGTGAGACATGTTCTTGGGGGGAGTGAAGTTCCCTGTCTTAATAGCCATGGCTTGCCCTGATCCCTTTCCACATACAGGATTTTGTGAACCTGGAGCAGTGGGTGGTATCTGAGCACAGGCACCCATTAAGTCCAGCTTTGGAGAAATCTCATCTATCGCCAGAGCAGTAAGGGTTTTGAAGGTTAAGGTTGCCAGCTTAAAATCAATCTGCTAGTTTATAAGCTGCCAATGTAAAGAGTGCAGGGCGGGTGTAAGGTGATCGGGGCGGCAGGGAGCCAGCGTGCTTCTGCATTCAAGGGAGTTTGCAAGCATAATCAGAGCAGCCCAGGTGGATGGCTTTAGCACGTATCTTGCTGGAGAGGGTGCAAATGAAATTGGGAGGCGGTATATCTTAGTTTGAGCTTTTTTTTTTTTTTTTTTTTTAAAAAGGCAAGTTTCAGTGGAACTCAAGGGGGAAGACCTGTGCCAGGGGAAGTGCCCTTTGCAAGCCCCATGGAGATCCATTCACACCTAGGCAAGCTGCAAGCTGCTGAGACTTGTCATTTGTCATCTGCTTTTCCACAGCCCAACTTGCTCCTGGCTGGCTGTCAAGACACAGGGTGGTCTCTGAGCACTGACAGGTACCGCCCCAGGGCCCAATGGATCGAACCCCTGCCCCCAGTCCCTGGGGGAATCATCCCTCCTGGGCCCAAAAAGGATGCTCTGGGCTGGGGAGGTCCACCCCAAATTTCCCAGGAGGTTGGTATGTCCATGCACATCTTCTAGGTGCTGGGATTTGGTATGTCCATGCACATCTTCTAGGTGCTGGGATTTGGAGACCCAAGTCAGGGACTTGCACAGTGGTTGGGGGAAGGAGCCTTTGGTGCTTCAAGTCTAATTAGGCAGCCTATCTCTTGGTTCTTCCCGTGAACATGTGCAAGTCGAGAGGGCTGGGGTAAATCCTTCCTTGAGAGATTGTTGGAAATATTTTTATAAGGAATCAATTCTTGTATAATTAGGCTCAGAAATGGGTGGTGATCATGCCCACGAGGTAGCTCTTGCTTTTGCATTCAGCTTGGGGTGTGAGGTTTGCGCGGCAGATGGGAAGTGACCAGTGTTCAATGAAGTTAAAAAGATATAGTTGTCCCAGTCCATGGGAACTCCTCTATATACACAGAGAGAGAGGACTGTTGGAGAAATAGGAGTGCAGAGTCATGTAATTAAAGGCCTATTCAGAAATTCATGCACAAGGGAACTGAACTGGTCTTGCAAAGCCTGCGTTGATGATGGCGTATTTTGTTGCTGACTTGGTGAGCTCAACGATATTCCTTCCGCACAGAGTTTGTACATGGTGAACATATGAGTGTTCGTAATTAAAGCATCCTAATGGGTTTTTACTTAAACAGACAATGGAGAGAAAATGAAGATCCAGCTGGAGTAGTGGTTTGCACTGGCTCAGTGCAGGATTGGGGTACGAGGCTCCGGCAGGGCAGCAGGGGCAGCAGATGGCTTGCGGAGCAGAAGTGGGGATCCAGCGGCACCCTTTGGCAGCAGCAAAGTGGTTGGGGAAGCACCTATTTGGATGGAAGCTTTTTGTCACTTTCTCAAATTAGGTGCTTTCTGAACAGGATGCTTGTGCTTGTAAACAGACCATGCCCTGAAGCCCAGAGCATATAGTGCCTATGCTTTAGCATAAGTGCTGCCCTGAACTAGAAATGGGGCTACATGAAGTGAGAGGTGGTGCAGAAGCCTCTAGACAAGGATGATGCCATTTTTGCTCTTTCTATGAATTAAGCAACTTTATTCTCACCTGATAGAATTTTTTGGTTTAGCTCTGGGAAGTCTGACAGTGTTAATTTGCTCATTTGCCCCTCGTCCCTTCTCCACAGCAGCAGCAGGAAATGCTGGCAATGAAGCATCAGCAGGAGCTGTTGGAGCACCAGAGGAAGTTGGAGCAGCACCGGCAGGAGCAGGAGCTGGAGAAGCAGCACCGAGAGCAGAAACTTCAGCAGCTAAAAAACAAAGAGAAAGGAAAAGAGAGTAAGTAGCAAAAGCTCACTTGTTTCACTGATGACAGGTAGACCAGATGAATGGAAGCCATAAAACAGCTTTATAAAGCTGGAGAAACTTTCATGATAATCTCTCTACAGAGCCTGGCTGCACAGGGAGCATATGTAAACTGGTAGGATGTATTGAGGGTAAGAGAGAAATGTATTTCTATGCTTTATCTTCATTTTTGTCTTGCTAAATGCCATTTTAGCGTTTTTCAAAAGGAAGCGTATCATCTCTTTACTTGATTTAACATTTTTTTGAAGTATATTTGGCAGCATTCCTAATGGAGGCAGAATATTAAGCCCATAAAATACACCAGATGCACACTGCATTTCTTTTTCTTTTACTTTTCTTAATTTCACTCTTTTAAGATGTAGCCGAGTTCTCAGTTCTTAGCTTTAAAGTGTTTTCATTCAGAAAGTACTTCTTTCATGAGGTTACAGATTGTGGTTGGCTTTCCCACGTGTCATTATGCACTTCACGAGATTCAGTGAAATGATTATGGCCTCACAATTTTCCTTATCAAAGACACTTTGCTTGCTTGTTCGTTTTTCTTTTAGAAGTGAATGGGAGGAAAAATACCTTGGCAAATTGTACTATCAACTCGTTAGGTCTTCATTTCAGATGAAATAAAGAAGCCTGTGATGGAAGAAGCGGAGAGGGCTGAAGGGTACCAGGAGATGGGATGCTGTCTGGGGACCAGGAACAAGATAAAGCTCCAAGAAGAATGTTTCTAGTAGGAAAGGACTGGGGTCTAGGAGACTAAAACATACTATCTTAAGGTTGAATTCCCCACTTCCTGCATGTGCATCTTGCAGTGGCAGACTTTAAGGTGCAGCTGAAATGAGGCAACACACAGACTCTAGCCCAATATCTTTGCGAAGCAGTTCATAGGAGGTCCAGCGTGTATGTGTGTGTTTGGTTTTCATTCATTTTAAATACTAGAAGGACCAAAGGATCAGAATCTACTTAAAAGAAGCAGTTTAACATTGAGGAGTAACTGAAGGTGATGATAATGCAGGTTTGCTACTCTGGTGCCCGGCTGGCTCTCACATGTCCGTAGTCCTCTGGCCGCTTTTTGTTATTTTCCAAAGTAAAGGCAGTCAGTTCAAAGTGGATGAAAACTATAAGCATTTCTACTTCACCCCGCTGTTCTCATTCAGCTGTTGATGTATCAATGTTTTGCTGGGCCTCTCTGCAAAACTGGTATCTGGCTATTCTCATTAGAGTAATTTGCAAATAAATAAAAATGCCTGAATCTCTGTAAAATGGCAAAAGCATCAAAGCACCTTTTGGATTAAATACATAGGTGTAGAGGAAAAAAACAGAATTTGGGGAAGTTAGTTGAAGATCCTGTTCCCATGGCTACAGTTTTATTTTTAAATTACTTTTTATTTAAGAAGTACTGTGGTGTATAATCATTATAGCACCTCAGCTCTTAGGAATACTTAAGTTATATTTCTCATATCAGAAAATTTTGCTAAGTGCAACACAGCTAAACTTGTCCTGATCTGAAATAGGAAGAGTGCTTAATAGATGTATAGTTTATTCTCCCTCCTTCCTCCATCACTGTAAGCCAAAATGTATTGGTTTGTACCTTTAGAAGGCAAATCACAAAGCAGTTTATATTAACATAATATCAGCTCATTGTGTTCTCATCTTGGGAACCTTAACCTGTCCCTTATGAACCAGTATCTGCTATCATAAAGCTTTTGATCAAAGCATGACTTCCACAAAAGGAAGAAAAATGTTGGTGAAACTAAAGGTGTTTTTTTCCACAGGATAAGGAGAAGTAGTTGCTCATCCTGTCTTTCCACTCTTAGGATTGAATCTAGAACTGGTCCTGTGCATTGGTGTTGCCAGGCACTTCTGGGCATGAACCGTTCAATCTCTTGCTGCTCAGGCAGCCTTGGACCATGGCTTGTCTTGGACTTTCTCCTACATGTTGGCCAACTGTAATCAACCCACACTATCATTAAGGGCTCTCTCCTGTTAATTTTCATTTGTTCTGCTCCTCTGCTTTTGCGTTATCTAACCTCCTCCTTCTGCAAGAGCCTGGTCCTACTTCTGCCCTCCCTTATTCTCTCTCCACTACCCCTGCCTTATCCAATATTCAGATACTATTTGATCCTGGGGCAATATGCAACTTGGTTTTGTCTCTGTGGTGGTAACCTGTCTCGGTCTCTTGGCTCTCGAGAGCCATCCTGTCTGCTAACATTCTTATCAGTTTATCTGCTCTTTGCTCCCTGCTCCTCTTCAACGCTCAGGCCCTCTGAAACGAATAGGCCAGCTTCACAGCTTGGTTTTCCCCACCACGCACAGCTGCTCCCCCAGCCAGGGCTGCCGCATGGGCTCTTGCTCTCCGGTTCTTTCTCTTTCATCCTCTTACTCTGCCATGCCTTTTGCTTTCATGAGGGTTGAGTGTCTTGCTTCCTGCCTGTGGACTTATTCCATATGTATGGGCTTTTGATGTCTGACTTCTGCTCTTGTCCTCTTTGCTTATACCCCTGCATGATGTATACTATCACGTATGTGACAGGTTATCCCTTTCTGCCTTTGGAGTCCTCTTTAACATCTTTACTGGATATTGCACATTGCTTCTGCCTGTAACAATGTGATTGGGTCCAAAATAACCCAGTATAGTATACTAAAAGTGAGTTAAATTGGTTTTTTTTTAATCTTTTAACTCAAGGGTCAAGAGCTGAGTAAAGGTCAGAAGGTCTTGCATGACAGCTTGGTCCATGGCTCTGGCAGGCATTGCCCAGGGAATGGGAAGCCTGCACGGCTTTATCTTGTTAGGCATATATGGGGCCTTTCAGCTTCTAATTAAGGAGGAAGACATGCTAGGGGAGCTTTTATAAACCTCAGGATCCAAAAATGTTTAGCTTCAAGTCTTCTAAATAATGTCAGATTTATCCAAAACTCACAGAACACAGCCATGCTTGTTTATTTCAGAGATTATAATAAAGGTGACACTTTTTGGCGAGAGAAGGCCTTTAACCATCAATTTGTCACCTATTCTGATCTAGCCATGTGGCTTGCTACACTCATATGAATTTATGTCCAGCTCTTCAGTTGAACTTCCCGTTGGGCTACGTGCCAAACCTACGTTTGTAGAGCTAGTGAGAAACGCAGGGCTCCAGAAAGGCGAATTTTCAAGCTTTTCAACGTGGCTTCAGTAGTTGAACAGGATTACATCTTCAGGCAGTGCTTTATAGAGATATTGCAGTTTTCTTCTCTTGTGGGGATATTAAAAACTACTTCCTCCGTCTGTCAAATGTCATTGTTGAGTAGGATCCAGGAGACAAAAGATCACCCTGTCGTAATTTAAGTTTTTATTCCCAGTAGAGCAGACAGCTCTCCTGGCCTTTTCATTTTCTTGTAGCCCAGATATTTTCCTTTGGAATTCCTGCTTTACACCATGGTATGGATGAACCATCATTTTCCACATGTTCTGCTTGCCAAACTTTCTATGCATTACTCCGTCAGAAACTCTGCCTGCGAATCTGTTCTGTCAACTGAATGATAATTTTAATCCATCATTGCAGTAAAACAGACTGGTCTCTATTGTGGAGGAAATAATGATTAGAAATTATACAGTTGACATTTTAACTGTATGCTACAAAATTACTGACTTTCTTTTTAAATGTTAGATTTTCTATTTGAAGAAATAGATTGCACACTTGTAAATGAATTGGAATATTATGTAGGTCTTATTGTACACAGATACTTTTGAACAAAGAGGTCCCTATTTACAAGAGTTCTCAAGACAGAATCTACATAGGAGACATTCGTCTCATTCCCCTTCTGCTTGCAGATGTGACATTTAAAAACTTGAGTGTACACAAGACCCTTTTTCTTAAATACCTTTGATTAAAAGAAAGCTGGAATACCTAGTACAAGTGCTTTATTCTAAGTGTACTTTTATGCAAGTGTAAAAATCCTCCTCAGAAATCTTTTATAGTGAAATGATAAATCTCTGATTAAATCTCTGTTTTCAAACAGAAGTTATGATTATATGCAAAGCTAAAGGCAAAAAAAAAAGGGGGAGAGCTTCTTACTGGAGGCACTTTGTTCTTTTCTCTTTGAAAGAAAAGTTCTTCTTTTGGACTGGAAATCAAAGATTTAATTCTGAACCTTTTTAGACATTTAAATTCTTCAAAGTCTGTGAATTGATTATATAACCTTCTTTATTTTTGACATCTCAGGTGCAGTGGCAAGCACAGAAGTAAAGATGAAATTACAAGAATTTGTCTTAAATAAGAAGAAGGCATTGGCACACCGGAATCTCAACCACTGTATATCAAGTGATCCTCGCTTCTGGTATGGGTAAGTGGTACAGGGCTTATCTTTATGATTCAGCCTGTGCCACCTTTTTTGACAATTGCTGGATATGTGGGGAATAGACCTCATGTATTTACTGGATGAACCACACCAAAGATAGACCCAGAGTTTGACTTTGCTGAACGTTACCAAAATGCACTTTTCAGAGAGTTTTCATGTGAATAATTTTCTTATCTTCTCTCATGGTCACAGTATTTTGTGAGTAGAGGTCTTTGCTGTCATCTTTAATCCACAGTTATTCAAACTTGCAAGTTCTACCATCAAGATCAACCTGTATAAGTTCTCTAGCTTTTCACCCAGGGTTTTATCCTGCCAGGTGTTATAAAACTTGAACTTTAGTAAAATGGGGAAATTACTTTTTATGTTTAGTGAATTGCAACTTGGGATAGTTGAGCTAGCGATACATTTTTTTGAAAGCCTGTAATGCTTACTGCTCACCTTAATCTCTCAAAGTTGGAAGTTCTGTTTACTTGGCTCTTCTCTGTAAACTGCTGGAAACATCAAGTGTGTCCTGTCTACACTTCTAATCACAATTACCCCAACATCTACGTTTTCAACTGAAAATTTGCAACTGTTGGTCTCCAAATGTCATCTGGGGCTGATGTTATAATGACATGGGAACAAAGAGCGACTTCTTCAATTAGTTCAAATGCACCAAAGAGTGAATATAAACAATGGCCTTGTTAACAAGGTACAAGTTTCAGTTCCAGAAATTAATTTCTTCATTGTATAAAAGAAAATTAGAAAATTTGACATTATTTAAAAATTTCCACTACTATAATATTGTGAATATCTATATTTCTTTTAAAAAAAAACATTTTGGATGTTGTCTTTTTTAATGACCATAAATTTAATGACATTTTGAATGACAAAAGTCAAGGAAATTTTGCTGTGAAATTTGTGTTCAAGCTGAGTGTCTGACAGTATTTTAAGTCTTTAGAAACTACACATGTATAGCATGTATACAGGGATGATGAGGTCATAGCTAGAAGATGTTTCCAAATCCAAGAAACTAAGCGGAAATTAAATTTGAACGATATCCCAGCTATGAGCCAGTACAGAAATGTTGAAGTATAGTTGGCAGAAAAATTCAAACATTACTCCAGTAGGGTGAGAATGAGCAGTTTTAATACATCTCTGAAAATCTAATCTGAGACTTGAAAATTGTATGATTATGGCACTGGTTAAAGTAGTGAAATGTTGTTAGCTTATGCAAAGATAATATTTAAGGCCCACTAGGTAGGTACCAAGGACAGTAGAAGAAATAGGAGAAAGTGAATTTCAGTCAAGACAACATGAATGTCTTTTTTTAGATAACTGATTTTCCACTTTTCTTAATTGAGACTCACCAAGAAATCTGGGGATTTTATTAAAGGCAGTTGAAGACTGAGCCATTGTGTTCTCCATTTTTTTTCCAGTTGGTTAAAACACCTGTTAATGTGAAGGTGGTATAAAGTCAACTAGAATTAAGGATAGTAAATAAGTACTTTCTTCCAAACCCTTTGATCCTTTGGCCCTAGAGAAACCTGGCATACAATTGCCATGATAGGTGAATTTACAAAAGAGAAAGATAAATTTGGGAGTGGTCTGAATTGCTTATGTTTTGCCTAGTTTTCAATTAACTGCTTTGTTGCTGAGAATCCAGCATCTGGAGATGAATTGAAGAGCAGCTGTCTGTAATACCCCTATACATTACAGGGCCAGAGGTGATGCAGGAGGTTATTTAGCCAGGTCAAGTTTAAGGTTTCAGTATGTTCCCTGCCTCATTTTCAGCTAATGCTGAGAACTTTCTGAGCACCAATATACTGTTTAGGTTTATTGTGGCATATGTTTAGGTTCATTGTAGCATATGTTAATCAAAACATCCCTTTCCTGTGATGCTCCAGGGATGCCAACAGGTAGAGACAATGTATAACTGTTGCACAAGGGGCCATCCTTTTTCTTATGGATTTAACTGGCTTCCCGTCCCCTCATCTTCCCTCCATCTGTTTTGTGGTGGGGAGAGGATCAGTATTCTGATTTCTAACACAAGATGGGAAGAAAGAGCCTCAGAGGCCTCACAAATCTTTCTAAGGGTCTGTCTCAGTGATAAGTTGCAGGCAGGCATGAGCTCGTTCTGCTCAGCCTTTGAGGAGGGCAGATGGCAGCAGGGCTGCGTGACTGTAGTGTCTTATCTTGCAGTGGAGGATTTTTAAATGTACCCTTCAGTTGTTAAGGCAGAAGTTGAAGATTTTTCAGTTCCATTCTATTTTAAAAATAATTTTTTTAAAAAGAGAAAACCTTTAAATTTATTACATATTAGCATTTATTTATATGGCATCTCATAGGTTACCAATTCAGTTATAGAGATATTTATGTATGCACATACTTCTAATGTGATTCAATTGGGTGGTGTTTGGATTTAACACACGCAAATGAGGCTTGCAGAAGATAGACTTGATGCTCCTACTGTGAGCAGGCAAGCCAATTAAGTGGTAACAGATGCTGAAATAGTCTTTTAAATGACACGCCTGCTTTTAAAGCACTTCCTTTGGTCTTATTAAGGTTTGTGAATTCCTTTTTAAAAAAATGGAAAGCATTACTTTGAAAAACAGATTTCCTAAGGGTATTGAACACCACAACGGTTCTGCGTCAATGGCTGTGACATGAAATGTGTTCTGTTGACATGCGAAATAGCTGTTGTTCCCCTGGCCCTTTGGGCTAGGCTTTGGTTGTCCACTGAGATGTCCAGATGCTTTTGCCTTCAATATCTTGTATCTGAACTCCATTCAACACCATCAGTTGCTGGTGCATCATTGAGTGTTTACAGTTAGTGAATATTTTCTAATTCATCACTGACGTTAAGGGCATTGTCGCACACGCAAATCAACCCTTGAAATGAAAAGGGACCAGTTTTAGAGGTTTTGCAGAATATAGTCATCGTCCAAAAGATCTACTAGACGAATGAAAGGAACTTCGTAATGCTCAATAATGTTTCTTGGGGGCTTTCACAGAGGTCTTTCTCGGTCTTCAGCTCCATGGTATTCAAGCCATTTTGTGAACTCTGTTTAATATATACACTTCCAGTTAATATGTAATTGTTTAAAATAGCTTCGTGGACCATAATTTTCAGATTGCATTGATGGTAGACAACAACAGAAGAGGTTCTTTTGAATTTCATTGTCAGACTGGCCCTCCCATGGGTTCTGAACCCACTGGACAGCCCTGCTCCCAGGAGGTCTTGTTCGTCAGAATACTTAACATAAGTAAGCGTGGCTTAGCAGGAGCACAGACAGAGCACCTTGGGCTTAGCAGACAGGGCTATTATTTCCCTAGGAAGTTGTCAGAAATGCACTTGGGAAGTAGCCACTTAATGTGGTAGCAATCATGAAAGGCAGTTTAACTGAATATTTGCATGGTAAGGAGGTAGAGATACATAATTACATATTAAATTATTCCCATGTACATAGGTGTCTACAGTCTCTGTACACAAAACATTCTTGTACAGATACATGCTTGAACATAATCTTCAGTTTATCTTGCATGAATATGTTTGAAGTATCATGCATGCTTTGCTCTGCAGATAGGGTTTTGAAGGACCTCAGAGCTCAAAGAACAGGGGATGTGTTATGTGAAGGTATGTGCTTTCAGGAATGCCTGCAAACTCAATTTAGTATACAATTTCATCTCTTTCAAGACCTCTGAAATTCTTGAACAGGCATGCAGACCAGTGCCTTTTGCTCGAAGCAGCATAGGGTGTTGGATCCCAGTCCTCGAGCCATATAATGTATTCCTGTTTGCAGAGTTAAATATCTGTCATTCAGCAAGCCCGAAGCACATCTAAACAGGCCCTTTGAGTCCCTGCGCATTCCGTAACAAAGTGATGAAAATAGCTTCAATGTACATGATTGTGCAGCTTAAGTCACGATTAAAAAAAAAAAAAAAAAAGAGAAAGAAAAGTCTATTGCTTGTATAGGCAAGAGCAAAAAATGTCATTGTGTGACATGATGGGTTTGAGGTCTCTTGGCTTGCAAAGTCCAGGCTTCCTGTTTGTGAAACATCTCTCTGTGCTGCCTTCCCATGGTATGAGCAGATCCAGGCAGAGAAAGCGACTTCTGTTTTCAGGAGGGATTCAAATATTTTTCGGTTTGGTTCTGTTTTGATTTCAGGTGATGATTAAACTGTGTGTGCATGTGGGCATTTATTGGTGTGAATGTCAGAGTACACGATGTGTGTGAATGCTAATGAAAAATACAACTGTGTAAGAGCCCGAAAAATTACTCTGCCTTTATGTACAGAGAAGTTTGGAATATAAAGGGGGGAGGATTAGGAAACCACAGTGAATCATACTGCTTGGTAAGAACTGTGGATATAGAAAATTTTGATGTAGATGTTCAAATAAACTTTTCAGAGTTCTTTTCTAACAAAATCATGTAGAAAATTCGATGCATTTTCCTGATGTTTCATTAACCCCTTAGTTTTTTTAAGGGTGTAACTTGTAGCGGAGTTGATGCTATGTATCACACCAAACAGCCTGCTTCTGATTGGAGCTTTCAAAATGTACTGCTCAAGGAATTGAATGAATTGGTGTAATTTTCAACTGCGAAGGGCTCATGTTGGTTCCTTAAAGAACCTTTTGAAGGAGACTATTTTTAACCAAGGTCTCCAAGGGTGCCTGATTATTAGGCAATGTAAAATTTCAGATATTCGCTCCTTTTGACAAAGTGCTCACTTTCTGTTGTCCCATGTTCTTTAGTATTTTGAAGAAGTAATACAGGGTTTAAATTCTGTTTATTTAAACTTAAAATGTAGGATTGTTTGATAGCTGTATGGCTGTCACCTGTACGGCTAAATCAGTCATGCTGTTAATGTAGCTACTCTGCTAATATGCACAGTCTGGAGACTTCCTGAAGTCTGTCCTGATCAAGGTTGGTGAAGCTCCTGAGAAATGGCAAAGCTGGGCACAAGTCATTAAGTAGGAAAGATGCAGCCAACAAACTGGTAGGAGGCTTAGAAAACTCATTCATTATTTAATATCCTTAGCAAACAGACTGTAATTTACTTCCAACAGCCTGCTCAAACAAAGCTATAAATTATCAGCTTCAAGAAATTAATCTGGAAAGGTGTTGAGTACTTTGGCCCTATCTCTGCAAAGTACTTGGGTTGGGAAGCAGCAAAGCAAAAGGCAGAAGACCACCTATGCAGCATGGCTGCTGTTAGCCAGTTTAAATGTGTGACACCAAACGTGCTCATCCTTTGGTTTTGTTTCATCCTTAGACTTTGTCTACTATGTCTGGTTTTTATTCAGTGAAGAAAAATTGTTCATTTGTGCTACAGTTGAGGGGAGTAACACCGTCTATGCTTAGCTTCAAGAGTATGACTTAGCAAAACAGAGCCCAAGTACACGCTTAAAATGATACTCATGGTTAAATACCTTCATGAGTTAAGCCATGCTCAACAAGGTAGTTCTTATACTGAAAATTAGGCATATGTTTAGTTACCTCCTGTATGTTAGACTTCAGTGTCTTTTTTGTATGAATGCCTAGAAGGAGAAGGCTAGTACCAAGATCTTTTCCTTTGCACTGTTCCCCACTAACTAACAGACAAGGTGAAGCTGCAGTCGTTCCCTTTGTGTGTCACTAGTGTAAAGCTTCTCCCTTTTCTTTCCTTCTGTGCAGGAAGACACAGCACAGCTCTCTGGACCAGAGCTCCCCACCCCAAAGTGGCGTATCCGGCACCTACAATCACCCTGTACTGGGGATGTATGATTCCAAAGATGACTTCCCACTCAGAAAAACAGGTAGCGCTCACATTGATTTTGTGTTGCCTGCTGTCTTTGCTGTGACACTTGGTCCTCTTACTTTTTTTCTTTCTTTTTTTTTTTTTTTTTTAAAAAAGGGCATATTACTAAAAAGCTGTGTTCTATGGGGTGATTTATTTAACAGGCACCCACTCCATCCTGCTCCCTCTTCATCTGTCACCGTATGCGCAGTGTTGGAGGGAGGCTGGAGTTGCTTTGGGTATGCGAACTTACAAAGCTGCAGGCAGGAGACAGGGGAGTTGTGTGTCAAAGTTTGTAAGATGTTTTCATGAAGTCAAAGCTAATACAGAGATCTGGGTGTCTGAAGTCGAAGTATGTTTTGCTGAGTGAGAAAAGTACCAAGAAAAGTTCATTTCTTCTGGGATTTGCATTTTATATACAAGTTTATACTTAAAATAAATAGAAATGTTTCTGCCAGTCAAGGTGTCAGGACTTCCTGCAAGGGTTTTGGTTCACACCTAGACAGTTATTTCTCAGTTAAGTTTTTCCCTGCACGGTGGCTAAGCAGGTCAGTTATTTCTTAACTATATATTATGTAAACCAGGTTGTTTTGGTTGGCTGTGGTCCTCAGTTCCATATTGCATGCATAAGCCAAACACAGCCTCAGCTTCTAACCTGGCCAGTTTGTGATCCTCAGCTGCTTCCTTTGGGGAATAGCTGAGCTTCCATGAGCTTGTCCCAATTTGGGGGAGCAATGCTGCTCATGTGGATGGTGCAGACTGTGTGTTGGAAATCACTTCAGAATAGGAAAAAACTTTTCTGAAAAGATGGAGTGGAGGTAAGAGGAAAGCAGGGGTATGATTGAACTTCACACCTTCTGCAGGTACTACCTAGCTATTTCTCAGGTATGCTTTGTGGATCTTCAGACATGGAGGGATGAGTACCGGCAGTCACAAAGTGTGTTATCCTTACAATAGGAATGATGATGGTGTGTTAACTAAATCTCCCTGTGGATTTAGTACAGTCTTTGCTCAAATCAGCTGCCCTAAATCATTTCCCAAGAGCTGGCAGCCCCTCCTTTTCCTTCTGGGAGGGAGGAGGGTGTTCTCATGGCACTTCCTCTCCTAGTGGTTAGAAGTAGAGCAGCTCTTAGGTGCGGTGAATGGTTTAACACAATTTTTGTTACCTTTGTAAACTTGGGGGTTTTGACTCTTTCACCGTCTGATGAGAAAAAAGTAAACCTCCACGCTGCTGCCTTCTGCCTCTGGCCTCCCAGTTCTGTGCGTTAAAGATCTTTTGGGGGACTTCTCATTATGGAGAATAGCACCTGGCCTGCTGGCTGGATCTGTAGATGGATTCCCATCTGCTGTGTAGTAGACTTTTTTTCCCCCCTCACTGGGCATGATGGGTTGGGTGACAAGTGCCAAACACTTCAGCAGCACAAGAAGTCAGTAAAAAATTGGTAAGACCTCTCCAGGATATATGTTTTTTTCCTGGACACACCCTGTACCTTTGGTGGTGGTAGTTTTGACTCTGCCCTTTCTGGAGGACTCCAAAAGCAGAGCTGAGAAAACTGTGTTTGCTGAAGGGTAGGGCATCCTCTAATCTCTGCTTCTAAAAATGAAAGAACAAACACCCCATTAGGTGCGGAAGGTGCTGTTGCATCGTCAGTGCCCAAGACAGCTAAAGTGACACTGTCTGGGCTTTGGGACTTTGCCTTTAGTAGGGAAGGTGAGTGCTGGTGGAGAACTGCCCTCGAAGGAGTCTTCCTTCACCTCTAAAGCAGTGAAGCATATAGATGTGCTTGGTGTACACATCTGCCTGGTAGGAGGAATGTAAGCCCAGGCTGCTAGTAGTTGTTGCTGCCTCTCACTTCTCTTCTGGTGAAGGCTTTCAGGCTCCTCTGGGAAATCACGGTGTTTCCACACAGGGAAGTACCCCTTGGCACTAAACCTATCTCTTAGGACCTGTGGACAGTGTGATTCCAAGAGATTTTTTTGCTCTTTCCTATACCTTGCGAAACCAGGTGATCCATTTCAGGTGTGTTAGCATCCACACGGCATAAATGGGCTTTGATATGCTTCAAAACCTCCCTTGCTCATCACTTTAGGGGACCTTACTTGTCAGATTAAGTTTGAGGATCAGTCAACCTTCTTCAGTGCTGCAGAAGGGGATTTCTACAGGAGAAGGAAGGCGTCTGCACATCTTGCCCCTTTGCTGCTTCCTAGACTGAGCTCTCAGTAAGACTCTGGCTGAATAGAAGTCCTGTCAGACAGGGTGAATTAAGGATGATAAATGTATCTAATCACATTATTAAAAATGGAAGCAACCAAAATCATTGTTGTTTTAAAACAGGAAGATGTTGAGCTGATTTTGTTTTTCCAGAATGCTGATGCTTGTTCTTTTTGGGCACCAGCATTAATCTTTTGGGGACTGGTCTGTGATACAAACAAGTTCACTTGCAAGGTTCAGGGGAGAATTTTTTTTTGTTGTTTTCTTTTATTTTCCTTTCAATGCAACAGTACTTCAGTCTCTGGCACGGCAATATCCTGCAGAAATCCCATTGCCAAGAATGTTAAGTTGCTTGGAGAAGAAAGGCTCCTGAACAGTCTGGTGTAAACAAAAGGCAGGAAAGGCTGGGGCCCATCCTAAATAAAGTTCTTTATTACGGGTGAGCTTTTCAGATATTTGGCACCAGGCAAAACTCTGGCTTTGTGTTTGTAATTTAAAACCGCCATATCATGTAGTCCAATTTTATTAAATTTGATTAAATATTTGCAGTTCAAATAACAGAGTCCAGCACAATACAGTTCTGATTACCAGGGCTGGAATCCGACCAACATCATCATTAGGGATAGAGTGACTTAGGGGGCTGCAGGAAGGCGGCTTGAATGATCATTTCTTCTAGGGTGCATTTTCAGACCTGGCAGTGTGTCCTGCACATTGAGAAATTTTTAGGAAGCATAAATATGTCATTGCACTGGGTTTTGAAAATACTGCCTTTCTTTAGTCTTATTTCAAGCATCATGATGTGATCACAGGTTATCCCTCTGTGCACACTTGGAGATAATTTACTAATCTAGAACCTGAGTGTGAATGTCATGAGAGAGACCTGGTGAGCTGGCCATACTCCCTTTGGTAGAAGGAGATGTATGCATGAACGATGTCTTAAGAGTGCTTGAAAATGTTCAGCATGGGAAACAGTTAATGCTTGCAACACACTCCTAATGCATCCTTGTCCCCTGAAATCCTACCCTGTCTGATTTACTTTACTAAATTATGTTCCACTTTCTTGGCCATTTGGTTTCTGCGTGAAATTGTTTTCCTGTCAGACCACTGGCTGGTGCAGTTACTAATTGCTTGAATCCTGTTCTTAGCCTGGCTGGGGGATGCATTTCACCCACTTCCCTCTACCTAAACACTTTGGGACTGTTCCTTTTTTTTAACTGAACTAAGTACAATTTGGTTGGTGCTGCTCATGCTTTTGCTGTTAAATAACTGTTAAACTGCTGTTAAATAGCACAAAGACTTTTTTTCCCCCTTTTGAGTAGTTTCCTTTATTATATGTATGTTTCCTTTAGTGTACGTGTTTTGTTGACAGCGGTTGAGAGGGGAAAATATAAGTGACCTTTTCTGCTCCCAGATCAAGGTTGGTGTCTTCCAAATTTAATGAAGTTTCATTATGTGCTGTACTGCAACCCTGTAATAAAATCTCTGGAGAATCCTTCCAGAATGGTTTTAGAGTCTGGGTTGGGGCAGTCTTTTGTGGCTTGTTTTGATAACCCTAAGAGTTGTTTGTCAACAGCTTTCTTGGAGCTGCTGAAGTTATTTTTAATGTAGCTTTTCAGTTCTGTGTTTCTAAAGAATACGATGTCCTCACTTTCTCCCCAGGAGCAAGGTTGTTCATGGTGTTCCCTGCTTTGTGGAATTTGAGCAGTGGACGTATTAAAACATGCTCTTAATTAGAAAGCCAACACACCCACCATCACTGAGATTTGTAAAAGACTGAAGAGAGTAATTTAACTATTTAACATGCTTTTCTTCTTGCTTACATAGAGTTTTTTTGTTTGGTTTTGTTTTGCTTTTACACCCTGTGCACGGCTGGACCTCGTCCTGTTGGATACTAGCTTTCCCACTTACTCCTTCATAGAGGTAGGGTAAAGATTACTGCTTTATTGGGACTTGACAGCTTATCAGGATTTCTAATGTAAGCCACAGCATTTCAATTAGTTGTCATTAAAATCACAAGAAGATTTGCCAAACTCGGCACCTGCTAGAGTCTCCTGGCTAACACTCATTCAGCTCATTGGGCTGTATGAACTGGAAACATTTCTCTGTATCTATATTTAAACCTGACCCCAAAGTGAGAAAAACAGCTCATTTCTTTTGAAGTACTCGCAAAAGATATTCTCCAAATTTTTAAGTGTAAAAATGGCTGCATCTGTAGGACCCGTGCAGGTTGTGAAGCAGGCATAGATCTCATCGTGGTTTTGCTCCTGCTGTTGGATAAAGCAAACCTTCCCCAAGAGAGCTCCTCTCCTTTGACCCTCCTCGTGCCCACGTGGTAGGGGTCTGTGCCTTTGCTGTGGCTTAATTCCCCAACCCTGGGCTGGCTGCTGGTCTTTAAACCTTTCTCCTGACAGATCTGTCAGGGGAGGTGGGATTTTTGACAAAGCTGCTGTTATCAAAAATGTGCTACTGTTTCATTTTGTCCTTTTTTTTAATTGATGCTTCTCAACTCTCTGGTTTTTGCCAAACAGCTGTGGTGTGTTGCACACAAGAAGACCTCCTGCATCCATCAAGAGCAATGGGTGGCTGTTTTTTGGTGTCTTTGGCTCAGTCCTTGGGCTACTTGGCCCATGGCTGATGCAGCCATGGTCACTGTTCTGTGAAGCATCGCTGAGGCTCTTGGTCCTGGCTTTTCCTTTACCTCCAGTACAACAGCTGGCTGGACTGGGGAAGTGACGATGAGAAGGACATTAATGGGCATGAAGATTTTAAGGAGGCAAAAGATTCCTGTGGTCCCAAATATGTTTTCACTGCAGAGCTGTGGGATAGCATCTTGGGGTGTGAGTTTCCACTATTTCCAAAGCTAGACTGAACTGGATGCCAGATTGGGAGCTTACAAAGACATCTTTGGCAAATATATGTCTCTGAATTTCCTGCCTAGATAGTAAATGAGTGTGTACATGCATGTGCATGTGGTATGTACTTGGGAAGAAATGACAAGTAGAAAGTGTGTCAGACCCCTCTTTTCAGCTTCTTTTCTCTGGGGACCAGGGAAGAACAAGTATCCTACCTGAAAACCTGTCATCCTAGCAATGTCTCTTGCCTTCTGCACAAGTGATGACAGAAGAAGGAGAACTGGTTGTAGGTCAAGTATTGTGTCTTAGGGTTTGTGGTAAAGGAAAAAAAAAAAGCTGTCCTCAACCTTCAGAGCCCACACAGTTGAGAACTAGCAGGAAGGGTCCAAGGAGAAGCTTTTAGTTTGGCATTATCAGCCCATGGCTTATGCACCCCTTTGCTGCAGTGAGTTCGCTCAGGAGTGAAGGAATGCAATGAAAAGGAAACCTCTCCTTGTACTTGCCTGTATGTGGTGCAAATGGGCAGAATCTGGCCCATCTGCCACTTGGAGGGCTGCCTTGGCCAGTGTTTTTCCTGAATTTCACCACCATTTGGGACCTACTGCAGAAAAAATCTGACTGTACTGGTGGTCCCAGCAACCACTGCAGCTTCCAGCTCACCAGCCTCCTCAAAGAGATTGAAAAGGTCAGTGTTGTTTTTCTGGCTGAATCAAGCATGAGCAGATCGGGAATGATGACTTCTTAGAAGTCCTAGCTTGTACATAGATGCGTGATGCTGAGATGGACCTAGGCTGCAGGGTCTCAGTCACTTGCTGCCCATTCAGAGCTGGCCATGAAACAGGCAACGTTGTCCTTCCCTGCCTGCACATCCCCACCAGGCATTACAAATCAGAGTTTGTGCACAGTGTATGCTCACTGGCTCATGATGTGGAGCCCATAGGCTGGCACTGTCTCCTGTTCGCTAATATTCTTCTTTTTCTGTGCAAAAGAGAGAAGCCTGAGAGAGGAAAGCATCCCATTATGTTGTTGGTTTCCTCACAGTATTGCAGAAACACAGAGTTGTTTGAGTATTATTTGCAGCTAAGCAGGTGAAATTGTTCTGAACTTATTGCATTGAAAAGAAAGAAGAGGGAAAATGAAAGGATTTGTCAATAATTAAAACGCTGCATTTGTCAAGAAAGGCACAATACCTCTCTGAGTTGGTTCTGATTATTGGAATGTTTTAAATGGTTTGTTTTATGACAGATGTTGTTTAGAGGAAAATAGAGTAGGCTGAAATCCCAGAGCAGTGTGGGAGTATAATTTAGAGAAAATCTTTGAGCTTTGTATGGCATGGAGTGTCACTCAAGTTTAAGAGTATCTTTGCTTTCCCACCTACGTTGTCCTTCAAGCTGACATGGTCAGAGGTCTGGCTTTCCTGGGTGGCTCACTGTGTCCCAGGGACACACGCACTGCCTCGGGGTGCTCTGCTGAGAGGAGGCAGTGACCTGCATGAGAAATCTCTATTGTTATAAATAACCCCTTCCTGCTCTAAGTGGAGGACGTCAGTCTCTCTAATCCAAAAATAACTTATTAAAGACAAAAATTACTTTATTACTGTGATGCTACAAAATAGCTCTTCAGACCAGCCCATTGACATTTCAGAGAGCAGCATCAAACCAAAGTGCAGTTAGAGGACCAGCAAATGCTTTCCTGAGTCCCTCCATTTCTTCTGACAATCATGTCTAAACGCACACTGGGCAATTCTTTGCTCCCATGTTTTTCTTTGGCACCGGCGGCTAGGAACTGTGTCCCATGGGCGTTCCTCTCCAGTGTTGAGGTTTTCCTAGAGGCATAAGGAGAGAACACCCCCTTTCCTTGATCAAGGGTCCAATAGGGCAGATGCACTTTTGACATGACAGCTGGATATGCCTGGGGGAAAGCTAGCACTTCCCATCAAAGCACTTCTTGGGGAGTACTGTCAATGGTGCATCGAAGGAGAAACCTCTTCCAGTAGAAGACCAAAGTCTTCTGGTTTAGGGTCACCTTTGAGGACCCATCCTTCTCCTTCTTGGTTCTCTCAGCTCCACCTCTGCTTCACAGGGACTGCCAGGAGTGTGCACAGTTTCACCTCTGTGTGTATATGTGTATATATATATAAGCCCAGGTTTGTTCTGGCCAGAGCTGAGACACCTGGCCTTTGGGCCACTGCATCTAGCAGAAGAGAGAACCAAGTCTGAGCTAGGAGAGCGTGATGGGTACAGGCCTGTCCTCTGTATGACAGCTTTGACCACAAGCACTGTGCGAACAGCATCCAGGGTAGTAACTAGGAGTGATTTCTCCAAACTGAAACACAACAGCCAAGCTCTAAGGAAACCATGCGTCTCCTGAGGCACGTCCTACTGGCTCTCTCAGTGCATCGTATCCCTCCTGGCTCTCAGGAGTTTACAGCCATGTGTGACAGCATGAGATTGTTTTTACTGGTTTTATGTTTCTCTGTTACAATTCCTTGGAAGAGCACCCAAGGCAGGAGGAAGCTGGAGGTGGGGTCAGTTGCTCCTTCCCATAGAAGCAGCCCAGCATCAGGCAAGGGGAAGGGAGATGCTTGTGGGATAGGGCAAGGAGGAAGGGAAAAAAGGCACAGAGAAAAAAAGGCTCTGTACAGAGCTGGCAGGGCACAGCATGGACTTGGTCATCATGGCCATGGCAGGAAGGTTTCTAGGTACTGAACAGACAGCAGCTCAACAAGTGCTTGGTTGGTCCATGAGACTCATGAAGGCTGGAGGGGACACCACCATGCGTGTTTTGACCCACCTTGGACTTCTATATATTAAAAAGTTGCATTTCAGTAAAATTCAGCGTAGTTCTTGACTTTAAAATGCCTGTAGGGTTTTTTGGGAGAAGCTCTTTTTAAAGTAAGGAGATTGTCCCCAAAAGCTGTGGCCACCATGGGTCACTCGATGGGGTGTCCTCAGTTTTGTAGCTGTTCCCTGCCCTTGTGTTCAGGCAGCCAGTAGCTCCTTCTGCTACAGTCACTGCAGCTTTTTGGCTGCTGTACAGAAACTGTGTGGTTTTCTCCTACTTTCTGCAGAGTTCAGTGCTGTTTTAAATGCTTTATTGGGGAAACTCATTTGGAGGATCTCATTCTCTCCTTTCTATTCCTTATCCCCTTCCATGTGTCTCTTATCTTTCCTTTCAGATAGTATTTTGAACTGTGCAAAGCTGCTGTCTTTATTTAGACTTTGGAAAGGGAAAGACAGATGATATGTGACATTTCCACGTGCTTGTTTTTCTAGTCTAGTTCTGGCTATTCACAGCGGAAACCTTCGTGTTGCTCCATTATGCTATGATTTTGCGTGGCTTTATAGTCAGGCAAGCAAATGATAATGAGGCTGTAAAAAGTGTCAACGTTGACTGCTCGGTTTAATGGGTGTTAAAGTCTTCTTTCTACTGCTGAGATGCTGCAACTACTAAAATTCAGCACGAAAAGTGCCAAATACTGGACTTCAATAAGTTGTCATTTTAAGGATACAGTCTTCCATAAATAGCCCTTCTACAGACCTCTTACACAGTGCTCGTGCCAACACAAGTTAGGAGAAAAGGAAGAAAACCCAGCAAATATCTTTATCTGTTCCTTTTTAATCATGTACCTATGTTGCCAGATGTATTATTTCAGGTAATGCCATCCAACATGGTACCAAGATCATAAAAAATAGTTTGTTTCTGCAGAAGAGCAGGCTGTCTTGTTTTATTCTTGTTTTGCTTTCTAGTTTGGGAATTTTCTGCTGTCCACTAGGTGCGTTTGTGAGGGACCATATTATTCTTGTCCCCCTCTATGCTGATGCCTACAAGTATTGACAGTCCAGAATACTGGCTCACTTGGCCTTCAGAAGTATAACGGTGAAACAATTTTCCATCTTTTTGTTTGAGTATGGGTGAATTTTTCCGTGTCCAGCTTTACGAGGTCTTCCTGACTGGATAGGTCATGATCCATGATTTTTGGAGAGACCATACCATGCACACAGAGGAGCAGTAATGAAGGTCTGGGACAGACCCAGGCAGGGGCCAAAGAAGTCACAGAGTGGGGAGTGAACGCTCAGTTGCAGAACCTGTGGTCTCTCCCGCTTAAGCAAAAAATAATTTATCTTTATTAAAATTTTGAGTTGTACAAAAGGCTAGTTTCAGACAGCTATCTGTGTCCCTCTCCCATGTTTACCCATGGGGTGACCTGAACGTTAGAAAAGAGATAAGGTAATTGTGTTGGCCTTTACCTGGCTGGTGAGCCTTAGTATGAAGTTTAAAAATAATAATAAAAGAATAACAGCCCTTCTCAGTCCCCAGCTGCTGAAATTAAGATGTGCAAGGACTGGGCTCAGGGTTTTCACAGTACATTGTTTGCTTTTTGTCATAAATGTGGATGGGCAATGGGAACAGGGCAAACTCTGCCCAGGACTTTGTGGTTTTTGACTTAGACAGACTTCATGTCAGATTAGTTCAGCAGCTTAGGGGATGCAATTCTAGGAAGAAAACAATGAGAATGACATAAATGTTGAAGAATTGGATTACATGGGTCCTGCTGCAATAAATGACGTATAAGAGGGGTAACTTGGGTTTGAGCCTGTGAAAACTAGGGAAGCTTTTGGCTTATATTCTAGTTATTAATATACTCAGCGGAAAACAAAATATTCTTTGTATAAATCCTTATTATAGGCCAAATTAAGTATGTCACTGCTTAAGAAATCCCACTGGCTTTGTGGAAGCTGACTCAGACTTGAGCATGGGCTTCATTTGTTTGCTAAACAGAAATCAAACTGAGTTTTGATAACTTCATTGGTGTTTGTTTAAAAGATTTCACCTTAAGATGTAGAAGACCAGTAAGTTTTGTAATTTAGTCTCCAGTTCTCTTAAGTTTACGCTAGTTAGCAGTGATGGAGAGCAAGCCTTCGTTTGGGCATGTTGCCCGACAGGTGAATATTGGGAGATTTTCGGTGGAATTCATGTTCCCAAGAGAACACTGAACCTATGTTGACTGTCTGGTATTAATAGTTACGTGTTGCTTTAATTAATATTTCATACTTTTGAAGGACAGGTGTCTTCAGTTTAAGAATATTTTTTATTATATGGTGGTTTTTAAACCATCTGAATAAGCTTAAATTGATTTGAGATTTAGAAATTACTCTGCTGAAAGCTACATCTTTCATTATAAAATATGCTATATGTAAATTCTTTGAATTTGAGACTGAATTTGTGCTGAATTTTAATTCACCTACTTTGGTCTATATAGCAACCGATTAAATGCATGTAGGGATTATGCTCCCTGAGGTCTTGATGATATGTTAGATTTGGAATTATATCTGGGGGATGAATAGAACAAAATCAGAGCAAACTAAATAAATTCAGTTCTTTAAATAGACTTTTGGGTGTTTCAAAAATTGATCCTTCAGCTGAAGAAGCGAAGGAGAAATATACAGAATAGTTTTGCCTGAAAATTGTTCTGTCTGACAAATTATAATATGCCACTTTTGCTATAACTTATTCTTGAGGTGCTTTCTCTTTTAAGGCTGTAATTTTCTATCTTCACTCCCTTCCTGTTACATGGAAGGATGTTTTTATTGTGGCTTCACATATGGGACACTATCTGGTAGTATTGGGTAATCTGTGACCCCAGATCTTTTGTTTCCCTGCTATTTTTAAGGTGTTTCTAACCATTTCATTATCTGTATTTGAAAGCTGCACAATTACTTGTATGTTCCCAACAGAAAACATACTTCAGATGAACACCATGCAGGGCATAAATTGCATATGAATAAAATTTGTGCTGAAGTACAGTTTTTATTGTCATGTTTTTCTTTGTCAGAAGACAGATCCATTCAACAGCTGTGGCATAGGCTTATATTTCATTTGATGGTTGGCAGTGCAAATATATCTAAAAAGGATGCATCGACATCTAGCTGTGACACGTTCCCATTTGTTCTTTAAAGTCTTGACTGGAGCATCTAGACAGTTATTAATACTCAATATTTGGAACAAATTAAAGCTGTGAATAAAAGGATGTGGGATGAGGTACCGAATGTTTGTGTACCCAAAGACTACTTCTAAAATAGTCAAATTCTGAAGGGAACTTTATAAAGAGCTAGTTAGAGCATATGCTTGTATTTTAACTAGTCTACTCTTCTAATATTGCCCTCTGAGCAAATGACATATTTGTATTCAGTCCTCTGCCATTTTATATGCAAATGCCCTATAAGATGATTCCCCCTTTGCTAATGCACTTCATTCTGCATTTTAAGCATCATCTTGAGGAGTCTGACACTTTTTTTTTTAGTGCTCCCTTTATCTCTTGCTGGCATTTTTCTGTCCAAAACATTAATGAAAAGCTCTTTTTTTTCTTTTTTTTTTCCTCCCAAAAGTTTCATCAAAGAACTGTTTTGAGGGCTTAACTTCAAGCATTTGATCTTGAATTCATCAGCCTTCTTATTTTTGAGCCCTGCAATTAACATTGTTGGGCTTGATCTTTTACGTGACCCAGTGGTCAAAGCCAACTGCAGGGAAATCTATCTGTAGCCAGACTTAGTTAATTCAAATCAGTTTGTAAACCCTATTTTAATTCTTCTAAAGAAATGTAGATTATTGGCCCTGCGGTGTAGGGAGCCGAGTGTATCTGTGGTTAATGGTGAGAGCACAGGATTTGCCGGTTCAAAGGGATTAAGCCGCAGAGTTGTTAAGAGGTTGAGGAAGAGAAAAGATTGGGCCAGTTCACAAATCTCATAACTGGCAGGAGCCCTCAAGCACCAAAGCAGATATTTCATGTATACTCAAGAGATCAGAAAGTTTACAGAGAAAATCATCTTGCAGGAAGAATCTTGACTTGAGGCTTCATTACCTTTATAAAAACTTGATAAGCTGTGCTGTGCAAATGTGTTCGGTGTTGCCAGCTGTCATTAACCCAGAGGCATTAGGGGTTCCCAGGAGATCTGCTTTGTCTTTTGGAGAAATGAAATCTCGGGATTTGGGTACAGCAGAAGTTTTTTAAGAGAGTCTAAAGTATGATGTACACAAAGTAAGTCAGGCTGTGGTCTCAGGAAATACATGCACACCTACCCTTGGCAGCCCTGAATTTTCAAAGTATTTGATCTGGTTTTAGATATGGTTTAACTTTGTGGCTGTGATGATGTAACCAAGTTGCTCCCCAAATAAACAAACCTTCTCCTCCCAGGCATTGGCTTTGGCCTTGGCCACACTCTCATGCCCTTTTTCTTGAGTTGACACTGGCTCCAGTTGACACAGGCTCATCTGACTCCAAGGTGAGTTGCTTCAGGGAGGTGAACCATCAGGAAAATATTCACCTGTTTTCGTTTTGGGGTTTGATTTCTTGTATTTTCTTTCGCCCTCCTCTGGCGTACCTCCCTAAGCCATCTCACCCTGGGGTCGGATGACTCCAAGGGTGTGGAGCTGCCCATTTCAGCAACACATCACAGATAGAGTCTCAGCCCCACAGTGATGCTCCACACTGAACAAACAGCAACATCTCAGTTGTCTCACCAATTCGTGTAATGATGGTTTTGAACCTGTACTTAGGTTTACCACTGGCTTGGAAGCAACTTGGGCAGAGATGAGAAACTAGGGGGTGTGAATGATGCTCTCTGTAGTAGTCTGAATGAGTTCACAGCAGATTGTAAATCTGTGCCTTCATTTGAGAGAAGACATTGCAGGATGATTTTTTTTTTTAATTAAAATGCTATTGACTTTCCTTGCCAGTGAATTCAGATATCGCATAGACTGGGACCTGTCCACTGTATTAAGAAGTCTTTGTTCCAAATACGTCCTATCAAATGACTAATTTCATTTAGGCTTCTGCAAATGCTGAACTGCAACCCAGCCTTTGCGTTATTAAAAAAGCTACTGAAATAATATTAACCAAAATACTGTTTGCTTTTCCTTTTTCTGTTCAGCGTCTGAACCCAATCTGAAGTTACGATCCAGACTAAAGCAGAAAGTTGCTGAAAGACGGAGCAGCCCCCTTTTGCGTAGAAAAGATGGTCCAGTGGTTACCGCTCTTAAGAAGCGCCCGCTGGATGTCACAGGTACGTTGGGTAAGCAACAAATCTGTGCCGGCAGCCACATGCTCAATTAGATGTCCCTTTCCAGAATTTATTCCTGCATCCAGTTAATTGTGCAGTCTGGATCTCTCATGTGCCTCTCAATGTTGGCAAAACCTGGATGAAGTTGGCAAGAGTTCAGCAGTGGATGATGCAGGTGGGCATTCAGCAGCGTTTATCTGTTGGGTGCTCATCTACTGAGACAGCATTAGCAACTCAATGAGCTTTTTTTGCAGTTCGTTTTAAAACATTTATAGACAGATGTAAATATGCCACCAGAATGCTATTTTTTTTCCCCAGGCATTTCTATGATCTTCAGCAACAGGTTGTTGAGAAATAAAATTTCTCAAAGGTGATCCTATTAATATCCATGGGGAGACCATAATTCACAGCTTTCATCCTCCAGCAGTAAATGCCTTATAACCTCTGTTTGTTTTAGCCTTTGAGCACGATGCTATAGTACCTTGTTAAGTAATTATGCCACAGTTTTGAAACATTTAAGGTGGGTTTATATATATATATATATGATATTTTTGACTACTTATTTGACAGTTTCTTGTTGAAAAATAATACTCTTCTGGGAGTAAAGTTTGTAAGGAGGGAACAGAGTAAACTAGATTATATAGATTACCATAAAGTTAATTCTTAGCACCATCTAGGGATGCCTCTGTGTAAGTACCACTGTGTGGCAGCTTTTCCAGACTTGTCTCACTTTAAGGCACACTCTCATCATTCAGACAGACTAGAAGTGAACTCTCTTTAGAGAGCCCAGTGGTTTCCGGAGACCCTGGGGTAGCTATGCACCACTCTGTGTCAGAGCTTCTGTGTTTGCAGAGGGAATAGATGATTTCAAGAGCTAAACATAATTTATGTCAGATCTGAATCCTGAATTTACTTCGCTCATATATTGCTATATGTCTCATGGCTTTGGGGATAAATCAGGCTAAATGGCTGACCAATTGATCTCGGTAATGCTTTCAGAAATGGCAGTGGAAGCTACTGCTTCTCACTCAGCATGGGCATGGTTCGTGAAGCCAGTCTGGAGCCTGGCTAGAAAAATATCTTGAGTTGTTATGGTAAGAGGAGACTTTTGAATGGAAAATAATTTTTAAATTAAATTTTTAATAATTTTTAAATCCCACTTCGGGGATAGAATTTATGTTTAATCCCTGGAGAATATATTAGAATGTGCTAGGTACTTTTCCTATGTCTAGGTATTATGCACAAGATCTAATTTGTTGTCGTTACTGACAAAGTTCAGAAAAAGCATGTATTTTCCATGCAGTCAGAATATTTTTTCAAAGCACCTAGACTCTCTGAATTTGCTTTCTGTGGAGAAGTTCAGTGTTAGGTGCTCAGCTGGGTGTTATTCCGTGCTGAGTGTTCTTGATAGCGAGATGCCTCCCCAAATGCACAGCCAACAAAAAGCAACAAGGCTTCTTTTTTAAAAAAAAAAAAAAAAATCTCTTTGCTACTTTGCTGGAGGTACTTGCAAGGATCAAAATGGCAAAATAGTATGTACAGAATAATGCCACAAAAGAAATAATTTTTTAAAATCCCCCAAATTGTAACAATTGGCTTTTATTTCTACTGGGGCATCCTAGAGCAATTATGAGACTGCTGCAGCCTGAACCATTGCAGCTGCTGGGAGATTCTTCTGGCGTTGGGCAAATCCTGTGCTTGGGGAGGAGAAAAGTTCAGAAAAAAAGTTTTAATGTTATTTACCTTCCAAAATAAAAGGAGAAACACTGGAAGCTGTGCCATACACCAGGTGAGAAACCTTTTGAGGGAAGTTTTGTGGCTGTTGCAATTTCATGCACTGTTTCTGTTTGTTATTATTTCTGTATTGTTAATGGGGAGGCTTTGATTTCAGGCTGGTCATCTCCATGGTTCTGGTTACTGAGTTCACAGGGAATGTGTTGATAGAATATACAAAGCTGAGAGGATTTTCTGAGCATTTCGGTGATAACAGAATTACTTGGGGGAATTAACCTGCCTTGGGTCTTTGCAATGGGAAAGTGTTTTAACTGCCTGAGTGGAGAGGACTTAGGAAAAAAAAAAAGGCAGTGATTGGAAACAGATATACTGTTTTGGACCTTGTAGAGTTTTGCCTCATTTTTGTAAAATGTGCTCAGGCATGACCATGGCCTGTTGTCTGTCCAGTCCCATGTCACTCAGACAGCTTTTAAATCTCTTAAAACTATTTAATTTACCGTCCTGGCAAAATATATCCTTGTGAGTCAGTCCCCAGGCAGTTTTTGGGAGCTCAGTGCTGTGGGAGCTGTGTGAAGGGCAGCCCAAGGCAGGTCATGTTTCTCTGAGGACCCGGCACGGTGTGGGCACTTTGCAGGGGACAGGGACATTACACGTGCCCACTTGCCTGCACTGGCAAAATCTCGGTGCTTCTTCGTAAAAGCAGAGGTCAACTCTCCTGCACGATCAGCGTGGGGGCTCAGTGCTGGTGATGTATTTCCAGTAAATCCAGATGAACCAGAAGCCTGCATGGGAAAATGTCAACGCTGAGACCGTTCCCTGGTTGTTCCAGCATGAACTCTGATGCAATATGTGGTGAGAGGGTGTCGTTAGGGTTATAAGCTAAAGAGGGTGAGAGAAGCACTTCTAGAAAAATGAAGCAGGATGATCTGACATCCTCCAGTTCGGCCTCTTCAAGCCTTCCATGTCTTTTATTACCTTCCAATTGCGTTTAAAGTTATTAATACACTATAAGAGAAATCCCCATGAGGAGAAGACATAAATATGTTAAGTAGGTACTTGGACAGACCATTTGAAAGTGTCTGTATTTTAAGAGCCCTGGGAAGATTTTGGGGATAGATGGGGAGGAGGAGGCTTGCTTTCCTCCAAAACAAAACTTGAGGGGTTGTTATCTGTGTAAATACCATCGTGGAGATTGTTTGAAGCACTAAAAGTTGATTTTGGATGTGTTTTTAGACTCTGCATGCAACAGTGCTCCTGGATCTGGTCCCAGCTCTCCAAACAACAGCTCCAATAACATAAGCACCGAGAACGGAATTGCAGGATCAGTCACGAGTATTCAAGCAGAGGTACAGAGCCCTTCCTCACTCTGATTTTTAACGCTTGGGTTTCTAATCAGTTTTTGCAGAGTTTTAGGAATTTGAGCATGCAAACCAGTGTGCACCACGCTTAAAAAAAAAACAAAAAAACCAGATAGTGACTTGGAGCGAACTTTGGGAATTACCTCTCAGTCTGGGCTGACAGGATGCATTATCTGTTTATTAAATCTAGTTTGAGCCAGCTCACAAGCTGCTTGTGGTAACTTGTAGTGGTTTTGTTGTGAGGAGAGAGTAAAAACAAAGTGATTTAGCAAGGTAAAGCATGAAGAACGTTTCCTGGTCAAATGCAAGTATTTTAAAATTCGAGGAATCTGTTCTCATATATTATATATAGGGTGAATTTGTTGTGTGCAGTAGGTTAGTCTAAATATGGCCAAACCAGAACTGGATTAAAGGGAATGGATTTAACCTTTTCCTCCCCACTTTGGGATTTGAAGGCTCGGTGCCTGATGCCATGTGCTATCTTATGATCCCATAAGCTTTCACCATCACTTGAGGCATCTGCTATGGATATCAAGGGCAAGGTATTGGGCTGAGTAAACTGGAGTTTAATTCAATACGGCAGCTCCTGTGTTCAGGGTTACAGAAATCCAAGGTTTTCTAAAGGCAGATATTGGGGTGTGGGCCATGTTAACTGGCACCCACCATAAGCCTTACATGTAGAAAACCAGTGTGGTTATGTTGTGTCACTGGTGCATTTCTTTTTATGTCAAACCACGACAGCAGCTTACGATTAGCTGTTCTCCCCATGAATATAGTGTCTGTCTGAACATCAGGACTGTAAAAACAGGCTTGGGCTTGGTCTCTCCAAATTATCTTTTAGACTTGAAAAGGACTTCTTATACTATAAATGTAAGCCCTTATTGCTTTTTAGTTTTGTACAGATTTTCAATTTATTTTTATTTCTAATGTGGTGTAACAGCATTTAATATAGGCATATGCCTTCTACTACACCCTCTCCTCTGCCAAATTATCCAACACACATCTACATTCACTCTAGTTTATTGTAGACTTTACAAGATTTAGACAAGTAGTGTAAAATTAAGATGGTGTAAGGTGGAGTCTTCACTTGACACTAGGAGCTGAAGCTGCTCTAAAGAGACATGGCTTTTGAGATGCACCCTGACAATTTAGTAGTTTGGAGCAGACCTGGAAAAAGGTATCTTACACACAGGGTTATGTATTGGGTTTGCAGAACTGAAGACTGAGTGAGCTGAGGGCACATCTTAAGTACGTTTGTGTGGGCCCCAGGAGGAAGGACTAGCACCGAGTTGCCAGTTTTGCTGATCCAGGAGCTGTTGATCTTGTCTGTACTTGGCAAACTGCAAATCCCCAATTACTGCTGATGGAGAAAGTAGTGAATTCCATATCTTGTGATAGAAAGAGGGCAGGCAGCTTCCCACAAGTCATTGTTAGCTCACACAGGTGAATGTGAAGCTGTAATATTATTAACCATCTTATTTTTCAACTAAGTAATTTGAGCTAATCATCTGTGACTGGGCCACCAATACCTAATAAAATGGCCACAGACTATAAGAAAAACTCTTTTCATCAACTGCTTGTAATGCAGCAATTTTGTAACTCAGACTGAGGCATGAGCAGCGCAGAGCATTTGGAAAAAATCCCTATATTGCGAAAGCCTTTCCCTGGGAATTGTCTTTGCCTCTTTTGCAACTGTACTGCAGTGGGTAATTCACAGTGATGCTGCTGCATGGAAGGAAAGAAGCGTGTTCATCTAGAATTTTAACAAGAGCAGCATTTGATGCACCATCTTCAAACAACCTATGCATAAAGGAGGAAGAAAATCTAGTTTTAATTTCCCTGAAAATAATGTCTAGGGGTTTTTTCACCTTTTTATAATTTTTGGAAAATAGGAAAAATATACAAATAATTGTGCAGTTCCAGTTTTAAAACTGCCCAGGACTGTGTTAAGTATAATGGACCATTGCCATCACAACAGAATGAAACATAAATCACCGTGTGATGGCAAACAGAACATTGATAACCTGTTGCACAAAGTGTTCTCTTCCCAGCGTTTCAGGCGTACTTGAACAGCTTAGCTAAATGTCCTAGTCCTTTGCATTTGTTTTGAGGAAAAATAACTGCACTTTGTTCCAGTATTTCATGTTGTGTCATACTAGCTCATTCATTTGCCTATATAAGTTCATTTGGGAAAAAATAACTGGGCAAGGTAGGGTTTTGGTTTCTTGAAAATCTTCTTCAGTAGAAGTGGTATTACCTGGTACCCCAAGTGTTGGAGATTTCTTTAATACCAGTTGAGCAATGTTCCCACTTTTAAATATTTAGAAATATTTAAATGTTTCTGAAAAAATAACATTGCTAACTTTAAGTGTTTCATGCTTACCTTCATGTTTTATTTTAAATGAGAAATACATCTTTCTGCTTCTTAGTTTGCTAGGTCACCTTTTGAACCATTTCAGATACATTGGAAGGTGGTATCTTGAGTTTGTTATATAAGTTTCAGTGCTTGCCTTCAGTGTGGAAAGACTACAGCTCTCTGCCTCCTTTTAAAATAGTCAACATCTATTTTTAAATACTGTTTTTAAATCTAAAGGTTTTTCCATCTCTGAAAGGTACATGATATTCATTGCCATTGCAGTTGATACAAGACTATAAAAAGTACTTGACTACAGACGAAAATTGTACATGCTGAAATTGTTCTCTTCTGTGTGATTCAAAAAATGTTTGTGTATAACCCTTAGGTGGGATCTGTATATTTAAAGTGATGATAATGCTGCTAAATACCATATGCTGATAGCATCAAGCTGCTGCATTTTTCTTTTCACTGTTTTTAACACAAATCCCCAGGAGATAGTTTGAGGCACAACTACAGAGTATTGATTGTTCAAAGAAAAAATGGATGTAGTTTTGTTTCATTTATGATATCAGTAAAATATTTCATTAGTCTTCTGAAAATACCTGTCTTACTCTTCGATGTGGCATGCTAACATTATGTAATTTAAATTAAAGCAAAATTGCCAGTAGTGCTCAAAATTACTTGGAAGAAGCGTGCTGGTATGCACAATCATATGTCCTTACCAGGTACCACTCAACAGCAAAATGCTCCCTGAAAATTTCCTCCTTTAAGGCAGCAAATTGTCAACTGAGATCTTAAAAACAGATGGAAGAACTAATCTGTAATATATTTTCAATAAGTTTGAATGACATTGATGAAAGTGCAAGAAGGCAAAAGGAAATAAGAAAAAAATCACTTTGCAGATGAAATTTTACACAGGCTTATATGAAAACTAGGTGACTTTGTTGAACACTTGGACTTTAGACACGGTTGGACATGGGGAGCATGACTGGCAAGTTAGTGGCACCTCAAAGAGTGCATTTGAAAGTCATCCCAGTGTCTGGTAATGGTGACCCACACAGCCATGGGAAGGCTTTACTCCTCCTGTCCTTCTTGCACTGGTAGCACGAACCTCAGGTGCAAAGGTGGGTTGTTCTGTTAAAGCTGTCAGCTGGTCCCGTTAAATTTCCATAAGTCAAGGCAGGATTGCTTTTGAGGATTGTTCTGTAGAAAATGTTTGGTTTTCAATGTTAGTTCTTATTTGCGGCTTTTTTCCCCCTAAAAGGCTGCTGCAAGTATTTTTTAAGTCCCACCTTTGAGTCTTTGAGGGAGAAAAATAGGGTTTTGTTATCCAGACCTGGCCCAGCCCTGCAACCAAGGAAATAACCTACCAAGTCTCACTGACTTACAGGACTGAGTTTAAGTCTAAAATGTATAAAGCCATTCTTCAGATCTCTGTTATATTGATGTAGATTGTTCCATAGTATAATACTAAGTTAATCATAATTCCTTTTTTTCACAATGGCACCTGAGTTAAACAGTAGAAACCGTATAGAAAGTCCTTTTGAAATCTAAACTCTATTTTATTTAAGTTGGAAAATCACCTGCAGAGAATTTAGGGTGATCAGAACACTTGTTTCCTAACTGGAAGATCGGGCAGTTTATTGTAATTTTTATAATGGGCTTTCTAGCGCATATTTCAAATCAATCTTGTTTTGAAATTAAAGGCATTTTCACTTAAGTGTTCCTGCTTTAAATGGCCATAAGATAATTCAGTAAATCTTGCATTTCACCTTGAAAATCAGGAAATAGCTACATAAATGCAACCTTAAAGCTTTTTGATGAAATTTTGAAGTCTGATTTAAGCTAAAGCACACTAGTAAATAGCATAAATTGCCTGTGATTTGTGAAAGAGAACAACAGCCATTATACTGCCATTTTTTTGAGGTAATCTGTTTTAGCTTTAAAAGGGCAAACACTTGAGAAGAAGTAAGCTGTTAAATCTTCTTTGCAAAAGCTTTTTATGGTGGCACTGCATGAAGACTGAGAAGAAGCAGAGCACCAGTGAGGATGTAGAGGTGATCTTTAGACCCCAGGAAAGATCAAATAAACTGTAAAAGGTCTCTCTGTAGGGCAGTGAGGTTGACAGCAGCTGCAGAGCGAGATCATCCCTGTGTTGGTTATCCTGGTCTGGTCACCCCTGAGTGGCCACAGCAGCGATGGTGTTTGGGGCATGTACCTAGTCTGTTCTTGTTTAGGCTGGATCTGAAGCACAGCTTAGCTCCCCTGTTGAGTATTTCCAATGTCAGCAGTGAAGTTACATACTCTGTACGTTTCTCATGTGTCCTCAATCCAATCTGTGGATGCTTTCTTACCAGGACAATGTTCTTGATTTTGTTTCCAGACCAGCTTGGCTCACAGACTTGTGAATCGTGAAGGTTCGGTAACACAGCTTCCACTCTACACATCTCCTTCTTTGCCCAACATCACACTAGGACTGCCTGCCACTGGCCCTTCCAGCGTAAGTTGCAGGGGGATGCAGCCTTTGAAATGTTGCTTGCACCGATTTATCCGTTAACCCACTGTGCCATCAATTGTGCGTTTGTAGGGAGGATCAGCACAGCAGGATGCAGAGAGACTTACTATCCCAACCTTACAGCAACGGATCTCTTTATTTCCTGGCACTCACCTCACTCCCTACTTGAGCACTACAACGTTGGAAAGAGATGGGGGAACTGCACATAACCCTCTTCTGCAACACATGGTCTTACTGGAACAGCCAACTGCACAAACTCCCTTAGTCACAGGTGAGTGCTCCATAGATAATGTGCAATACTCAGTCCCAGCTGGGGAAGGAGAGCAAGTGACATCTGTTGGGTTTTTTTGTAAAGTCTGTCTCTTGTACAAAAGAGATACTGCATCGTATGTGCATATGCATTCTGTAGGTATAACATATAACCTTTAGGATTTGTTCATTGATGTGTTGGTTAGTGGAGACATTTGCAAAATGAGAGGTTACCCACCTCATGCAGAGGTAGGGGAAAACTGCCTTGTCATTTTGGTGGAATGAAAATAAATAGTATTTACTTCCCTAAGTAAAGTGTAAGTTTGTAGGTCACAATTTAAAACTGTATTGTTAGAGTTCTAACCACTTTAGATTAATGTGGAGACAAAAATGTTGTGTCTTACGATTACCCTTCCTGTTTATCATGGATGGTTTCAATTCTCTATATGAAAGGCATGCATTTACAAAATCTCAAATTAAAATACTTGCTTTTCATCATTATTATAAATGGCAAAACCATGGCAAAATCAACTGCATTCAAACAGATTGTATTTGTTTGTATATGTTACATTTTCAGTATGCTAATTGCTTTGAATCACTCCCTGTGTCATATTTTCAGAATTAAGTACCTGTGGGAAGGCATATTTCTATAAATAGGGTTGATTCAAAGCAATAATCCCCAGTAGGATGCATTTCTGGTTTACAGTGTGTAATGTTGGGACAAAGGATGTTCTGCATAAGTTATAAACGTGTTGATTTTTACTTCTTTCATTCCGTTTATAATGGAAACTCTTGAGAAATGTCAATCACTGAAGCATTACAGCACCACTCACTGGTTTGGCTCGTGGCTGGTTTTACATTCACATCCCAGGAATATATGTGGGGTTGTGATAAGCTTATAAGCATATACATAAGGGGAAGCTGAAACAAAGAAGTGTGGTACTTAGCCAGCACTCTCAGAGATGTGAGGGCAGTACATGCAGATTTGTTGAACCTTTATGTAATGTTCTGTTGCCTTCTTCTGCCATGGTTGCTGTGGCATGATGAGATTACCCAGAGAGGTGGCATGGCTCTTCACCAGTTGCCCTTTGCCCAAGGTCTGTTGATGAAGAGCCATTGGAGAAGATTTCCCCTCTTATCCTATCACCAAAACGTTGTTCTCTGTTTGTGCTGGTGTTTGCTTTAAAGCACATGTAAGAAGAAGTGCTGTTCTGTTTCCTATTCGACCTCTCTCAAAGCTTCCGTCAGTTACAGTGTACTTTGTTTGCTTCCAAGTGTATTCCTTCTAGTCCACTTGCTATGTGCGGTGTTTTCAAAGTGAGTACAACGTGTTACAAACCAACACTTAGGAGAAATATTCACAATACAACAGAGCAACAAGAAGAAACACACGTTCCAGATGTAGCAACTGAAAGAGAGCAAGCTAACACATGGTCTCAAAAGCCCTAAGTGGACTGGCTGCCAAACTACAGTTAGTGCTTCTAACTTCCTTGGAAGCAAAATGGAGTTTATTAGTATTCTGCTTATAGCCTTCAGCTCTGGAGATAATCTTCTGATGGCTGCAAAATGATCCAGCACAATGACATGTTCTTTCTGTGCAGGAAGGTAGGCCTGGGGGTTTGGGGAAGCTACAGCAGAATTCCTTATGCCTGCTGTTCCTCTTGTGACAGGTTACTCTGGATAATATCCTTCACGTTGACTTGTATGTCCTGAGTTAGGAGCAAGGTGTCTCACTGGAAAGCTTTCACAGGGGGACCTTGGTCATTCACTTGGAGGAGGGTAGTCTTCCAAGGTGTCCTATGCAAACCGTATAGGATCCCTTCCTCTACTGTGTAATTTGAACTCTTGGGAAGAGGAACTGTGCTAGAAAGGAGATGGACCACATCTTTCCAACTTATTCATCTATTCATACACACACAGACATATGTGTGTTTGCATATATACAAACACATTTATAGAGACATGCATTTATAAAATAAGATTCCTTTTTACATGATTCTTTTCAGAAAAGCAAAGGGTAGGAGAAACTCAGAAAATCTTTCCCCAAGAAGAGAGCTTTCAAATGAGTCAGATTCTTCCACATAGGGCAGTTCTGTGAATCAGTGGGAAGAGGAGGTAATGTCCTGGGACAGAAATGTCAAGGTGTTTCTAAATACTGTATTTAGCTGGCTGCAGACTTCTGGGCAGCTTCTCTCTCTTCTCAACCAAAGACTGAAGAAAGAGAAGATACAACTTCTCTGACCCTTGAACTAGGCAGTATTTCTGAACATTACTGACCATTTGCGCAGTCTTTAGTTTGTTTTATATAGAGGTAAAGCAAAAGAGTACTTTTTTCCTAAAAGTGTGTGCAGCCTTTTCTACATTAAGGAGACACTAGCAATGCCTTTCTATCCCAAAATGAAGCGAGCAAAAGTAAATGCTTATCCTCAGCTCCTCCACTCTTGGGTTTGGCTTTGTGTTGGGCATGTTTTCATGTCCCAGCTTTCTAAGAAGTATGTGAAGATATGTTTTCAGAGAGCAGAGCAAGAACTGGCTTACCCCAAGAACAGGTAAAAAGACAGTACACTTCCTAAAGACATGCCCTTACCAGAGCTCAGATAGGTATTTCACATCGTAGTCATCAGAGACACCTAAATTGCCCATGGCACGTGAGTAACGCAAGTTATCCCCAAATAACTTTGTTTTCATTAAGTTACTAGCATGTATATACAGGACAGTGATGGAAACACTTCTAGCTATTTGTCATCTTGGCCTACTAACTAACTAACTTTCTACAGAAATAATGAAGCCTGATAGTTCCCATATTTGTGAAATGCTTCAAGGGCATGCCTTTTTCCAACACAAACCTGGTCAGGGGTTTATCACATGGAAGTTTTCATCCCTAGTTATTTCTGTGGGGCAGGGTACAGCACAGCTAAGGGCAGACTTGCTTCCCTACGTGGTCTAGAGTGGGAAGCAGCTTCATCAGTATCCATCACCCTTCAGCATATCCAGTGGGCCCCCTGTAAAGTATAATAGCTGGATGCTGCGGTGTGGCAGCTTGGGTTGGTGCTTTCTTAGAAATGAACCTGGGATTACTCCCTATACCAAGGCAAGCTGTAAGACTTAAACTTCTCCGAACTACCACTGTGATCTTAATTCATGTCTCTCACTGAGCAATGGAAGGGTCTAAAGTATTTCTGATTTTAAGAAATGAAACGTTTCCCTAGAGTGTCTGAACAAACAAAGAAAGAATTCAAAAGAAAGCAGAGTATTACTCCATCCAACAGTAATTAATTGTTATCTGTTCTCTTTTAAGGATACTTCAGCTGTAAATGGCGAGGTGGCTGGTTTTAACGTTATATATCATTGTCACCATCAGCGTTACTCAACAGCCGTTTTCTCCCTTCCTTTCTTCCTTTTTTTTCTTCTCTGCTGTTTTTTCCTCCATATTATCTTCAGACTGGTATCTTTCAGGACTGCCCCTCCATGCACAGTCTCTGGTTGGTGGAGAACGCGTCTCCCCTTCAATACACAAACTCCGGCAACATCGCCCACTGGGGCGCACGCAGTCTGCTCCCCTTCCCCAGAATGCGCAGGCCCTCCAGCAGTTAGTGATCCAGCAGCAGCACCAGCAGTTCTTGGAGAAACACAAACAGCAATTCCAGCAACAGCAACTGCACATCAACAAGGTAGGCATGATGCTTTTAAAGTCTTTCTTCCTCATACAGCATCAATACCAACGTTAGCCAATGCTATTTCAGAGTTTCTTGCACGGTAATATATGTGGTCTCGACCTCCGTAATCAGCTGGCCCTCATCCTTGAACCTCTTTTTCGTGATTTTGAGAAATACATTAACAAGGATGTGAACATCCATCACCAAGGCAAGGATCAATACCTGTGTTGCAGATAGTGGAAAGGCAGTACAGTTCAAACTTCTGGCTTTCCAGTAATACTTTTTAAAGTTGTCATTGCTGCCATTCATCCACATCAGGACCTTTTGTCAGTTTTGTAGCAGAAAACATAAAATGCTGTCAAGGAAATACCTACTGTGTATATATTCAGTTTGAAAGGGAGAAGGAGCAGTAATATGGATTTGAGAAAAAAAGCAAAAAGTGAAGGATTTCAGACATGATGCCAGAAGATAATTGAAAGTGAAGATATTCAGATTTACTGAAGCACTTTTCACTGGAATTACCTTTGGAAAGAGAAAAGCTGTTCCCAACTCCAGTCCAGTTTTTCTAAACTATGGCCCTATGTAAAGCATTGCAGCGTCTTATCCATTTATTTTCCTGAAAATGAGGACAGTATTGCTGTGCATCCTACAGAGGTTGTTTTGAAGATTAATTACATGTGATTCAAAAATTGCTTTGAAGAAAGCAGGCACTATGTTTATTTTCTCACTTTCTGTAAATCACTTGGAGGACATCAGGTGAACGTTGCAGAGCACCATTCATCAGTGCACAGATTTTGCAATTGCTGCATACCCAAAGTCATCTGTCTGGGCATCCTAGTGCTACAACAAAGCTGAAACAAAGCTGCTTTGAGGTGACTGCATTGAGTATACGTTAAAAGAGACAAAATCTATCCTGATGTTTTAGCCTTCGGGAAGGTAAAACTCACCTTTTATGCACAAAAGGTCTGATCACAAGTGGCATGGGTGGAGCCGTGACATTTACCCCAGCTGAGGTTTTCTCCCAGGATTCCAGAAAGCACAGTCTGTTGCTAGACTTGCAATATAAAAAGGTTATTAGGGAAGGGGGAAATCAATCCTAATCAGTGTGATATTTTTCTGACTCTGATTTATACTGTTTTAAGGCTTTCTAAAGACTTTTCTCAAGGAGTTCCAGTGGTGGCTTTCTTTAAGAAACAAGCAAATCCAGTAGTAGGTTTCAGGCTCAAGAGGACAAGTTTGATGGCAAGTGGACCTTTCAGATTGCTGCAGTTTAATTTATGGTGGAGGTTTCTCCAAATATTTTCACTGTTCCAGTCCTATGAGAAAATACAACTACTGAGAGCTGTATTTAAAAAAAAACCAAAAAAACAAAAAACCAAAAAAAAACCCCACACACAACCCCCAAAAACTTTGTTTATAGACTCGAGCTAAGGCAGGATGATTACACAAGTTACTGACGTCAATCATGTACTTCTGGAGAGCTGCCACCGCGCACTGCATGTGCCAGCCCTGGACCTCATTCAGCTCCGCACACTGGGGTGGTGTGGAGCTGCTGCTGCCATAGAAATTTCTCTTACACCCTCCAAACACACTTCGTGACCAGGATTGTCAGACACGGGGCACTAGGTAGGGTTGCTTTGTTCAGAAATAAATGTCAGCTCGGTGGTTTGTTTGTTTGAGGTTTTTAAGGCTTTTCCGTTGCCAACGCTTTTAAGCGTCCAAAGACTTCACCGTGACGTATCCGCTGAACTCATTCAGACTTTCGCTTGGACCTCCCAGGAGCTGGAGAGCGTGTGCGACCGGAGCTGAGCAAGTCCTCCTGCAGCACTCTGAATTTCAGCTTTGTTAGAGCTGTGATCTATCACATCCATAGCAGAGCCAGGCAGGGGGGGAGTGTAATTAAACGGATTGCACAGGGGCGATTTCCCTGTGTTTGATTTATATAAGTAATGAGTTAAAATGGTTTTGGTACTAGCGCTGTATGCGTGTGGCAAATTTATCCCATGGGATAGCATCCAAGTGCTGACATGGAAAAAGACTTTTCCCAGATGCGCAGATATTTTAAGACCCTCGTGTGTAGGAGAGTTAGGGTGCAACTAAATGTAATGTAATAGATTTCTGCCTTTTAATTATTAGCAGAACTGACAGCACTGTCTGTTAAGGTTGTGTTGGATTTCTTGTAAATAATACAAGGCTGTATTCAATTGCTTGTGATTTTTCCAAACTTTAAGATTTTGGCCTTAAACTTTCCCTGTTAGGTGACTACATCAGATGAAATTTTTAAGAAAATTGCAGCCAAAACAAGTCTTGCTATTTCCAAGAAGGTGGCTAAGGAAAAATACATTGGTTTGCTCCTGATTAAAAATAAGAAGAATAATCATCTAAGGAATTCAGCTGTGAAGCCTTGGTGCCTGAGGCTTTGGAGCAGTAACTTGGAATTGGACAAATGAGGACAGGGCGGGTGGCTGGGTAGGGAAGGAGAATGCAGAGGGATGGGTTGAGTGGGATGGGTCTGAAGGAGGGACAGGGCTCCTTGGGGTGGCTGGAGGGGAGCGTGTTCCCCAGGGTGCGATCCCTTCCAGCATGGGCTCTGAAGTCCTTGGTCTACTGCTGTCAGCAGCAAATTGGGGATCGCCTGCCCTGAGTGACTCCCCTGGCTCACCGCAAGGCTCTCTATGGAAAATGAGGGTTCCAGCCCTGCTCATCTGATTTTAATGTTGTCACCCAATGGTGACATTTGCGTTTGCTTTAAAGAGGGGAAAAACACACACACACAAAAACCACACAACACCCCCCAAAAATGGGGACAAAAGAGACATGCATGAATGAAAAGAGCATTATTGAAGTTGCCACACTAAGCAGTCAAGCTAGGACATGGGAGTAGTTAACTTTCCCGTGCAAGTCTTTCTCTCTTTTTATTTTTTTCTATGTTTTTGATCCAATTTTTGATAATCGAGTGGTATCTCTTTTACAAGACTGAAAGTAGTGCAGAGAAGGGTAAGAGCAAGGCTGTTCTCTGGTGGCATGCACCCTCGTTTCTTGCAGAAATCGGAGGACACATAAGGAGTGGAAGGGGGAAAGAAAGGGCCTTAGGGCTAAGGCAGCTTGACACTATGGCAGGGAATTGGCTTTCTTCTCTCTGCCACAGAGCTGTGTCCCACTGAGCAGATCCAGCCAGCAGGCAGCTTGCAGTAGCACGCTCATCTCCTCCATGCCCTTTGCAGGACTGGGAAATGGAGCTGCTAGCTGCAAGAGGTGTCCTTGCACACCTAAAACATGTAATTTTGAAATCAACCATATCTTACTGAAACCCCCATGCACTTTTCCCCATTCCAGGCGTTTCATAGTCTCTGCCCTGGCTGTGCATTTGATGACATGGAGTAGCTCTGCTCCCTGCCTGCTGTCAAGTCATGGTGAACACAGATGTGCTAATACCTGCAGCGTGCTCATGTGCTCTAATGATCCAACTGCAAAACTGCGTGTAAAAATCAACAACTCTTTCTTCAGAACCAGGTTTTGAGACATTAAGTGAGGTTCTGGATAAGATACTGAATCACTTCTTGCTAATTGAGCTCTGTGCAACCTTTGATCAGAATGAGGCATGTGCCTTAAAACAGTAAATACTAAACAGTGCTGAAAATAAAAGCTATACATTAGCGCAGATGCACAGGAGCACTGACCTGAAACTACACAGGCAACATGTGCTCACGTGTCCCACCTTTTTGCGTGTTTAACATTCAAACCTCAGGAATGTTTTTCCCCATGGTTGGCGGAGCTTTGCTGGGCAAGGGGGCTTGTTTTGCCATATGATAAAATATGTGCAGCGATCCTGACATCGTTTCATCTTCAGCAATTACATTTTCTCTGCAGTCTTCAGTCTCTTTTAAGATGCAAATTTTAGTCTTTTATATACGAGAGAGAGGAACTATGATATGCTCATGGTTCTCTGTGTCATTTGGAGGCCAGCATTTGAAGGGGTATTTTTGTCATGACAGCAAACCAGGTAAACTAGGATGCTGTTCTCTGAGCAGACTCCATGTATTTTGAGTTAAAAGCGTTAGCTTTTCAGCATGGTAGGTCTTGATGCAGCAATTCCTTTTCTAAAGAGAAATACACAAGTGAGATTTCTGTAAATGCTATCCTGGAAAACTCAACTTTTTTACCTTTCCATAGTGAAGATGAGTGTTTTTGCTTTAATCCCCTGGGTGTATAATTCACAAAGCCTTACTGGAACAGATAATCTCCCTTTTAGCCCTGGAGTGTGCTGTTAAGCAGATGAATGCTGAGCTTCTGTGGTCAAATTATGGTTCTTCCGAGTAAACCCCATTTTTAGCATACTCTGGAAAGTGAGGTGTTTCTCCTGCTGTGGCATATATATGGCAACATACATACGCCAGACTACAGTGCCTCAACTTGTCTGGTGCAGCAGCGTTGGGTGGATATGTTTTTGTTAACACCTAGAATTTAACCTTGCTATTTCCTGATTATTTTTTTTTTCTTTCTTTTTTGGAACGGATTAACTGTTTAACCTCAAGCGACTCCTGGAGTAGCTTTACATATGAAATGTTTAACTTGTAATATTGGAAAAATACACTTTATTAGGTTGCATTGCACAGCATTCAGGTAGGGCTATTATCCTTTGAACAGTTTAAGGGAAGCCTGTTTTTGAAGCACCGAGACGTAACTTTGGATATAACAAGTATTGAAAAAGATCTCTGGAAAACCTCTTTCAGCATTCCTGCTAAGTGTCTCAGTTGGCTGAATATGAAATGCTGTTTAGCAGGATGGGAGATGCTTCGCATTCGTGTGCTTGTGCATTGTCACACCTATTACTGCATAAATGCTGTTAAGTGATTTTGCCAGGAGCCGTTGTTCTGCGGGTTGTCTGTTGCTGCAGATCTGGTGATAGGTAGATGTGTACCTGATACAATCAAGCCCATAACTCCAATTATTTGGGGGGGGGGGAAAGAAAACAGCTTCTGCTGGTGTCAAGGTGTTTTCTTCTTGCTCCCCCTCCTTTTCCCCTCCAGGTGGTCCCTGTTCTTTGATTCATTACAGTTTGGGTCATTCCCTCTTGTCTAGGCACAGCGGCCAGCAGTCTTGTGGTTCTTCCAGCAGCTAGGCTGCCTCAGACATTTGTTTTGTTTTGTTTTTTTTTTCCTGCTGTCTCATCACTTCAGGGAAAAAATACCCAGGAGATTTTTCTAGGCTTTGGGCGCTGCAGAAGGCTCTGCCAGCTCCCTGCATGGCCTATGCCCAACTCAGACTCTCCCCATCATTCTTTATCATCTCTTGTTTCTCCTTAGTCTATAAAAGTTAAAAATTAGAATCCAAGAGGTACCTCACGTGGGAAGAGTCATATTGATAGCCAGAAGAGCAAGGCTTGTGTTATCATTTCCGAGTAATTAATTCAAGCCCCCAGCAATACGTTTTTGTCTCCAAGCACTTGTCCACTTGCATGTTTCCCTGCTGATGCACTCTTGCCTTATGCCTCTCTGCTAGTGCTCTTCTTTCTCTTAGGCATCCCAGCCAGTGTACCCACTCCATACCGCTTACCTCCCACCTCTCAATTCCTAGCCACATCCTTGACTCAAGACCAACACTTTTTTGGCCATCTGTCTTAGGATGATTTTGAACTGAGCCTTTATCATCTCTTTTCTTTCTCTATTTTCTTCCTAATTTTCATCAAAGCTGTGTCTCCAGCTATCCAGAGTTGTTCTCTTTCTTCTCTGAAGTTTGTCCTTCGTCTCCAAAGGAAGGTTTCTGCTGGCTTCTGCCCGGTATGGTCAGGGCCGAGCCAGTCTGTCATCCTTCCTTGCTTCCTGGCTTCTCTCTTCCTCTGGTCAGTGGGACATGCTGTGGCACCCCCCCAACACCTGTGTCCCCCACAGTACTGTTCAAGGGGGAGCAGGACTCTGTGTGGTTGATGGTACCAACACAGAAGAGGCTGAGGCTGGCTTGGTCATGGCTGGTACTTTCTGCTACTCCACCCCATTCCCAATACTGGGAAGTTGCTTCACTCTGCTGGGCGTGCTCTGCACTTCCCAGGATATAAACTGGATAGTTACCAACAGTAGTGCTGCCTTGACCACCTTCCAGCGTATCCCTACCTGCGTGGAGTTTTGACCAGCTGTACGTATCTGGCAAAGTGGAACAGGGCTTTGGTGTGTTGTCAAGTATAATCTCTTTGAGCTTCTACTAGCTGTAGATAACCCTGGATGAGTTGTATGGAAATGTGATGATTTATTCTAAACTTTGAAGGTGTGTGTCGTTGTTTTCAGTTTCTAACCTGTATCCTTGTGTCCTGGTGTCAGCTGGGATAGAGTTAATTGTCTTCCGAGTAGCTGGTACAGTGCTATGTTTTTGAGTTCAGTATGAGAAGAATGTTGATAACGCTGGTGTTTTCAGTTGTTGCTAAGTAATTTTTAGTCTAAAGTCAGATTTTTCAGCTTCTCATGCCCAGCCAGCAAGAAAGCTGGAGGGGCATAAGAAGTTGGCACAGAACACAGCCAGGGCAGCTGACCCACAGTGGCCAACGGGATATTCCATACCATGTGACATCATGCCCAGTATATAAACTGGGGGGAGTGAGGGTGGGGGATCGCCACTCAGGGACTAACTGGGTATCAATCAGCAGGTTGTGAGCAGTTGCACTGTGCATCATTTGTATATTCCAATTCTTTTATTATTACTGTTGTCATTTTATTAGTGTTATCATTATTAGTTTCTTCTTTTCTGTTCTATTAAACTATTCTTTTCTCAACCCATGAGTGTTACTTCTCTTCCTGATTTTCTCCCCCATCCCACTGTGTGGGAGGGAGGGAGGGAGTGGCTGCATGGTGCTTAGTTGCTGGCTGGGGTTAAAGCACAACACTTTGATGCACACCAGTCTGTCCAGCAACACTGAAGTCTCTGAAGGGCATGACTGTGGTATTCCCTCCAGAGGAGATGCCCTTTACCATAAGACTTATTAATCTCTTATCTGAAACAGTCCTGTCAGTGATTTAAACTTGTTGTCTACTTTCAGTAACCATTACCATGATGAGCAACATGAGAAATGCCACGTTCCCGTGTTGGACTCGTAAACTGGAAAAGATCTTAAGAGTAAATCTATTTCAAGTTTTACTTGAAGTCATGCCCAATTTTCATCTCTGTCAGTCTTTGAGAAATGAGGTGATCTGTCATGTTCAGTGTTGAAGGAGCCTTGTCCTTTTAATTGTACAGGACCAAAAATTTCTTCTGTAACTGCTTGTCATCTTCGGAGAAAGATTAAGGTGCACCGCTTCATTGGAGTTGGTCTGTCCAGATAGGCACCTTTGCTGTGCAGTCCTGTGGAAGTTCTTCAGCTTTGCTTCTGCTTCCCAAGCCCTTCAGCAACTTTTTAGAACCAGACAGGTCCCTGTGACACTTGTTGCCTAAAGAAAAAGTGCATTAGTTATATCCTTCTAGGAGCTTCTCAGGCATTTTCTGTTAGGGACTCTTCATTAATCTGTGATGAGTAAACAGATGTTTCTAGCCTGTTTAGTAGTGTCTTCAAAGTCTTCGGTGTCCTAAGAACTTACCACTACAGAGAAGGCATCATGAAGAAGTAGATATATCTTATCTAGTAGACAAATCTGATGCCAACTGACCTGAAATTTTACTAGCAAAGAAATGCAGCTTTTTTTCTTTATGAAGCATTCTACAGAAAAATGATGAATTGTTTGTTTTGCCTTGTATTGTGATGTGACGTTGCTATGATCTTTTTTTTCTTTCTGTTCTTTGTATTTCAAAGGTATAGATAAGAAGTCTTGCCAGCTGCATCAAGTCTTTTAAAAATGCTTGTGACTAGAGTTGTATAGTTTCTTCCGTACTGTAGTTAACTGTCTGAGGCTAGAGAGGCAGTGCCTTTAACTATGTTTTATGGTGGCAGTATGTGATAGCCAGAGGCGACTGTGTTTGAAAAAAGAGGAGTAACCTCATTGCAAAGGAAGCTAGAAAGCTAACTAAAGGAAGGAGAAGTTATCTATGGTGCTTTGTGCAATTGTTTACTCTTTCAGATATATTTGTAAGCATTTCCAATGCTATCTTTATATTCATTCCCTTGCAGTTTTATTACCTTAAATTTTCTTAAATTAGATGAACATGGGTTTATAAATTTGAAAAAATGGAAGATTATTAGGGAGTTTTAATGGGCCTGGGATAGAATATAGTGGTAGGTTGACCCTGGCTGTGTGCCAGGTGCCCACCGAAGCCAGTCTATCACTCCCCCTCCTTAGCTGCACAGGGCAGGGAGAAAATAGAACAGGCTCGTGGGTCAAGATAAGGACAGTTTAATAAAGTGAAAGCAAAGGTTGTGCGCAACAGCAAAGAGAAACAAATGGCATTATTCTCTACTTCCCATCAGCAGGTGATGCCTGGCCACTTCCTAGGAAGCAGGGCTTCAGCACGCATAAGGGTTGCTCCAGAAGATGGACAATGTCCGCCCTTCCGTCTCCCTTTACTTAGCTTTTATATCTAAGCTGACGTCATATGGTATGGAAAATCTGTTTGGTTAGTTTAGGTCAGCTGTCTCGGTTATGTCCCCTCCCAAGATCTTGCCCAGCCCCAGCCTGACGTTGAAGGGGGGCAAAAATACTGGAGAGACAGCCTTGATGCTGTGTCATTGACCACTTGGTCTTTCAACCTTCATTGTGTTTTTCATTTAATTCTTATATTTTTATGGAGTTGGAATAATTTAAAACTTCTAGGGGATTACACTGCTTCTCATTTCCATTAGATTTGACAATGACATTGTAAGTTATTTTCCCAGCAATTACCTTGCGTAGTTCATAAGTTCAAAAGGTATTAAGTTCAAAGCTTGAAACCTTCGATCTAAGCAGAAAAAAAAAGTAGCAGAAGATGGTTTACGGTGATTTAATTATCTTTAAAAGAGATTATATTCATCAAGCCCAATTGAGCTTAAAGAAAATTGATGGAAGAGCTACCTTTAGTTTAATGTGGTTTAGTTATCCAGTGTGTATTACAAGTAATGAAACTGGGGGCAAGGGGAGGTACCTCACAAAAATCCTTGAGAAGTTTTGACCACTGAAACTTTTAGGTTGCAGGAACCTCATGAGATCATTTAGTCCAATGTCCCTGCTTGAGCAGGGTCAGCTAGAGCAGGTTGCCCAAGACTATATGCAACTGGGATTTTAATATCTCCAAGGATGGAGACTCCACAACCGATATGGGCAACCTGTTGAAGTATTTGGCTACCCTCACAGTAAAAAATATATTTTCTTGTGTTCAGAAAGAATTTCATGTGTCTTAATTTGTGCCCATTGCCTCTTGTCCTGTCACCTGTGAGTGCAACCTATCAGACCCTATGGACTTATGTATGTCCATGTTTTAAGTGCTCTCTAAACCTGGTGGTTCTCCACCAAGGCTAAGTCTTCCTTGCTCCAGACTTTCTCTCTGGTCTCATGGTCTTGGGATTCCTGAAGGACGGTCTTACTAGTAAAGAAGGCATTAAGTGCCATGGCCTTTTCTGTGTCATTTGTCCCCAGGTCCCTTTCTCTATTCAGGAGTGAGCCCATGATTTCTCTTGCCTTCCTCTTTCCTTTCTTCATGTCCTTCACGTACCTTGCCAGATTCAGCTCCAGGTTGGCTTTGGCTTTCTTAACACCATACATACAAGATCAGATAGCAACTCTCTATTCCTCTTGGGTCAACTGTCCTGCTTCCAACTCTTGTACACCACCTATTTATATCTTGAGTTCAGTTAGGAGCTTCTTCCTCATCCATGCAGGCCTTCTGCAGCCTGTGCTTGATTTCTTACTTACTGGGATGGATCTTTCTTGAGCTTGTAGAATCCTTGAGTATCAGCCAGCTCTCCTGAACCCCTCTAATCTCCAGGGCAGTATCCTATGGGTCTCTTCCAAGCAGATCCCTGAAGAGGCCAAAGTCTGCTCTCCTGAAATCCAGGGCTGTGGTCCTGCTTTTTGCCCTGTTCTCTCCTCTTTGGATATTCAACTCCACCATCTCATGGTCACTGCAGACAGTGCTGCCTCTGTAACTTCCACATCCCCAAATAGCCCTTCCTTGTTTGTGTCAGGTCCAGGAGAGCACCTTCCTTTTTGGCATCTTGATCACCTGTGTCAGGAATTCATCATCCGTGCACTCAAATCTAGATTGCTTGAGCTCTGCTGTCTTGTCCTTCCCGCAGACAGCAGGGTGGTTAAAGTCCCCCATGAAGACCAGGACCTGTGAATGTGAGGCGGCTTCTGGGTGTTTTAAGAAGGCCTCAACCACTTCTACCTGATCAGGAGATCTACAGCAGTCTACCCACTACAGGAGTACTCATCTTGGTCTGTCCACTTATCTTGACATTTAAGCTCTTGAGTGACTGCAGATCCATACCAAGGCACAGATCTCCATGCATTCCTGCTGCTCCCTCACATAAAGAGCAACTTCCCTTCCTCACTGTCCCAGCCCATCCTTCCTAAAAAGCCTGTGTCCCTCCAAGCCCATCCTTCCTAAAAAGCCTGTGTCCCTCCATCACAGCACTACAGGCATGTGAGCTATCCCACCATGTCTCCATGATCCCAGGGAAGTCGTAGCCCTGTAACTGGACACAGTCTTCTAATCCTCCTGTTTGATCCCCATGCTGCATGCACTAGTGTAAAGGCATTTCAAAGGGACACCCAAGCCTGCTGATTCCCCAGGACAGGCTTGAGACTTTCCCCATCAGGCTGTTCTGCAGGCACCTCCTTCTTTACACATGCCTGCGCTTAAAGGGGTGCCACTTCAGCTCTTTTTTGTTGATTGACGTGTCCTTTCTGCTCACAACAGCTTCCTTAGGTGCTTGTTGAGGAACCACTCACTCTCTCCCCTGTTTTTTCTAGTTTAAAGCTCTGACTACCAGCTTGGCCAGCCTGTTGGCAAAGGTATTTTTCCCTGTTTAGTCAAGTGGATCCCATTTCTTCCAAGAAACTGTTGAGTCTCAAAGATGGTTCCACCTTTGTAGAAACGAAAACCCTCTTGCCAGCAGAAGCCAGTTGTTCATCACTGCAAAAATGTCAGCTCTTGTCACTAAGAGGGATGGGCTGCACCCCTGTCTGTACTGGGGGGCCACGTGAACCCCAGAGGGCCTTGCCTGAAGGTTCTAGGCAATATAATGCCTTTCTGTGTGTCCTGCTCCTCTCAGGAGTCAAGACATCCAAAATGCAGTAATCCTCAAAGTGCTGGAAAGCTGTGGCCCTGCATCCCAGTCCTTGCAATACTCAATTTTTAAAAGCTTTGAGCTCCAGTTATTTGAGATCCTCTGCTGTAGCTATAAGCAACTTCTTGCTGTCCTTGCTGTGATACTTGCAGGTAATTAATCCTTTATATTACCTTTGTCTGCCTAAATCTGCTTTGTATAGGTTTGCCTAAGTTATGTGGCAGAGCCTCTCTTCCTGCGTTTAGGGAAAAAGGCTTAGTTTCAGGTTAGAGCCACTGTTCTTCAAAGAGCAAGTTACTTACAAGTAGTCACTCCTTCTGCATGTGTTCAATAACCGTGTTTTGATTTAGCTTTATTAGATTTAAAATCAATATTGCTTTTCATACCAATGACCTAATCCTTATTAAAGCTCTGCCCCGACAACTTTCAAAGTTCAGCAGTTTCTTTATAAGCCTCTGAAACGGGTACAGCCTGAGCTCTTTTAAAGAAAGGAAATTGATTTATTTACCTATGCTGGATTTAAAAACAGTTCACGTCATTTTTTTTTGTTCCAAATAAAAATCATAAGCAGTCTGAGACAGAGAGCTGTGAATTTTATCTCACCAATGACTTTCAAAAAGTCTGAGCCTGTGTGAATTATAGTGAAAATTATATTGTTCCCTTTGTTTTAGCAGCCACTTTCAGAGAAGTTCACTACCTCTAGTTAGGAAGATCTGATTAGAATGATGCTGCTCTTGCAGTTTGCTTCTGTACAATTGCTGTAAGTTGAGTGTCCTCGGTTTCCTCCCAACTAACTTGGCAAGAGTGCAAGTTTTGGAGGAATCTTTCTAAGATGGCCTCTCACTTTATGATGAAATTTGAGGGTTGATTCAAGAAGAAGCTGGGCAAACAAGGTAGAAGAAACCCTCTTAGAGGATTTGTGTCTCTCTTACTTTTCTTCAGAATTTAATTGCCAGATGTATTGATGGTTGTTACACATCTCCCATGTGGGTTTGTGAATGAAGTAGCATCCATAGGTGTGCAGGCACAAGAGACCGTTATTTCTTCAGGGGGAATATCAAATGCAAAATGAAGGAGACGTCATTACTTGGGACACAGGATTTCACAGTGCTTAATGCCAAATTTGACCTGACCTTTCCCTTGAGTGGTTGTTTTGGACTTAGTTTATAAGATAAAAGCTGTAACTCACAATTGCTCTTTTCATAAAGCTGGTTCTTTGAGGAGAGCAGAGTGAACTTTAACTGTGATGAGTTACATTTTATTTATCAGTTAACCTCTGGGTTGTTTCCAGATTATATCAAAACCCAACGAGCCAGCTCGCCAGCATGAAAGCCACCCTGAGGAGACGGAAGAAGAATTACGGGAACACCAAGCCCTTTTGGAGGAGCCATACAGCGATAGAGTCGCAAGCCAAAAGGAGGCCCCAGGGCTGGCCAACATGGTGCAAGTGAAGCAAGAACCCATTGAGAGTGATGAGGAGGAAGCAGAGCCACAGCAGGAGCTGGAGTCTGGGCAGAGGCAGGCTGAGCAGGAGCTGCTCTTCCGTCAGGTGAGCTTGCAAAATACCAAGTTTGGGACTTCGTTCCTTGCAGAAGATTGTTTGGTTCTTGGTACTCACCTTATACTACTCTAGGAGGAAGAAGCTAGGGGGAACCAGCTCTTGAGGATTTGCTACATAAAGAAACCTGCAAATAAAATCAGTTCCATCTGTCCTTGGAGTCACCAAGTCAACTCAGAAGTCCAGGGAGAAGAACCTGGATCACCCACACAAAAGGCAGTCAGTGTATTTGCAGCCACTGAACCACTTATTCTTTGTTTCTTTGGGAAGACAAAGCGTATCTTAATGTTTTTGAGCACTAAATACTAGCAGAGGATTTTATTTTGGTTTTATGTTTTAAAACTAATTGACTGTCCCACAGAAGGACTGAATAAGGGAACAGGGGATGAGGTTCATTGAATGGGGTTCCTTCCTCAGAACTAGAGATCCTAGTGACCCCCAGCTGTGCTTGCTTTGAGGTTTACCACCTCTTGGTGGTAAATACCAGAGGCTCGTGGATTACAGGTGATAAATCCAATAACAGCATAGCATAGCATAATCTTCCCAATTACATGGCAGTCTCCCAAAGGACGCCTGTTGTGGTAGCAGTAATGAAGGTGAGAAGGTTACAATTCTCTTAAGGCATCAGTGCTGTATTCATTTTTACAGCCCTTAGCACTCAGCATCTGACTGTACCTACAGCTGCGTGTAACCCCCCGCACGGGATCTGCAGCCAAGAGCAGATTGCTGTAGCCATGCCAGGGTGTAGCTCTGAGTAAATCCACAGCCCTTGGCTAGGGAGAGCAGCCTGGTGCCAGGTTTGCAGTTGCAGTGTCTGTGAATGAGGTGCAAATTGGTTGCTCCCTGTAGTCATTTGCTTCTCGATGCCATCTTCCTAGCACTGCAGAGCTGACTCGCCTGTCCTGCAGGAATGTGGCTGGCTGTTGCTCAGAGACTACATTTTTGGTTCCTTACTGAGCAGCATTATCTTCATGACAGCACTGCCTTGAAAGATCAACGCCATTGCTAATCATGCTTGTACAAAGTGGTATTTGATTTATACAGTCACATCTGAGCCTCATTGCCTTAGTAAATAAATAAAATGTAACATGCTGCCAATGATGGACCACAGTGATACCATTCCTCTGAATGTGCAGCCCCCCCACCCTATTCCTGAATGCATGGTCACACCTGAGGAGTCTTAAAAATACTATGTTCTCTGCAATTATTTTGCCTTAAAGAGGAGAGGGAATAGATAGAGGAAAAAGGAAGGTTGTTAGGCAGTGGTTGCAGTGTGGCAAGCTGGAACAGCCATACCTCCTGACCAAGAGTGTGTCCAGCTGATGCTGTGGCTGTGCAGAGAACCAGCTCAGTTGAAAACTCCCTCTCCTGCCTGGAGTCTGGTTAAGCTGGACTTCTTCCCTGGTCTGGTGCATTATGCTGTTAAATACATAACTGTAGCAGCAGAGAGGCACAGGGAGAGGAAGATGTGGCCAGACCCAAGGGGAGGATGCGGCTGCTTCTGCTAATGACCCTGTCAGTGTGCACCAGCTTTAGGGCTGTGGTTTGAATGTGCTGTGCTTGCCTGACTTAGCTGTAGAAATGTGCACATCTTCATTTGCTGCACGCGTGTGCGTGCGCTTATTTACCAGGAAAAGGAAGCCAAGGCTACAAAGCTCAAAACTCTTAAAAACCCTTTTATGAAGGCACCATGCAGACTTTAAGCAACTACCTGCTTCTTTTCCCTGCAGCAAGCCCTTCTGTTGGAGCAGCAACGCATTCACCAGCTGAGAAACTACCAGGCATCGCTGGAGGCAGCTGGCATGCCCGTCTCTTTTGGAGGGCATCGACCTCTGTCCCGTGCACAGTCCTCGCCTGCCTCGGCCACCTTCCCAGTGTCCGTACAGGAGCCACCCACTAAGCCAAGGTTCACAACAGGTAACGTTTTAGGGCACTGGAGGCTGAAGCAGTGGGGCTGTCGTTACTGGTTTTTTGTCTTACGTTGTGCTTTTCTGCCCTGTGCCTGCAAAGCCATCTATTGGGGGTCTCTGTCTCAGCTGTGTTTGGGCACTCCATGGCATCCTTTCTTCTTCAGGGATAAGATTCAGTCATGTTACACCCTGTTGTCCTGCTTGTCCCTTCCCCAGAGGGACAGATACCCTACAGTCCAGACAGAAAATAACCTGCAAAAATCAATAGAAGCATAGCACAGTGCTTTAATTATATATCTCCAGAATAAAAGGACAAGTCGTATGCTGTGACAAAGCTGATTTAGATGCAAGGCAGAAAGAGGCAATGTTACTGAAAAAGGACAGCATGCCAAATGCAGTATCTGTTGGCTGTATTTTCTGCACCTTCTCCAGTCCCCGCACAATCTCACACCATAAGTTATCCACTCTGAGCTCTGTGCCAGCCTACTCCTCCTTCTGTAACACAATCTCTGCCCAGGAGTCTGTGCTGTAGGTTAGGAAAAATGAGGTGAGTTGATTATTCAAGTTGTCTTGAACAGATAAACAGACTGAAGAGTGTTTTCTTACCTGTTCAGTCTTCACCTTTAAGTAAAATTCTGAGTGCAATTCTGCATTTCTGTAGCGCAAACCAGAAGTGAAAAAAAGGTATTAATCTCCCCATAAAGATGAAAGGCAAAAAATAATTGTTCTTGCTGAATCCTGACAACCAACTTTTTTCTACCAAAATCCTTTCTGTCTATTCAGTAGCCTTAGTAACAGATGAAAGTTAATTTATGTGCAACTTTTCAAGTCCTGCGTTGGGTGATTAGGCAGACTTATTTTGAAGTCCGCCTTCTTCCCAAAATGTCAAGCTCTATTTTGTGAATGAACATTTTGCACTGTGATGTGTGTCCTGGGAAAAGGAAGGGGAAAAAAATCCAGAACGCCCAAGTAAGAGCAACTCATGATTTTGTTTCTCTTTCTCTTCTCCATTTGTTCTTATTTAACCCACGCTTTTTGCATCATTAAAATCAGCACTGTGAATCGGGTTTATTTTCAGGCACTGATGGTATAGTAATAGTGATATGTTAAATATGACTTTGTTCTTCAGCTGCTAGCTGCAGGGTGGGAAACATGTGCCATCAGCTCTATAAAAGCCCAAGCAGTATCTCATTTTTGCAAATCAGCCCTTTAAGTCTCTATTTGTTAATATTGGAACCTTGAATTTCAGCAAAACTGCATTTCTAATGCAACCAGTTATAGCAAGGTTATTCTAGATTTTGGCTTTTGCCAAGGATGCAAAGAAGGATAGTCCCCTGGCTCACAGTCAAACCAGATGAAACTTGAGCATCTAATACACTGAGACCCAAACCTTGGCATTTTAAAACAAGGAAGCCTGGCCCTACTTTAAGAGATTATTCATTCCTTCTCCTTCTTCCCTTCTCCTCCTCCAGTATTTAAATTGCCTTGTCAATCATACACAAGACTTTGAACATACAATAACATTTCCTACCAGAGGATATACATTTGACTCAGATATGTACCTCTAAATTTCATTTAAAATTACAGGTAACAGTAAGAATGCAGATTTTGAGAACCGTGCTGCTTTGAAAAGACAGTGTTACAATGTTATGATATATTTTCCTCAGAGGCAGGGTTTAAAAAACAAAAAGATGGCTTAAAATGAGAGGTGGAATATCACATTGCTTTTATAAAGCACCGCACGATCCAGTGCAATGATATCAAGAATACTTAGTGTAGTTCACCTATAAAATATCCTTTCATGGCATTTATGCATGTTAAGACTCCAAGGGCTAGATTTTTCCATTGCTTTCTATCTCATGCAGTTCTGTACATTTATGCTAGGCGAATGGAGAAGGGAAAACACAATAAAATGCTGTCAAGGGAGGAAGTGTTGGGCATTCACTGGCACTAATAAAGGTGCAAAGCATAAAATGTGACACCTTTATACTAGTCCTATAACTAGTCCTTCACCTCACATGAGAGGTGAAGGACTAGTTTAACTGTCACTATCTGCTTAACAGTTTCAGGAAAAAAGAGCCTACTACTATGGGCATGCAAGCACAGAGAGGAAAGGCAGGCATTTCAGCTGCTGAGCATGTGTGTGCGAGTTAGATTGCTAAAGTTTTCTTGAAGTTGTCCAGGGTGTGTCGGAAATTGTGTTTTTGGAGGTGGATACTAAAGCTTAATCACTAGGATTGAACTATTCTTTGAAAGGCAGGAAATTAAAGTCTTGGGTATTTTTCAAAGCAAGCAGTGCTGAAGTGCATCAGGCTTCTTTTTCGCTAGGGAAATCCATCTGTTTGATAAGTGACTGATCCTAACACAGTTATGTGCTTTGGATTTCAGAGGGATTAAGATTTGAATTATTGTGATCATTTTGTTAGAGGGCTGGAAAAAACAAACTTCATTCAATGGCCCAAATGAAGCCAACTGTGATCACTCTAGACATGAATGTGACTCTTAAGAGATCAGTTATTGTTCAACAGACAAAGGAATTGTTCATCACTTTCATGTTTGGGACATTATATAGAAAGTGGTAATGCTTTCTCTGGACAGAGTTAGGACCAGACAGCTTAGAATTCTGACTTTTATGTATAATTTATTTTCCTGTCTCTATCAGTGACCAGTACCTGAGACTTCAAAGGTATAGGGACAAACCAACATAATACACCTCTCAAGCATAATGTGCATTAGTCCACATGAAAGTGAAAACAGTGCCCTTCCTGACTTCTTCAAGCAATCAGTTTTATGTCCTGAAGCATGACATTTAATTTTCCTTCCTACTAGCATATAAAAGAAAGCTAGTCCTTGAACTTGCCCTCGCTAGCACAAGTAGCCCCCTTGACTTTAATGAATACTTCTGCATGCACTGTTCTACACACTTGAATAAGACTTCTCAGGTTAGGCCATTAATTTGCATAGCTCCAATTATCCAGTCTCTGATCTCCTGTAAAAATGGTTCCACAAATTATTCTGATGTTCTGCATTAAAGTATTTTTCATTTCTGATGAAGGCATTTATTCTCTCCTGTGCAGAGCAATATAATTATCTGAACCTCAAATCATATGTTTGTTCTGCCAAGAAAAGCGAGTTGGTTATGCTTTAGTGCTGACCTTTAAAAATGATTGTTCTCATGTCTTAGAGTATTGCTTCCAGCACCACTTAATTTAACTTGTAATGGCCAATGTAGTTTTGTATTTTAAGCTTAAATTGCCAAGCTTTCCTTTTGTGTGTGTGTGTCTTCATCTGAGTGTCCCCAACCACAGGAAGGAGCTTGGAACAGTTCCCTTCTTCCCAGTGGTTTAGTTTTTTAAAAAGAGAAATGTTGAGTGACGTGTGATTACAGTACAGAAGAACTTCATTGAGACACTACTGGTATCATTGAATCATTGGGAAAGGAGAAGCTTCGTAGATCAACCAAATTCTATAAACCCCACTGTAGCGTCCCTTAACAGAGATGAGCAGGCGTCCTACCACCCTCTTTTCTGAAAACCTTTTCTTTAACCCCTTCGTCTACCTACATTGAATAGGCTCTGTTACCAAAACCCATTTTAGATGTAACACATGTATTTTAAACATGTGTAGCTTTCCAGCACTTGCAGGTGCAGATGAGGAGGTGCTGGTTTTTGTGGCTGGGATCTCGCCCACAGCTACCTGTGTTTGCTTTCATCAGTGCAGCTGGCACCAAGTAGGATGAGCTGATAAATACCACTGCCTACTTCTGAGCTGACACCAAACTTCCTCCAAAAAACCTGGGAGATACCTGGCAGATCTACTGCACTGTAGGAAGACAAGGGAAGAACAGAAGAATATAAGGTCAATGCAAAAAGCTGGTTTTTCATTTGCATTTATCTTTGGTTTGATCTGTGTTGGCTTCTGCCCTACCAAGCTCTATGGTTACCCAGGTACAAAATAGAGAACAAGACAAAGACTTTTAATCTGGCTAGGCATTGCTTTACCTATGTACCTAGAGTTGCATCATGATAGTTTTTCGTGAGTTACTACTTAAGGCTTAAAGACTTGGGGAAAACACCCTTGAAAGGAAACTTGCAACACAGATTCACATATTGACTATTTAAATGGTTTTAGACCCCTTCCAACTTTGCAGTGCAATCAGTATAATTCACTGTTGGGTTGTGCCCAGCTCCCCAAGTAGCGAAAAGAGTTGTTAGAGCAACAGCCTTAAGCATCATCTGGGAATCCAGGAGGTGAGCCAGAAGAGGCTGCTTAAAAATATACTGCTTGAAAATGCTTGGGGGGGTTTCCAGAAACTTGTGAAGGTATAGCATGAGCTAGCCTCAGATTTATCTCCAGGTTGGAGTGTCCTTTGCAAATGAGGTGCAGCTTCTTGTTCACAGCTTTCCTGTTTATATTTTACTTTTCCCATTTCTATTAGTGAATTCTCTGATGTATTCTCCTGCCTGTGCTCCATGCGGTGTGGTTTCACATTGCCCTTCTCTTTGGCCATCATCTGAATGCCTCATTTGCACCATTTTTCAGTCCTTAGTCTCTAAGGTCAGTGCCCTCAGAGGGTGCAGGCCCCACTGGTGCTGACAGCAGAGTGCCCATGGACTGAAGGGAGCCAGAGTTGCACCCAGGTGGGTCAGGAGCTCTCTGATGAATGACTTGCTGTTTGTACTTCTTTTTGTTTAAATTCAAGGCTGGTTGTTGACTGTGAATATATATGTTGGGTAGATAAGCATGCAGCTTTTGACTTTAAATCTATAAAGCGTAGTCCTTGTAGATATGTCTGGAAATCAGAGAAGGCAGAACCACTTTCCTTTTTTAATATGAATGATTTAGCCAAACCTAGTGCAGTCCCATGTGGTCTAGGAGAACATCTACATGGGCTTCTTTGGGGTAAGAAATACTTTGTCAAAATGCATGATGTCCTCTGAAGATCAGTTTCCTTCAAAAATAAATTAACGTGAAGCCAGGTTACCACAGACCTTGCACTAGTTTAAATGAACTCAGACTGGGGAGTTCTCATGGACAGCCAACCTTACCATTGGGCTACAGCTTCTTCTCAGGTGACATTTACAGTGCTTGCCTTTGCCCAACAGCTCTTAATGAAGTTTGATGCTGTGAATCAAACATGGGAGACCTCTACAGAGCTGTGCACCATGATCTTACTTAACTGAACTTTGGCTAACCCAAAGGCAGTCAATTAACCAGTGCTCTGTTCTCTTCCTAGAACTGAATGTGGTTTGGGTTTTGTTGGTTTTTTTTAATTTGCACTCACCTACAGCAAAGCGAGGAGCTGCCAGATACCTCCCCTAAGGCTGAATACCTGAAAGTGTCAGTGCCAAGGTTTGCCTCAGAGGGGAAAGCCAAATGTTTCAGTGGCAGAACATGCCTACACTCCGTCAAAAGGTGTGATTGCAGCTCGAGCCAAGCTTGGGAACATGCAGCAGCACAGCACTCAGCTCCAGGCTATGTGTCCATGTAATGTTCTTAGAGTCTGGTTTCTTACAAGCCTCCTTGAACTCCATGCGGTTGCAAATTGTGCTGTTTATTGGTATTTGAACTGGCTACATGAAAGCTCCTTGAGCTGTGGTCACGTAGCCTGCTGCAGCATAGCTGTGCTTATCTGGGATTTTGGAGGAGCAATACTGGTTGGAGTTGCAGACCCTTTAACATTGGGATCTGGGAATAGCTCCTGCCTTTGCTGCTAATTCAAAGGCTTTGGATTCTCGTCAAGACCTTTGATTTGCAGACAGATCTTTCTTGCAAGAAACCTTACTCCTTGGGGAAAAAAAAAACAAAACAGCCCCTTTTGTTCTGTTTTCTGGAGCTTCTGGCTGAAAGGAAGGCTAGATTTAAACATTTAACTATGTCTTTTTTGCTTGAGTGGAAAAAAAATGTCTTTTGTCACCGGGACTGCATAACTTGGAGGACCTACTGTTTTCCTCCAGTGGAACATTGGCTATGAAATCATAACTCCCCTTCCAAAACGTACCCGGGCAACTCTGGAGCATGAATCAAAGTCTCCTACGCTGTTGTCATGCCATAAATACTTGGTAATGCAAGGGGATTTAGCTGCCGACTCCCACATTCAAATGAAACAACACAGCTAAATACCTACATAATGTGCTGAATAATTGTGCCCAAGTGTGTGCTAATAGCCTTAATTAGCATGTTGTCAAATAATGTTGATGCAAAGACTTTAGCACAAACTATTTTATGAAACATACTGCCTGCTAATGACTTATTCCTTCTGGTTTTTAATCTCAAGCCCTAGAGTCATTTTAGCAGCAATTATAAAAGTACCCAGCGGACAAGTTGCAAGTTAGTCCCCTCCTAGATCATGTTCCTACACCAGCACCTCTGTACTCATACTGATGCTTTCACTTGTCACCTCCTTCTGTCACTCTCACAACTTCAGCCTGCAGAGATGTTGGTAACTAATTTGTTTTCCATATCCGTTGAGGATTTCCAGAGGAAGTGATCGTTGCAGGTTTGGTGGTGTCTCAAAACAGCGTCTTGGATTTCCATTTCTTAGAGCTCTGTGGCTCATGGAAAACACACAGTCTTTGTCTAGAAGTGTTCAGTTGAATATGAAGTACTACAGTTTAAAAAAAACAACCATGCTTTTTTTCCCCTATATATCTGGCAAACTTTTTTTTTCTTTTTTTAGCCAAGAGCAATTTTGTAACCTTTGTTGCAGGCCTTGTATATGACACCTTGATGCTGAAACACCAGTGTACCTGTGGAAACACAAACAGCCACCCAGAGCACGCAGGGAGGATCCAGAGCATCTGGTCACGGCTCCAGGAGACGGGTCTCCGTGGCAAGTGTGAGGTAATAAAAATACCAGCGAAGAGGGAGATGAGGTGGTGGGCCTGGGAGAAAGGTAGAATTTGGATTTGTCTGGCTGATTTAACTGCTCAATTATGAGCATTTTCAGGGGCTGATCTGGTTGTAGAATATGTACGGAACCTGCAGCTCAGGCTGTTGACTGCTACCTGGATGTGCAAACTTTATACTGCATTCTGGCTTGAAATTTTTATAGCTCCAGCTGTTGGCAATGTTTTGCCATATGTGGCGTAAATTTAATCCATTCCGAGATGACTGCTTATGCTTGTCTGTGTGCGTCTGTCAGGAGTACTTTTCTAGTGATCTGATTTCATTGCATTGCAATGACTGTTAGAAATTCCATGAAGTGTTGGAGAATGCTCTTGCCTCATGTTGCAGTGAAGCTGCTTCTGTAATTTTCTGTCCTATTCCCTATAAACTGGAACTCCCTACCAAGTGTTGCATTTGGAAGCAGCCAAAGATAAGAGCACAACATAAAGTAAAGGTTTTGTTATCACTCCAATCATAACAACAAAAGCTGTGGAGCAACAAGATTGTATTTCTGTGGTTTAATAACTTTTTTAATACTTTTTGATAAATAATGGTCAACCTATAGTGAAGATACTGTAAAAAGAGTGGGGGCAGGAGGATGTAACTAAGTGCTATTCCATCACAAGAGGTTAAATTAACTTTATTGGATATATATTTTTTAAGAGCAAGGCAAACGAAGATAAAAGCTTAGATACTAAAATACAAAGACTAATGATTAAGAATAGTGATTAATAATAATTATTATTCATAACTAATAGCAGTGATGATAAATTAATGGTAGTTTGTGTTCATCAGTTCATTGAGCATTGGAGGGGATTGAATCACACGGTGTATTTGAGTTACGTCAGCATCTGGCTAGAAATATTTTCTGAGCAACCAGAAGAGACATCCACATGGTGGCAGCATTGCCATTGGCTAAAGTTCCCTGTTGTACCCTGATTTATCCCTGAAGAGAGCAAGGAAGAACTTTAAACTTGTTTCTGTCTATGGAGACCCATTTAATTGAGTTTTGGGATTATTATTTGGGACCAAAAAACAAGAACCCCACTGCTGTCGAGCTCCTCTGTTCAGAAGCAGGAGTTAAATTGTGCAGTGCTAATTGCCTTGTTTCCTATATTTGCATTACAGATGTTCTCTAATGTGTAACTTCTTCAGTGCATGATCCCAGGCAACTGTTCTTTCCTTAATTTGGTATTTTTGCTTACTCTCGCAAATGAAGTTGTTCTTGACGTTCACCCACTTTCCACCTGTGTTTCCCTTCTGACCATTGGTGAAATTCAACCTCATCTTGACTATTCCTTTTTCTGAAAACGATAAATATAAGATGTTAGCTTCCTGCCTCAATTCCAGTGCTTTCTTCTCTGATGGCTTTCTTACGCCATTTCAGCATAACTAGATGTTCTAATTGGACTTGCTTCTCTCTCTAGTTATCTTTCCTCTTCCTTTACCCCCACCATCTACTAGTCCTGCCCAGACCAGCGTTAAAGTTTCCTTCTTTATCTTAACTCTTCTCATGGTCTTGATGAGCACAACCTTTCCCTGTTTCTCCATCTCTTTCCTACGTCCTCACTTCACTCTTCTGTTCTTGATAGGGTGTTTCCTGGAGCCAGTCATTCACATTCCATTGTCCTTGACTGATGTAATTCTTTTCCGCATTGCAAAGCCATTTGATCACTTCCCAGACCTTCAGAGTCTGTCTGAAGCTCCTCAGTTGGAATCTGTCTATCAGTGAGCAGAGTAGAGAGCAATCAATGTAGGGGTTTCCTTCAGTGAAGATTACGTTCACATCAGGTGCAGTTGCATGGCAAGGGGATAACTTTTTGGGCACAAGTGATCTCTGCTGCTAGGTTGGAGCATGAGTGTGATCCGTTGGCATTGCCTGGGATGAAGGACTTGTCTCTTTACCACTAGGACAGGAATGCTGTAGACTGAACATGTAGAAAGCTTAGTTCTGTGGGATATGTTCCATGATAGGACTGATTTAGAAGGAATTTTGGAGCCTGACCTAATAATTATACTCACATTCAGTAATTACATTACGTTTTCAAATCCCTGTTGCCTTTTGATGATACCAAGCTGATTGGTGCAGTTGACATGCCTGAGGGCCAGTATGCCATTCAGAGGGACCTGGACAAGCTCAAGACATGGGCTCATATGAACCTCATGAGGTTCAATGAGGACAAGTGCAAGGCCCTGCACCTGGGTCAGGGCAAGCCCTGGTATCAGTACAGGCTGGGGATGAAGGGACTGAGAGCAGCCCTGTGGAGAAGGACTTGTGGGTACTGGTGGATGAAAAGCTGGACATGAACCAGCAGTGTGCACTCACAGCCCAGAAAGCCAGCTGTATCCTGGGCTGCATCCAAAGCAGTGGGGGAGGTGATTCTTCCCCTCTACTTGGCTCTGGTGAGACCCAACCTGCAGTACTGTATCCAGCTCTGAGGTCCCCAGCATGACAGACAAAGACCTGTTGGAGTGAGTCCAGAGGAGGGCCACAAAAATGATCAGAGGGATGGAACACCTCTTCTATGAAGAAAAGCTGAGGGAGTTGGGGTTGTTCATCCCAGAGAAGAGAAGGCTCTGGGGAGACCTTATAGTGAGTGGCCTTTTAGTACTTAAAGGGGGCTTATAAGAAAGATGGGGACAAACTTTTTAGTAGGGCCTCTAGTGATAGGACAAGGGGTAATGGTTTTAAACTAAAAGAGGGTAGATTCAGATGAGACGTAAGGAAGACATTGTTTACAGTGGGGGTGTTGAAACACTGGTGCAGGTTGCCCAGAGAGGTGGTAGATGCCCTATCCCTAGAAACATTCAAGGTGAGGTTGGATGGGGCTCTGAGCAACCTGATCTAGTTGAAGATGTACTTGCTCATTGCAGGGGGGCTTGGACTAGATGGCCTTTAAAGGTCCCTTCCAAGCAAAAGCATTCTATGATTCTGTAATGTTGAAGCTCCATGCAGGACAGCATGAACTGTGCCTTCTATCCCCACCTGCAGTAGTGCGTGTGATGTGCAAAACTTTAACAGAGCTGTTTATATCAGGATGGTGATGCAGCCTGTTATGTATCTACATTGTTTTTTATGGATTATAACTACTCCATCTGCATAGCAGCCCTACAGGTACTGGAAAGGAGGAGGTGAATATTTTCAGAATTAGTACTAGGTCTGCAGTGAGTCAGCAGCAACACCTGGATTATAGCACTCACAAATTTGCCAGGCTGTACCCTGAATTTTTTGCTGAGCTCCTGTTTTATTCCATCTTAATTTTTTTTAGCTGATCTTGCTGACGTACACATCTGTGCATGCTCATTTTTGTCTTCACTGTTGCAGGTCTGTTGTCCTGTGCCTCAGACATTATGAGCCAGTTTACTAAGCCCAAGGGCCTGATGTGAAAATTGTTTGTGATTAGGTGGTTTAATCCATTTCTTAAACTCATATTTGTAAAAGGACAGTTTGAACTTTGACGTTTCCATATCCTCATGTTTCCCCTTCCTTCCTTAACAGCCCTTTGCTGTGGTCCGGGTGTGGATATAGTTTGATCATGTTGGTTGCAAGTAGTTGCTCAACATGGATTAAAAACACAGCACCCTGCATAGTAAATAATCCCATACACACAGTGTGGGATCAGCAGAGACTCCGCTGGATCCCTGTTCTCTTCCAGAAGGAGTTTAACAGCTCTCATTCTCCCACACAACTGCACGCTGAAAATAAAACCCAGCTCTGCTTTCTCATGCAAGGTCAAACAATTCTCAGTGTCTGTCTCCTGGAAATTTTCTTTTGGCGTTTCTGTTGCACACATGCCCCAAGCCAGAAAAGGGCTTGCAGATAAATATTTTTATCATGCATGCTAACAAATACTTGCTTTGAAATTTCAGAAGTGAACTAAGTGAAAACCTGTTTTCATCAGGCAGCCGAGAGGCTCCTAGACAACCTGCCAAGTGCTGAGTTCCTACCATTTCTCTCGGAGGCAATAGAAGTGATCCAGAAGGGGCACAAATATTTTTAGAGCAGAAAAAATCCACATCGCTTCTTCCTCTGCCTCTCATTTTTCAGCAGTGAAACAGATACGTATTTGCTAAAGTTGTCCAAAAAACATTTTACATCCAGCTGAGGGGAAAATGTGTGCCAGATTTGTGGTGTGATAGGTAAGAGTCTGGCAGGGTCGTGCAAGTTTTAAAGATGACCTTTTGCAGTGAAAGCAGTTGTCCAAACTTAACGACAGCTGCGGTTTAGAATATTGCTTGTTTAATTAAGTTAGCTTTATAAAATATGGCAATTACTGTGGTCTACATTCAGAATTTAAAAGCAACAATTATACTAATTGAGGCAATCTCAATAAAAGACTCTACCCCCCAAATGAAAACCCGCAATCATGGTATAGAGTAATCCTCCCAGCCTTCATCAAGAGCGTGAGGAAATCGATAGGTTTTGCTGTGTGTTTTTGGAGGTAATCAAATCCCTGGGCTGCTCGACCAGGATGGGGAAGAATGAGTTCCTCAAGAAGGGTCTGTCTCCAAGCACATCTTGGCAGCAATCCTTCAATGTTTAAAGCATGAGAACTGTTAGCTGAAGGTTAATTGCAGCTGTGGAGGACTGACATGAAAAACCAGACCCAGGACTGGGCCATCTGTAAGTGCAGAGCCATGTCTCCAAACTTCCTGGCACAGCATTGGGCAGGTATCTGGCTGGAGTGCAGGATGGGTCCAGGTGGTGAAGCCTCTGGAGAGCTGCTCCGTGCCAAGGCTTCCCATCACAAAGCACCAAGGACATGCAGGAGGTGGTGGTGGTGGTGCCTGGGAAGTCAGTCTCTGGAGAGAAACTATAGCTACTTTCATGGTTTTGGGGGCTTTTTGGGGTCCATAGTCAGAACAAGATCTGGCTTGCTGTCTCTCAAGATTCATACCCTGTCCTTTTGAAACATCATGGGGTGAAAGGGTGAATAAAATGCAAACTAAGAGGCTAGCGGTGGGGGTTTTTGTTCAAAATGCAAAGGAAAATGTGGCTCCAAGGAAATGGAGGAAGAATGTGGAAGGACGTGTATAAAGCAGTAGGAGAGCAGGGGTGGGGTGGCTTTGTGAAGGTCAGGTTTTGTGCAGAGAGAGGGCATGAAGGAAACGAGGTAAAGGGCCAACTAGTTCATCAGGGTTAAGAAGCCAACTCTTGAGCTGAAAACCCAGGGTTTAGCAGCCAGGAAGGAGGTTAGACAAGGGGCAGGGGTGAGTAATATGGAGCGAGCAGGCTCAGCAGGCAATGCGAAGCCTCAAAGATAAGAATATCATAAGATGAGAGCTCTTAGAAAGTGAAGAACTGCTCAAATTAAGAGCGTGGACAGCAGGCTGAGCCATAGACTGACATATAAGTCACGATGGGTCTGGAAACAGGAGCGAGGGATGTGTTGTGTTCTCTAACTTTATTGGGGGGGATTGAATTAATTTTCTTGGTGTCTTTTAGTTAGAGCCACGGACAAAGCTTGTGGCACATGAACTGGGAGATGAGAAAGGTGCAAAAGCCTCTCGAGCATAATCCTTTCTAACTAGGCAATGTTTGCTGTGACATTTGTGATAAGTATTTGTTTCAGTAAGTAGTAGCTTTTTCCTTGAATGTGTTTTACTTGCAGCACAGAAGGAAGTTCTCCATCCACTCATAGTTTCTATTCAGATATGGGTGTCATGTGGAGGGGAGGGTGGTGTTGATACCCTCCTAAAGAACATGGAGCTTGGATGTCTTGCCGGGGCCACCTACTTTAAATGGGAGCAGCCCTTCCCCATCCTGGCGACCTGAAGCTGTTCACATCCACAGAGGATCTGGTACATTATTTCAACAGGCTGCTGTTCTCCTGGTGTCTTTACATAACGCCAAGAAATACAAAATGCTATTTCTGTACGTCCCCTAAATGTAGCAGCTGAAAATGGGTCAGTACGTCTTGTTCAAAGGAAAAAAGTTGGCATGTTGGTGAGAGGGAAGCTGTAGAAGCCTGTAAGGGGGGACTGAGGCAGGCTTACCATGAACACAAAAGGAAGATAGGATAAAAGTTCAAGGGGGATTTGCCAGATATTTCCATCCCTTCTGGGTCTAGCATTTTTGTTATTATTGCCTCTTTAATGGGATGCTTTATTTTTGCCTCATCATTAACCTCAGGAAACCTAGGTGGTTGAGCAGAACACGGAGAAAATGAAAGAGGAACTGGAGCCCAGAAATGCCAAAATTAAGAGAGGCAGAGTGCACGAGCACTCCTGCCATGCTTTGATTTCTGCTGCCTTATGCCTCAAACGGTTTTACAGTGCGATTTCCTGTGCGCTTTGCAACACGTGATGGAGGCTTATGCTGAATGTTTGAGACCAAAAAAGTCCCTCGAGTTTGTTCTGTGGACCATGCTTCAGAGGTGGAGGTCCTGGTGTCCCCATGCCCCCAGCACACTCCACCCTGGGATGCTCTGACTGGGCCTGGCTGCAACCCAAGATGGCGGCATGGTGCAAAAGCAGCCACTGCTCGGCTGGAAATGCCAATGCCTTTGCAGCATCTTGTCTCTAGCACTCTCCTACAAAGTCAGTCACACATGGCAGTGCTTTCTGAACGGCAGCAGCTCTCAGGAGCGAGAGGCACAGTTTGACCTTCTCTTCAGAACAAGTTTTCCATTTGAAAGTCTAGTCTTTTTAGGATTGTGATTTCTTTTTTTCTTCTTTTTTTTCTTTAAGCTATCCTTTGTTGTTGTTGTTGTTCTTGTTAGAAACTCTGCTTCTCCAGGAACGTGGAAGTCTTAAAAAAGTGACTGGCTTTGACAGGGTAAAGGCTGTGCAGGAGGTGCATGCAATCCTGCATGGGCTGTGCAGCAGGGTGCTCATTGCTGAGGCTCGTGTTTTGGGTGACTCTGGGACTCTACAAGAGGCTTTCAGAGCCTTCCAACATTTTGCTCTTAACTATTTATATTTTAGTATCACTACTGCAGAGGGAAATAATAATCCTGTCATTCCTTCTGTAGGAAACCACCTCCCTAAAGTGACAACTCCTTTTAAAGTATTTTAGTCCAAATGACAACAAAAAATTGTGAAGTAATTCTAAGCTATATAAATTTTTTTTTTTTTTTGAGGGGGCGTAGTGCATGTATGTTTCTGAAGCAAACCAATCCTCATTTCTAAATAACTCCTTCCCCTCTGTCATGGCCACCTCTCAGTTTACCCCCAACCTCAGCACTTTCTTGACTCGCTGCATATTTCCCCTGCCAACATTCCACAGGCAATTGCAAGCTCCCAGTTAAAAAGGTGAGGTGTTTTTTCTGCTGCCAGGAGTTGGTGGCCTTCTCTGGTATATCACCTCAGTGCCCGCCATCTGCCTGCTGGGGACCATTCTCTCCTGTGCAAGAGTCCATGGCATGGTCCTTGTATGACCAGGATTTAGCATCTCCAAGTACCACTTTGTTCTTACAAACCTATTTTCCATGGCAAATGGGTGATGGCAACAAAAGGTAAGCCCCAAAGGTATACTGGACCCCTATGACAAAAGAGGCCAAAAGATCCCCAATTTGTAAAATGCGAAGCTGGGTCCTGCTGACATCAGTAAAAGGTTTGCCATGGTCTTCAGTGAAGCCAGTGTTTTGACTTCAGTGTGCATCTGCCCTCCTGGGTTTCGGCTGGCAACAAAAGCAAGGATGAGCATCTTTGCTACAGTACTTCCGTCTCAACCTGCATCATCGTATAAGAAAAGAATTTGCAACAGATTGAATCTTGTGGAACTTCTGAGATGAGTTTTAGAGCACAAAGTTTGTAACTGACCCTTAATTGCTCAAAGGTTCAGTTTGGAAAGTGGTGTGTTTGGGAGGATTTTTTAGGTTAGCTTAATAATCTTGGTGGGGATGTGTTGGGCTGGTTTGGGGGGGATGCATTTTCAACAGTACATCACTTTATAATGGCTTATAACTGAAATCCTGAATATTCAGTAGTTGAGCAATACCTGTGTGATTTAGCAAATGCACTGCACTAATATTTTTAAAACACAAAAAAATCTAAACATGACTTTACATGTCAAGCTAATATTTAGAATAAGAGATTAAACCAAAATCTATCTTACAGTTCATTTTTTCACATAAGAACCCATTTTAGTTTTTTGCTTGCTATCTTTATGATTTGATAAGGAAAAAGAAAAGTTCTTTGAAGAGAGTTAAGCAGTTGATCAGTGATTTCATCACTCCTTTTCTTTCCTCTTTCAGTGCATTCGTGGAAGAAAAGCAACTCTAGAAGAGCTGCAGACAGTTCACTCAGAAGCCCATACGCTGCTGTATGGCACAAACCCTCTGAACAGACAGAAACTGGACAGCAAGAAACTTCTAGGTATTGTTCTTGGGGGACGGAGGAGGGTGTCCTTTTATGACCTCCAGCACTCCCACTACTGTCCTCAGACCTTGCTCTGGCAAACACTTAGCAGTAGCAGTATGAAAGGGGGGACATGGGGCTCCCTCCATCCTCAGCTCTGGGCAGTTCCCAAGAGGATTCTTCCAACCTCCATTCAACGTCTGCTTGAGAGAGGTACAAGATATATCTCCCTTTCTTCAGGTAGATCCCTAAACCCTAGATAGCTAAAATTCCTTTCTTTAATGTCTTCAAAACCTAAACCAAGGTTTCCCTGAGGAGGAAAGGTAATTCAGACATTTTAATTTACCCTTGGACATTCTTCTCTACATGTTAGAAAGTTATCTGTTGTTGGGTAAGAACTGGAATACCCTCCTAAGGACCTGGATCTGCAGCACCAACCAGCTGCATAGACATCAACAAATAGCTGGCAGTTTTGTATGGGTAATCAGCAAGAGAGATGCATAAGCCTCTTAGGTAGTCTTACATTTGTTTAATTTGGAGTAAGATTTTTGTCCCCTTCACTGGGGACTGGATCTTCCTGAAACAGGGCTGCGTCTGTCGTAAAATGTAGACGTTTTCCCCTGAAAAAAAATCTAGGGGATGGTTGTTAAGATAACCACGCCCCCCTAGCAACCAAACCACATTGATTTTAGCACCTTACCTCCATGGAGAGACATCATCTTCTCCCTTTATGCCTTTCTGCAGTAGTAGGTGATAGGCTGGAGGGGCAGTTTGGCAAGTTCTCACATGGGGATCAGCAAAAAGACAGTTCTGGAACCTAGAAGCTGAGAAAGTTTATTTGGGGATTAGCTTGACTTTGGATGATATAAAAAGAGGATTAACTTGATGGCCTGCATGATGTAGTAGTCGCAGCAAAAGAGCTGGAAAGATTTTGCAACATATTCAGTATGTACATTAGATCCCCAAAGAGGAAAGCTATTAGCCAGTTGTTTAAACATGCAATTAGCACTGTATTTATAGCTAACTTACCACCTCTTTAAAACCCAGAGAAATGAAAAGTAGACACCTCTGGCTGAATGATAGCACAATTAGTATGTAAAGTTTAAAGAATTTATGATGTTATATCCTTGGTAGTGTAAAACTCTTGCTTTGTGGAAGGCGTATCCACCAGTCCAGAGAAACAGTGTGTAAATCTACCCCAGTAGACCTGAGAAGGCTCCTCATTTGCAGTTGCACCACCTTCATGCTGACTGATTTCTCTGCAATTTCTTGAACCATAGCATTGAAGATGTGTGAGGACATGTGTCCTGACCATCTGTTGTGGTGGGATCCAGGCTGTCCTCCAGCATCTGACCTGTTGGCTTCACCAGCCTGCAGCAGGCAGGATTAGCACCCTGCCTCTGGCAGCGGTCATCATCTGCATGGAGGGGCTGAGCAGGCAGTGGATCACCCTAACTCTTCTCCTTTCAGAGATAGCCCTTGCAAGATACGGGTTTAGCATGGACTGTGGTGACTGAGTGTTTCCAGCTCATTCAAATGTCAGATCCTCTTGAGAAAATTTCTCATCCCCCTTTGACTCTTGCCACAATCTGTATCAATAGTTCCACAGATACGTTTGGAGACACAGTTTATTTCGTTAATACTGGATTTGGGGATACCCAGGTTTTGCTGAACCATTCCTGATGGCTTGTTTAGAGAAACTGAAGGAGGAGAGACTCTTGCTCTGCCTATGTGTACTTAGGCAGTTTTGCTGTGTGTCCCATGTCTTTAATCACTGATTTTATAATGTCTGTAGGGATCAAGATTAATCCTACAGTGAAGAGAAATAATTCTAATACCCACGGGTATTCCAGTACAAAATGTTGCCTATTTGGGTGTAATCTGCAAAGAAGACTGAGTTGTCAAAGAGCTGCAGCCATAGGCAGAAGGTCAGGTCCCCAGGATCTCCAGTAAGAAGGGCTTTCCAGTAGCTGTTAGCTGAGCTTAGACTTGTTTCCTAAATCCGCTTGGCACCCTATTAGCTTTGAGCTGCTAGCAGAGGCACTCGCTGCGAACTCGCCTGACCATTTTGCCCAGACAGCAGTGGACTGCCTCTTCCTGTTACCTGGTTGTCCTCCTGTTGCATGCCCTCCCATGCACGGGCCACAACTGGCACTGACACTCATGCCAAGCGCTAAGCTTGGAGGGAGAGCAAACAGCTTCCATGTTCAGCATGGCTGCCAGTCATCTTACCAGGGCAGGAGAAAAATAAGCTGATGGCTTGACAGCCCAGGGTCCAGAAGGACAGCACTGTTGGCCAAAATGACAAGAGGAGTGAGCCTGGCTGGGATGTCTGCATAGCACCCAGGGAGAAGTTCTCCTTTGGGAGCAGGGCAGGAGGGGCAATGCTGGCCCTAAAACCAGTGTGTTAACTTGATGGCTTCCACAGTGCTTGACCTGAGCAAACATTAAGAGCCACTGATGTGCTGAGAAAACCTCCCTGAAAAAACTCAGAATGCATATTTATGTATAGAGGTGAACAAGCCTGTAAGCAGCCCTGTCTTCAGCCATCCTCTCCTGTTGAGAGTTTAAAAGGCTTTTAAGTTTACAAAACAGTTTTGTGGGGTTCTTCTAAATACGTTAGAGCATAAATGGATGGCAGGTTTGAAGTCTGAGACCAAAGCTTTGTGTGAGGCTCACATATGCAAATAGAAGTTTGTTAGACCTGAGTGTCTTGACATATGTATGGCTCTGGTGGCTGACTCCGTGTAAACTCTTTGCCTTTGATATGTCTGTGAGGAAGAAAAAAGCATGAGAAATCTCAGCCTAAAAGGAAGAGCTTGTAAAACTGAGGGATGAAAACATGGGATGTTTCTTTTTAAGCTTCTGCAAACGATAAGGGGGATGTCCCTTCATCTGGCAGTTCTTTAGGAGAAAGCGGGAAGGGGGTAAATAGTTCCGGAAGGTTTTTCAGAATTGTAAGCAGGCGTCAATGTGGCTCTGCTGATTGCTTTTACTTCTGCAGTTGTCCTGTAGTTCATTACTGCTTAGTCTTACTCCTTTCTCACAGAGCACTCTTCTTTACACGTGTAGGAGAAGAGACTTGCAGCGGAAGCCCACCACTGATATCAAAGTTACTTTCCCCAGAGGACCCTGAGCATCACAAAGATTTGCTGCACTGTGTTTTATCAGGCAGGTTTGAAGATGGTGGCCTTTAAGGCAGGTTGCAAAACTCTAACCCTGGAAGTGTTGCTAAAGCCCTTGAAATTCTAAGGGGGAAAAATACGAATTCATCTCTCGTTTGACAGTGTAAAGCTTTGGAACCTGTTGAACAAGTTTAAACTTAGGCAAATAAGGCTGCTTTTAATTTGTGCAGAGCAATCATAAATTGTTGTCAAGAAGATAAATATCGAAATAATGGTGGACTAGCAGTGAAAGATGTGACAGGAGGTCCGAGGCAGGATGATCCAAGAACTTTCATGTGGATCTAATCAAGAGTGAATCGCGCTGTGCACTCTGATTAATAATACAGATGCATTAATTCCACTTTCAGTCACAGGGGTAATGTATGTGTCTGCGATGCATTTGACACCAGCATGGTCCTCAGTAACGTCTGTCTGCTGTCATGGCTAATTCACGCTTTACAAAGCTGGTAGTTATCATTTGAGGGAATTTATTCTTTCAGTATAGACACGACTAGAACAAGAACCTGGTTTGGTGGCGGGGGGGGGGAAACCTCAACCCAGTTTATTTCACGGTTAGCTTTCATTAACTTTAAATAGGTCTCAAGTAAATGAATCTTGGGCAACATACTCCAGATCTGTTACAGGGTCTGCATGCACATATCTCCCTCTCCTTGTTTGCCTGTGGTGCATGGACACACATGCAAGTCATACACATTAGGGTGGTGATGGATATGAGACAGCCTGTTCTTGTTTCCATACACAGTTTATAAACCTGCAGAATTTTGAATGGAGGATAATTTGCTCATGTGCAAGCCCAGAAAGTGATGTTACAATTCTTACAGATGCAAAATTAGCCCTACAGATGGTTTTCTCCATTTTTCTCATTTTCTTAATGTCGGTTTTGCTATTTCAGTCAAAACACATGTTTTCTTTGCTTGCCACCAGTTTATTTTTTGTCTTCCTCTTTTATGAAGCTCATGCACTCCAAAGTCTTCTAGGAACTGCAGATGACTGATAATTAGGTTGTTTTTATGATTTCCTATCCTCCTTTATTTGAAAGGGGTTAAAATGTTCATCTGAGAAGACATGCTGAGCAGTTGTTGGTAGCATCTCAATCATTTGTAGTCAGCATGACTGCTTGAAATGTAGGACAGCACACAAAACTTGCATAAAAATAAGTGATTTATGGAAGGCTTTTAAACAATGGAAAGGCTTTTAAACAAGGCCGAGGATGTACACTGTGTATGTACACATTGTAATGTAATAGAGTTGCCTGTGTATTTTCTGAAAATCATGAGAAAACCCCGGTCTGTTACTGTGTTTGGAAAGATTGCAGTGTTGCCATAAAATTGGACCAAAATCTGGTGAACTTTGACTTTTTGACTTATAGGGTCCGTATTTTTCCTACAGGTTCTCTAACGTCGATGTTTGTCAGGCTTCCTTGTGGTGGTGTCGGGGTGAGTACTCTCTTTAATGTGTAAATAATGTCCTGTTTGTTCTCCCAGTCCCATTGGTAACAAAAATTGTTGCTTTGCATTCCATCAAGTGGGTAATTGCAACCAGATGTTACCCATAAACAGGGTCTGCCTGGGGTGCGGGGTTGCAGCAACAGCCTCACGTGCCTTTCTTCAAAAGCAGCGTGAAGATTCTTAAACTACTTTGGAGAGCCAAAGTGTGTGTGACATTCATAGGCATGTTTCGTCTCTGGCTTTTAGGAGGAGAAACCTCATTTCCCAGGCAGTGATATTTAATGGCTTAGACGTTACTACATTTGAAAGCAACCCTTGCATCCTAAAATCCTTTCTACATAGAAAGCAAGATGTGCTTTTACATGCTGCTCGTGCTGCATAGGTGTTTCATCTTCAGTATTTGTACTTCAGAGCTGCCTGCCTCCTAGTGCAGGTGGAAAACATATTAATAAAATAGTGATACTGACGGACAATATTTGGGAAGTTCCTGTAAACAGTAAGTTGCTGCATTTGTGTCTGGGGTACATTACTGTCCTCACATGAAATGTCTCACAGGTTATGCAGCACCAGGGAATTGCAGTCTTCAGTATTGGCATCTTTCATTTCTCGAGTTCCAGGACAATCACACATGGATTCTGAAGGAGGTGACTAAAATACCCCTCCATCCATCATGGAAAAGCTGAACATTAGTTTTCATCTGTCATGATTCCATATAATAAGACTTCTTTTTATTGTTGTTTGTTCCCATAAGGCTGGGGAAAAAAAAATACCATCCAAATACCTTGTGTTGAAGGTTTGCGTTGTTGTTTTCCTTTGAAGCCTGAAAACTTGAAAGTTTTCCTTTCAAGTCAGACTTTCTGCTCTAAAGTTTCTGTGGAGGGTTGACAGTACAGAAAATCTTGGAGAACAGGAAGGGAAAAGAATGAGAAGAGACAATAAAAGGCATTGTGTTTGAAAATTCACAGTGGTAGTTCTTATGCATAATTGTAGCTCGTGAGGTTGAATTTAGAGGTCTGGATTCTGTTATGGAAATGAAACAAAATTGTTTTCTTCCTGAGTCTTTTCAAAATCGCTGCTTTGAAAATTATCCCGTCAAAAAAAAAAAAAAAAAAAGAATAATCGGCGTTTATTCATACCGCCACTGCTGAGCACTTGTAGAGATATTTTATTTTGTATTGTAAATATGCTGCAGTCTCCTAATTCATGGCAAATTTTTGGCTAGAGTTTAAAAGGTTTGGATTTACTCTGCCCTGCAGTCAGGCATGCCATTCAAAGCAAAAATTATCATTTGCAAATGAAGACTGAATGGTAACAAGTAGAGACAGTGCCTGAGCCTCGCGCAGTCCCAGAAGTCTTGCATTAAATCCTAAATCAAGGCAGGAAGTGCCACAGTGTTGGTATTATCAATACGCTCATAATAAAGATAGCGTTTGCAGTTAACTTGCTGGTCGGTTGTCTCCACAGACCCTTAAATACTAAACAAAGCATTTGCTGACTTTTGTACAGTGTTTTATCAATCTTAACAGATAATTATCATGTTTTCTAGGAAAAGCTTTTTAGAAACAGTAATTTACTAGTAATCAACTACGTGATAGTCAGATTATTTTGTAAAAATGGCTTTCTGTTGTTTTGCTTCATTTTCCTTCCCCAGTTACCTCAGTGTACAGTGCCAACTATTTGCGTTCTTCTGCTGCTTTCATGGCTGGTGCGGGAAAACAGTCTTCACTGCTTTTGGGATGCATTTTCAGTTAGTATATGCACCCCAGCCATATATTTGTAGGGAAAATGAGACCACGGTACAGAGCAATTGGCTATAGCATATGAAGTGCTTTGCACTTGTACATGCCCTGGATGGATTTAAGCAAAGACCATCTCCTTTGGGGTAGGAGAGATGTACAGTGATCTCACAGGGTCCTTTCAATCCCATTTTCTGCTGTCTTTCGAAGTGTGAGATTTGTCAAGAAAGCTGGCTTAGCAGCATGGTATGTTTATTGAAGAAACAGAGGGAAAACTGTAGTCTTTGTTAGCCTGCCAGTCTTGTGAGAGACAAGTTGCTCTTGATTTGATTTGATGTGATTTGCTGTGGGAAACTGTTGGATGAACCCCTATAGTGGGATCTTAGCTGGGCTACAGAGCATGCCTTTCAGTAGCAGATGAAAACTAAATTATTTTCTGCACCAAAGAGGATGACAGGACATTTTTGAGATGCATGTAATACTGTTTTTTTAAGAAATCATGGAAGTATCATTAAAATATTTCTTTTTTAAATCAGCCTAGGGTAAAACATCAATTATGTAGAATTTTAGTGTGAGAGAAGGTGTAGCGTAAATCTGAAAAGTTTTGGCATGTGAATACTCTGGGAGATTGAGTGCTTGTTATGGTATAACGAAATTATTTCAAATTGTTCTAGCAAGAGAGCTTAAGGGGTATTTTTCTGCTGTGCTTGGCAGGCCATTTTCAGGCTGCAAGGTGGCCATATAGCTCTTTTGAGTGATGGAGTTTTATTTAGACTCTTCCTTGTTCAAGATTGCCAGGTTGGCTGAACATTATTCATTGCTGAGCAGTAATCAGTCTTTGTTTTATCTTTTTCTTACAAGTTGAGAAGGTTGCGGAGAGGCAGCCCTGGTGCTGTAAGAAGTTTGTGTGGTCTCCAGTCACTTTGTACTGGTGAATATTTCCTGATGGTGAAAGAACGTCAGGTGTGTGTGATGATCAGAGCACCTGTAGGACATCATCTTGACTACCAATGGTTTGTAGCCCAGATTTGAAGGAGAAGGGATTTATTTCAGCAGATGTTTCATTTTCTCTGAGTTTGTCATGTAGTGATAACTGCAGTCTAGGGGATGCTTCATGCGTCTTTACATTCAGCTCACAATGCTAGACAACTTTCCAGCTGGCTGACTGCTTCATAAGGAGGATTTTCCCTGGGGAGCTTGATACTGGTCTGCCAAATGCTTTCCAGGGGGCAAACATGATGACATAAAGAAAAAAGGAAAGAAAAAAAAGTTTTCAAAAATGAGTAGAATAAGATGGGACCAGTCTTCTTTTGGATTTATTACTGGTTAGAAGATAGGAAATAGTGGTCAAAATTACAATACCCAAGAAATCTGTGTGTTCACTGAAATGTTGCAAGGCAGAGGATGGGTCATAAGCAAGTGTCCTTTGCTGATGGTATTAAATTTATTTGGGGTCTTCAAAGCAAAAGCTGCCTGCAAAGAAATATGGATGGCATCATGGTAACAAGAAACTAAACAGTAATGTAATAGTAATGTGACACATTAAATTCTGTGTTGGATGCAAAATAATGCTTGTGGGCTGGAGGGGGACTGGCCTGGAGCAGGTGAAACCTGAATGATTGCTGTTCCTTATAATTCAGGAGCTGAGGGTGGGAGATGAAATTACAGTCTGGAAAGCTTGGAACCAAGTCCTTCTTCTGCAAACAATTAAACAAGGCAGTTCTCTTCTGTAGGGGATGTTATGTAGATTAAAATAATATATGGATCTGAAAGGCAATTGTAGAGCAATTTATGGGAGAGAAGCCCATGAAGAGCTGTTAAGCACCAGGATGAAGTTTGGAGCTTGGGCAACCATGAGTTGTTCTTTACCAGCAAGCAAGACAAAGGAAGTTAAAGAGAGCGAAGGAGCAGGGGAGATTTCAGAGAAACTAGCTTCATCATGTAACACCTTTCAAATTCTCTCTTTAAAAACTTAAGTCGTGGTATCTCAAAATCAATGAGAAAAAGGGTAATTTTGTTCCCTGGTGCTTGGAAATACTTGTCAATATTTTTTTCCCCCCTTATTGTTTTGTTTTATGTGAGGAAGCCTTCACATTGCCATAGCTGACACTAACAAACCTCCTCCCATCTGCAGACGTCTGATCATAGCGGAGAGGAAGAAAGCACAGAAGCACTTCTATCAACAGATGTGAGCTCTGCTTTAAACAACAGTAATTTATTCCTGCTGATCTTTAGCAGCATCTGCAAGTGCAGTATGCAGTATTTTTACTTAGGATGTTACCTCTACTTCTCTGCAGCACACACTCTTTTCTTAATGTATGGCTTATATGCACCAGAGCATTACCTAATCCAAGATAATTAGAAGAAGATTTTGGAGAAAGGAGTTTGAGCTTTGAAAATCTGCAAAATAGTTCCAGCATACTTGCATCCGAATTATTCAAAAAATTCAAAGACCTGATCTTAAGATAGCTAATAAATTTGTTTTCTTTTTTGGGTAGTATTTTCCTTTTCTGTGCACATTCTAAAAATATCCAAAAATCTATGTCTTTTAAAAGTGTTTTTAGTCTCTGCATAGTATGTTAGTCCATTTTTTGGTTGTAAGGTCTTGATTACAGCATATAAAAATCTTTACCTGTGCAAGCAAAGTATGTTATTGCACAGCAGAGACAACAAAAATTACTTCCATGGAATGGAAATGAGAAGAAACTAATTAGCAAGTCTTAGAAGAACAAAATGTGACCATGGTTATTTAATCAGTACTTTAGAGCAGTAGGAGACATGGTTAGGTAAAAACAACTCACTGGCAGCACAGATGGTATGTGCTGCTGTTGCCCAAGCATGATGATGAGCAGTGATGAGGGAAGAGCAGAACTCCTTCATCCCCCTTCACTTTGCAGAGGCTGGAACTGTGGTACAACTTGTCTCTCCCTGTCCCTATGCTTAATTTCTTATCTGCATAGCTCTTCAGCTAAAGAAAAGATGAGAATAATGAAACCTTTTATAAGATGCTCATTTCCTTTTTAAATAGCTGCACATTAGTGTACAGTAGAGTATACAGTGTGAATAGGAACCTCATTGTGTATATTAATAAAGACTGCAACTTTGTAAGGAAGGAGAAACTCTTTTGGGTTTCACTCCAAAACATCTTGGGCATTCCTTCTAGAAGAGAGCCTGCGTCAAGCTATTGGCCCTTCGTCTTCTGCATTCCCTCATCATTTTCTAATAATGGTACATGCTGCAAAGGTTAAGAGCCTGCAGCAGCTCCCAGGCACTGAATTCCCTCTCCCCACCTCTAAAAGAACCCTCTCCTAAGGGCTCACCTAGCAGAAATGGCAGCCTCTTTATTAGAATGAGCAAGGCTTTAATATTAGTCTCAAGACGACAAGTGTGCTGACCAGGACAACCACTCCTCATCCAACAGTGGCAGATGTGGAAGACTCAGTATCTCTGACACAGCTGTATCCTCCAGCTCGGAAGAAAAAAGAAATACACGCTGTTGGATCAACAAAAGGCAAGAAATATGCTTCCTCTCTCCGTAAAGTCCTTCCAGATGGTAAGGCTTGATGTGCTGTCCCAGCAACAACTCCTGTGATGGCAGCTACATCAAAGAGCTCATAGGCAGTGAAAGCCAAATAGCGTCTCCCCTGTAATGAACTTCAGAATTCAGGAATGATGGAGGGGTCAACAGCAGCCCGTGCACCAAACAGCAGCAGCTACAGAGCTGGAGAGCAGTCCAGCTCAGGGCTACATTAATAACACTTTCCACCATGGCAGAGTCTACGCCTGCCTGCTGCAGAGCACTGATGACTTCACTGGGACTGTTCAGACGCTTACAGTCACACAGATGATGAAGTGCTGCCTTGGAGTAGGGCCCAGTGGTCTCCAGACATCCGTTCCAGGGAAGGTGGCTGGGTGTTAAATCGTTATCTTGGAGATGTTTGCATGTGGGATGGGGCAGTGGAGAGCTTGTGGGTGGCAGCAGACGTCTCTGGATCCAGTCCTCCTGCTGGGGAGCTGAGTTGGGGGGGCATGGCAGAGTCCTTGAAATTGGCTTCTAAATCACAGGTGGAATACTTTTTCTAAGTACTTAATTTCTCTCTGCAGAAGTAACTCTTTAAAATCACTCTGTCTTGCCCTCCTCATTCTTCTTGAAATGCTGCCAACATGGCCTGGTTTCTGCAGGCATCAGACGGCCTGAACATGGTGGTGCTTGGCTCGTGCGCTTGTGACTTCTCCGTGCTTTATGGGGAAGGCTGGCATGAACAGATGTCTGAGGAGATCTGAGAGTCTGTTGGTCCCCTAGGTAAAGCCATGCTTAGGACATGTGAATTTGGGGTTTTTTTGTATTTCCATTCCTCTGGTGCCTCACAGTGAACGAAGACGGCCCTCTGCAATTCTGCATCTGTGGAAGGCGCCTGGTACTTGCTGTGGCCAGGCAGAGAGGGAAGCTCTTAGCTACTGGTGTCCTGCAGCATTTTCTTTCAAGACCAAGAAAGATAGGTTAGATAAGCTCAAAGATGGGTAAGATATGCTCAGCCCAGACTGCACAGTGGAGCTGTATCTCACTTGAGCAGTGGGACCAGGGGCACTGAGGTGGTCAGCTTTTAGCAAAAGGCAAGTAGATGCTCTCTGTTTTATAAACCATGAGTGTCTCCCACTCTTGGATACTAGGGGGGAGAGGATCTGAGGATGAAGACTGCTGCATCCCCCAAGAGAATGAGGCAGTGTTATCCTGATTGCAAAGCAACTTGACCACCCCATAACGTTTTTACAGGAGTGCTGATTAGGAGCCCAAAGACAGACCCTCGCAGAGCACTAATGCCCTGGGGGCAGGGGGGGAAGTAGCAGCTTGGTCTTCTTCCCACCTTGCTAGGGGCTTTTGGAGGGACACGATCAGATCAGTCCCATCTCCTGCATGTGTGCAGTACTGATACAGGACTCCCGGAGGTGTTGTGCATAACTCAGACGCCATTGTACTTCTGTTCCCGTACCACAAATAGTCCCTGTAGGGCTTTTCCACTGATGTGGTGGCTTTCCCCAGAGTCTGAGACAGTGCATGTATTGGCAGCATTACCACACAGAAATGGCTATTTGGTATTCTCCAAATGCTTTTTTGGTTTACTGTGACTTCAGAAGCATCCTCAGGGCAGATGCTGTCAGAAGCTGTCCCTGATAACATAACCTGGGACCATTTTCATTGGCTTTAGCACAGTCATGAAGGAGACGGATCAATCTCCTGGGGGGCCACTTGCATCTTCCAGCAGCTCAGTGAGCAGACTGGATGCCAGACAAAACAAACGATCTCTTTCTTTCCTTCTCCTTTGCCATTGTTTCCATAAATATGCTCAACACAGAATAATGTGTGAAAAATAGCTGGTGATCTTTTGCCTTGAGAAATGTTACATTTATCCTGTGCTGTTCCTGGGCAGCTGAGCTGTCCTGACATGGGACAGTCCCAGCAGTCTGGCTTTTGCAAAGGCTGTGACTGGCAAGAAGCAAACTTTCATCACTGTGTGCAAGACAGCTGGGGGTGCAGCGGAGGAGATCCAGAGCTTCAGCCTGGAAACACCCCCTGGGAGCCATCCTTCCCACTCTGCTCTCTGCAGAGTCACAGCTGAATGGCAGTAACAAAAAAAACCCAGGCATTTCATCACGTGTCTGCAAACTAATCTTGTCTTCGTACGGTTATTGGGACAAATGTGGTAAAAGCCAAGGCTTCTCACTTTTTATTGAAATTAGGACATGATCCCATATAATAACAACATGGGGATGTCTGCAGAATGCCTTGCCTTGCCTTGGCCTATTTGCACATTTTCAGGGGGAAAATATAGAGGATGGTGGTCCTGTCAAATATTTAGCGTTGAAGTAGATGTCTGTAGTCAGCAGCTAGATGTTGAAGGCCTGTTGTTAGCTTTGATGAGACAGGGTTGATCTTACGGTTCCCCAGGGAAGCAGCTGCTGTCAGCATAACCTTACCCTGGCAGTCCTGGTCAGGCATCTTTTAAGCGTTCATTATTAAACATCCTTCTTGTGGTTTTGTTTTTTTTAATTTTATAGAATCATTACATTATTTTATAAACCTTTTTACTTCATCTGGGATCAGTTTCCTCCAGCAATTAAATAGAAATACTGATACCACGGTGTTGGGAGGAGTATTGGTAGGAGACACCTGCAAATCTACAGTGCTTGAGATGCTGAATTCACTTCTGTGTTACGGCACTGACCCTTTAGCATTGCAGAGCTGTTGCAAACAGTCATCTCTTGAGTGTCATTTGGTTGAATGGACACTTGGTAGTGGTGATGTTACAGTCATCGGTGGGGTCCCAGCCTTGGTACTGCCAAGATCAGTTCTGTAATTTAATGCATTTCAAATTAATGCATTTAAATTTAATAGACTTATTACATATGAATAATGTCTTTATAAAATGTGGGTCTCTGTTTCCCAGCTGTCCTTACTGCTCCTAAACATGGTTCCTGTATGTGTCTCTGTTAGGTCGACAGTGACACAATTTGGAATGAAGTTCACTCGTCCGGGGCTGCTCGCCTGGCCGTGGGCTGTGTCATTGAGCTTGTTTTCAAAGTAGCCACGGGAGAACTGAAGGTTAGTATGAAAATAACACTTGGCTTTTAATATAGGCTCTGTACAGGACTCAGCTCAAGGCTGTGTTATGCAGGAGGTCCAGTTAGCTTCATTTTAATGGCACCATCTGGCTTCAGTCATAAAAATCTTTGAGGGTATCAGCAAGTGAACAACAGACTCCTGGTGAATGTTCTTACGCACTGATTAAAAGGAAGAAAGAAACCAGAGCAGCAAATGAAATCACTGTTCCAGTGTTATCTGAGGGTCTTGCTGTTGCCTTCAGCTGGGCCAGCCCGTTTGCTGTTTCAGTGACCTCATTCAGAATTTCTTTTCCCCTGAATGGAAGGAAATGCTGTACCCACCAGTTTCCATAAAATTCATGTGGACTTCC
>JANZLQ010000001.1:11028902-11065725 GCA_026212715.1 Elanus axillaris
TCCCCCCCCCCCCCCCCAAAATGAGGGAAAGCATCATCCACTGCTATGGTTTTGTGAGAAAACCATCGAGAACAACTACATAGTACCAAAACAGAATTAACGCTTCTGGCTGCAACCTTTGCATCCATCTTTATGCAATAAACCTTCCTTTCTGTCTCATTTCTTCATTTACTTATTTTTTGTGCATAGAATGGATTTGCTGTTGTTCGGCCTCCAGGTCACCACGCGGAAGAGAGCACACCCATGTAAGTATGCGTATGTACTTTACCAACTTGCTTCAGTGTTTGTCTGTTATGTGATCTGCAGCTGGAAATTAGAAAGGTAGTTTGTTAGGCTATTATTACAGAATTTTGTGCTTATTAATGTGGAAGATAGTATTATATTCAAAGCTCTAAGTAATTCTCTGGAAGAGGGCAAGATCTTGTTTAGTGGTTTAAGATGTGTATTTTCTAGCAAGAATTAGCATTACAGTCATGCCTTGAAAAAGCATTGATGTTTTCATTTGCTTTACTCTTGTGAATTGTTTTAAATTAAAAGTTGATGGCTTGTCCAACGTGAGGAAAGCAAGGATACGCAACTAATAGTAGTAATAGCAAACAACTGTGTCCTGGGCTCACAGCACTGAATTAGGAGAATGTCAGAGTGGGGAGGCTTCACAAAGCAAAAGCTGAAGTCGGGCGTCTTGCATGTGTTTAATATAGCAGGGGTTTTCCTATTGGACTGTTTTCAAATCAGGGTCCCAGGCATAAATCATGTTGGCTTTGTATATCTGGCTTAATGTGTGCTGAAGTTTCTTGTCTTGGGTGCTTCAGCACTCTTTGGTGGCAGATAAGTGCTTGCTGTTGAGTTCCCCTCAACCCACCATTTTGAGGCCTTTCTGAGCAGGTCCGCTCTGGCCCTGGGTCCTTTCCCTTCTTTTCCCCCTTGACGCATCCTCACCCTGTCTGCTTCTGTCCACTTCCCTTACACACAGCGCTGGAGGTCTTGTGGGCAGCTGGCACTGAGCGATATCTCATTGCAGTGGTTTTGGGCAAGTGTGAAACATTCTGCATTTCTAGAGAGAGAGCAGGACCCTTGCTGCTGCTTGGCTATTTTGTGTGTCTAATTGAGCACACATGCATCTTGCAGGGAGGAAAGAAGAGTGAGAACAGAAGAAATTTCTTCCTACTGTGTTATATCTAGATAATAGGTGCGTTGGGACCAAGGAAACCTATAATTAACACCTTTTCCTCTATTCTCCCTCTCATCACCTCCAGGGGTTTCTGCTATTTTAACTCCGTGGCAATCGCAGCCAAGCTGCTCCAGCAAAGGCTGAACGTTAGCAAAATCCTTATAGTGGACTGGGTGAGTAAATGCCAGTTGTTACCCTTTAGGAGAGCAGGCGGAAAGTTTTCAGGGTTTTTTGTTTTCTTGTGAGGGCAACCCTGGCTGTGTCAGTGAAAAAAATGTTGCCTGTGGTCCGCAAGCCAAAATTTGTTTTTTAAAGTTTGGGATTTTTTCATTACAGTGTCTTAATAAAAGAAAAATAACTTAAAGGGTCCATAGTTTTCAGAATAAAATTACAATTAATAAGTAGTTGCTTTCTAAAACAAGCCCATAACACAGTCCTAAGGATGGGGAACTGCAAACTGCTGGGTTTTGGTTATTTTTTTCTGAAGGTTTTGACCTTAACTGTGATGATCCATCCCAGCTTTCTTTGCAAGATGTGAGGGCCAGTTACTGAGAGGGACAGGCTGTGTGGCACGGCTTGACCATTGGTCTGGATGGTCTCAGTGTCCTGCCTCTGGGCTAGTGCAGCCTCCGAGTGAGTGAGCAGGCAGTCAAAAGCGATCTCTAAATTGGAATGAGACAGTGAAATACTCTGCAGACAGCACAGCAGAGTTGAGAAAGAGCTTTTGGGGGATTTTGCTGTGGCAATGTATAGATTTAAAAATGAGGCTGATAGATACCTTTTTTTTTCAAATAGATTTAAAAATGTATTTATCCGGCTGTGAAGGCATTTGAGTTGCTGGGTATCAGCCAAGAGTTTTGATTATATTGCCACATATCTCCCATGGGCTAGACCCACAAGTTAAAATGGATGTGTTTGTCTTTTTGACCTGCTGAATGGACATCCTTTCCCTCACTTCCCACCAACTGTTTTGCGTGTCAGGAAGGGCCATTTTGAATACCCATCCTGTTACAGATTGCATTTCTGCACCAAGTAGCAATGCAATAGGGGATGCAAGTAATGAGTTTGTGTCGTGTAACCTTGTTGGGTCCAACTTTGCTGGGCACTTGTGTCAGTGGTCATCCCACAGATAGATTAAAGATGCACATTTGGAGTGACTAATATAGTCTCTCCATCCCCCAAGATTAGGTATGAACCCAGTTCTCCCCATCCAAGTAAATTGGCTCTGTCCTCAGCTTTGATATACACTTGATATTGTGTTTACCCTCTTCTATCCCATGTGTTAAAGTGTAACCTGAAGCTAGCTGTGCAAAGCAGGTTACTCTCATTTGCAATAAACTGCTTCAGCTAGATCAGAGAAGCACAGAAAACAAAGCACCACAGCAAAGAAAAACCCTCCAAATCCCAAGTTGATGGCTTTAATCTGCATTTTTACTAAGGTACTAACCTCCCTCATATAATGCAATCTCTGTCCCCGAAGGATGTTCACCATGGGAATGGTACTCAGCAAGCTTTCTACAATGATCCTAATGTTCTTTATATTTCACTACATCGCTATGATGATGGGAACTTCTTTCCAGGCAGTGGTGCTCCTGATGAGGTAAGAGCATGGGTCAGCATAGCATCTGTCCATGTCTGACAGGACTGCTTGGGACTGGGATTCAGGTGCCCCCCAAAATCTCAGGGAGCCTCTGCCAGGCAAGGCTTGGAGAGTAGCTCCTGCCACCGCTCCCACGCTCGTGCTCATTAGTGCCCCTTTGGGGATGTATTGCTTGGGGTTTTGTGTTTGGTGCCTTCTCATCCAAGTCCTAACAGCCGCAGGCATTGTGTCCTGCCCTGTGAGCTGGCAGGAAAGTGCGTACCTTGGCTAAGGAGCAGAAAATGAGTCAATGCAATTAGGTTCTCAGGCCCTTACGGGACAACCTGTTCCAGAGGAGCCCTTTGCCAGCTGTCCCAGCACTCCGTGTACTTTTCAGGATTTCCCCCTTACAGGCATAAATTGTTTCTTAGATGCAGGAGGAACAGGTCCGTGGCTCTGTCACCAGCACTGGTGTTTCCTGACACAGCCTTGGAGACCCTCTATCTCCCTTTCTCCTGGCCCTGCCAAGGCATTGCTCACCACCACTGCTGCGTTCACATTGCATGGCCCCGACGGTGGGATTTCAGCAGCAGTTGCTGACACTGCTGGACCAAAGCCACCGGTTCCTGGTGGTGTCCTCAGAGCCTGCAGCAGAAGGGCAGGGCCAACGAAGCTGGGACACCTTTCTCCCTGAACTCTGGGTGGATGCTCCTACTTCGGTTGCATCCTTTGTTTCCCTCTAGGTGGGCAGGAAATACTGTCCTTCCAGAGTGATTTATCAAAGGGAAATTTCATAAAATACTTTGTCTTGTGTGCTCTGAGGCACTCCAAATTACATCTGAAAACTCCAGGAGTTCTTACCCTGTCGATTTTATGTTTTTCCATTCAGCAATCACGGATGTTTCCATTTCAATTTCTAAAGAAACTTAAACGTAATGTGATAATGTTTCATTGCCCTGTTTGTGCGCTACTGTTGCACTGAATTTTTCTGCTTTAAATACAAAATAAATTCAATTAAAGCCACAGGTGGATAAATAACCCGCTGTGGATGGATGAACCCCCTGTGTTTTTCTGCCAGCTGTATTTGCACCAATACAAGAATAATGTGCAATAAAAGGCCTGCAGCTTTATCTAGCCTGAATTATCTGGCTGTGCATTGTATAACACATTAATTTTCAAATTTATTTTTTTTTTCATAGGCAGAGACCTAAAAAAACCCACAAAAAACTAACTGTGTGTAGGAGCTCAGAGCCCTGTATGGAGCAGATACTGTCTGCATCCCTTGCTGTCCCCATGGGCCCACAGCCTGTCCTCACGGCCACCATGCTTAGACAGCTACGAGGTCCCTGCTTGACAAAGGGACTGAACACAGGCTTTTGGGTTTCAATATGGATGGGAAAAACATGGCCCTGCTCCTTGGCAAATGAATTACTAGAAAACCCTGGTTTATTTTTCAGGTTTCCCCTTTCTCAGGTATTTGTAGTCAACGCAGAGGGGGATGTTTGCAGTACATGCCAGGATGGGGATGTACTTAAATTTACCACCCACATGTCCCTCAAGCAGCAAAAATCTCTTCTCCGTGAATCATATTTTTCCCCAGCAGAGGGGGAGCTCGCTCTGATTAAAACTGTGGGGTTTTCCCCCCAGTTGCAACTGTAATGAAATAAAAAATATGCTTCTGAATAAATCTAAAAATGAATTAAGGAAGGGTATTGCATGTAACAGACTCTCCTGCAAAAGAGGAAGAGGATCTGGTTGATGAAGACATGTTTTTTGGGGGAGCAGCAGTCAAATACCACTGGTCCACAACTCCCATAAAGATCAGAGCATATGGAGGAGCTATATTTTCACACTTGTTTCAGGAACCAGGTTTCTTTAGAGGGAAAAATTAACCTTACTACCACCAAGCTATTGAGTCAAAATCCATATTCAACTGGAAGAATATTAAACAGCAGAGATGTGTTGCCAGAGTTTGCTGTTTCCGTATGTATAGTTAAGACTACAATCTCCACGTTTCAGGTTGGCACAGGAGCAGGAGTCGGTTTTAACGTTAACATGGCCTTTACTGGTGGCCTTGATCCACCGATGGGAGACACAGAATACTTAACTGCTTTCAGGTAATATTGAAGTTTTCCTCTTATAAACATATTTTTCACCTAAACCGGGTTTCTTTTTCCTCTTGCAGTCCTCCTTAATCTTGAGTTTCTGTCTTGCTAAGTTTAGAATTACAAGTTTTACATGTAGTTGCAGTTACTTTTTGAGTGCCTTAATAAAAATAAAACTGAATTAAGTATATAGGATATTTCTGGCCATAAGTGTGCCTGTGACATTAGGGGGTTGACATACTCGCTGCTCAGCACTGATTGATGCATGAATGTAACAATGAATGAATAAGCTCTTCCAGTTTTAGCTAAAAGTCTTTGTACCTCTTTGGGGTGAGTATTTCTATGGGTAAATGCACCTGGATGGGGAGGGGAACCCAGAAAAAACTTTTGAACAAGTCATCATGAGTTGAAACTTGGGAGTGCAACTGCCCCAAGGCTTGAGACATTACTGCACTGCCGACAAGGGTACCTGACTTCTGAGTGAGTTAGCCATGCAGTCCCTCCCCTGCAAGAGCTCTGCTCACAACTCGCACCACAGCTCACTCCCAAGTGTACCTAGCAAAGGGACATGGGCTTGTTTTGATAAGCTTTAGATTTTATTAGTATTCACCCAAGATATCAAATATGCTTATACTGACCAACTGGATTTGAAACAACTGAACTGTGTGGTTTGTGCTTTTCTTACTGGGTTCTGGTTTCTCCTCAGAAGCAGCATGTTGTGTGTTATGAATAAAAATACAACCATCTCTTAAATAAGTGTTACTCATCACTCACTATCAGAGTGTGAATGAAGGTAAGCAAAGCTGTGGAGTTGAATTAATGTGTTGCTGGGATAGTCTCCTTGATTAGCAGTAGTAGTAAAGCCAGTTACAAACCACTGTGCTGGGTTTTACAAGCATATTCAAGTGTGCGCCAAAAAAATGGCATCACTTGAGTCTCCAAAAGGAGCAGGGGATGAAGCCACTTGTTGACTGTCTTGGTTGTGTCCTGCTGGTCTTATTGACCTGCTCACAAAAGCATATGATATCTGAGGATCACAGGGAGGTATCTGCAGGGAATCATTTGATCTGATCCTTACTTTCTTCCCATCAGCATTATTGAAAGAGATGTGTGAAGCAAAACACGTTAGCTTATCTATGGTCATGCACACCTGGGTTGTGGTCTCTCTGAGCAGGGTTGCTCTGCAAAAGTATGGGTTGAACATCACCTTGCTGCTCTGAGCAGCTAATGGGCAAAATACCCCAACAGGGTGACTGTACATCACTGGTGTTTTGGGGACTTGCTGCAAGCCTGGAGTGATGCATTTGCCTCCCAGAGCTGCAGAGGATGGGATAAAATTGACTATGGAAGCAACAGAATATCAAGGTGAAATGAAGGCAGATCTCTGGGTAGAGGGGAACTTGTAAGTAATCCAGTAGTGAATAGAGGCAAGTGTGAGACCATGCTTTCCTTTCTCATACTCTTTCCAGGAGAACAAACATAATTCTCTGACCTGCCGGATAGATAGGCTTCATTTTTCTTAGAGACTGTTCTGTTCCACCCCCTGCTTCTCCCATGCTGTGGGTCCATCCTCTCCAGCTGGCACCTTTTTTCACAGTTATGGGTTGAAGTGGGTTTTCTGTCCTCAAACGAGATTTAGCGCACTTCTGGCGACCACCCTGCATAAATTCAGGGAGACACACACTTGCCAAAACACAGGATACATTTCTGGCGAAAGGCAGATGGAATATTGCCTTCATGGAATAGCATTAAATTTAGGAGCATTATTTTCTGTTGTTCCCTGTGCGCGTATTTGTATTCCATTATACTGAGCAGTTTACTGAGAGCTTTTACTCTTCAGCCTGCCATTAAAAAGCCTTCAAAGTATGTATACAATTTAAAATAACATCCAGTCAAATAACTGTCATTTGTCTCGATGTTTTATTCCTGTTACAGGAAAGCAGCACTTTCCTCCAAAGTGCAAGTCTGTTTATCCCAGCAGTCAACAAGACTGATCTCTTCATTACAAAGAGAACTCGTAGCTCATGACGGAGTGACATACTTGCTATTAAATATTAATTGAGTTTCAAGGCTCCTGGAAAATTGCTCAGTCTGCGCAGGAGGACCTTTGCCAGCCATTCCTTAATAGGCACTGGTGTCTTTTTGCCCAGAGACTGCAGCTATTTGGGGAACGTGTTTTGGAGCTAGTCACAGCCCTTATTTTGGTGGGATTTTGGGAAGCCAAGGGATGTTGTGACTCATCCTTCTTGGTAGCACCTCCTGTAGTCTGCCCCATGTGCACACCTTCAGTCAATAAGTTAAATTGGAAGCTTTTTTTTAATCTAATGCCAAGTTTGGTCATGATAATACATTATCAAGTGACCTTTTTAAATCTTAACCAGCTTCTTTGAAAAACTTTTTTTCCCCCCCTGAATCTTTCTATTGATTTTAATGTAAAATAGCGCTTTGAAGTTTGCAATTTATAGTCCTCCAAGAGTTAGAAAGTGAAGGGAATGGGTCATATATCCTTTTTTTTTTTCTTCTTCTTCTTTTCTTGTGTTAGCCCCTTGAGACAATGCATGCCTTCAAGGCAGCACCTTGTTATTCCACCCCATCGAATGCCACGTTGCATTTGCTGGGGATCAAACCTAAGATGAAGAAAAGATAAGAAAATTGGCCATAATGAACTCCAGAAGCAGCAGGCATTTTCACCATGAACTTGGAAACTCACAGTGGAGAACTGAGCTTTAATTCAAACCAGTCCAAATGCCAAACTGTGAGGCTTTGAAGTCTGTAGAGGAATCAGTGGAAATCCTTTGAGCTAGGCAAAGATACTGATATACTTTTTCTTCTTTTTTTTTTTTTTAAGCCTTAACTCTTCACATGCTTGTCTGCTTTTAGGAAAGCAAGACCTCTTTCTACATAAAACAAGCAAAAGAAAAATAAGCAACATGCTTTTTTTTTTTTTTTTTCTCCTCTATTTCAGGATGAGCTGGTGTACGGATTTGATGAAAGCATGTGCTCTATTGAAATAATAACTGAGATAATTGTCCTCATAAATTAGTCTTCTGATGAGTGAATAAATAAATCCAAGTGAAACCTATCATCCTTGCACTGAAAACCTGTTTCAGTGTCATTTTACTCATTCCGAAGAAAGCACAGTAACTTGCATCAGTGGGTTGGGCAGGGTAGCCTGACCTCTTTAGTATTTATTAATACTGCTGAGCCATTTCAAAAGTGAGACCAAGAGTTAAAAATGCGAAGCGGAGAGCAGCCTTGCCGTGCACTTTGTCACTTATTGTCTTCATAACCGAGGGCTGAAATCACCGGCTGCCCCATCTCGAGGTTGGGGTGATATCATGATTGCTGTATTTTTTTGGGGGGTGGGGGGCAGGGAGGCGGGACAGGTCGGGACAGGACAGGGTGGAGTCACCCTGGTCACTAATAAGATGTGCAGAAGGGATTTGGGGAGTTTGTTGCAAGCTTGGCGCTCCTCCACCTCATCGTAGCAGCGGCTCTGCCTGCCCGAGACAGCATGACATTATAATTTAGCTGACCATTCGCTGGGCGAAGGTCCCACGGCTGAACTCACCACCAAAGTATGTGGGCAATACAGATTTCACAGATTAGGCAGAAATGTATTAAACTCTAATGTGAAAAATTGTAGGGCATATAATTTTAAAAGTCCTTAACTCATCAAAATGTTATTGGTATTCATCGCTGTTATTCTGTAGTTATAGAAACAAACAGTTGTAAAATTCAGGGTTGTGTTGTTGGTTTTTTTTTTTTTTACCAGGGTCTGTTGTTCCCTAACTTGTTACACAAGCAGAAATCATGTTTGCTTCTATAAATCCTCATGATGTTTTCAAAAGCAGAGTGTGCAAACCCAGCTAAGAGACCTGGCGAAAAAAATGTGAAGACTGCAGCTAGTTCCTTATTATATGAGAACAACAATTACTTAGTGAAATTAGATTGTATTGTCCACGGGAGTTTTCCTCTGAATTTACTGTAAGAAAGTTTTCCTGATGATTCTAGCAGTTGTGTTGTCTCATACATATTTTTTTTTCCTACCCTGAGGTCTCCTCCACAATTGCAGTTCCATATACAGTTTGATTCCAGTTAGTTTTATTCTTATTTAAAACACCTAAACCAGAAGCAAAAGTATTTGGAAGGTCTGTCCTTCTGCCTCTCTCAGAAAGCGTTAAATGAGTTCAGGAGGTAATTTGGGGGGGGGGATTTTGTTTTTTCCTTCGATCCATAAACTATTTTAGGAGTGAGTAAGAGGGAGGGGGGGAGATGATGATGTTTTGCCTGGAACGGTTCTTTCTGTATTTTAGATTTCATGCTCTCCCAATGCTGATTTCGTCCCCAAACTCCTAATCCCTTTTGACATAGTAAATGACCGTGGAGATGGCTGCTTGAAGAAACAAAGACTGGAGTCTTCAGGAGGCTGATTAGCCTTAGGAGCAGCGGATAATGTTTTGCTATGCATATATATCTATCTCTCTATATGGCCAACAGTAGGAAAAAGTCTCTGAAGAAAGTACTCAGCCTTTTGTTTCACCAATTTGCTTGCTGCAGTTGAGCATTTTAAAAAATACTCTGTAGGATTGTTTAAACTGCCTGTCATTTATTAGGCATTTAATTGGTGAATTGGCTAGTAACAGACTAAAAATTACTCAGTCTTCTGGCAAATAGATATAAAATTGTATTTTTTTTTCTCTCCCCCCAAAGATTGCAGAACATGATTGGTACTTTTTACTGTTTGCAGCCATCAGTTTTGACTAATGCATAGCTGTTCAGCTTAGCTGTTATCAGAGTCAAATCAAAGGATTTAGTTTATTTTAAGCAAGAAAAACGACCCTCTATAATTTGGGAAATTTAAAGGTAACCGTTGTATTTTAGAAAATTCTATATGGCTTGAATGAATATTCAGTGTTACAAATCCTTTCATTCCTCAGTGAATAACCCTAGAGCCAGTAGTAGAGTAGTTTCAGATACTAGTTTGAATTTCTGGCTTTTTTTATAGTGTTATTACCAGGGCAAATCCATAGATTTGTTTGCAGTTTAATTGTTGCTTTCTCTTGGGGACTTAGCTTTACTGTGATGGATCTGAGCAAAGAGACTGTTTTCCTCTGTGCACAAGAAAAAATGAAAAATCAAAAGACTGGGTAGATGTGCCTGAAACGCTGCCCACAGATGAAATCTCAGAAACACATCATTTAAAAGTGGTTCATTTGCTTGGGTCTTAAATTTTCATGAGTCTCTTTCTTTTTTTTTTTTTTTTTTTTTTTTTTTACAATTGAAAACAAAAAATGAGGGAGGGAGTGCTGAGAGGCAGGAGGGCTTTGGTCCTCCTGATCAAGTTTTATGGCCACAGATAGAGCTGCTTACATACATGTTGAGCATCAAATAGAGCTGGGACTGAGGCTTTGTAGTAATGATATAATACTGGAATTAGGAGAAAGTCAGAAGCAAGAGCAGCCCTTGAGAATTTGGGTAGGGATCACAGGCAAATGGTTCAAGTCTGGATTTTAGAGTGCTCTTGAGTTTGGATAGGTTTCCGACAGTCAAGGTACTGAACGCATTATGAGCTTATTTTTTCTGACACCCTGTCATCCTGCACTTCTCTGGTTGCCCCTGAACACGCACGGCTCCCACACAGCCTCTGTCCAGAACGGGCTTGCGGCACCCATCCCATGGGCACAGACTGTCTGTCCTCCTGGCTCCTCTTGGATGGAGCCAGGGGACCTGCAACACACGTTTCTTAAAACTCTGAGGGACCTGATAAAAATTTACTGTGTGTACAGAGCACCACTAATAATTGCTCAGAGTTGAAGGTACTTGCTGGGGTAACCAGCTGTGGCTGTAAGGTCACCCCATCCTGCACTGGAGAAAACTCTGGACATCCTCAAAACAACTTCTATTGTCAAATACCAATTGATTTACTTTTAACCGGCAATTGCTGCTTTTTCTCTCCTCAGATTTATATAGACAGGGTTCACGGCTGACTCTCAGTGTTGGCCCTGCCTCTAGAGGGTGTCTTCAAACCGCTCTCCCTGTGCAGGGACCTTCAGCCAAGCATCACCAGCACCATCGTGCTGCTCACCAGCTCTCCCTGTGCCTCGGGCATGTTCGCACTTGGGCATCAGCGGATGAGCTGTCACACGGCCAAGAAATTGTTACCGATTTGGGGTTGCATGTGTTGCTTGGTGCTAACAGACCATACCCACAGCTTGGGGTTTGGGCTTGCTTTGCAACCAGCTTATGGTGATCCTGCACATCGGTTGAGGTACTAGCAGCTCCCATGGCATCATCACAGGGCGGGGGGCAGGGAGAGAAATCTGATGATTTTAGCAGTTTTCCTTTGGTTAGAAATTAAAGAGCTCAGCAGTACTTCAAAGCTTGGGGAGGGGGGAGACCTCTGCCACGTGCACTTGCTTCAAAACTGCTGCTTTAGTCCTTTGTAAAGGAGGTGGTTTCTACTTAAAACTTCTGTGGGTTTCACTAAACAGATTTTTGTCGACTGTAAAGTCATCAGCAAAAACTGTGCTATTTTGTCTTCCTTATGTAATCATCTCCCTGAGGACAAAATGTATACAGCAATCATGTCGTTTGAGGAAAAAATTAAAATTCCTCTTTCAGATTTTATAAGAATTAAAGGAAAGTAAGATCCTTTTTGCGTAGGTTTCCATATCTGTGTGTAGAGACTGGCAGGTGGGAAGATTGCAGCAGGCTGTTAGGTTACTGTAGTAATTAGTTGCCAAAAAACTAAAGCTAGAAGGCTTTTTTTTTTTTATTGACTATATGGTGTCTGATCACCTTGACCAGGCCTACGATGTGCCCGGTGTCCCTTCATGCAGAGATTCTGCTCAGCAGTGGCAACAGAAGCTGCTTGATGGCTTGGACCGACACTGGACATGTCTCATTGCATGGCAGATGTTAATGCTCCATTAAAAATGAACTCTGTGGAGGGCAAAAAGGCACGAGTTCCAATCCAGGTTGGGGCTAATACAAGTTGCTGACACTAGAAGGTATCTTGTGGCCATTTAACATCACTGTAGCAAGAGATGTGAATTTTTATGGGTGTCTTGATAGCACTTGAGCAATCTCAGCACTGAACAGAACTTTCTGGGCTCTTTCTGTTTTTTTCAGAGCATCACATAACAAGTGTACTCAATAAAAGTGAAGTTCTCATGTATGCAAAGATATTTACAAGTTCATGCTTTGGTATATGAGTAACTTCAATTCCTGCTTTAGAAGTTAACCTTGCCAGTAGCTGTTCCTAGGATGGGGAAACAAGGAAATACTGTTGTCTTCAGTACCAGCAAGGAATGGAATTGGTCAGGTTGCTCTAGGTACATCCAGGAGTCACTGTGTAAATTTATTATGGAAAAAAAGAGCATAATTTGGAAAATACTACTCTATATGAAGGGCAACCCTCCCTGCAAATCCTTGCTTTTCTTCCACTACTTCCACAACTTTCAAGCCCATGAATGTGGCAAGCCCGGTGTGAACTGAAGGCACAGGAAGGTGTTCATCCTAGAGTGCTTGCAACAGGCTTTCACAATCAGAAAAGATCATGGGTGTTGGCATCGAGTTTATTAAGAAGCTCCGTTGCTTTGACTTTTTCCTTGCTGTAATTTCAGTTCTGCCATGTTTGTGCTGGAGCTGCTAGACAAAGGAGCAACTACCTGCTCTCTGCTCAACTTTCCAGTTTTGCTTAATTGGCATTTTGACATGGGAAATGGTGTGTTTGCAACCTCGTGTAGGTTTTGAACAGAAATTGAGTAGATTGGAGAGAGAAAACAGAGGGAAAAGGCCTTTTGCTGAGGAACCACAGACACAGACCACTTGTTTCATTTAAATACTGGCCTTAATAGGCAGTAGTTTATGGATGCTAAGGAATTCATTCCATATTCTAGTGAACAAAATGTCAAATGATGGGGAAGCAGAGTTTGGAGGTGTGTATTTGGGTGAGATATTTGCAAAATAAAGATTTTCGCCCCATGCAACATGCTCTAGCCTTTTATTGTGGTAAATGAGAAGTGCACCAAGGAAAAAATAAATAGCTTTGCAGATGCTACAGAGGCTAAAGGAGGTATTTTGAAGGAGCACATGGAGACAAGTGCCACGAACCGAGGTTGCCATCAAACAGGTTTTCCAGGTGGTTTTGCAGGCTATGCCAGATGCCCACTTATTTCTTCCCTATGCCCACGTGCCCTGTGTTTAAAGCAAGATAGTATCACAAATGGGAAACACAACATATGGCAACTTATTTACCTCATCAAAACTTGAGGCTGTTTATGGAGGAATTAACAGACCTTGCTGGAAAAAATAACATGAGATTGACTTTAAAACTGTACTATGTCGTGGTGCAAGGTGTTCTGCCAGACAGGCTCTCACCTTGTAAGAAAATAGGAGATGGGCTTCTCTACTGTGGAATAACAATACAAGGTTTTATAACAGGTTTGTTCAAGATGGCTTAAGTGCTCCTGCATTTGTTCAAGAGCCAAAGTAACGTGTCTGTCATTGTTACATTTTTGTTGCAGAACGGTAGTAATGCCCATTGCCAATGAATTTGCCCCAGATGTTGTGCTGGTGTCATCTGGTTTCGATGCAGTGGAAGGCCATCCCACACCTCTTGGAGGATATAATCTATCAGCAAAATGTAAGTTGTGGATTTACAAGAGCAGAGATGCAAAACTGGTGTGAATTGCTGCTGTCCTAGGGACTAAAGTACAGTATTTGCAGGTTTTGTATTTTGGGCTCTGTCTTCGGATCTTGCATTTCGGTGGCAAACTTTTCAGCCTTTTTCTTTGAAGTTTCATGTGTTTTGTCACTGAACCATATATATATTAGTCTGGCTAAAGCCTTCGCTTTCTTGAAGCACTGAGTATTTCAATTTTGAGTGCAAATTATGTAAGGAAGTTACAAGTTCGTTTGTAGTCACATCTCTGTGGAAGACAGCTGCTGAATTCGACAGTTACACTTGTTGTAATACAAAATTGCAGAAAGAGGTAATGCCAGATGTAAACAGTGTACCTTGCTCTGAATGCTATTAGAAGTCCATTTCTTCCTCCAGAATACCTTATTAAAAATTTGAGCTGAATATTTTTGTTCTCCAACTTTGAAGCAATTACATGGGCCCACAAGAACATTCTTTTTGGTTTGGATCTGTGATGTTTTGCATTGCACAGGAGATATACTGAAATCCCCTCCACCTTGGTTATGCTGGGTTTATCTGGCACTGTTTCATTCAAGTCAATCGAGAAGACAGTTTGTCTTGCAAAAGGATTTTATTACTATTTTTTAAGAGTCTGTTTTAGCCAGGAAACTTACTCTCTACAGTGAACTTCAGAACCTTGTAAGGTAGCTGAACCTGTAAACTTTATATAAGAATAAAGTGAAATAGATTTACAAGAGACAAGTTATTTAAGATATCCAGAAACACTTTGTAATGAGAAAGTCTTGTTTACCTGCTTGTTGAATTTCTCATGCTCTGCTACTCTCACAAAATGCTTATGGGCTCAGCTGTGAATCTTTTTATCTGGCTGTTAATTTGCCAATTTGCAAAGGCGCTCACAGGGGTCACTGCAAAACAGAAAGCAGTGAGTGTGGATGGAGGGTAGAAATGCCCTGGATTTTTTTCTGTTTGGATTTTTTTTTTTTTTTGAGGGGGAAGGTTGCTTTGAGGACACGTTTTTTAAATCCTCACAGCTTGGTTCTGTTTTGTTTAAAGGGTAGAAATGTATTGTGTGTCAGATGATCAAAGTCCCGGGTGCCCCAGGAATTTTTATAGCATATTATATATGGGAAGAAACGTCTGTTAAGAACTAGATGTTGAATATCTCTGGGGCACTCTGATGCTGCTATCGCAACTGAAAGCACCGGCACCAATTTTACTGATTTCCCCTTCCCCTCCTCCCTCCCCCATGACTGCTCTTACTTTGCATCTTCCAAAGCAGGGGGGGGAAAGCTGCCTTCTTCCCCCGCTTTCCTTCCTTCCAAAGGAGATATTTGTTGCTATATTTAATTCAGGGGGCTGAGGGGTGGTAGGGAGGACGGCGGTGCCTCACACCTGGGATAAACTCCAACATAGTGCTCGTAGGAGAGATACGGATCCGTCCCACGGCGCACACGGCTGAGCCGGTCCAGCAGGGAACCATGGCTGGAATTCTGCAGTGAGCATATTAAAATACAACCTGGCTTATATTATGCGTTGAGTCTTTTCAGATCCCTTGTGGTTTTTTAATATGATGTAATTCCTTTCTATAATTCTTTGATTCTTCGCCAGGAGCCTGATTCCAGCCGCAACCTTTGCCCTTCTCCTGCATTTCCTCTTTTCCCTCATTACAGGCTTCGGGTACCTGACGAAGCAGCTGATGGGCCTGGCCGGGGGTCGCGTCGTCCTGGCCCTTGAAGGAGGCCACGACCTGACCGCCATTTGCGATGCCTCAGAAGCGTGTGTTTCTGCTTTGCTGGGAAATGAGGTACAAAGACAGGCAAAACCAGGGGATATGACCTCCACTGCCCCCGCCCCCCCCTTGAATTTGAGCATCTCGTCCTCCAAAACAGTCAATCCGCCAAATTTTTGTCATCTTTTTCAGTCCTTTTGACACGTTGATTTAAAGAGCTTTATTTGTTTAAAAACTACCTGTGCTTGGCAATCCATATTATATGGATTAAAGTAGCTAAGAATTGAATTTGGGTTTATTCTTTATCCAGATAGTTTTCTTTGTGCTCTTTGGAAAATAACTGATAATAATAAGTTTAATTTCTTTCTGAAATCGTTGTCCAAGCCTTCCCTTTTCTTTGCAGACCCCCTCTCTAGTACTACAGCTTGTGCTTGCTGCGTTGGGCAGCTTGCTCGACGTTGTCTTCAACTGTATTTTTTCCTTGATGTTGTATTTCCTATCTTCCACTCTGTTCTATCTATTGCTGTGTTGGAAAAGCCTCAGCTATGTCACAGAAGTTGGCCAGAAAGGCCCAGGTGTGTGATTGCAAGATAAGAACAAGACAGAGGAGTACACCAAGGAAATCTAGTTTTTGAGTTCTGGGGAGAGCAGAGTATTTTCTTACAGAGGAAACTTCAGATACTTTAGCTTTTCTGCCTTTTTTTCCTCCCCCACTTTTAGTGTCAGTGGGATTAAGGAAGAAATTATTCAGACTCCCTGTGTCCATCCTCCCTGATGCAGCCTGTCTATCAACATCCACTGTGGCTGGCACTGAATGAGCGGCTCACGCTTACATTTCTTCCAACATGGTTGATAATAAGAAAATCCAGAGTGGTGGCATTTGACATCTCTTTGGGCTTGGGGAGTTCAGGGTCATGTACTGCAGAAATATGGCAGCAAGGAAATACAGAAATCAGTTAGCAGAAGCAAAATCCCAGACCAGGGAGCTTGTGCGTCTACTATGTCTGTACCTTTGCATACACATCTGTTCAAGAAGCATATTTCTGTATAATTTGTGGGTTTTTGAGTATGAGTAACTGGTTAGTTTGGATCAGGCCTCCCTCATTCTGGTTCACTGGTCTTTTTTGGACACCTGTTCTCCACATACAGTCCAAATGATTGAGTCTTGGACTAGCACGGTAGACTGCAAAAGTGCCTTGCATCAATTTTCCACTTCACTTAAGAGAAGCAGGTGCTTGGTCAGCCTGCAGCCCCAGGCATGGTCCCTGCTCAGTATCTGCTGCAGGTATCCTGGTATTGCAGGGGCCCTGGAACTGTTCAGAAAAATCATTGAGGATTGATATCACACTGTGCTGTTGTTTTAATATATGCTTCCTTAGGCTACATACAGCTAAAAATTTGAGCCTTGGGGGAAGGCAGCCACACCAATTTGAAGTTGGGGATGGCTGTGAAACCTCAGGCAGCATTAATAGTTTGGCTAGCATGTTTTAATTTTTTTAGGCTGCCTCTTTAATTAAGACATCCCCTTAGTACCTTGTGGAAGCAGCAAATCTCAAGGCCATGGTAAGAGTAACAGGACACAAGGAGGCTGCTGAGATGATTTCTGAAGGCAGTGCTCTCTTCCACAAGACATCTGCCTGCCTGTCAGGTGGTGAAAGAAGGATGTTGCTCCTAAGGCTTTCACCCACCTTGGAGAGCACAACCGGGGTCTCTCATCACCACCCTTTGCTGAAGAACCCCTTGGGGCAGGAGCTGGGGATGGGCATCCATGGGAAGGTGCAGCACTGCAGGGAGAAGCCAAGCAGTATTTCAGCTCTGGGTCTGCTTCCAGTGGGAGCTGACTTCTGGGGATGGTGGTGAGCCGCCATGAGCAGACTTGCTCTGACTCACAGTTGCAGTTCAGTGACCACCACCCTCTCTGCCAGCTCTGGGTAGTTGGGGCAGGGAGCTTCAGTGGGCGTGGAGGTGCAGATCAGCTGTGTTTGACTTCCAGCCTGTTGTAGAAGTGCTCTGTCTTGTAGAATCCACACTCCACGTGAAGGGCAACAGTGCCTGGGGAAACCTCACTAAACAGTCCAAGGGGTAAAACAGCTGGGATTCATCAAAAGCATCTGCTTCAGTCATCCAGCATCCCATCTCCAAGCGTCCAGAGAGCATCCGCTCCTTGTGTTTGGCCAGGCAGTTCTGATAAGGCTCTCAGCATGGGTAATTGATCCAGCGCGGCAGCTTGTGCTCAGCCCTTGGGACAGCTGTAAACTCAGAAGCCAGCTGCTACATCAGCATGGAAGCAGTGGAGTTCTTATTGCAGCACTCATCTCTCTTAAGCTGACAGCTGATGGCACTATTGTCACCACAGACAATTCCTCCAGCTCCATCCACCTTTGGGTGCAGCTGGCTCTAATGGCAGGATGCACTTTGAAGGAGAGGCAGAGGAAATAACAGGTGAAGGCTGTCATTCCTCTTGCTTAACGTGCTCCTGCGATGCAGGCGGGTGACTGCAATGTGGTGCGAGGATCTGGGTGCAATAAATAAGCACTTGATCCAAGCCATGAACGTGTTTGGAAGTGCGAGGCTTTGGGGAGATCTCAGCACTCACGATAGCTTGGATGTTGTCAACTGCCTGAGTGGTTTCATTTAGCAGAGTGAATATTGATCCTTAAAGGTAAAAAAAACTTTTTTTTTTTTTTTTTTTTAATCACTGAATCAGGACAGCTATAAGGCTCTTTAAAATACTTAAAGATGGACCTGTTCTCACTTTTCCTAGGTGGGCTGTAAGGCTGTGCAGATATCATGATAATGTTCTCCAACTTACCCACACATCAAAAAGCAGGAAACACTAGTTTTATCAAGGTCTTTTATAAAATCTTTTTAATGCAAGGAAGTTGGAGGGAACTGCTGTTGCTTTGTCCTGCGGCCCTTTGATGAAGTTTGATATACAGCGTGTTAGACGATTTTGCATGCGTGCACATGGACAGCCAGCTGCGGCCGGTGACGGGCTGCAGGGAGGTTTGCTGGCTGAAGAGCAGTGCCGGAGTTACACGGGGAAATGGTAGGAAATGAGGGGAACGGTGCCAGTCCCCAAAGCGTCTGCATTCACCAGCGGAGATCAAAACTCCCGCTTCAGAAAAAGCGTTATGCAAAGGCAAGACCCGGCTTGTTCCCAACTGTCCAGGAAATTAAAACAGAGCTTTAGCTTTGCAGCAGTTTATTTTAATGTGAAATGAGTTAGTGCCGGGCGAGATTGCTTGAAAATGTACGTCCATTGCTTTAGTTACCAATATAGTTATGCAAAACTAACACAACTTCAGTTGAAAAAGTGAAGGTGGGCATGATGCAGGAAAGATCTGCTGATGGTAATTTAGACCAGTAAGCCACCTTTTCTCTCCCATTACTCAAAGTGGCCTCTGACAGCAGCATGCCAGCAGTGCTAGAGGACAGGGAAGGCAAAAGCTGTGCTAAGCTGCTTACTCTGTCGTAGGCATCACCAGCCTATGCCCTTCAATCCAGCTTCTGACCTGTGGCAAATGCTGTTTGTGAACTGTCTGTTCCCAGGGAGCAATGCTGCTCTTTAAGCTCCGGGGAACCCGCAGCATTCACTGCCTCAGGCTAGGACACATGCCTGGAGCAGGGTGTGGAGCTCCTATGTCATGCTACCAGTGGGGAGAGAGAGGGGACTTGCGTGCTGGGGTACATGAGCGTGGAGGCATCGTGTGCTGGGGGACGTGGCACTGGAGCTCAGCAGCACTTGCAGTGCTGCCTGTCACTGCTACAAATGCTTTGTCATTTTTCATGCAGAACTAGTGGAGGTGTGCCCCATGTCAGACTCTGGATATCCCAAATAAGCAAGAAGTTGATAATAAGCAATTGCTTAAAACCTTTGCCTAATGCCCAGGGGTATTTCCTTCCTTTTCCAGGAGAGCAATGGGTGACGCTGTTGTCCGTGAGTGTTATTTCTGGAGGAGGAGTGTGCTATGGGAATGGTTCACACGTGTGGCCGGGCTGCCTGATGTTGTGTGCTTTATATCAATATCAACTGAGAGGCGTTAGAAAGCTTTTACTTAAAAATTTGTCCAGGAATTGCTTTTGCCTTCACTTAATGTCATACAGAAGTCAGTTTAGACCAGAATTATTTTTAAGAGTGGAGAATTTATAAAAGTGCAATCCATAATTATTAAATCTGGAATGGAGCAATTTCTAGTCCTCATGAAGTACCTATCAAATGGCTGCCATGTGGTTGCAAGAGCAGATCTCCTGGCTGGAGCTTCTCTTGGCTTTGAATAGAAGTTGCAGTTAAACTTTGCCATAGTTTTGTTTTTGGTTTTTTTTTTTTTTAAACTATTAAACTGTGGCTGCTTCTTTGCTGGGGAATATCCCTGGTTGGGCTTTGACCACTATTTTCAGACACAATGAACAGCTGTGACATCTCTTGTTTTTGATACCCAACCTGTGATGCATTCATATTCTTAGTGGAGAACCGGGGGCAGTGGGGGGGAAAGGAAGAAAAAAAGATAGGTTTGGAAAGCATCAGATCTGCTGAAAGTTTTTTCTTGAATATTTTGTTGGTTGTGAGATGTCTTGAGTTCTTGTAAGTCTAATCCAAGCCATTGGCTGTGTACGTGAGCCAAGCAGAGCTGCTCTGCTGGGGCATCCTTACCTACTAAGCAGATGCCCCTGCTGTGCTAGAGGAAGCCAGTATTCTCCCCAGTGTTATCTGTTGAAAGCAAATAATTTTTATTTTTTTTTTTTAAGAAATTGGAAGTTCTGTGCTGCAGGTCTGGCTCCTTTCCTGGGGAGGTGTGCTGATGCCACAGAAGGAGGCAGCCCTAACTCCTGCATGATCCCAGGGCCTTGCCTGTGCAGTATTACTGCACCGCTGGAGTTCCCAAAGGATGTCAGGAGCCACACAGATGTATCTCAGGGTCTTCACCAGCACTTCATGAAAAAAAAAAAAAAAAAAACCCAAGCAGCTAATAATAGCTCTGGGTTAGTTTTATTTGAGCCCAGGTTTCTTGCCCAGTGGGAATTGAAGCAAGCATTGTAGCTACAACAATGAAAGGTTTAATAACTTCATAAAGGGCAAGGGGGAAAGTTTTAGCTTTTCAGAGGACAGGCATCTCAAGGGGAGGAAGTAACCCAATCAAAGAAGGTTTTCTCCTCTTCTTGGATTTATTTTTAAAGGAAAGCAAATAAAAACTAAACCAACCTTCCAGCAGTGCTGTTGGGGGCCTTCCTCCAGGAGAGGACATGCATTCTCCCACTGTAAAACAACTTTGCCAGGGATGCAACCCCATGGTCTTAACGCAGAAGGATATTTGAGGCTCGTTGTCTCTACTGATGTTTTCTGTCACCAGAAGAGCCCTGGCTTCCTACTCTGTGTCACCCATCTCCTGAACAAGCAGGGTAAAAAGCACCATAAAGAAGGATGTGGTTTTCAGGGTGTTAATCTAATTTCTCTTTTTATGTACTGGCCAAAGGCTGCCGGGGCTGGGATGGATACGGGCAGAGCTTTCTATCAGGCAAGAGGAAAATATCTCCTAGAAAATAGGAAGAAATGCTGTCAAGCAAGGAGAGGGCATTTCTCTTGCTCTTCCCCATTTCTCATTCTCATTCTTTTTCCCTGCCCTGGCTGCCATAGTGCTTTCATGCCTCTAAAAAGAAATGAGAAAAGCAATGTCCTTCACTGCTGAAGGGAGCTCTGGATTTCTTGTCCATCAGTCACCATAGGTGCATTTGTCCATGCCAATGCAAAGGTGAACTGGATCCTCTGGTAGGTTGGTAACCTCCTGACTGCAGACTGAAAGGGCACAACTCTCTCCTGGGTGGTAGGAGAGCTTGTATCTGAAAACGAGCAATGTGTGCATGCACCTAGACTGGACGTTAGTTTTCTGTATAGCAAGTCTCAGGTCTACAGAAGCTTTTTGCTGTTGAGTGCTGAGGAGCAATTTTATTTCTTTATTTAAAACAGCTGTGCTGATCAAAGCGTGGTCTTAGTGATCTGCGCTGCTGCTGATAGCCAGCACTGCTTGGTCGGCAGAGGTGTGTTCTCCCTGGCTGATACATCTGGGATGGCCGAGACCTCTAACAGAGATGTAGCTCTGATGGCAAAACCACCTCCTTGCCAGGAGAGTATATTTCACACGTGCGGGCTGGAGTGGTTTACCCTGGTCTTAGTGCAGGTTGGCCATTACAGTCGTGCAAGGCAACTCAATCAGCATCATACTGCCCATATGGGTTTCATATACAGGCTTTTACAGGTAGTTCCACACCGCAGAGCTTTGCTCCAGTGTAACTGGAGATGGACTTAGAGGAGCTTCTTTAAAGTGGCATTCCCTAATGCATCTCTCTCTAGCAAAATGAAGATGCTCTTACCGTCCCATGTTCCTTGTTAAGTAAATTGTTATTAGTGCTTTGGTAACAAAAGCAGCGCTGCCACTGGGAGGGTGGGATGTATGTCAGAGCAAAACAGAAATCACCTACATGCCATTTGCATTTACAGCATAAAAGCAGCCAAGCCCAGAAAGATACCTGCTTGTTCTGTGCATTTACACTGAACATTTTTGGGAGGCCTTCTGTGTCATCATTCAACTTAAAGTGTCAATACCAGCAGCATGTTCTTATTGGTACCTTTCTGTATAAAGAGCAAAGGAAAGAACCCAGCATCAAAGAACCTAAACTTCAATACCCGATTATGAGTTTTACCAGTAACTTCAAGGCAATTTTTTTTAAAGATTAACATACAGATCTAATGCTGCTCTGCCCTGGCAAGACTAGCCCAGCGGCTGATAAGAGGCAACGATGGGGACTGAAGTTATAGTCCTGCTGAGTGTGGCTTTAAAGCATTTTCTTAGTATCAAAATTAGGCTATTTATTCTTAGAGTACAGATTTTTTCAGTTAAGAGTTAATAAATACACTGGATTAGGTATTTAGAAGAATTAAGAAGCTACCCCTTTTACTTCTTTATAGGAAAACCAGAAGCATGGCTGGTTTAAGTCCCTTTTATTTGCACATTGTTTTAATAGTGAAAACTTTGCAAAAGGGTAGATCCAAGAAATAGGTTGTAAAGACCCATTGTAAAAGCAGCCTTATTTTTCTGGTCTGTGTAATAGTGCCTCTTCATACAGTCTACATCAGCAGCTGTAGCAGGTTCTTTAGGAAGAGCCCCTGTGCTGCATGGCTGCTAAGCCCAGTGGAGATGCAGCATTTTGTGTGTGGAGGAGGCTGCACTGAGTATCGCAAGAGCACTTAGAAAGTTTGTATATTTTTGATATTTAACTAAAGGCGTATAATAGGAACTAGGGGAACAGAGTGGGGGCTTGGTACAGCAGAGGCATATGCTAAATCATGCTTAATGCCTGGTCTCTAACTTGATATAACATTTCTTCGGTGTTCCTCTCTTTCCAGCTTGAGCCTCTTCCAGAAAAGGTTTTCCAGCAGAGAGCAAATGCTAATGCAGTGCATTCAATGGAGAAAGTAATCGAGATACACAGTGAGTATAGCCCCATTCACCAGGTGGTTCCCTGTTGGGTTGCCCTGTGGGCTACCCATTTGACTTCTGCATCATCCTGGCAACTCCATGTTCCCTCATCCTAGTTTACAGGTGGTCACTGCACAGTGTACTGGATTTGTGCAGCCACAAGCTTGTCTTACTGTGCATGTAGTAGGGGATCGAGGGTTGTATGGGGAGCAGTCAATTCAGGGAAATACTTTGGTGCTTGAGGAGGAATTAGTATTAAAACCTCTAAAAATTCTGTAAAGGACAGGCTGTCCAGCACTTAAAGTGTGCCCTTATCTCTTCAAAAGCAAGTCAAGTATCTCCAAATAACATAAGTCTCGTTGGGTGTTGTGGCACCCATTAATAAGAACAGATAGGGAAGAAAGTTCAACAGAGTATTGCATGAAATTACTAATATTGTAGGTTTATTTAGTTGGGGAGATTAAAATCATTCTAGTTGAATCTTTCCTGGGGACATTCTTGGGGGATGGAGTGAAAGAGCCTGATAAATATGCGAACCCCACTGGTAGGTCCAGACATCTTCCTGCTTCAAATGTTTGTGGTCTAAAACTGGAGGGGGATAGTTTCCATTTTATAGGGCAAAAATGGAGCTTCAAAGAGGCTGAAGCTTCCCCCCACCCCTGAAAAATGCCTGGTAGCTTTGAAAATTTGAATTCCATTTCCAGAAGCGGCTCTGCAGAGTGAGTGCTCAGCACCAATGGGACACCTCAGCAGCACCTTGAGCCAGCCAACGATTATTTTTTTTCCCTTAAAATGAGCACAGCAAATTAAGAGGTTTTGAGTAAGACTCTCAGATCTGCTGCACAGCACAGGAGAAGCAAAGATGTTTGAAAATGAGTACCTCCTCCCCATCTGCTGGCCTCACTGTTCAGGTTCTTGCTTTCAGACTTTTTGCTGTGACTTCCTGGGTACCAGCAGATTTGGTGTGTCCTGCCTGGGGACCAAGAGAACATCCTTTATTCTCTCCCTTTGAAGCCTTCCCTGTGCTCTTTCCACTGAAAAAGGGTGGCAAAGTGCTGACAAAAAATGAATACAACTTAGACTTCTTTAGTCTTAGGTGATTTGCCCACAGAAAGAACATGGCAGTTGGCAATTGAACACAGATGTCCAGGTCAGATCTGGACTACATCCCTTCCCTCTTGCATATTTCTCCTTAGGTCTAAAATTTTCTGAGGGTTTTGAAGTGAAAAAGGAAATGTCATTACTGTTTGAGCACCTAAGTTATCCCCTTCCATCAAGGGAGAGGGATGCTGTACACCTCTGTGCAGCTTGGATCTTCACCTCCAGCACTCCTTGTGCATTTGTCCTTTTGAAAATCCAGTTTCCACCTCCTGCCTTTCTTCCCTAGCCAAAGGAGAAGAGCATCTTTCATTGCCAGACAGTGACTGAGCCCTGCTTTGACATCCTAGGTGTCCTTAAGGGATGTGCAGGTGCATGTTTATCAATGCATGTTTATCAATGCTCTCGATACCTTTTGGATTTAAAACCTAGCTTTTCAACAGCAGCATAGCAGCTCCTCTGTTAGTACAGTAGCATGGCATTATCTTGCAGGGGTCTCTCTGGCCTCACCTCGCAAGCCAGGGCTGCCTTGGCATGCGTTCCCAGGAACCCACTGCCACCTGCAGCTTCCTGTGACCTCAAGATGGTCCTTGAAGTGAGAGTGAGCATAGAACAAAGTTGCATTTTGCATAGGTGTGATGAGTGTTCCCCAGGCAGTTTTCAGCCAGCTGTAGGGCCTGGGCAAGCAGGAGCGTAGTGCTGGACCCGTAACAGTGCAGATGCCCTGACTGCCTCTCTTCTCACCTCTACCCCAGGCAAGTATTGGCATTCACTCCAACGTTATGCCTCCACGGTGGGGTACTCCCTGGTTGAGGCTCAGAAGTGCGAGAACGAGGAGGCAGAGACAGTAACAGCCATGGCATCTCTGTCAGTGGGCGTGAAGCCTGCTGAGAAGAGGTGAGTTGCTTTCCTTCCTGTTTATCATCACATCTTGGAGTCTGGGCAAGCAGCCTTCTGGGTTAATCTTCTCCTTTTAACCATTGCATGTACATTCCCCACATCTCCTGTCCTCCACGGGTTCTCTAAAGACCTCCTGGGCTGAAGGAGAACAGGAGTGCCATGAACTCTGTGTGTGACCTTAGTACAGTGCACGCTGTGCCTGAGCCTTCTGCTCCAGCTGGAGTGGAACATGGTTTTGGACCTTGTGAGGAAATTGATTTTGCTGCAAAAAATGTTAACATTGCACAAGTGAAAACAGATTGTCTAAAACCCTTCTTGATGGCAAGTTTTAATTCCAGGTGAGGCAGCTGAGCACAACTGCCTGGGTGGGAAGGTGATGGGAATGTAAGGCATGAGACTTAGCACCACAAATTGTCCAACGCTGTTGTACTCAACCCTCTTTTCTCTCTTCCCTCCCTCCCCACTCTGCCTGGCTGTGAAATCGCTCAGACCTGATGATGAACCCATGGAAGAGGAACCTCCCCTGTAGCATTCACCTTTGAGCTGGAGTTCTCCTGTTTGTTCGTCTTCGTCTTGAAGCTCTGCCAAGAAGCTTTCTCTTGTTACTCCTGTGTCCTGTCATGGTTTTTTCCAGAGTACAGAAGGACAACCAGGTGTAAAACAAAGCAACCGAAAAAAATCTCTCCGTATCTATATGCGTCTACAGTATATATTTGCCGAAAAAGAAAAATGCCGGTGAAGAGCAGTAAAGGACTGACACGCTGGGTACTCTTCCTCTGGTCCTCACTGGGAGCGGAAAGGGGAATGACACCCATGAAGTCTTTGGCAGTGTTGCCAAAAAAATAAATAAATCAAAGATTCAACGACACATATGAAAATCAAACAAACAAACCTTAACGTAAAACTGGTGCTTACAATTTGATTACCCACAATTCAGCAATCTCCGCTTGAACCACTCAACCCATCTTGTAGTTTCATTTCTTGGATTTTTTAAATGGCTCTTGCCTGCCTGTGAGTTGACGACATTCTTGTCAAAACCAGAACAATGGGAGATGGTGTATTTTTAACGGGGAGGGACAGGGAAAGAGGGACTCGTCTTACATCTAAAGGAAAGGGAAAGAGAAGGGGGGAAACAGTAGCCCAGATGGAGTCGGCTTTATTGTCTCCAAAGCCATCTGAAGATGAGTTTGTGCCTTTTTTTTTTAATTGATGGATTTGGTGCAGCTGGATTTTCTGAAGTTTGAGGAACAATGCCTTAAGTAAAAAACAAAACAAAAAAAAAAAAAACAACAAAAAAAACCCACAAAGAACACAGCAGTTCATGAATATTTTTCCTCTGGTTGGGAAAGCCAAGAACTGCCATCAGGAAGGAAGACTTTTTGGCTTGTGCTGGCATGATGGTGGGAAGCAGGCATCAGCTGAACAGAGCGTCTCCAAAAACTGTCTACAAGTTTGGATTTGTTTTGTTTTCTTTCATTGCTGTTTCAAAAAAAGAAAAAAAAAATTAAGGTAGTTGCCAAGAAAGTGGCAAATACTGTTGGGTCTTTGAAATTCAACCATTTTTAAAAACAAATTTTCAAATGTTTTCTCTCTTCTACATTATCTAGTAATTGAACTTATCAATTTGGTTGTTGAAGCATGTATTAGACACAAATGCAGGTTTAAGACTGGAATGCTTTTTATTAAAAGCAACTAGCATGAGATATTGCTTAAATTGTTAGGTATAAATATATATATGTGTATAATGTATATTCCAAATGTATTCCAAGCTTAGAAACCGGATTCCTATGAATTATTGATAAAAATATTTATGATGCATTTATAGAAAAATATATGTAATAAATGCATACTATAACAGTAGCCATTGGAAGCTCCCTAGGGACAGATTTGTGAATTGGAACGTAAAAGGTGCTTTTGGAAAAGGATCCAGGTTGAAACTGGAGGACTTTCAGACGACAGGTTGGAAAGTTTTTCAGAAAGCCAACACATTAGCCACTGGGCAACTACCCTAAACATTTGTATTTTAATTTAAGGTTTTTAGTTGTGATCCTTTTCTAACAAAAAAAAATGAGTTTTTTATAGCAAAGACTATGAATTTGCTGTTAATTTTTATATCGATATTTCACAAAACCCTGAAGAAGCCTTGTTTGTGTGACTGACATTTATTTTCTATTTGGCAGGTTTTGTTTCCGAATGGCAATAGCGTCTAAACCTTTTTTCCTCCCACTTTCCTTGCTTGTACATGATTTTCCTTTTTTTTTGTTTTTTTTTCTTCTTAAGTCTTTTGTACAGTGAGCAGCTTTCTGCAGGTGTAAGGAACTGTGGCAGATTGTCAGAGATTATTTTTCGGAAAGGGTGCGTTTTATCAAGGAGGAAGGAACGCGATGGGCTCTTTTGTATAATGATACCGCCGACTGTATATTTCCTCAGTTCTGTTATAGTAGCTATGTAAAGAAAATAAGGAGTTTTCTTACCTTCAACATAATAGTATTCCAATGGGCGATGTCTTTGTCCTCCGGGCGGCTTGTAGCGAGGATTACAGGCAGCTTCACTAGCTGCCTACCCTTGGGAAGGCTTGTTGGACACTTGCGGGACAGCTGGCATTTTCTCTCCGCCGGACAGATGGACACGCAGACATGCACGCACACCTCCCCACATCCTCTTTCTCTCTCTCTTTCTCTCCTCTTCTTCCTGTGGCTGGTAGGGTTGGAGAACTTTTCCCGAAGGTATTTCCCCCCCCACACCCCCAAGGAGGTCGTTGCTCTGCGCCAGCCTTGGCTGTCGCCTCCTGCGAACGGCGGGTTGGAGAAGCAGCAAAGCCCTGCCATGAAGACTTTGAGCAGCTTAGAGGAGACCGGATTGACATGCGTGCCTTCTTACAGCAGTGTAGGATAGCACACACCCCTCATCCGAACAACCAAGGGTAGCTTTTTTTTTTATTATTCTTATTTTATTCTGTTACGATGACAACTGACGGGGTCGCTTCCAGTAACTTTTTTTTTTCCAGTTCTCGAAGCGGCCATTTTCATTCCATTCAGGACTCACTCGCAGGAGAAATTTGAAGTGTAATCATACATGTGAGCAAATGCAAGAGGCTTTTGTTTTATTCCTGGGTTTATAATGCAATTTAAAAACCAGACACTACTGTATTTGAGTTTTGCAAACCCAAGTATGTGTTAAAATTATTAATAGCTTTGGTCGCATAGGACCATCCTCCGCATATTCTAAAAATAATCTTCCCGTGTAAAAACATGACGTACCTGGAGATGATGTGGTTTGGATTTTTCAACGGACCACTTTGCTGCTGTGATCTAAAATTAATCTGGCTGCCAAATCTGGTGACTGACTTTAAATTTTCCTTTTGCCATATACACGCTGTGGGCAGTAACCATGTTTACACGATCGTTTCTGTCAGCTCTTCCCTGGAGGGTTTTTGTATTTCTCTTCTCGGTCGTGGCAAAGCTTTTTCTTTTCTTTTTGCGTTCCTGAGAGCCACCGGCTGGCCATGCTGAGCCGGTTTCTTTATAAAAATCGGAGGAGCTTGTCAGCATGCCACCTTCGTTTCTTTCCATCATTTAGCTCAGCTTTTTTGCCAGGGACGGCAAGAGTTTTCCCGAGACGTCAGAGCTCGTCTCTTCCAAACTCCCGGCGACATGGATTCGTTTTGCAGTGGTGCCCGCTCCCCGGGCGAGGTGGAGATGCTCTTCGGGGCCAGTGCAGGCATGGAGAGGGGGGAAGGAGCCCTCGTTTTGAGGCTCACCGGGGGTTTTTCACCTTTTGAGCCATTAGCTTCTTCATTTTAGATGACTTTGCCATAGGGCAGATGCTCCAGCAGGGCGGGAGCCCAGGATGCTCCTGCATCCCAGCGTGATGCTGCCCAGGGCATCCTTCGTACCTGCTTGGAAAGAAAGGAGCATCTTTAAATCCTCTTTACAGAGAAGCAAGGCCCAGTTTGCAGTATACAAGTAATCATTGGGGGTTTTTGTTGGTTTGGTTTTTTTTTACTTTCAATACAAAACATTCCTTTTTTTATTAGTCACAGTCATGTATTCATTCCATTCTTCCTTTTGTAAACTTTTTTGGGCCCACGTCTTTTATGGGCATTGATATATATAAATATATATATAAATATATATGAATATATTTTTTTAAGTTTCCTACACCTTGAGGTTGCATGGTCTGTAAGGTTGGCATGTCTTTATATTGTATACAGATTTTGCACGCCAAACTTGGCAGCTTTGGAAATGAAAAAAAAAAATTGTGGTTTTGGGTTTTTTTGGGTTGGTTTTGTTTTTTTGGGTTTTGTTTTTTTTTTCCTCTCGTGGCATTTGCGGAGACTAAAGGTTGGGATGTTGTTGTCACACACACACACACACACCCATGCACGTACCCACACAGCTACACACAAAGGAAGGAGAGTGGGAACATTTTTTGCGTCTTACTGAACTTAATAAGAAATTGTGCTTTTTATTGTTAAAAAAAAAAGAGTAAATAAAAAGGACTACTTAAGCATTTCTCATTTTAAGAAGAAAAGAAAAAAAGACGTTTATCTAGCACTTGTGACTTACCAATAATAGAGTTTATTGTATTTATGTGGAAACTGTTTTTAGGGAAACTACGCAGAACACACAAAGTAAACTGCCTGTGTAATTTTTTTTTTTTCCTTTTAATTTGGGTTGATACTTTGTTTTGATTTCTCGGCTGGGTGGGGAGGTTGGATGCAACCCTTTGTCAACACACATAGTCATTAATTCTAAGGAGATGAATGACGAGGACTTTAAAGAGTTAACTCTTCAGCACAGCTGCGTTAACTTTTTTAAAATTACTTTTACATGATGTATTATTGCTAGGTTTCACTTTAAACAGTCGTGTACTGTGCAACACTGTGGTTTAAAACGAGACTTTACATCAAAAGGAAAACACGTTTCTTCATTGTCATGAAGTTGAGCTCGTTCTCAGCTCATCTTCACTTTGTCTTTGATATTGATGAAAAAGTATCCTATTGAAAGAAAATAAATTAACACTTTTCTGTGCTCCATAGTGGAGGCGCTATTTTCCAATTTATGAGGATGACAAACTTATATATATAATATATATATAAAAGTGGGGGGGAGGGGTTGAAACATTATTCACCCAAGAGCTTATTACAGATATGTAGTATCAAAAAGTTGTAACTATATTATATTCTACTTTATACCTATACATGCTCAGTATGATGTCACCATTGGTAGCAGCTACCGGTTTACGCTGTAATTTAGACACAATTTCACTCTTATTGTATGGACCCTACTTTAAGTGATGGTAGCATTCTTTGTGCTAAATTTTCTGATGGTCCTTTCTTTTACTTGGTGGAGTTGGAATATTTTTCTCATTCTTGTTTTTGTTTGGGGTTTTTTGTTTTCTTTTGGTTTTTTCTCTTTTCTCTTTTTTTTTTTTTTTTTTTTACTGGCCAATGGTGTCTTTCTCTGACAGTACCGACTTCAATTTCAACTTTATTAGGAGTCCAGTATTTTGTACCACATTATGACAACTTGTTATTCTTGTGGTGTAAATAAAAAGAAAAAGTTAATTATAGTACCACCTTGGTTTCTGTTGCTGATCTTCTTTTCATATGGTGGCTTGGGTATATGATGTGGTATTTTATCTGCTTTAAACGAAATGGTTTCTTGGTGTTGTGGAAGGGGGTCTCGGCACCAAAGCAGCTTTTTGGTCAAAAGATACCCATGCGTATGTCAGGATGTCCATGGCAGAAAAATTGCTAGAGCTTCTGCCTGGTTTTCTTGTTGCTCCAAGATCCATGTTGATGGGTGCCTGCATGTAAGGATTGTAGAATAATAAAAAAATCCCACTGAAATTGAATTTCCAGCAAGAAGCCCATGAGAACAGCTGAATTTCCCCCAAAAGCCACCAGCGAGTGAAAACCAGGAAAATCAATGGAGGGAAGAACTGACATTTTGTGTCTGGCTCTGTTCTGCCTTGTGGCGTTATTAGTGCTTTATTTTGCTATAGCTGGAGCGCTTCGAAGACAGTGGGGAATGGATCTATCCGATCTCAAGATCATTCTGTAGGGAGCAAGACATGAATCCCAGAGCTCCTTGTTGCCATTTCACACAGTGCCTGTATCCAAAGGGCTGTGGCATGTCCCCCCTCCAGCAGACGTCCTTCACCTCCAGGATAAGTCCCATTTCCATCCCTGGTTGTCCAGTTCTGCTCTGCCCAGCTGTGCAGGCTGGGCTGGATGCTCTCCCACAAATCCACAGATCAGGTTTGCACCCCGTCTGAGCAGATCTTCTGCACTTGCCCACATTGTCCATGGCTCAGAAGAGGTTCTCAGTGTTGCCCTCAAGTTCAGATGGGTGAAGCAGATCCACCCTTTTTCGTTCATTGTCTCTTGCAGATGTGGTTTCCCTCTATTTAGCCTCCGTATCATCCCACTTGTCCCTGGAGCCCACTGAACCATCTAAAATCAAGCTTCTCCATCTATATCAACTGGAAGTGTCCTCTAATTGCATGGCAACCAGCTATGCTTCAGTTCTGATAGCCTTTTGCTGTCTCCCTCCTGGATGGAGAAGTGCTTGGGGCTCACATTTAAGCTAAGGCTTGTGTACCTCTGCGGAGTGGACTGACCTATCACATGGGAAATGCTGCAGAGCAACCCTGGCATGAAAGAGAACAAGCCTGATGCCATCTGCCCTGGAGAGCAGCCTTCAGCTTAGTGTTCCAGCCTGTGAGTAGTTTATGAAACAGGGAAGAGCAATCAAAGACAGTCTAGGGACCCACTCATGGCTTCAGCAACTGTTACACCATTGGCAAAACCTAAGCAATTAGCCAAGGAGAAAAACACCTTTCCTTCTACAAGCCTGGATGCTCGCTTCTTGCTCATGTGGGAATGAGCCTGCCACACTCGGGGATCATCTCCATGGGTATTGCGTTAGCCTGTCCGCTCAGCATAGCAGTGCGAGGGGCTGGGGAGTCTGCTGGGCCGTACAGATGGTAGAAATGGTGGGTTGATGTTCATGGTCTCTGTAGGGCACCTCGTGGAAGGTGTAGGGGAGACCACACATGAAAAAATTGCCATCTTGGGAGCATCGTAATTCCCTCATCGGCAAAGCATCGCTGCCGCTCCATATGCTAGCTGCAGTCCTCCACACATGTGGGGAGCAATGTCCACCAAGGTGCTCTTGAGGAGCGGAGGCTCGGACTTGGGCAGGATGGCCAGGGTGAGGGTGCAAACACACGGTGGGTCCGTGGCACGCAGGGACAAGGCTGTCCAGGTGCATGCACCTCTTCTCTTGGGGAAGGAGGCAAAGTTGCTCATGGCCAAAGCCTGCCTAAGCCATTGTGCTTAAAGATGGCAAGAGGACCAGAGCGGTGGTCCTGTGCAATGTCCAGCTCATGTGCGTAAGCCTGCATCCCTGCCCACAGCAGCAACAGTGGCATCACCCCACAGGACAGCGAACGTCACCTGTTGCTTCAGCTGTAGCCTGGGAAGGGCTGAGCGGGCAGAGCCTATATTTGCAGGTAGGGTGACGGCCCTGGCATGGGGCTTGCTTTGGGACCACAAGCGACGTGGGGGTGGCAGCTAGCTGTAACGTGTGCCAGCATAGCTGGGAGAGTGGCTGCAGCTCCTTCGAGAGCAGGCATGGGCACTTTTCTGGGCAGAAGGTTGGGAAGGGTCTTCCAGGAGCTGGGGGGAGTTCATGTACTGGTGTGAAATCCTACCCACTGGGCAATCCAGCCCAGCTCTTGCAGCCTTGAGGTGGAGGGTTTGTTTTAAATATGGTTTCAGTCTCTGTGCAGTGCATTTGTCAGAGGCTGCTAATCCTTTAAGAAGCCGCAGGTCTTGCTCTGTGAAGCCAAATGTGCATTTCAGGCTCTGATAAATATTCATTGCTGAGTAGTGGTTTTGAGACCCCATGAATTAGTATGATGGAGGGAGGCTGTTTAAAAGTGCTGGGCTGTATCTTTTGGAGGGCAGCCTGTGACAGGACTTCCTTTGGTATCCCCTGGACCGCTAGAGGTATCTGATCTGTGTCTGCAACAATACTTTTTCCTTCTTCAAGTCCACTGGTTAAAACCTGCTGGTCCAGCCCCAGGCATGCAGCTTGCTGGGTAGCAGGACCTGGCCTGTGAGTGTTGACGTGTCAGGCCTGCAAACGCATCTGTGGTCCAGAACTGCCTTAATCTTGCCTGAAATGCTCTGGGCTCGCTGCTCACCATGAGCACGTGGATGTAAACCTGACACGATGCGGCGGGGAGGGTTAAATTCAACGGTGTGGCATTCATGCTGGGGTCTCAGCATGAAATAATATATTTCAATAACTGCTGCTTTAGCCATGGAAATTTTTATGGCCAGAAATCTGTTAATCCTAAAGAAAATAATGTTGCACTGCAATGAATGTGCCCCAACCTCTGTGAGGTGGTGGTTCCCTCACGGTTCCTCCAATGGGTGCCCATGGCTGGAGGCAAGGGGTGGATGCCCAGCCAGGCACCGGGGAGAGTGCTGCTCTGCACCCTTCCCAAGGCTCTTCCAGGGTTAGATGGGTTTTTTCTTCTTTTTTTTTAATTTGTTTTTTTAAAGGAGAAAGAGGCTGTTTCTCACACTGGGCAACAAGTCAAGGCTTTGTCCTTTAAATGAATGTCTCCGTAGCAATGGGAATGCTGCAGAGGAAAGAACAGGGTCTGGTATTAAATATACAGCCCGAGCGCACAGGGGGCAAGAGTTCAGCCTGTGCCAGCAAAACGTCCTGCTTTTATGGTGGGGCTTGGATCTGTGCTGAGTGGAAACTCTCCTAAGGCGGGTGCATGGTTGATCTCTTACAGGCTGCTCTGAAGATCACTGAGGGTGTTAGGAACTCATTTGTTCCCCCTGCCCGGATGTTATGGGCAAAAATGTGGGTGGAATCTGCAAAGCTGCCCTGGAGCGTCATTTGATTTTCTCCAGGGGAGCCAGGAGTGGTTTTGCTGCTCACAGGAGGGCAGGTAGCTGTAAGCAAAAGGCTGCCGCTGCCCTCCCTGGGCTCCCCAACTCCGGGCAGAGGTTCTGGTGGGTGACCTGCAGTGCCCGGGGCTCCCCTGGGGGCTGCGCAATGAGCCTGGCTCTGAAAGCTGTTTAATCTCTCGTGGTCCTTTTCTAAGAATCCCAACTGATCTTTTCCAGGTAAAGTTCAGCTTAGGGCTTTCTGCTGCAAAAGCAACTGTTGCTAAGGAAGGAGGAATTATTAGCGAAACTCAGTGAGTGGGAATTGAAATGCACTTGCCTTTAAGTAGTAACGGCTTTAGGGAAACCAGAGATTTGGCGATAATGGTGCTGGAAAAAATAACGTGTGCTAAAAGCCAGGTGCTCAGGGACATTGGTGCCCTTGCAGCAAGGGGACAGTACCAGGTGCTCTGGGACATTGCAAGGGGATTGGGACCTGAGCTCAAGTTCCCAGCAGGGAGAGGCTGGGAGGTGTTTCACACTGTTTCCCCTGGAGCAAAATGTTGTGATACCTGAAGAAAAGGTGCAATAACATGGTCGGGTCTGGGAATTTAAGAGCTTTCTGCCTGAGTTTGGGAGGAAAGGATAAAGCCTAGCCAAAGCAGCAGAAATCTGCTCCTGTGGGTGTGATGGGCATGATTTCCTCAACTTTAAGGGAAAGCAACTATCATCTCACATCCTATGTTGGTATAATCACAGTAATGCATAAGTGGGAGGGCATGAATAGCCATTTTCAACAGTCTCATCCCCAGATAGGTGGGATTTTGGCAAAAGGATGTGCTTCAGGCCACCCAGGTAAATAGTGGGAGGAAAAGAGTGGTAGATTAAAAAAACACAAGCAAACCCAAGCAGGACCAGCCAACCATGCTGGCTGGTGCTTGAAGCTGATGCTCTTTTGTCCTGTTTGCAGACAGCAGTGACCCACGCAAGATCCGTCAACAGCAAATCTGGCTGCAAAGAAACATGAGGTATGAAAGGAATTTAACTCAAGAGATTCTAAAAGCTGAATCAAGGGCTGTAGATGTGCTGTAGGAACACAAGACAAAGTCTTGAAGGAAAATATCCAGAGACCCCACAGTAACTCTGCCAAGACAGACTTTCAAATGCCAATGAGTCCCTGCTCCCAGGTGGAGCAAGTACAGCCAGTGTGCAGAAAGTTAATTCAGAGACTCTGGAAAGCCTGGTGTGGGCTGAATGAGTACGTAGTGTAGATGCAGAGCAACGAGGTGGAGCCATTTTGTGTACGAATTAGCAATTGCCCTCACAGTCTGCCATGGGGTGTGGCTGTAACAACGCATGTGTTTGAATGAAGATGCCCATCGCCAGGAGAAGAGAGGTTCAAGAGGAAAAGAAATGCCTTGCAGAGTGTGCCTGCAAACAAGACTTAGTCAAGTTGTCCAGTGATAGGCGACAGATTGACAGTCAATAACACTAGGCATTTTCCAAGGGAACCCCAAAGGTTGATGGCATCTGCTGCTAAGACTGTACAATGGAATGTACTGGTGGCTGCAGGTCTGACTGAAGCTGTGAACAACCTAATGTGAGTCCTAGATGTGCCTGGTGAGGGCAGGTCAGGCTCTCCAACCTGCAGGCAGTACAGCTGGTTCAGGGGCCTACAGATGTTAAATCATGTTGTGGTGGCTTGACCTTGGGTGGCAGCTAAGCCCCTACCCAGCTGCTCAATTACTCCCCCACGGCAGGATGGGGGACAAGTGGAAGGGTACAAGTGAGAAAACTCATGGATCAAAATAAAGGCAGTTTAATAAGTGAAAGGCCCAGCAGGGTTCAAGCTGCAAAGGCTTGACTAAAGAGTGTTGCAAAGCAGAAGGAAGGAAAAGCTGGGGAAAGCAATGGCAAGCCATTCCTAAATGGAAAGCTGTTCCTGTGGGAGCTGCTCAGGGAACAGCAATGGGGAGCAAATCTCTGAAGGTGCATGAAAACCAGGTCTCCTCAGTAATGCTGTTCACAGGATAATAATGCTGTGCAATGCTGTTCACAGGATAATAGGGAATATATTTTAATAATTGTGAAAGTGATAAAAACACAATTCTGTAGGTTCTGTGGAAGTCACAGTCTGCCTTTTTTACAACAGCATAATTTAGCAAAAACAGTTCCTGCTGAGGATTGAGAATATATTCATATTACATGGCTGTGCAAATAGCGTCTCACAGGCTGCGCTAATGAAAGGCTTCAGCAGGGACGAAGCACATCTAGAAGAACTAATTACAGGCTCTGAGAAAAAGGGATCATCTCTGTGTTTGCTGAGGGGCTTATTGGGTTGGACCATGGGATTTCTGTGTGATTATAAGGATGTGGAAATCTGGGAAGCCACCTGGGATATGATTACACAGGGCTTGGATTTGTTTCTTGAACTCTTTTAACATTACCCAAACCTGAGAGTGCCCAGGAAACCAGGGACTGGAGCAGAAGCAACCGGTGCTTTGCCAGGAGACCCTCAAACCCTCTACAGCTGCAGACATGGGACCAGCTTCACCTCTGGGACCAGCTTGAGGGTGGCACAGGAGTCAAGAGCAGCAGCAGTCCATGAGGGGGGCTGCTGCGTGGTGGGCAGGCATCATCCCTGCGGGTCCCTTAATGCTGGGCAGCAGCACGCTGCTGTTATGTGCTTTGCTTTCTGAGCTCAGAAAGGGACCATGAGCCTCTCTGGGAGAGCCATGGGGTTTTGTTCAAGGCAGTGGGAATGGCAGGGGTCTGCTCTCCATCACCTCATCACCTGCACGGGGAGCTGGTCCCCGAGCATCCTGCATATCCCCAGCCTGATGCAACAGGGCAGCAGCTGCAGCTGCCCACTACTCCAGCTCCTGAAGGAGTGGGCAGCACAGTGCATGCTTCCAGCTTAAAACAGATTTTTATCTCTGAAAGGGAAACAGATGGGGCTGGAAACGAAGTGGGGCCGGGAGGCTGAGCACAGGGAGGAGCAGGGCTGCCCACAATGCCGGCAATGAGGCCCTGGTCTTCTTGGCTGACGGCAGCAGCTCAGAGCTGCCCTCCTGGCTAAGGCATTGCTTGTGCTTTGCATCTTCCAGCCTGGGGACAAGCCTCCATGCAAGAAACATCTCTGCTATTCAGGATGGGGGGGGGGGGGGGGTGGGGGGAC
>JANZLQ010000001.1:11065825-11103120 GCA_026212715.1 Elanus axillaris
GGTGGGGGTACTGCGACAATGCACCAGGTGTCTTCTGGATGTCCACTAGGTAAAAGTGAACCTCCCTTCCCCACATTTAAAGCACATTAAATGCTTCAGCAGCAATAACAAGATGTAATGGGCTCAATCCTGAGAAAAGGTGGAGGCACAGGTGGCTCCCCTATTGCAGGACCTCTTTACCTTGCCTACTCTGAAGGGAGTGTATGGGGGTTTAAACACAACCACCCCCAAGAGCTCACTCCTGCATGGTGTACACGGCAGCAGTGCGGAAAACGTTGCTTCCTGTACAGGGCTGATCACACAGAGCATTGGTGTACGCCAGCCACAGATAGGTGCCTTTTATCTGCTTTATTATGGGCCCTTTGAGCCATTTTCATCTATTTTTCATTAATTCATTCCCCTACCCCAAGGGGGAAAGATTTGGAATCTACAAATTCAATGCAATTTAAAAAAAAAACAAGGGGGTTTCCTGTATTTAGGAGTATGTGGGTATGGACAGCATCACACATTTGTATTTGTTCTTTATCAAGGCACAACTATCAAATGGTCAACAGTTTCAGAGGGCCTGCAGGAAAGAGAGACCTGTTGCTCATTAAATCAGGAGGGAACAGGGAGCAACTGCTGTGCTTTAAAGGCGATTAAAACCCCAGAGTCTTCAAGAAAGCTTTCAAAATTTCACTCTTCATTTACTTGTTTTAGTTTGAAGGAGAAAAAAGGAAAAAAAAAAAATCCCTCCTTCCCCACTGCATAGAGCAATTTCTGAAATCCTCCCCAATCCCCATGAATAATACAGCTAGAGCAAGCTTAGCAACCACCTTTTAGCCGGCTGGGTTCATTCAGTGGTGAGCAACAGGAATTTCTGGAGCCTATTTATCCAGGAGGTGGGTCTCGGCACTGATGAGGGTCCTTGCTTGGCCTCCAAGCCAAGCCCGGCCTTGGTACAGCTGCGTTGGGTCTGGTCGCAAACTGTTTTCTGCTGCGCTCCGGGAGAAGGAAGATTGTGACCAAAGGGGATAAAATACATCTTTGGGAAAGAAAGGTGGAGGGAACTTTTTTCCATGTAAGGGAGGAAAGTTGAAGCGGAAATGGTGGAAAAGCTCCGCTGGGAGCCCCAGGCATGTCCCAAGCCTATCGATAACCCTGCCAAGTCTGGGGAGCACCAGGCAAACGCTGGTGCAGCCAAGAGGAGAGGGTCTGCAAAGCCTCGCCCCGGCTCTTTTCAGCCTGGGTGCCATGGGGATGTCTGCAGGCTGGGGGCAGCCAGATCCCCAGCCCCACCTCCAAGGGACGCAGCTTGGGAGGAGGAGGAGCGCATGAAGCTGCCGAATATCTGCAAGCTCAAACCACAGAGTGGCTTCCCATAGCTCTGGCTGGAACCTGATCAGGGCTGCTTGGTTTCCTCTGAGCTGATTGATGATGGCTTCTAATACGTTGATATACTTTTCCCATTTTAGGGGATGGTTGATGCTTAGCATGTGGTTGGTGAAATGGCTCTGTGTTCAGCAGTGTAACAAATTGCCTTGGCCAGGTTTATCTATTGGGCTTCATTAGGGACCTCTGTTGCGCCAGATTCTGGGGGTGCTGAAAATGAGACTTGAATTGAGTTATTCCTTGCGGGTTGCAGGCTAATTCTTCTTTCATCTAAAGCCTTTTCATATTTGACCTCTCTCCCCCTTATCTGCGACGGGTAATTTGATTTGCACTGTTATTTCAAAACAATTTCTTTTGGTTCCCTTTGTGAGTCAAGAAAGGCAGGACTTACAGCTTAAGTATCACAGGCTGCTTCCAAGCTCTGTTTTGAAGAGGCTTGGAGGGGGAGGAAGGAAGAGCAATCCAACCAGAGCGGTAAAGTATCTGCAGATTTCATTAGGGCTCCTCCGAAGCACATCTCAGGCTCACTCTGTGAGAGCTGGCACGGAGGCGCAATGGATCACGCCATGGGCTGTCAGAGCCCTTGTTCCTAAGGATCCCGGCTCAATGTGCTGGTGCTGCTGGTCTGTTTAGCAATTTATTCCTGGTGCAGCGCCATACAGCTCCTCTAGTTAAACTGCGCTGGCATTTGTTTCTGGAGGGAGGAAAATAACACACAAACATGCAACTTTGCAGCTCCCAACCTCCCCTTAGTCGAAAAACACGGCGCCTTGATTTTTGTCTTGGGGTCCGACATAGCTGGTTTTCTGAGTTCATTGGCAGGGCAGCCAGCAGCTAGCTTGCACAGCCCTCACTGAAGGGGAGCTGGCACTGCCAGCCGGGTGGTCGAAGTGGCATTGGCATGTGCTGTGCAGTCTGGGTGGAGGCTGAGCAAAGCCCACACCAAAAACCTGAGGGCCACCCTGTTGGCATGGAGATGCTGGAAAGACGTCGCTGAGAGCAAATGACTTCCCAATAACAGGCAGATGTCCTGCCTAAAATCTCAAATTTAGAGTAATTACCAACAAAAATGGCACGCTGACCATCACCTGCAGGTTGCAGGAGAGGTAAAGATCGGTATTATCCCTGCAGCGTTGAGCCTTATCCTCCAGAGCAGAGACAAACTTCATGGGCAGCTTGCAGAAGCTGGGGAGAGGGATGGTGTTGAAGGCAGTAGGACACCTCTGGAGATGACCAAGTGAGGCAGTTTTTGCTCTTTTCCCTTCACCCTGTCTGAAAGAAGTTTTGCCTGTTTTGTCCTCAGCTTTGGGACCTTGGGGAATTGGAGTTTCAGCAGAGCAGCTCAAATGCCAAAGAGAGGAAATTAAAAATCACTGCAAAAATGCTGTGAAAAATGCATTGGCTGACAGTGCTAAATGGCAGCTCTCAAAACAAGAATATCTTTCTTGAGAAACTTAAAAATAATCTCCCAGTTTTGTTTTGTTTGGGTTTTTCTTCTTGGGTAAAATTAAAGAAGTTATTTCAAACTAACACTATATTTTGGCTCATTGCTGGAAGTCAAGTGGGATAGGAAAATGAGTGTTGACTGCCACCAAAACCGTCTGTTGGCTTGAGCAGCCTCGCACTTGCCCTGCTGGATGGTTGGTGAGACCCAGCGTATGGTTCACGTGCTTTTTGAATTTTTAGTTGAATTTTCTTCTTTTCCAGACAACTTGGATTTCACTTGGAACCTGTCTGGTAGGATTTGGCTTCCAGCCTGCTTGGAGCCGGGGCCCATGGAGATTAATGACATGGAAAATGAGGAACGCTGACTGTAAAACTCTGAAATTGTGGGAAAAAGGCAGCTTAGAGCCAGCCTCGGGTGAGAAGGTGTGCAACTTGTTCAGGAATGGTGTTTGGAGAGGCAAAGGCTCCAGCAGCTCTTTCGGGGTAACAGCCTTGTATTTAACAAAAGCATCTTAAAAAAAAGTCTGACAACTGCTCTCATGAAAAAGCTGAAGTGCCTCAAGCACAGCAAGTCCTTTTCTTCCCCTCCTAAAGGGTGTGATCCAGGTTTCCGCTGTCAAGAACGTGTTCACAAAAATACAGGACAGCATGGGCTGTGGCAGGGGATCAGCCAGAAATGCAGGTCTCTGATTTACCCTCCTGCTTCCGAGAGGGCATGTCCCTGTCCTGTTCCTCAGCTTTCTTGCCTTTCCCCTGCATTACAAGAGCTATGAGAAGCATACTTCATCACCTCCGGAGGGTTTTCCAGTGGTACCAAAGCTCAGGACTGCAGACATGCTGCTTCTCTTTGGGATGCTGAAAATCTCCAGTCTGATGCATTCAAGGTTGAACTGGTGATGGGATGGAGGTCCTCCTGCCAGTCTGGACTGGCAGGGAAGTCAGGCTCTTTGGGGTATCTCAAGGAGCAGGATGCAGGCATGGCCTGGCCACGTTGCCTCAGCAGAGGAAGAGGGATACTGGCAGTGGCCATTCCTCCTGGGTAAGGGAGTCCTTCCAGACTGGGTCCATCGGATCTCCCAGATGGAAGCAAGGAAAGTGGGTCATTTCCTGGCATAGAAAAAAACACAAAAATTCATCTCCGAATCACCTCTTGTGTAATGCTGATAGGAAAATGTTAGCAGGCAGGGCTGGAAAATACCAGCCAGTAAGATTTCCTCTAACACCAGTCATGGGAAACCAGTGCTTTATGAAGCCACTGCCATGTAGCAATGATGCCAGCATTGCTTTTCCTTGAGAGCTAAAAGAGGAAGACTGCTGAAATTCAGGTTCAATAACCTACTTTTGTCCAGACAGCCTGCTCTCCAATGAGAAAGTCCGGTGGGTAAAATGTGCATTACTCCAGCACGCAGGTATGGTTAAATCTGGGCAGGGGAGAGGAAACCCATGAGTATTACACCTGAGATTTTCCATGAGCCTCTGGGTCATATGAAAAAGAGCTACATGAGACCATCTGGACCTCCCTGTGCCCTGGGGTAGGGTAGGAGCTACCCCACACACCTGGCCTCATGTCCCTGCCTGCGTGCGCATGGGCTTCACCTTCTCCCAGATTTTGACTGCCTTCCTTACAGAACAGCAATTCTCAGTTATAAAATAGGGTGACCTACAGAAAGAACCCAGGAAACCCTCAGTTAGTGGGGGTGGGATGTTCCTTTACAGGCTGCACCCAGAATTAGCATCTTAAAACCTTCAGCGGGAGTGATCCCTGCACCACCAGTCTCCTGCCAAACTTCTAGTTAAACAAGAGAAGAGAGCCCTTCATAAGTAGCAGTGCTAGGAGCCTTTATTCATTACAAAATTCACCTAGAAACACATTTTAGGGCTTCTTTGCCTAAAAGAAGGGGCTTAGTCACCTCTTACTGCAGCAGGACAGCTTGGCCATGGCCACGCTTTATGCAGAGGGATGCAAACAACGCAACCGAGACCATCCTTGGACACCTGCCACTGGGCCTGGCAGCCTGGTGCCATCCAGACAAAGCAGCACCACTGTACAGGTGAATTTTAATCTGTAGGACGTGGTTATTTTCTGAACTCCTGGTCTGGACAGTTGCTTCTCCAAAAGTAATTGCAGCTTCAAGGGAAATGTGTTTGCAAAGGAAGGAAGATTTGAGAGGTGGGTGCAGCAAAGCTGAAGGGGGGAATACATGGTTTGGACATGGGATGAGGGAAAAAGTGATTTACACCTGTTTGTGTTTGCCTTTCTCCTATGAGACAGGTGAAATGGGACTGCAAAGCCATGTGGCTGAGCCGGAGATGAAGGAGCACCAGTGCCACAGCTCAGGCTGTGCAACACACACCTGCTTGAAGGCATTTTGTCACTTTGTGCCCAGGGGTTTTAGTGCTTGTTGTCTGTCCAGGGCAGCTGTGTCCTCCAAGACCTCCTTCTCCCTGTGTTCCCATGCCATAATCCCAATGGAAAGAGAAAAAAATTATTTCTCCCCCTCTCTTCCCAGAAGCATGCACAGCTCCGAGCGCAGGCAGTGGTGGTGGGGAGGAAGACCAGATCTGGTACAGAGCAAATGACTTTTCATTTTTCTGTTGCAGTTTCATTTCTCCAAGGTCCCTGTCGCTGCCAGTCCCCAGCACAGAGGCTGTTGGCTGTCCCTTCTGCAGTGCAAACATAGACCCATCCCTGGGAGGAGAGAGAGGTACATGATAATGGTAAATCTCCCATCTGTGTTTCTCAGCATCCTGCCTTGAGCTGGGATGGTGGACATAGGCATGAGATAAAGCAGCACGGTAGAAGCTTGGAGACCAGTGATTTAGGATGCTGGTGCACATCCTTTTCTGATCATGACCCTGTGAAGGCGGTCCATGCCTGCAGTGGGGGAGGAGGGACAGGACCATTAAGTCCAAACCACCCACCTCTCCTTTTCAGCCCATTAATTCAGCTTGATTGAATTAGCATTCCCTGGCTGGAATCGGGTGCAGGCAGGCTGCTGCAAGGTTCAGTGGTCCTGTGGTGCAGGCAGGGGGCTGCACATCTGCCACAACCCCCCTGACACCTACGGAAAGCAGCACCACGGAGCATCCCCACCCTGGAGGGGATAGGTGTGGGGTTTAGCCCTTCAGTTATTTTCTTTAAGCCAACTCGGGCAAACAGTAAAAAAACTGGTGAGTAGGGAAGATGAGGATGAATGGGGAAGATGGGGATCACCTGGAAAGAAGAAAAAAATAGATATGTATTTTTGTGTGTATATATATATATGTATATTTTATATATATAAAATTCTGACCCAGCCCTGAACTTTTCTGGCAGGGAAGCAAAATTCATGAGGAAATATAGCACAGCCTGCAATTCCTCATTGTATCAGTGGGAGCGACGTTACTGGGGTCAGTAAATCTGCCAGATGGCAATGGGGGGATTAGGTGGGAAGGTGGGACCCACAGGAGGGTGTTGTGTCTCCCCTCCCCCAGCTCCTGCTCCACCCCCACCTTCTTTGTTAAGAAATGTTAATCATCCCGGCTCCCAAAGTGTTCTCGGAGGTTTGTTTATAATAAAATCTTTATGGTGCTTAGAGGTTTGGGTTTTTTTCCTTTCCCTCTCTACATTGCAAGATGGTTGCGTGCAAGGCTTGGGAGGGATGGCAGCTCAAAGCAGATATCCCATAGGTATCTCTGGGGTCTCTCCAGCCACAGGAGACTTGAGGTGAGGAAAATCCAGCAGCACTACAGGCACCTGGTGTGATCATATGGACTAAAATTTGCACTGGCATGAGGCTGTGGTTCCCTGTTTGTTAATAGGAACTCATGGTGCAGCGTGCATGATGTGGTATCACATGGCAGCATCAATGTGACTGGGATGAGATAACTGTGGGCTACCTCCGCCCACATTGATTTTGAGCATCCTGCAAGCCCTTGGTGGGCTCCAGTTTGCTCATCGGGTGGCTTTTGCCGTGCTGGGGTAAGCTGGGCTGGGCTTAGGCTGCAGCCAGCCCCCACCCCCGCACGCCCTAAGGCTGCCCATCCATCTGCTAGAGCATTTTCAAGAAACTTTCAGAAATTTAATCTTTCCGAGATCGCTGCCCTCTTTTAGGTTAGTCTGCAAACAAGGCATGGGCTCAGAAGTTATCTGGAGGGCAGGGGAAAGGAAACAACCAGACAGATACATGCCTTGTTAATCCCAAAAGCCTCATGTGCTTAAGTAACCAGACCAAGGCTGCCAGGTTAGGGTCAGTCCCAGCTGGGTGTTGGCTGCCCCGTGCTTTGCAATACTTCTGACACATCAAGGAAAAGCCTTCTCAACAAATGCATCAACAAACAGAGCAAAATAAAAGATGAAAAAAAAAAAATCAAGTGACTGGCAGAGAACCCAACTGGCTCCTTCATCCCCGAGTTTGTTTATTTTCTGTAGTTATCGAGGTCATCTTCGCTGCTCCATCGTTCCAGGAAAAACCACGGTGCGGTCCTCCATCCCCAACCTTCCTCTTGCTTTCCCTTCAGCCTCCGTTTCCTCCTTTCCCTCGCCAGCATCCCGTGCGAGCAGTGAAGGATGGACTGTTTCTCTGGAGGGGAGGAGGAAAAAAGTTCTTCCCCCAGGCCCCACTGTGATTTCTTGCTAGTGTTTACAGGATTCATCCTGGCAAAAAGCAAACAGGCGGGGGCTGTGCCAAGGTATGATATCACGGGGCTGATGGACTCCAGAGCTGCTTGGACAGATCAGGGAGAGATAAAAGGGGAAAACTGTCTGATTAGATGGGAGTCCCAGCCAATCACTTTGAGAAGATATATGGAGTAATTGGGGGGGGGTGTAATAAATGCTGCTGTCCGGAAGGGCAATGCTTTGAGCTACCATAACCAAGCTGGACCTCTTCAGAGCCTGCTGAATTGCACTACAGGGTATATGTTTCAATGACCCAACAGGGATGCATGCACAGGAGCAAAATATTGACCCATTTGGTATTGATAAAGGCAAACAACTTGTTGCTCAGCTGCAGAGCTCCCTGCTTTCTGACATGACTCTCGATAAAAGCTTTCCTCCATGGGGGGGACTTGTAAAGCAGGGGAGCACGGCAGGGCTTGTGTGCAAAAGCCAAGCATGAACTCTTGCTTTCCTTGCAGCTGCCTTTCCCAGGAGGCCACAGCAGTTCCTCAATGCCTGTGTTAGCAAGGAGAGCATGCTGGGGCAGAGAAGCAGTGGCAGGGATGTACAAGCACAGTGTTTTCTGGGAAGTGGCATCCCAGACCAAAAGGTGTTTTTCTGAAAAAATACCCTGAAAAGGAGTTTCACTGCATTGCCCCTTCATCCAGCCAGCATGTCTCTGCTTCTGCTGGGTCGGTGGTGCAAAGAGCCTGCTCCCAGGAGAACCCCATTTCCCAGTGCCACAGAAATACTAATTAATAATATTAATTGGATAGGTCTCCCTCCTTATCATATTTCTGCAATTGAATTATTCAACTTGTTTTGTGTTTTAATATCATAGTGCATTAATAATTGCTTCATTGTGGGTTGGGGACTCAAGTCAGTAAAAAGTAGCTTCCCAACAGCAAAACCAGAAATATTCTTTGTGTCACAGGATTGGTGCTATATGGCCTGTATATAATGTACATCTCCTCTGTCCCCAGCATTTCCCAATGACTTGTGTGTTGTGCTCTAAGAGGAATGCTTGGGCTGGCTCGGACACACAGAGACACACACTAAATTATTTGGAGAGGAAAAAAAAAAAGCTACCTCAAGGACTTCCAGACTGAAAAAAAATGTTCAACACTTTCTTCCAGTTTTCTCCACATGGAAATTTGCTCTAGTCAACACAGGCCTTTTAGTTGAGGTTTGTTTGAACTTTTTTTTATTAATTTATTTTTATGATGCCAACAGGAAAAGGAGAAGCCCTAGTGCCCAACGTCTGCCTAGGTGAATACATAGGACAAGACCTTGCTTGCTGAGTCCCACAGTGAGAAGAGAGCTTGGATGACCTTGTGGCTTTATGTCATCTCTGATGAGGGACCACGGAGACATAGGATCCTGGTGAACCCAAAACTGACCACAGTGAACTAATCAAAACATACGTTATAGCCCATGTATCTGTCCAGAAGTGTTTCAACCAGCCATCCATGATACATTTGCAGCACTGATTTTTCAGAGCCTGTAATTACTGAACAAGGTAAGTCCAGCCTGGTTTCATCATCCAGCTTTGTTTGCCACCATACCCCAAAGGCTGCTCGAGGGCATTGCAGCTGACCCAAGGGTGGCCTATGAGGTGCAATAATGTCTTATATGATGGGCTTTTGCACTGGGTTTTAATTTATTTGCTGCCACTGAAGATTTCTCACAGGACCATCCTAGCTGAGAGCACAGCCCCATTGGCCCATTGCAGGGGGTTCAGGCCAGGATGGTGGGCAGAGGCAACCTGTGCTACAAAGCATTCAAAAGAGAGGAGAAACACATGGGAACGTAAGCCCTCTCCTCCTCAATTTGCAGGTGGGGAGCTACCATGGAGGTGCATCAGTGGCAGGATGGGCTTCACCCCAATATAGCTGTGTATTCATCTATTTCCACTCATCCTCCAGGTTCCCTCTTGAAATCAATGGCAGCAAACCAGCACCTCAGAGGGCAATTAGTCATGTCAGGCTTAGGTTGTGACGAAGCAACCTCTCTCCATTAGCTGTGTGACAAATGGCTTAGACACAACCCCATGTTCAGAGGCATGGGCAGACGTGTGGCCGAAACCCCTGCAGTGGAGCTGAAGGGTGCCACCTGAAATGTGCCGTGAGTTACCTCTTGCACATCACAGTTTCTGTTCTTCCTATGTGAAAAAATTTGTGCTTTGCTGTGCTTCCAGGGCATCTGCTTGTCTTACTCTCATTCCTACCCAGAGCCCAGTGTTTTCCGCAAACAAATGGGCATTCAGACCAGCCCAACCCAGGGAATATCACAGTGTGAAGTTAAACTGAGCTATGCTATATTGTAGTGGTTAGAGGATGATATTGCTTAGAGGACAGTACTGTTTATAGAATGATACTGCTTATAGAGTCTAGGCAGCAGAGGCTCAAGGAACTTTACATGATAAATAGCGAAACATCACCAGCTTCAGATGGTTTTGATCTTTTCTCAGCTCTGTGATGATTGATACAATGCAACATGGGTGTGCTTGCATGTATCATTGCAGGCAGTATTATTATGGGCAATCCATAGACAAAACATTCCAGTATGCAATGGGAGTGTTAGTAGGGATTGGGTCAGGCACTAAAGGCATGGGCTCCTACATTCCCTAACACAATAAGGTGATTTGGGTGCTGGAGAAGCACTATAGGCAGCAGGACACTGTCTCCCAGGCCAGATCAGAGGACTGCACTGCTTTTGTGTGGCTCAGTACCCCACATACCAGCATAGCCCCTCTTCCTTGGCATACTTGGGAGTCGCAACAGTGGCCTGAGAAAACATTGATGTCCTTTCTCTGGTAACTCAGACTAATTACTGGGAAATGACTAACTAGGGTTGGACCTGATCCTGTCTCATCAGCACTCTGTCCTGCAGTTGCAATAGCAAGGAGGGAAAACTGGAGAGTGTAGGAAAAGGGAAGGCAGAACAAGCAGCATCTCCGAAAGCCTGGAGGTTTTCCCCTGTGGCTGACTGCCTGCGGGCAGCAGCTCCCCACCGAGAGGAGAACATCAATGCAGGTGTCACTGTGCCTGTGAGGTGTCAACAGCTTTTTGTCTAAGCTCCACCATGCTTAAGGTCTAGGAGAACATCTGACCAATGTGTGCAGGGTGGCCCTTGGCCTTCCTGATACACCACAGTAAGGCAGAGGGACCAGGAGGACATGGGTTTGTGGTGGTGGCCTCTAGCCCACTGGGCCTGTGCCCTGTGGATGCCATTGGACATCACTGGGCAAGGGAGAGCTAACGGACCCAGAAAGGTGGAGATGGCCTCCTGTAGCTCCTGAGTAACCCTTTTCCTGCTGTAGCAACTAGGAAGGCCTAGATGGACCTTTGCAGGGGGTTGTGATTTGCTTTTAAGCATCCTGAAGGGTTTTGTCGGTGGTTTGGTCACAGGGAGAGCCCCCCTACCTCATCTATGGACAGCTTTATGGGAACTTGCAAGTGATCTGCTTTCTGCTTATTTACATTAATGAACTTCAGAGATGATATGGGTTATGGAGATCAAGCCATGCTGACATGCTCCAGGTCAGTACCAGCATCTGCCTTTAGGCAGGTGGCCAGCCTGTGACCTGGAGCCTCCTCTGCCTCAGTGCCCCATGGCTTCTGGATGCTGAAGCAAGAGAGACACCAGCAGTGTGCTGGGGACAGGAGGTGCTGTCCCATAGCATGAATCAGAAAGCAAGGAAGATGTGGGGAGCCCAAAAGTACAACTCCTGTGACATTTCCCAATGGAAAACTCTGCCAAATGGATGTTACCAAATCTTGTTTTCTTAAAACTCTATTTTTCCAAAAGGAAAATGGTTTATTTCATGCTTAGAAGATCTCACAGGTCGTCAGGCAAAATTGTCTGTATATTCTTCACTTAGGAGGAGGTCAGGTGGAGAACACCCAAGGTTTCATCCTCTCATGGGGCTGTGGCAGGTTCCTCCTGCCCAAGATAGTGTTTCCTCCCATCCAGTGGTTGCTCCACTTCCATGGCCTCCCAGAAAACAAAGAGTCTTGCAGAGCAGCTTGATTCTTATCTCCAAAAGTTGCCTGCCCCGGGCTTGCAGTGCAGGATCGCCTGCTTGCAGGGTGTTGCAAGCTCTCTGGAAAGGGGGCCGAGGCATGGGCGATCACATACATTTTGAATTAGGACGCCTTTAACTCCTTCTCATGCTGTCTGGGCTGTCCCGCCTTTGCATTTCATAGCAGTTTCTACAGCTCTCCAGCCTGCGGTTTGGTTAGTTTTCCCTCCCCAAAGAGAGAACCCCAAGGGGCTTCATTCCCCAACCAGCATCACAACACCCCTCTCTAGAGAACAAGCTTGAAATCCCATGTGGCTCCACCATTTTGAAGGTTGCTTCAGCAGCATGCTGATGCCACGGATGATGGGGAAAGCTTCCTCATGTCAATGCTGTGAACTTGGGAGTGTGGTAGATGTCCATACCCTGCCCAGAAGTGCAGAGTTCCCTAACCCACTGACATCTATGTTTCCCAGGAGGACACAATAGGAGGAAATCATCCACTCAACTAGTTACCTTCCACCCCCCTCTAGTGGTTATGGAGCCAGCTGGGTCTGTGGTGGAGTCAGGGAGGCAGATGAGCACAGTGTTGCAGTGTAATGGTTTGTTCATGCCTTGTTTCATCGATAATGCCATCTTAAGGCCACAAGATGGGTTCCTGCTCAGGTCTAGAGAGATGCATATCCATGTGACACATCCCTGCCACTGCCAAGCTGCAGTATGAGCCGCGAGCCAGGATGATGGAGACGGGGGGGGGGGGGCAGGGGGAAGCACACCCTGCAGCTTTCTTTCTTGCTTTCTTTAAAAACAATATAAATAATTTTTTCAAAATTAATTATCTTTTCTCCTTAAAGAAAGAAGCTAAAGAAATGAAACTAAATTGTCTACAAGGCATTAAATCTGTCATCCCCATCCCCCCACCTCTGTCTCAAGCCTGTAAGATTATGGGGTTTCGGTTTTACTCATGGGCTGAACCAATTCGAACATGTGGCCAAAAGCCTGGAGAAGAAAGATGTTGTTAATCTGATGCTCTGGCTTCAGTTTCTGATGCTGTCAGCTTCTTGGAGAGTTAAAAATGAGTAGATGAGAACCGAGCTGATATGGGATAATAAATATCAGGCAAGGACCCCCTTAGTTTCTCTGCTGTCGACCCGAGAGATGTTTCAAAGCTGGTGGTAATCATTGCTGAGCAAACATCTGTGTGTGTGTGTGTGCACGCGTGTGCGTGCATCTTCTTGCTAAATATTTCACGAACGGAGGGGAGGGAGCTCCTCACCATGCAGGAGCCAAGCAGGACACCTGAGGCTTAACATGGAGTCTGTGACTTTGTTTTTCCCTCTGTGACCCATCAGACCTGGACATCGTTCAACCTAGAGCTGGTGGGCTCCACCCATGTCTCTGCAAGTCTATGGCTCCAGCACTTCAGACGGGGTTGGCTTTGAAAGGCTTGGTGACAAGGTGATGGTAGAGGCAGGCTTACATAGCACTCCCTCAGCTCCTGCCCTCTTGCATTTCACCATCTGGAAGAAGGGGTTTTGGGGTGTCAGGGAGGAGAAATATCCCATTTAGGGAAGACCTCACTGACATCTTCCCGAGGGCATCTCTGCTGGGATGGCAGCATCCCTGCCCCCAGGTGATGGGATTAGCACCGAGGGAAACAGCTGCCCTGTCTGCATCGCTGGGGAGATGCTGGGGCAAGCCCAGCCCTGGAGAGGCACCCCACAGCTGGGTACCCCCACATCTCCCCATGCCCCCCATTCTCCTGGCAGGGGGCACCCCTACCAGCCCTCCTTGGGAACAGCCCAGCCAGCACTCCTTCCCCTCAGCCATGCCTGCCCCGACCTTTCTCCCAGCATGGGTCCGGGGACTGTCATGCTTGCCTGAGCGCTGAGATTCTTTTTTTTTTTTTTCCCCTTTGGAAGTTGGGAAGTTTCCAACATGAGTCACTGTCCGCCTCTTCTCCGTAATTAGTGTGCTGGGAGTTGCAAGTATGACTTTGGTGTAGTCTACTAGAATTAATCAAAGTGTATCTTACACATTTAAATACAGTAAAACCATCATCCGGCCAAATCCCTCCTGACTGGCACAGCCGTAGCCCCAGTCCTCTCTCCCTCTGCTCTTTCCTCCTCTTTTTTTTTTTTTTTTTGGGTCTCTTTTATCCTTCCCTTTTAGCACTGTTTCCCACAAATGGCTCATAACCTCTTTTCCCCTTAACTTTGGCAGAGCCCTTCTCAGGGAGGCTTATTTTTTTGTGCAAGTTTTGCAGCCCGTTTCCTTGTGTCCATGCATGTCTCACTGTGGTCGGGTGTTGGGAATTTGGTGCTTTGGGCTTTGTTTGTTTGCTTCACAGGCTTTTGACATCTTAAATAAGAGAACAATTTTACCATTTGACAATAGGAATAAAAACAAGTGACCCGCCCTACTGATTCTTTCAACTCCCTGTTAAAGCCTCTTCATTTTTAATTGATTTCAGGACTGACCAAACTTTTTAAGGATCAAAAAAAAATGTGATTTGGGCATTTTTTCCCTCTCTGTTGGCCATCTTGTTCTATAATAGCTATGTGGGTGGAAGAGCTCTGGTTGCTTTGCTGATATAAGCTGTGTGCATGGTGAAGACCATCTCCAAAGCTCTTCCTGGGGATGCACATTAGCAAAGAAGTCCCCCTCTCCAGCTTGCTCAGACTGGGCTCAGAAGTGGGATGCTCAGTGGTCACTGTGCTGGCATCTTTCAGAGCAGTCTTGAAGCTGAGTGCTCAGACTGGTCTCGGGAGAGGGGAGCCAGATCTGACAGTGGGGCTCACCAAATGAATTTGCTTGACCTCTACCTTGCTGAGGTAAAAACTTAAGGTTTAATACATCGTCTTTACTCCACAATCTGCATTTGAGGGTGATGCTTGTCTGGGGAGATGGGATCAGAGCTGCAGACACCTTAGAGTGGCTCTTGAGCTACCTGCCATCACCAGTCCCCTGTGACAATGAATACCAGAGGGGTAATTTGGCAAACCCAGGGGGCTCTGCAATGGGAATTTTGGCTTAGTGGATAAAAATAAGACCAGAGCCCAGGAGGCTGGGACTGAGGAAGGGCAGGAGATGAAGGGTCCCAGCAGAGGAAAATGTGAGTGCATCCATGGGTGCATGCTCCCTGCCCTGTACAGGCTGGTTAACCTGGGCAGCAGAGCAGCCACCGCAGGCAGCTTCTCCTGAGCTGCCATCACTGCTCTGCTCAGTCTGTGCACTGCACCACGCTTCTCCGACGGGGGGGGGGATTGGTGCGTGCTTCAGAATATGTGGTCCTGCATCTAACATCATGGCAGCCATTTCTAAGGTCCCATAGTGGGGCAAATCATGCATAGTCATTAACTAAACACACTTCTCTGCCTGCTCTCTGTAGCTGGAAAGGACAGGCAAAACTTTGCTATAGTTGCCCAATATTTTGGACTGAAGCACTGACTTCGGAAAGGCAAGGACTGCTTGCAAGAGGGAAGCTACAGTCATCCGTTCCTCATCTCAGACATCTCCTGTGAGAACCACACTCTGCGGGTTAATGGCGTAACTGTTAGAAATGTGTTGAAACAGAACATAGGTTTTCTCTCGTGCAGGGAGTCGTGCTGCTGAGATAAAAGGCATGCTGCAGAAGCGGCTTCATTTGGGGATTTAGCAGTGCAGGTAGGAATGCTGGAAGCTCGGGGTTGGGGGCTGGTCTCCATCCGGTATTTTTCCTTGTAATGATGAAATGTTTCTTTCCTGGAAGTGGAGTGCAGATTCCCTTGTCTTTTGATACCCACAGTGTCTGCTGTAGCTTCAGTTCCTCCTAGATGACTGGCAAGTTCTTAAAGACAGACTTTAGAGCTGGACTTTTGCATTGCCTCTTCATTTACCCAGCTCTGTTTTCACTTCTTGGGATATACATGGATATATGAGCACTGGCTATTCTAGCAGCAAAATTTCAAAAAGTTGAAATACTGATTTGGAATGAACTGAAAAATGAAATATTGGAAATTTCTGGCAAACCAGAATTTTTTAAAAAAGGAAATAAGATACATTCTTTGTCGAGCATGATATTTGAGTCAGCCTGAAATGAAACATTTTACTTGGACACTGACCATTTTATATTGTAAAATTAAAAAAAAAGAACTTTCGAATCAAAGTCATTTCAGAGTTTTCACTTAGAAATACTTGAAATATGCCTTCCTGATTTTTTGCCAGATTTTGGTTTTAAAACCGACCACTCTGTGAAATTTCTGCAAATTGTTGTATTTTTAAAAATATCCATTTAAAAAATATCACCCACCTCGACTTATTTTGGCTTTTTATGGCTTCCCAAAGCCCCAGCCAACAATCCCCAAATAATTAGCTGCTCTGTGCAATCTAGGAGCTGCACATCAGCAAGCCAAATTTCACCTGTAGGTGATTGTCAATAAAGCTGCGGACAGAATCTGAGGGTTCAGGAGTTAATGAAGAGGAAGATGGGTTTTGGCACCAATTTGGGAAAACATCTCAGGCCAGCACAGACCTATAGTGTGTGCTTAGATGCAAGTGTGCGCGTAAGTCCTATTTGGCACATGTTTGAAGTGCTTTCCTGAGTCAAAGCCTTCAGTTTCAACCTCCTAAAAAGTTTTGGCAAACCATGAAATGTGCTTAAAGACGAGAAATGAAAACATGTCGTAGCTGGCAATAACCTTTCAGTTTTGAGGGATGTTCATTTTATAGGTCAAAGACATATGGGAAAAATTCATACATTTCCCAAATAACAATGCATAGCGTTGGGAACAATTTAATCTGAAACAGCAACGTGGGTTTGGGTCATTAATGAATCTTGGATGCAGTCATCCACATGCTGCAAAACCCGGCTGGAACGGGGCGCCAGCTAGCTAAGGGTGGATGCGCCCTGATGGATTGCTGAATGAGATCCTATCTGCACCTACAGGCTGGGGCTGGTGGTCCAACCCAAGACAGCGAGCACAGTGCAAGTGTGGGTTGTCCGGGCGCTCAGGGTTGAGTGCCAACCACCTGCGTGTCCCTCACACCTCGTCCAAGAAGGTCCCCGGCGGCCAGCTCTTCCAGAGCCAAGATCCAGAGCTCCTCCAGAGCCATCCTGGCAGAGACAGTGCGCCTGTGAGTGGGAAGTCACTCTGCTCCAATGCTACAAGCACTCTGCAAAGACCTTGGCAGTGTGAACTCGAGGGGAGCCAAAAACATGACAAGGGTGGACAGGCATAGCATGTGTGTGGGAGGTGCAGAGGTCGATACGGAGACAGGCCTGCCTCCTCCGAAGAGAGGGAGGCTGAGCAGTGCCTGGACAGGGTCCTCACAGACTTCCTCCTCTTCTTGTGGGAACCAAGCTTGTCCCCCCCTTCCTCATCCCAGAAAGAGTGAAGCGGTGAGTTGGGGCAGGTTGCTCTCCATCACAGCGGATGGGGTTTTGGAAGGAGCCTGTCGGAGTTCAGTGCTCTATTCTGCAAGATAATGGGAACATCTGAGCCAGCAGGACTTGGCTTGGGATTTTGACTATACAAAGGAAACCCCAGGCTCATGATTCGTTATCCCCCCTGCTCATCATTTGGCTCCATTTCAGATCCAGCCTGTAAAAGGCGCTGGAAAAATTACATGAAGGAGCTTGATTGCACGTCCACTGCATCAGTTGACCCCAGAGCGACAGGGCCCCATGGACCCTTTATTTTTATCCTGGGCTGGGATTGCTTTTCAGTTTTGCAAGAGAGTTGGAGGTTGGGGACTGTGTGACTTCCAGGACAGGATGCAAGCCCAGAGCAAAGAACCCACCCTTTGCCACTAGCCAAAATCCACAGCCTGATTTTCCTTCAGGTTCACGAGTATGTTTGTGTTGGTAGACCAGACAGTTCTGGAGATCTGGGAGGGGATGATACATGCCTGAGTGTGTTCCAGCCTTGTTTCCAAATGTGAAAGCCTGAGTGAGGTAGAGTGAGTATCACTCGCAGCTCCGTTTCAGCTTCTGAGCACTTCAAGCATGGTGGAGATGTTAATCTCAGCTGCTGCTGCTTTCATTAGGGCATCATCTGGGAAAACTCCCTCTGAAGATCTGTCGGCACTAGGAGATGTTGTAGGGTTGATAAGGTGCAGGTTGCATGTGCTTTTGCTGTTATTTATTCAACCTGCTGGACGAAGCAGCATGGTCCCACCTAAGCCCATTGGTATCACTAGGAGGGAGCTACACTTACACCCTGACTTGGACAACACCAAATAGGTCCTTTTCCCAGCATTCTTCCTCCCACCTCTCCTCCTCCTCCTCTTCATTACAGCTGTATCCACACGATGGCACCAACCCACAGGCACTGTCCTTCACACTGAGCTAGGCTGAGGAGGTGAGAATGACCTGGTGAGGGGAAATTTTCCTTAACAGCCCTGGCCAAGTGGGCTGGAAAAGCAGAGCCAGCTGAGCTGAGTATGACCCCCACCACTTGCGTTGGGTGGGAGATGCACACATTTACTCCTGGTTGGGGGGGGATTTATAGGTGCTGTTGTTGGCAAGTTTATCATTGATTGTGACGGGCAGTTGTTCACGTTAGTTATGTCTCACCAGGGCATAAATAAAACCACTGGGCTATGCAGGGATTGCAGCAACTGCTGAGCAGTCATCCACAACAGTTGGCCAGGTTGACATGGGAAGATGTGCACCCCTAGCCCGAAGCTGTCGTAAGACTTTGGAGGAGTTGAACCCCACAGCTCAGAAATCATCCACTGGTTTTGAACTGTCCTGTTTCAGTGTGGTCTATAGGAGTTGAGACCCAGCTGAAATCCCCAAACATGTTTTTAACTGCGACCCCCCTACTCCCTGTGAGATGTGTATCTGCAGCTGTGGCAGAAAGTGCGTTCAGCTCCAGGAAGGGTCAAGTTGTCACAGTGGGCTTTTCACAAGCAGCTGTGAAAAGCAGCTCCTGTCTTTCAGCAGGATTTGAGCACCCAAATCCCTTAACCTCTTTTGAATTGGCTATCTAAATCACCTCCTCCTTGTGTGGCAGCAGCTGATTCTTTTTCCTGTGCCAGCTGAGCTTTGAAACTTTCCTTGAAACAGAATAGTGCTGTCAGATGAGCAAGCACCAAGAACCACCTCTGAAAAAGTGCAGCAAGAGAGTCCAGGATTTGTAAAGCAATAGTAAGGCTGAACCTTTTGGGAGACTCAGGGCTGTCCACAGCAGTGGAGAGCAGAGGGGCTTTGCAGCAAGTGCCTTTCCTCTCTAGGACATGCGGTTTCCCAAGGAGAAATACAGATGATTTGCACTTTGGCTTGTGCAGTTTGGTTTGCTCTTTGACACTGAGCTTTAGCTGGACTCTAGAGTATGAATGAGTGCAAGCAGCAAAACTTAAAGCCAGCTGCATTTTCTGCTTTTTTCCTTGTTCTCTCTTCAAAGCAAAGCAAGCACGTGCATTTCTGACAATGGGGTTTGGTTTTGCACTTTCCAGCCCCCAGTGTGTCAAACAGGGTGCTGATGCTGTGGGAACATGGGTGGCAGAGCCATTAAAACTGGGCAGCAGGACTGCTGTTCTGGCGAGATACAGCCATGAGGTTTCACATCTCTGCCACCTTTATTTTTCTAGCAGTTCTGACTAGCACTTTGTAAATTGAAGCAAGGGGCAGGATACTGGCCAAAGCTTCCCAAATAGCTTGGGACTCAGGATCATAAGGAAGTGCCCTCTGGTTTGGGGGAATGAAATATCCCTCTTGTTAAAGAGAATGTGAGAGGGGAAAAAGTCAGCTTGGTGGTACTAAATGAAAATTTATGAGCCAAGCTCTTTGAGGAGGAAGGTAGAGGGAGGCGATGGTTTTGTTTAGAAGTGAAATCATTGGCTTCGAGCCTGACCTTTGGCTTCTTCCGACCCCAATACTAATGAAGGGGAAAGGGTCTGGTCGTATAAACATGTCACAGCATGAGGTTCAGTGGGGTGAGATCTGGTTACAGCCCAGCAGAGCTGTACCAGAGGTAGCCGTTCCCAGTCCACGCTGTGCTGTGGTGCTGGGGCCAAACTCCCCCCATCCTGCCTTGAGTGGCTGCCCCTAACAGGGCTGGGGATGTGTGTGCTGCAGCCTCCTTCCAGGGAGCTTTTACTTTTATGTGTCATGCTCTTTCTCACCTAATACTTTAACATCATCCATCGTGGGGAAGGATGGGATGTAGACAGAGGCAACCCCATGCACCATGTTGCACAGGATGGGAGCTGGAGGGTAGGACAGGGACACATCCACCGAGGGCTTAGGTCCCACTCATCCCAGATAGTTGCAGAGGTGTGCAGAGTGAGAGCTCTGCAGATCTGATGGACGTTTTGAGGAATTTCTTGCAAAGGACTAGCAGGAAAGAGCAATTTTTAATAATGTAAAATATCTTCTCACTCCTTTAGTGGGAACACATTGCTCCCGCAGCGTTTGCAACAAAAATGTTGACATTGTTGATTTAATTCTATTTTAATACAGCATTAACAAGTATGGGCTTGTAAAGGCAATGCTGAAGTCCCAGTGCAGAGAAGCAGAGTTTAGCATGAATGAAACTATAACCTGAGAACAACACACAGTATACAGAAAACGGGTCTGCATTGAAGCCTGAATGAGCCACCCATCTCCACACTGAGGTATTCACATGTGGTCCATAAGAGCAGGCAGGTCTTTGCTTACCTTCCTTTCTGTACTGCATGCTAATCCTTTTCTTCCTCTGCACCTCTCCCTTCATGCTTGCTCTTCCTTTTTTGTGGCTGTGGAAGGTAGTGCTCAGTGTTGTTTCTCCAGAAGGGACAAGTCTCACCCCACCTCAGCCCACTGCTATAATGTGAGAAGGTTGGGACTCAAGAACTGATGGGTATTTATTTCTCTGCTGGCTTTTAGGTGGTGCAGGTTCCCCCAGTGCTACTTGTCCTCGGACCCTGAGGAGACAAGGATGCTTTGTGGTGGCAACCAGTGACTGAAGCACAAACCCGAACCCCGGTGTGAGTGAGCCATGGAGCACCAGGCATCCCCAGCTGTTTCAGTGTGCCCAGAGATGCATGGTGGTGGCACAGGGCACGATGCCTGGATGTAGCTGATGGCGATGATGAGGCCCTGTTGCTGCTGAGCAAGGGATCACAGGGAGACCTGCCTGCAGGGAGAGCAAGCCAGGTAATAACTCATGCAAACATCTCTCCAGCCAACTTCTCTGACTTCATGTATCCTGGGGGAAAAAAAAGAAAGAAAATTAATTGGAAGGAAATTGTCTTCCCTTAATGGCTAAGATGTTAAGAATTGAGTGCAGGCACAACCACATCCGCCCCTCTCTGGGGTGGAGCAGCAAATGGCATTCCTGTGCCCATCTGTCCCCTCTCCCAGCAGCGTCTCTCCTGGCATCCCACCTGGGGTGCTTGGGATGCCATGAGGCCACAAGTGGAACATAACTCCATGGTTCTCCCGTGGTTTAACCTCAGCCAGCAACTAAGCCCCACACAGCCTCTCGCACAGTCCCCCCCCGGTGGGATGAGAATTGGGAGAGTAAAAGTGAAAAAACTCATGGGTTGAGATAAAGACAGTTTAACAGGTAAAGCAAAAGCCATGCACGCAAGCAAAGCAAAACAAGGAATTCACTCACCACTTTCCATCGTCAGGCAGGTGTTCAGCCATCTCCAAGAAAGCAGGGCTCCATCATGCATAACCGTTACTTGGGAAGACAAATGCCGTAACTCCAAACATCCCCCTTTCCTCCTTCTTCCCCCAGTTTATATGCTGCGCATGATGTCACATGGTCTGGAATATCTCTTGGGTCAGTTGGGGTCAGCTGTCCCGGCTGTGTCCCCTCCCAACTTCTTGTGCACCCCCAGCCCACTCACTGGTGGGGTGGAGTAAGAGGCAGAAAAGGCTTTGGCTCTGTATAAGCACTGCTCAGCAAAAACTAAAACATCCCTGTGTTATCAACACTGCTTTCAGCACAAATCCAAAACACAGCCCCATACTAGCTACTGTGAAGAAAATTAACTCTAGCACAGCCAAAAATTCACTCTTATCGCATCACTCCCACCAAACTGCAAATAGCTATCTGAGGTCAGATGTCCTCATGCTCCCCAGGAGCACCAGTGCCCACCAGATACTACAGCCTGATGCCGTGTGTGTCGGAGGGGAGGTGGCATTGGTGGTGCAGGGTGGTGGCCACAGGGCTGAATAGGCGCTGGCTGTGATTGTCACTGTTGTGTTGAGGAAGCTCTGATTAAACATGGTCTGGTGGAGACCAGTGGGGTGGGATAGAGGTGTCTGGGGAAAGTGATGGAGAAAAAGCAGAGCAAATACAGAGGTCAGAGGCCTCATCTTGGGTGGATGCTAAAGAGTGACCAAGGCTGGTCATGTGTGAGGCTTGTGCCTGGGTGTGGCAGATGTGTGGCTGGCCCCATGGATGGGATCTGCCAGGTTTGGCGTGAGCCACACCAGCGTGGCAAGAGGGGCTGTGCCCATGGAACTCCTGGCCCAGCATTTTGGGTCCATTGCCCCACCAGGACTTGCTCTGCCTGGATGGAGAGCCCCACACAGCCCCCAGCCTCTGCTGAGCACCCAGAGGGGTGAGGAGGAGGAAGATGTTCAGCCAGCTCCTCGTACCATGCGTGAGGAAGCGAAGGGCTGTCAGATGGAGAGGGGTCGGGGTCAAAAACTGGCAGCGCAGGTGCCGGAGCCAAGCCCTGGTGTCAGACCCAGGCGGGCCGGGGGATTGTGGTGCGAGTCCCCACCTCCCACGGTGCTCTGCGAGCTGCCGTCTCGCACATCGCCGGGACCTTGCCAGCTGGTCCCTCGCCCAGTTCCTGCTGAGTTTCCACCAGATCACTAATTTGGGAAAGCAAGCTGAAGTCTGGCAGGCCGCTCTTGAAAGAGGTTTCTGAAATAAGGGATGTTAGGAAATTTCATTATGTAGCTTGTGGCCATGTGTGAAGCAGGAATGTTTTTTTCAAATAACTACCCGGACAACTCCAAGACATGATGAACTGCGAACGACCCACGAAGACCATTGTTCCTAGTAGCTGGTGAAAAAGCCACAGTGACCAAGGCAGGGATGTCAGACCCTGGGTTGAAAACAATGCTGCTTGGGGTGGTGTCATGAAGCTGGGGGAGGGAGTCCCCTTCAGCAGCGTGACTTGGTGTGGGTTTGGGGGACACACATGATACTGACAATAAGGAAAAATCCAGAGCAAACCATGCAAGTCCCCAGCCTCAAACTACCTTTGGACCGAGAGCAAATTTACGCTGGTGTGCCATGCCATCGAGTGTGGTGCAAGCACACTGGCATTGCAAAGGCTCAACTGGAAGCACATGCTCTGTTCGTATTCATCATCCAGGCTGGAGTATGGATAAGGGAGGCTAACCCTTTTGTAAGTGTTGGCCAGAGGAAATATGACTTATCTTAAAGAAATGAATCATGTTTCAGCAAATGCTTCCTGCAGAAATATTTTTCTCACAGCCTTTGTTTCGGGTTTTGGCAGATCTGGAGTTGCTGGCGTTAGCAAAAGCTGTCCCTCCCACCCACTGTTTCTGGGGCTTGAATAGGAAATAAGAAATAAAGGCAGAGGGTACATGGAAGGCTAAATCCATCACCACTCCTGCTCTGTGCTGCAGCAGGATATGAAGCTTAAAGGTGAATTTCAAAAGAGATCCCTAGATAAAGTCAAGGAGAGCTGTGTGCTTGGCTGCTCTTGCAAATGTACCTGTGCTGGGCAGTCAGCTTGCAAATCTGCCTTTACGGCCTCGTACAAATCCCTGTCAGGTGCTGAGGTTTCTTGGAAACCAGCCCCTAGTTCTTTCTTTCTTTCCTGAAAACTAGCATTTTGGGAGGCGGAAAGGGGGATATCTCTTGTTTGCATTTCAGAAAAAGTGTGGTTCACCCCAGAAAAAAAAAAGAAGAAAGAAAAAGCTATGTTTTGACTTGCAAACCAATCCTTAGCTCCTTGTTTCCTTCTGCAAAGGCTTTGACAACTTTCCTGTCTGCCTGCAGGGAAAGAGCACCATTTGCAAACGTCATCCAGGGTCACAGTTCAGGAGGGGAGTGAGGAAAAAGGCCCTCTTGATTCTGGAGAACTTAAAATTTTTTTCTTCCCAATGGTAGGGAGTTTTTCATGGGAAGGCAATTTCATTCCTCTGCCTGGTAGGCTCACCGATCATTTTAAAACAGACCCCCTGGGGGAATAAGGCCTTTAAAAGCTCCATTTGCTCCCAGTCATTTTACACAGTAACCCAAGCTGAAGTGAAAGATCTTTATTTAAATATGAATTAAGCTCCAACCTTACTCTTTACTGTGTTATTTTCCTTTGAGGTTTACTTTGATATTATTTCAAAGTCTTGAAGCTAACAAAATGCTGGCCAATATTTAAAGTGACAGGAGAGTTCTGGAAAAAGATTTAGGAGGCAACTAAAGTCTTTCAGTGCGGGGCTCTGAAACAAGACAGGAAATCATAAAAGGGCTGAGTGCACTTTACCATGCTCAAAACAAATTCTGAGACTACAAAGGCGAGTGGAATGGCATCGAAACCACAAAAAGCATAAAGATACAGCTGAAAAACCTACACCAGCTTGAATTATTCCATTAAAACATGGGTGAAATGCTGGTAACGTATGGCATTTGCTTCTGATTGGGGTTTAGGTGACGAGCTTATTGCTACTGATTTAGTGCTAGAAGTGGGAGAAAGTGGTAAAATATGAGATATAAACTCATGATTTTTAATGCATTATGAAGAGAGCATGCCTGAGTGATGAAGGGCTGGGTTGTGGAAGAAGGTATTCTGCTGGACTTGACGTCTCCTTTTGCCTTTTGTGGCTTCAGCAGTCCATCTGCTGCTGAAGCAGCTGCTGGAAGAGGTTTTGTCTGTCTGAAGAAGATGGAGGAAGGCCCCAAAGGAAGGGTCTGCTCCTCCCAAACCACTGCGCACGTTGGCCAGCCAGGTAGGGCTCAACATGGAGGCCCAGGGAAATGCTTTGGAAGCTTTCTTGGGGTAGTGGGCATTGCTTCTTGGTATCTGTAGTTGTAACCTCTCCCCTCATTGAGCACTCTGAAAGGGATCTCCGAAGTCTAAGCATCCAGAAGTCATCTGTGGGCTTTGAGATCCATGTTTGGTTGAATCCACTGATGAACACAGCCCTTATTCAAAATACCTGAGGGCTTTTCTGGCCAATGCTGTGAGCAAAGCTAGGCAGAATAGATGGAGGCCACATCCGTACTGGAAAGAGAGTTGTGCCATATGGGGGACAACCACCTGCAATGTTTTGATCCTTAAGCCCAGGCAGGTGACATGTGAGATTAGTTTCAGAAAAAATCTTGAGCAACAGCACTTTCACACCACTTGTGATTTCTGGGTACAATTTTTTGTCTTTATGTTTAACCCTGATAAAGGCCACTTTGTCACTATGCTTTGTAAGAGGAGTAGAGGATTTATTGTTGTCCTGATTATATAGCTGACTGCATATGGGTACCCCCGAAGGCTCACAGGCTCCCTCCTCTCCCAGGGTTGGGTGGGATGCAAGCTCCCCTAGCCAAGGTCTCAGTGCTGAAACAATGCTAACCAACATAGACCTTTGCCATCACCCTTCGAGGGGGACTGAATTCGCTGTCCCAGAAAGGGTGCCTGGGTGGTCCCAGCTAAGCGAGGACTCCAAGTTCACAAGCATCCCTGGGAAAAATTGTCAGTGTTCCCCCCTTCCCCTATTCTTCCTTGCTGTCAGTGTTCCCCAGCTGCATGAAAACAGTGTGGCCTTGGGGGAGGCTAGGGAGAAAAGGGATTCCAAGGGGTGGGAATTGGGGTTTGGATTTGTTGGGGGGGGGTTATTATTTTTTAATTTGGTCTGTATCAAGGAGTTTAGCTGAAAATGTGAGTGGCAGCTGAAGGCTTTTTTCCCCCTTTTGAAAATGGCAGTGGTTGGTGGTGCTAAGCTGAGCTGGGATTGAGTAAAAAAATAAAAATAATAGCAGTGCGCTTTACATTACCACCTCAGTGCTTGGCTTCTTTCCAGTGAATATTTTGCTTTGTTGTTAGCTGGACCCCTGCACAAAATAGCATGCACTGGGTGCTTTCTGTAGCCTTTCATGTATGCAGAGACCAAATAATCCAGGACCAATATTTAGCCAGGCTCTGTGTGTGCGTGCATGCTGCCACGGAGCAGCAACCTTGTTGTTGGGAGCTATCGCCTGTGGCTGAGCCTGCTGCATTAAGGGATTTTTTTGGTTTCATTCTCTTTTGCACAAAAGAGTCTGTTCCTGCCCTCGAGCACATCTCTTCATCTCTCACAGGGCATTGGGGTTTCATGCAGGGGTAGAATTGGGAAGGACAAATTCAATCACCTTGGGAATTAGAGTAAACGGTGTGATAAACTCTATTGAAAAAAATTCCTATGTAGGAAAAAGAAAAGTAAATATATTTATGTTATATCCTGCACATGACAACACAGCTGCTGTTTTAGGGTCTGGGTTTTACCTTTACTTCTGTTTCTTCCTAACTGACCCACACTGCTGGCTATGGGATGTAGCTCATGCAAGATGTATTTATACAAGATGAAAAGCCTTTTCAGCAACTGATTGAAATGCGTGTCTCTCTATTCATCGATTCAAATGTGTTTTCTGTTAAAAATCTGTTATCTGGAGAGTTTACAGCTCTCAAATTGTCAGGACTTTTTGGAGCCTTTGGTGGTCTCAGTTGTCCCCCCGGGAACTGAAACCACTCATCTGAGTCCCATGGATGGCATGGCTGTTTTCTGACTGGCCTGACCAGGCTTTACAGTTACTACTTTTTTTGCCTGAAAAAAAAATGTTGTATCACATCTCTGGGCTCCAAATTTACCCTTCCAAGGCCATTCACCCACAGAGGCCTTGGCTAACCCCTAGACTTCATGGAAGAGGTACCAACAGGTGCTTGTGAGCATTTATTTTCACCAGTAGTTGCTGGTGCACTTTGCAGAGAGAGAGATCAAATGCTTTGATCTACCAGGTCTTTAAATGCATGGTATTGCAGCATGGCGTTCAGCAGCCCTGGCCCTTTGTAGCTTTGGCACTGCTATGGCTGCACACACCTGACCTACGGTGGCTTGGGTAGGTCTGACCATCTCCTCCTGGTCCTGGTCATGTCCTGCAAGAGCAGAGCAGCACAACAGGCTCTTCTGATAAGCCATTAATAAGGCTGAAGTTGGATTTGGGTGCCGATGTTCAGAAAAATGTCACTCCTTGTGGTGAAATCAGTTTGGAGCTATCTGGCGCATCCTTAAAGGTTCACAAAATTGCAGAAACTGACACGCAAACACACATACCCCGGGAAAAAAAAATAATTCCATTTGCTGCATGACATGCTGCATCGCATGACATCTGTTAAATTCACCTTCTTAAATGGTATTTTTGGCTCTGCTGGTACCAAAAGCCCAGACTGAGATGTCATTTACTTTTAAGAAAGTAAGAGCTTCTAATGGATGTGAGGTATTTTAGTCTATGCAACTGCGCTTGTTTTAAAATAAACATTTGACGTTCAGACTCTGAAACCTATCAGGCAATTAATGCATCTGATACACACATGTATGTTCTTGATTTGGCATGTTAAAATGTTTTTCTCTGAAGCTGGTTTAGATGGAATGACATGATTTACTTTTTAAAGGCTCTAGACACCACAGTGTTGCTTTTTTTTCCCCCAGAGTCAATTATCCTTCACCATCCTTTCTTTCCCCCACCCCCCAATACATCACTCCCTGCCAATTTCTGAGCAGATCTTTCTTACAAAGATCTGTTTTGCCTCTCACTTTGCAAAGTCGAGTTGATAATCCCAGTGATGAACTCTGAGGCTCCCAAACTGCCTTTGCCAGAGACCTGCCCTTTAATCCATCTCTCTCTAACTTCGGTGTTGCAGCCCAAATGCTCTCAAGCTAAGCAGCATTGTTGTTAATCCAGCAGGGAAAGGGTGTGAGAACAAAAGGTCATTTGGGATAATTTAGCCCCATGTTGCCAGATCCACCGTAACTGTTCCTTAAAGGAATTTTGTAAAAATTTTTTTCAGAATAAATTCTTTTTAAACAGGTTATTTATGACCTGGAAATTGGAACCTGGCTTCAGCATGTGTATGACCGAGGGTCTGATGGGGCTTTGCAAGGTGGTGGAGGAAGGTTCGTGAGCACTAGCAAAGCCCACCAGTGTTTGCTCACAGGGTGGAAGGTAAGTAGGAAGGGGAAGCAGATCAGCGACACTGGGCAACTATTTCGGCAGTGCAACTGGCTTTTGTGGGTTGTGCATCTCTTCTGGGCACAATATGCAAAGGCCTCTCTTTTCCATGGCCGTGTTTGTGCAGCACCTTGCATGGCAGCGTGCAGCCCGTCTTCTCTTTGAAAAATGCTTGCCCTTAGCATTTCCACCAGCAAGTGCAGTAGAGACCAACTTGTTACTCTAGCTGAAGGCAAGCAAGCAGACTGGTGGGTCTGATGCATACCGAGATACGTTGCATTTTGTTTAATAAAGGGCTCTGCTAAAACCAGAAGCCCCTTGAGCAGTATATTGGAGCCCATGGTGCTGAAGAGGTGCGTGCCTCCTCTGCAGCACCTGCAGCCTGAGCAAACCTCCCTAGCCAGGGTGCAAATAAATAACCAAATCCTCCTGGTATATGCAGGCAGATATCAGCCCAGACAAGTGATGTTCATAACTTCTGCACTCCATCACACACTACCTGGGAAACAGCTTTTAGCGGCGAGTGTTGAAAAATTGTGGGGTGCAAGGAAGTGGCTCAGCTTCTGCTTGGAGCTGTGCAATCAAGAATGTAAATCTCATACCCCCAGTAGCTGCATGACATCTTTATTTTTATTGGCAAGAGAAGCAGTATACACAGCAACATTGCAGTCTCTTAGCTCGTTAAAAATATCTCAATAAATAAAACAAATAAGCAACATATACACTGGAACAGAAAATGAAAAAAAAAAAAGGGGGGGTGAGCGGTAGCAAATCATGGAGCAATAAGGAAAAGGCGGTAGAGTGTGGAGGGCAGTCTGTAATCCAGGCTGTACTTGAAACAAAACATGCAGGGAGCTGGGGACATGGTGGGCTTTTTTCTTCTTTTTTTTTTTTTTTTCTGAGAGCCTTGGTCCAGTTTTGACATTAATGTACAAGAAATCAGGTTTTGAATTTTAAAAACAGACAAAAAAATAAACCCAAAAAAGAACACAGCTAAGGGGAAGTAAAATCCAAACCCAAAGATTTCTCATAAATGTATTCCTGAATTAAGATTTTTCAGAAAAAAAAAAAAAAAAAGAAATAGAACCAAACACACAGACAGACAGACACAAAACCCAACAACAATGAACAATCAGGAATGTTGCTTCTCTTTTCTCTTTGGTCAGTCGCTTGGTGAGAGATGTTGCAAAGTTTCAGACTGTTAGCTTGGTGCTGTTTTCTGCTCAGTCTAAGTGCTCCGCAAGAGTTCAGAGCAAGGGAGGTCAAGAGGGGTCTTTTGGACCAGTTTACTTGAGGTTGTTAAGGTTTCAGAAGCTACAAACTTGGATATATCCCAATTCCACTTCAGTCTCAGACACTGGACAGTCTGGAGAGAAGAAAAAAAAATTAAGAAAAGAAAAATAAATACACTGAATAGAGGACATCCTTCTGAAATATGTTGTCTGGTAAGTTCTTTTCCCCTACATATCAAGGCTGTGGTTCATGAACACCTGTAACCACGTGTTGAAACCTGCTCCTTGTCCCAGCAGCGTGGAGGCACAAAGTTAATCCAGCAGCTGGATGAGATCCAATGCACCCGGAGCAGCCCTTGTCACCCCTTAAGCAAGTGAAACAGGGTCATCGAATGCTCAGGCACCCAAGATGGGCTTTAGAAACCCTACCCACAGCGACTCTCAGCTCCTCCTGCAAAATCAGGCAAACCCTGCTGGAAATAAGTATGTTTTCTTTTCCATCCTGGGGTAAAGCATTTATGCAATATCTGAGCACATCCCAAAACAACAAAATAACCAACCTAAACTTCACAGTTCCTTTGACTTTTGGATATATAGCCTAAATACAGAGTCTGACAATGTCACAGCCTTTTTTTTTTTTTTTTTGCATTTTACCATGAAATGGTAAATCCATAGGCAGGAGCAATGCACCTATCAAAAAGTCCACGTGCTGACAGCAGGACCTCCAACCCTGAGGGATGTTGTGCTAAACCCCTGTTTTCCATGTGGTGCCTGATGACCCAACCCTGTGTATCGTCTCTCCTCTGCCCCATTTATTGGGATGTGGCAAGATGCAGCAACACCTCGGGGAGTTCTGGTACCTGCGGAGTTTGCTCTCATCTGCAGCAACCTGCTGCTGCTCATTTGTGGGCTGGTGGGACAAACTCTGTGACCCAGCAGTGCTCATGGGAGATCCCATCCAACTTGGGGGAGGTATGGCTTTGCAGGCGAGATGCTGTTTCTGCCTTCAAGAAAGCCACCTCAGCTCATATATCAAAAAGCAGATATAATTATTTCCTCCCACTAAGGAAAGCTTCCATTTAGCTTATTTCCTTTCCTTTCCTTCTCAAGGTTATTAATTATCTAATTACAACCACATTCTGCAGACAAGCTGGGGACTTGACAGGCTGCCCAGGACCACTTAGAAAAGCTTAACTGCTTGGTGTGTGCGAGCAGCAGTGGTTTGTGTATGCACACGTCTGACAGATGACAGGCTGGCCCTTTCCTAATGCTGGCATTGCCGCAGCCCTAGCCAGGGAGGGACTCAGGAAAGGAAAATAAAATACAGGGAGGAGGAAGATACCACGGAGTGATTTTCTGATGGTCTTTTTTCTAAAATTATTTCCTCCAGAAAGCAGGAGTGGGTGGAGGATGCTCACTGCTAGCTACATGAGGTATCGCTGTGCCCTGCTCTTCTCTGAACCTGACCGCTGGGCAAAACAAGGTGAAATCAGGTAGAAAGCAATACCGAGTTGATATATTTCCACTGGTTTTTTTTTTTAATTCTACCCAAGACCAGAGAGGTCAGCACAAAGCTGCTCTTGGAACAAAGTTGGCAATTTGCAAGCCAACCTCTTTAACGCCGGGTGAGATGCCCGGCTCTGGCTGCTGCTGCAGTGCAGGATCTCATTTCCACTGGTCCTTTCTGGTTTCCAGCAGCTTTTTTGGCCTCGGCCAACTGGAAAAATGGGAATTTCACAGCAGCTCAGTGCTAACCGGGTGTTTTGGCTTCCCCGTTACAGCGAGGTGAATGAGCTCGGTCTACCCTGTGGATGGCAGCACTGCTGTGCCCCAGGGCTCTGGCATGGCTCTGCCAGGTCCCCTCCTGTGCTCCCAGGGCTTAACCCAGCCTTCCCCATCCCACACAGGGCACCAGGACCAGGGCCATGGTGGGCCGATGTGGCTGCTGCTCAGCCATCGCTTGGCTAATGCCTGGTTGTCAGCCCTGGCAGGACCAGATGATCCCTTAGGCTGTTTCCACTGCTGTTTTCTGTGATTGTCCACTGCACATGAAAGCAGCCTACCTCAGCTGATGGAGCAATATTTTGACCAGATACAGAAGTCATCCAAAGGAAGCTGCTATACCAAGCCATGAAGGGGTTATTCCCCCCATCCTGACATGTATTTGTGTTTCAGTTCACATCATGTAACATTTTGCTTGCTGTTCTTCCCACATACTCTACATAAGTTCTACATGAAAGAGTAAAACCCGCTCATTCACAGACCCCATCTGTCAGCATGAGAGAAGGAAAGAAGTGCACAAGATGAGAAACCCTCCTGCCCAGTGTGACCTACTCACTCCATTTCTTCTTCTCTGGACTTTTGGGATGTTGGATGCTGACCACTTTTGAAAATCTAGCACTAAGTAGCAATTTTGAAAACACATAAATGGTAACGGAAGGAGGTGGGCAGATATTTGTTGCATGAGGGATACACTTTGGTGGTGGGATGTGTGGAAACATGTCCACTGCAGGCAGAGAAGTGATAACTGCACCCCACCTGTTCCTCCTCAGTTACCCTCTCCAGGTCACTCACATAGAGGAGTACAGCACTAAAAACATGATAGCATCCCACGTGGAGCTTAATAAGGTGAGGACACTTCAGTGGCTTCTTATTTTGCTTAAAAGAGTGTTAAGTATATTGGAGAAATTATACTCTGAATCTGGCTTACGATCCTCATGTCAGAAACCTGGTCCTTACTTGCTGTGGTTTGAGTCTTGCAGGGGAAAGGAGCATCAGCTCCTGGCTAAGGAAGAGGGATAATAGCCCATAATGTTTTGTGCTTTAATGGACTCTCCCAAGGTCGTGCTTCATGTTTATACTTTAATCCCAGAGGGGCTCAGCAAGGTGTTTGTCAAAGCCTGCCAAGGCACTTAGCTGGTGGCTACTTCTGTGGCACTTCCCAGCTCTGCTCCCACAAGCCAGATCCACAGAGGTTTCCTAATGCACTCCCGCAGAAATGGCTGCAGGTTTCTGATGGCAGCTGAATGACAAGGTATGGATCTATGGGACTTATTCTTAAAAGAAGTAGCAAAGCCCATAGCAGATTTCATGGGGAGAGCGCAGAGTTTCTTCGTGCCACTAAGCTGATGCAGTAGCACAGCAGGACCTTGCAGAGCTTAGTTTTTTACACCAGCTCATGCACAGATTTGCTGTGTAATTGCTCTTTCTGCATGTACCTCAGTTTCCCCGGCTGAGAAATTGCAGCACATCCCTTCCTCTCTTCCAGTACATGTGGGATTTAATCAACTGGTGCCCATAAGGCACCTTGTGATTCTCCAACATATAGCTGAAGGGTATAATACCGCATTATAACAATGCACAATTATAATATCTGGACTGAGAGATGATACACAGTGAAGCTCTTTGCTGAACATGGTTTCCAAGCATTTCACTTACCCTGTAGCTTGTAACAGAATGTAGTCATTATGTACTGCTGTATCACAGACCCAATGCAGTTTCCTCTGCACAGTGAATTGACAGTTTGCTGCTCTATTTTTTCCTTGCTTTAGGAGCATTTCCCAGCCCCATAAGGAGCATTCCCCAACCCAAGAGCACAGCATAGAAACCAGAAGAGCTCGGAGCTGCTGGCTTGATGTAAGGTGGCAGCAAGAGCACAACCCTGGTTGCAGGAAATTTTGCAACAGGTCCCCAAGGTCTCTGCTTATATGGAATTAGGGTGGGTTTGGTTACAAAGGGATTGAAATAATTTCTATAACATGACCTAGAGCACAAATGAAATAAGAAATGCAGCAAAACAATTTGCATTTGCTTGTTGTTTTTTTGTTTGTTTTGTTTTGGTTTTTTTAAAGAACACTTTTTCAACTTCTTTTAAAGTTCCGAATGTAAAAAAATGGTTCTGCCTCCGGGGCCTAGCATCTCTCCCTCCGTGTGGGCTTCGGCCAGTACCAAAATCCCTACCAGAAAGTGCTGGCCCACCTTCTTGCCTTGTGTTTGGGGCTGGGATGGGGTCAGGCAGTGAGTGGGGGGATGAGGGGTGCAAGCAGCAGCGTGGTGCAGCACACACCAGCTGCTCACCCTGCGCCAGCTGGTACTGATTTCAGCAGTCACCGAGAAGTTTATAGACTGTTTCCTCCCCCCTTCCCCTTCAATGTGGGGAAGTAAAAAACAGCATGGGTCAAAGCCTGAGACCCCAGCCCAGCTCAGTGGGTCGGTACAGGGCATGCTGCCCATGGGCTGATGATGCTGCCTTCAGGCACCTCCGGAGTGGATGCTGTTTCTGACCAAGCATCCTTGCTGAAAGGAGTTTGAATTGCAATAACAAATTTCTTATAAGGGACACCAGTGGACACGCTCCTCACTGATGCCACATGTGGCTGCCTCGGCGGTCCCAGCCAGCTTCCCCACCGGCCCATGTTGTGCTGGCAGCTCTGCTGCCTTCAGCACCATCCCTGCCCCCACGTTTTGCCTCCTTTGAAGTCTCCCTCCCCAGACTGCACCTCCTCTTTAAGCATCCCCCACAACATTCATCTTAATGGGATGTTAACTTCAAGGGCTGCTTTTCTGCAGGCTGAGGAGGTTTGGAGTGGGGAGCAGCATTGCTGCAAGGCAGGCTGGTGAGTAGTGGGGCTGCCTGGGATAAGGAGGTAGGACACAAGCAGAGCAGGCAGCACTGCTGGGCATGGGTGACAAAAGAGCTCTGCAATCTTCCTCCCTGGGAAAGAAACACGTGCTGAGGAAGCAAATGTTAAACCAGTCCACAAGAAAGCACCAAACTCAGCCAGAAAACCTCATCACCACTGTCTTCAAACTCATCCTTCCAAAATGAGTATAACCAGAAGGGATTAATATAGGGAAACATACAACAAAAGCCTACTCGGGCTGTCATTGGTCCTTGTCCATGCTGTTAGTTAAGGCTTTATTGTGCTAGGTGCTGCACAATAGCTGGTGAGATGTTACAGGCACGTTACGGGGTGAATGGGGAAGGAGAAATCCCCTGTTGAGCTGGATCTGCTTGGAGATAATGCCTGAGCAAGATAGGGCAGAGTACGTCAGGCAGTGACCTCTCTGGTTGTTACCCAGGTGTGTACTTTCAGGATTGGAGAGCCTCTATATATTTACCAAGAGGAGGAAAACATGATGTGGATAAGTTATTCTAGAATAGTCTAACCACTAGGTTCAAGCAATGCTGGGTTACAACACAAAAGGGGATGCTCCCGCTTTAGAAAATCAATAAAACGTTTCAGTTGGCGCTAAGAAGCAGCTGCCCTTAATATTTTTTCAAAATAAATAAATGCGGCTAGTTCAGTTATTGCATTGTGTCATACCCCCGGTACGCCTGCCCGCCGCACCAGCGCTGCATGTGTCCTTCCCCATAGGCACGGGGACAGAGGAAAACAACAGCGAACAATGCAAAACGTGACTTGGGTGTGCACATGTTGGCCCTCGTGCCTTCAGAGAGAAAAGGTCAGCATGGGCTGGCGTGAATTTTTGAAATGCCAAAGGAAGCAGCTCCAGAAATTGGGTTGTTCTTTTTTAGGTTAGGAAATGCCAAGCTGGAGGGGAGGACGAATCTCAGCATCTTGACTCTCAGGCCAGACAGTCAGAATTTGTATTAGTTCTGGGCATCAGAGCTGTCTCACCTGGCAACTGGGACAGTGGGCTGGATGCAACACGTGGCAGGTGACCTGGGCTCCTGCGAGCATCCCATGCTCCTCACTCCCCACCTCTGTGACCCTACTCAATGACAGATTTGCCAGCTAAGGTGACTGCCATTAAGACCTAAGTGGCAGCTAAAGTGCTGGGGTCTGAGATACCCAGGAGGATCTTGCTGTGGACAGAGAAGTCACCTAATCTGGCAGAGGTTGGCATCATCATAGATAGGTACAGTCCCTACACAAGGTGCTCACTGCCAAACACCCCCAATTCAACCCTAAACCTCATTCCTGAACTTGGTGAACCTGGGACCATGGCTCCCAGCTGTCCTGGGAACAACTGATTTAGAAAAAGCATATGGCAAATATCAATTGTAATATCCACGGCCAGGTTTGTATACTTTGCCTTCCAGCATCCCGTGGTTTTTTTATCTGCTCAAAACCTTCTGAGGCTTACGCTGCTTGAGCTGAAAATTTTCCATGCCCAACGGTGATTCCTCTTTCTTGTCATTGTTTTTGCTTTCTGGACCCTGGGCAAAAATGGTCCAGCTGTTTCGGAGCACGGGGAGAGTGGAAAACAGCCATGCTCCAAAAATGCTGAAGGCTTCCCCATGACTGCGTTGGAGGCTGGGACGGCAGTGGGTGGAATGCTGAAAGGCAGCATGCAAATTGCCCAGCTTGCAAAGCAGCGTCCCACCTGGACCTGGAGGAAATTAAGTTTGTTTTGACCTAGTTCTGAGCCTCCCAAAATCTCCTTCCAACTATGCATGGGCTGAGTGTTTCTGCGAGCCATATGAAGCAGACCTAAGGCAGGAAGCATGGGGAGTTATTTTGGCTTGGCTTTTATCACAGCGCCGTCAAACTCACAGCCACCATGAAGCAGCAGAGGTGTGCGAGGTTGGAGGCAAGGTGGTGGCTGCCAGGAGCTGGCCTCATGACCAGCAAGTTGGGACGTACACAGGTAAACCAGGTATTTGCTACCTAGATTAGTGAAATATGTTCCCAGAAAAGTGCTTTGCCAAATTTTAGCAAATTAACATGGTTCCTTAACCCTGGGAGGTGGGTCTTGCCTCTCTCCTGCCTGAAGAAGCACCTGTGTCATGCAGCAAGCTGAAGTTAAGGTATGCCCAAGCACAGGCTGTTCTTGCAGCCTTGCCTGTCTCCTGCCATGCCCACAAACCCCTGAGCCCTTCTACGAAGGATCCTCTTCCCCTGATGCTGTCCTCCTCTGCTTGCTTCACCAGAAACAAGAGCAATTGCTCCATAGCTGAAAGCAGCCCTACCTGTTTCTAGAGTTTGTAGAGAAGCTTTTGCCCTGTCAGTCAAAACTGGATGTCAGAAAGTGATGTCAGGATGACACCAGAAGAACTTTTCAAAGGCTTTTCAATTCTGCAATTCTCGTGCTGAAATTTCTACATAGAACTGGTATCAACGACGCTAAAACCCAAAACACATGGAGAATTTCAGCTGAATTCATCAAATCCTTAGGTGTGATTATGGAAACACAGGTCTCTGTTCTGTTTAAGGATTGAAAACTCTACCTGCATGTTTTGCTTGTGTTTATGCATGGTTTAATATATGCTCAAATATTTTTATAACAAAGTCAAAGGAAGAAGGGATATGCTGTTCTGTGTATAACATACATAAAGCTATACTCACTGCAGGCCTTGGCTGGATCTCTACCGAAGGGTTAATCTCAAATTATCCTAAGGTTTTGTCAGCTGCCCCCAGAGCCAAAACAGATAGTAGTGTATATTTGAAATTTAAAACATTTTTGTGATTTGGATGGCACAAAAAGGCACCTTTTTAGGAAAAATACTATATTGCTTAGCAGCAGCGGGACCTTTGTGAGCAGGTAAGTATGTGCCCTCCTGCCAGGAAAAGCTGGTGTGTGGCAAACCCTGAGAGGGATGGAGAGCCATATTTTTGAAAGCCATTTCCACAATCTGGCATTTTGGAAAGGGTCCCCCTTCCACTTGACCACAACAGAACAGGGTGCCTGGGTGGGGAAAAAGACAGCGGCAGTGTGAGGTGGGACACCAGTGCTTCAGTCATGTCCTTGAGCACATCTACCTTGCTACCCACACATCTGCCTGGGAAACCAGCCCATACTTGCTTGTGCAATAGTCTCTGGGGATACTCAGCTGCAATGCAAGGGGCTGGGGGAACTGGCTGTCTGAACATGGCCAGAGGTGAGCAGCAGAGGTGAGGCACAAAGGAGAAACTGAGGCACACAGGAAAGGCACCTTAAAATAGCAGAAATCCCTTGATTTTGGGGGCATTTCCCACCATGAAAGGCTAAACAGATGGGGATGGGGAATAAATTCCCATCCTTGGGTTGCTTTCAGCCCTCCAGGGAGTGCTGGTCCTTGTGGCCATGGCTCGGACCCCTCCATGGGGCAGGAAAGGAGAGAGCCTGAAAGCACGGCTGTCCCTCAAGCAATGGAAAAGGCAGCAGGACCAGTCTGCAAGGCTTCAGAGGGGAGGAAGCAGTGGAGAAAGGAATTCAGATAATTGTGTACATGCAGGGAGGGGAGAGAGGGCCAAAATCAGATCTAATGCTGCGGGTACGGATAGACTGAAACCAGATACCCTGGCTTGTGTTTTTCTGTCTTTGCTGGTATGAACCCTTATCAACCATCCGCTCTTGAAGTCTCCCAGATGAAGGAAAGCCACAATTATGTGCATCTTACAGCTGGGAAACCATTTAAAAACATATCCCTCACAGTATCCCTCACAGTTGTTCATTCCTGAGCCACAAGCCCCCCCCCCACCTCC
>JANZLQ010000001.1:11103220-11150292 GCA_026212715.1 Elanus axillaris
CATTCCTGCGCCACACGCCCCCCCCCCACCTCCCCAGCTATCACCCAATGTACCCCTTGCCGTCTAGAGGAAAGCCTCTAATCTAATTTACCCCAGGCTTTTCAGACCTTGGAGGATTTATCTGCCCAAGGCTGGTCCAAGGGAAAACATCCTCCCTGTGTCCAGCGGCTCCCTGGTTTGTTACTGGGAGTGTAACTAGCCATTTGATGGGGATGTGGCATAAGAAAATGGAGATTGAAGCCTTTTCTCCTCCCTCTGAGACTGTTTCTGTCTCCCCAGCCCATCCTGCGCACCATCGAGAAACGTCAATGACTTGCTCACACCTCACTGTCCAGGAAAATTTGTGGGGATAAAAGATCCTAAAGAGACAATGCCAAAAAAAAGAAACCAACGGGAAAGCCCATGGCCATGTCTCATCCTGGCCAGCAAAGCAGGACAGAGCATACCCACGAGGCTGGGGACCCGACCAGCTGCCAAAAAACAGTTCCTCACCCACAGCTGAAATAAATCCAGGGTACTTGTGAGTGCTCCTCTCATAAATATCTACCCGCAGCAGAGAGAAGTGGATTGATTTAATTTTTTTTTCAAGATGTCTAATGTCAGCAAGCATCTGATATTGATTGAAGTAACTGAATAATCTTGCTTTAAATCCTTTTTATTTCCCCTCAGTCTGCTACAAAAAGGCTCATTGGTGCCCATGGCCACCCATCTAAATAGGAATTATCTATGGAGTAGATGTCAGGGTGTGCTGTCCTGGAAGAGCTGCCAGACCTGTAAGGTGCTCGAGGCCAGTTTAACAATGCTGTAATGTATTTGTCACTTTATTTTTTCTTTCCTTTTCACCAGATTATTTTTTTTTTAATTAAAAACCCCCAACCTAACAAAATGTAGAAAACTGACATTTTAGAATTGCATGAGATACCATTTGCTTGCATGGATCCAGTGCAGTTGAGCACTGCAGTTACCAGAATGGCCTGTATTAAAAACTGCTTTATTAATCTATAATCTATGGGGGTATCTCTTAACGTATTAATCAGCAGTTATTTGACTCCTTTTGACTGCCCTGTACTTAACTATTTTGGTAACTGTCATGCAGCTGACCTTCTTGCACCCAGCTTGTATTTAAAAGTGGAAAATGAGCTTTCCCATTCTTCCAGTTTATCTCGGTTTTTCCTTAGCTGCTGATAACCGAGCTGTTGGGCTTTCCTTGGGGTTTCAGTTCCTTTCTACCTGAGAAGAAGGGAGAGATTCTCACCAAAGAGAGAAGCTGAAGGGCTGCTGCAGCCCCATCCTGGACCTGCGAGATACCTGCAAGCTCAGACCTCCTCTGGGAAACCAGGTCTGCCCCGACACGAATCAGCATAGATCACCCGTGCCCATCAGTGCAGATGGGCGAGAAAGCCGAGGTGGCCTCCATCACACCCAGAAACTTGCAGGCTCAACAACTTCTCATGGAAAAACTTGCCCTTTGGGGCCCTGAAACACCTAGAGAAAGACACTTTTTTTGTCATTTCAGCTTGTGGCTGATTGCCCTAGGCCACATAAAATCAGTCACCTGGGGCTGGCCTCACAGTAGGGAGGAGAAGCGAGAGCTCTGCAAGGAAGCATTTTGCTGCTGGGACACTCAGAGTTTGTGTGTTATGTCCTGCCTCTCTGCAGCAACCTCTGGGCAGTTAGTAATGTTGGCTCCAAGGTGCTGTGTCCCTCCCTCGCCAGAAAATTAAACAACAACAAAAAATATAAAGCTTTAAACAGGAAGGAGCTGCCCCCAAAGGAACATTTCCCCCAGCCCTGCACTCCTCCACAGCCCGAGCATCAGCGTCTGCGGGGCGGTGGGGTTCGTTGCAGCTGGAGGAAGAGGTAGGTTTGTGGGAGCCCCTTGTTAAAATCTTGGCAGCACATCACTGAAAACGCGTCTAGAAATTGCCGAAAGGCGGAAGCTGCTAATGAGCAGTTGGAGCAGGAAAAAGCAGAGCTGCTTCAATGGTTTGAAAGGACCATCTAAGCTCTATCCCTGGCTCTGCCCAGCTGCCTCGTGGGTGGCTCAGAAGAACAAGCGCTGGGGACACCACCGGCATCTCCTGACCCATGAAAGGGCAAGTGGCCAGGGAAAGCCAGCTGGGGGAAAAGAAGGACAAGGAGGGAGCAGGCCACCATCAGCCCTCCTGGCTAACGGAGCCACAGAGAAAACCCGTCACTGTTTCCTTGGGCTCACCTCCCCTCCCCAGAGGCACCCACACACAAGCCTGGCTTTGCACAGGAAAGGTGTGGAATAAAGAGAGGAGAGGGGGAAAATGGCAGGGAATGAGATGTACTTCTTGGGCAGCTCAAGTGAAATATATGTGGTTGGGGAGGAGAGGTAGCATACACGCAGACGTGTCCTTAAAGAGTGGCTCTGAAGATGATGAGGCTCGTGCCAAGGATGAGGGCAGTCATTTCATATCTTCCTCTGCCTTGTGAGCCCCCCCTCTTCTCCAGCCTCTGGGCTTCTCAGATCAATATAGGCTCCCATTGCCAGACCATAAACAATTCTGGGAAGGCACTCGGTTCTCCCTGCCTGAAATGCACATCCAAAGCAGTGCCAAAGTGATGGAAATACATTACGTAGAAATCAGATAAGGAGGGCACAGTTGTTATGGATGGGCCATGCACTTCTACTGAGATGCTCACAGCAAAAGCCATGTGCAAATCTTACCCTGCACAAATACAACTTGCAAGCTAAGGCTTAATTTATTTTTGAGACAGTTGCACAACCTGTTTCAGCTTAATGACTTACGCTGTCAGCTGGGCTACGATGACTGCCCATGTATCTGTGTTAAGCTGTTTGGAAAGTAGAATATATTGGTGTTTAAGACAAACATGTTCTTGTAGGCCGATCGAGACTATTTGGGAGGAAAATATTGATAGGAACATGTTTCTTCTTCCTCTTGGGAATATGTGAAGATGGTGGCTTAGGGAATGGTGTGCAGCAGGTTCTGACAATGCTGGCAGTCAGCATGAAATGTGTCTCTGGTCCCTGTCTGTCTCTACAGGGATAAAGACAAGTGAGATATAAAATGGGCTGTAAAAATACCCTTCTGCCTCCACCTCATTTTAGAATAGCAGAGTATTGGACAAAGGGAAACCTTTTCTCCTCCCTGCTGTGTTCCTGCCAAAATAATACAAATTCTAGGAAAAACACCTTCTCTAAAAATAAATATATACATCTGCAGCTTTATTCTCTTTCCAAGGGAACTCTTTTGGTCTGGCCTGCTCAGCCAGCAGTTTCCTTGCTCTCCTTATTTTTCCTGTGTGTGGCAAGTATTCAGCTGCAGTTTGCAAATCTCATGAGTGGCAGCATCCCTGCGGGAAGTGACAAGCATCATTCTCTGGCTCTGGGACAGGGCACTGGCAGATCCTGCCCCATGGATGAGACCTTTCCTACCTATTTCCCCACTTTACCTGTCCCTGCTCTGTTTAGATTAGGTACTTTGGGAGAAAGTCTTACTGTATCTGTACATAGTTGAGCACAAGGAGGAACAGCCTCAGATTTTTAATTCAGTGCAGCACAAAGACTTTGTAATAATGTTGACTCCTAAGAGTAAATCAACAAGTGGATGATAGCAGCCATCCGTTTTGACTGACTCAACTGCACGGATTAATGCCAGTGGAATTAATAACAACAACAAAAACCTTGCTTTAAAAGTATCTATGGTTTATACTCCTTACTTCAAAAAAGACCAACCAAAAAAAGCCTGGGGGATCCCCATAAAAAACAGAGACAGTTTGCATAAAATTGATGGCATTTCCCGGGCTTCTGTGAACAGTCTGTGGGACAGGTATGACTGCCTCACAAACTTGGGGTGCTTTTTAATGTTCAATACAGTCGCTGACAAATAGCAGCCGAAACACCTGTAGGCCAGATGTGCACAGCTATATGTGTGCTGCTGCTGATCAATCTTCAGATTACATCACGCTCCAGATGCCTGACTTCAGAAACGCTTGGAAGGCAGAGCTGGAGCGAGCAGACTGCAAGCTTAGGCATTTCTTCCTGACGGTGATGCTGTGCCTCCTCTGCATGCAATGCTGAGCCCTTTTGTTGTCACCTTGACCAGTGCAATGCAACCTCAAAGGAAAATAGAGGGGAAACTCCAGCCAGCCATTTGGGGAGAGTCACTGGCACCCTATAGCCAGGAATAATGCCTCTGCATGATTAATGTGCTGGGGAGACGGGCTACGTACAGTCCACTCTGCGTTTCTACCACCCGAGACCCAAAAAACCCATCCATGCCCACCTTTGAACTGGTTTATTCTGGTATTTCTCCACACTGCAACACATGGCACAGCTTCACTGTCTCTCTATGGGCACACATGTGTGTGTATGTGTATAAAGGAACTGCTGTGAAAGTGCAATTTTAATTTTCAGTGGATTCATTCCCTGCCAGAAGTATGGTGCTTGTGCCTATAACACTGGGAAGCAAAACTTTGCCTGCCCTGAGAGAGACTTGGAGGTGATTGCTGAAAAAAGACCCTGGGGTTTTTTTGCATTTGGAGTAGGGAAGAAAGTTTTCCCTTTGCTGCCTGTTTGCTCTTCAAAATTGGCAATCAGATACTGGGGCAGATTCCCTGAAGCTCAGGGGATTTAATCATCAATTTTTTACGCTTATGGTTCTTTACAGAGCATCACAAAAGCCCTTAAGGGAAAAAGCAGGATTCCCCTGTCTCCTTGCCCAGTGTGCTCAATGTCACCTTGCCCCAGTTTTGGCAGAGCCAGGACTCGCATCCTGGGTGACATTCCCAGATGTTTGCAGAGGAAAGGGTGCTACTTTGGCATCTTCCCCCTAGAATGAGGCAGTGTTTGAAGAATGTGCCCTGGCTCACCACACCCTGGTCCCTGAAGTCAGCGAACCAATTGCTCGGCCCCAGCCCGGCAGCGTTTTCACGCGGCGGCAGGTGCAGGTTTTTGATAACCACCCAGGCTCTGAGTAACAGCGGTGATTCAGTCTATGTGTTACTAATCTCCCAGGACTTTTGGACGTGATTGTACCAGGCCAGGTCTCCATCTGGGATTAATCAACACAGCTTCATTGAAGTCAAGGGGCCAAATTCTCACTTGGAATAAACCAGCTTAACTCCACTGCAGTCAATAAAGCTACTCTGATCTTGTTTTATGGCAAGAATAGTCCAACTCTTTAAAATACTTGGGGTTACAGGGTGTTGCCCTCATGCAGAGGGAGTTACATTTTTATACGCCAAACAATCCCGACGGGGTAAGAAGTACTTGGCACCAAGTAAGGCACTCCGGCACGTGCTGGTGATGTTAACCACGCCGTGCTTCAGAGAAAGCCACTGGCCATCGTGCGGGGCTGGGGTGAGCACAACTCAGGACAGGAGCCCTGCTGCACACCAGGTCAGCTGCATTCGCCTTTTGGGCACCCTGTACGTGACTGATGCTAACACTGTGCCCCTAGGAGTGACAACAGTGACTTTGAATAAGCGTGCTGGTAGACCAAGGCTTGCTTTGCATTCATTATCTGCTAGTGCCCAGAGGTTCTTTCCCTCTGTCTTCGATGGCCTGACAGCTACATTAACACGGACACAAGCCTGGCAAGAGCCATCCTGGATCCTGCATCTCTCCTGGGCCATTTCTTCCAGCCTTTACTGCGAGTACCGCACTGTACAATCCTCCTCATAAATTTTACAGCTTTTACCTTCCATGCAGACGGCATTGCCCATGCTTAAAACCAGCCCTCTACATTTCAGGCTGAGTCCTTTCATCCAGCTGTTGCTCTTTAGTTTAATGAGCCCCTTCCTCCCCCATCTTGGTATTCAAAGGCAGCCCTGCTCCCTTTTCTCCTCTCCCCATATCCTTTCTAGCTTCTTCTCAAGGCTGGCTCTTTGGTGCCTGGGGGTGCCCAACGCATCTTTGCACCAGGGGACCTTTGCAGGACAAGTGACAGGAGATAAGGTTACTTGCATGGCTAGAAGGGGTTTTGGAGTCTTCAGAGAAGAGGGGGGGTGGCGGTTGTGGTTGAATATGCTGTGCTTCAGCATGGTCTTGTTTGCTTTGCTTTAAATCTCTTGGCTGGCTCTGATTGAACAAATGCTTGGGTCTCTGTGTTCTTTTTCAGCTCTGTGCACCTCAGACTGTGGTGGCTACTGGGGGGATGGTCCTAGTTAAGGTAATGGCGGGGCTTTCTGGAGAGGAGGGCAGTAACACAGGGGCTGTGAATCTCCCTTGGGGCTGGTCATGGGTGAAATAGTTTATCTTTATTTCTGCGGTTTCCAGTGTTGCCATCCTACTTCAGGAGTGTGGTCTTCTGAGGAGATAGCAGTATCCCACCGGTCCCTGTCTGGGCTCTGAGCAACTGTGAATCATTCATTTTTCCAAGACTCATCATTGCTTATAACTCTACTTGAGGTTGGCTGGCTGCTTTACAGGCTTTCCTGAAACTGTTATGTGGGTAATGCCGGGTGAGCAAGTAACGGGAAGCAGGAGAGGGAATGATCTTACTCACAACTTCTTTAGCAACACATTTTCAGCTTGGATGGTGCTGTGAGCTCCCCAGGATGAGAGCTGCCCAACCCACTGCTCTGCGCCAAGAGCCTGCACTCCCATAAACTAATGTTCTGAGGGTTTTAATTTCCTCTGCAATGACTAACTAAGAATTTTTAAAATTTTATGTGTGTCGGTGATCTGGGATTGCACATCGAAGGTGGTGTATTCTGCTTGCTGACTATTAGCTTTCTATGTTGCTGCTTCATGTTTCCTTCCTCTAAGTAAATGTAAAAAACCAAGTAAAAAAAAGCTCTCATGTCAGTTTATCACACTTCTGGAGTTTATGGCTTCAGAAGAGGTAAAACAAAGTTGATTGTTCCCTTGCTGTTATTTTTCAAAGTGGAACAAACAGTCTCACTCCAGCAAGTTCAAACTCCTGGAGGAAGAAACACACAAAGAGGAAATCTCTCTGCTAAAGGAGCATAAAAGTCAGTGTGTCCTTAGCTTGTCTCCATTTAGTGAAGTATTTAATCACATGCCTGATGTCTAATGCATGCCATTAGCCCTGCTGACTTCAGTGGGATTTAGCACATGCACTAAGGATGTGCAGTGTGCTCTGCTGAATCAAAACAGGCTAGCAAATGACTACCAAGAACTTGATTTGTATGTGGCATGCACACAGAAGCCTAGAAAAAGCTCTGGAAAATTGGTTTACATGGTCTTTTCCAGTCTGTTGTTCTGAAAAAGGCAGATGTATGTTTTCTTGTCTACAGTTGTAAGGGGTTTTTGGATTTCAGTCATTAAATGAATGGGTTAAGTCAACATTTTCAACCAAATTAGTGTGGATGACTCAGCTCAAAGCCAGCTGGCTGGTCTTGTTTAGGTTTGCCAGCTGCAAGCTGGACTTGTTTGAACCCTTGAGTCTGAACTCTGCTAGATTCCCACTGAGCTAATAACCTGTATTACTGTGGTACTGATGCAATCCCGTTTCGGGGGGGTGATGAGGGGGGTAGGAGAGGAGCTGTCTGCATCTGTTCAAAACAAAGACTTTGTGATTTGACTTTGGCAATGCTCTTCCTTTCTGAATTTCACAAGCTGTCCTAGGATGTGCAGACCTGAGCTAAGCTTGTGCTCCTGTGAATCAGGGGCTTGCTCTGAAGATGCTGCTGGTGGGCTTCTCTGACTGCTGGGGTTTGCAACTGATGATGAGCAGCATTTCTGCTCCATACAATTGAATTTTATGAGTGGCTTATGCTTGCAGTACAGCAAAGTGTTTCCTTACGTTTCTTATTCCCCAGGTTAAATCTGCACATGTATGTTTGTGAAGCGTGAGGGAGGCTGGACATTACAGTTAGGAATTGAAATGGAATCACATTGAATGCAGGTAGAGTATAGGGAAGTATTGGCCTCTCTCTGTCTAGAGAAGTGTGTGCATGGTTCTACACACAATACACAGATCATCTGTGATAGCGTATTTAGACTTTAAATATCCTGTAGGTATGGAAGAGCACAGGATGTCTGTAGTGACTTAATTCTTTCACTTTTCATTCCTCTGTGCTTTTTACCAGTTAAAGATGCTTTTGTTTTCTTTTGAAATTTCTGGTTGCCACTCTTATTCAGGCACAGATGTGTCTCATCATATCCATATGTACACTGCACACTTCCCCTACACGTGTATGCACCTATAATACAGCACTTGCCTGTATCAGTAAATATTGGTGTGCATGTATATACATACATATAATACTGTAAAGCTGGTGTTCATCTATTAGGGAGCACAACCACAGGGATGCCACTGGCAACCAAAGAGATTCTGCTTTTAGACATCACACCTTGTGGAAAGAGCCTCCTTTTCTACCTGATCCTCAGTTCTCAGCAAATGTGGTTAGCTGTATTTCTTACTACATCCTCACCTGAAAGATGAATAGGTTTCTAAGGATCACCAGTTCATCAACTTAAAAGGCTCCCTAATAACAGCAGTAATTTAAATCGACATCAATAAATGAGTGAATGCAATGAAGTTTTAGGAGATGGGGTCAGGGAGACTGGCTGGTTCTTGTAGCACATGCTTTTTCCTTGAAGGTGGAAGAAGTAAGGAAGGGAAAGGAACTCACAAGTTTCCCCCACCCGAATACGAGTGCTGCAGCTAGGATGGATAAAGGTCTTTACCCAGAGCAGTGTGCCTGGCTGGAAGCTAGTCTCTGTAACACGTCTGAAGCTGCAGTCCACTTGAACTGCAGCTGGAAACCTTGCAGCAATGCAACATGCTCCTGTCCCTGCGGGACCGACAGGAAGTTTTTGGAAATCAGCACTCCCCAAATGAAAATAACTTGTGTCTTGTGCCATGCCTGCTGGCTGGGGAGGTGTCCTTGGACTGGGGGAGCTGCTGGGCCACACTCATCTCCTGGAAGTGCACGGATGCACCCTACAGGAAACTTAACCTGACATCCCACATGATTTGGCTGAACAAAGTGATCTCTGCCCCTTCTGTACTTATTTATATTTTTAGTTGACTGCATAATCTGGCCCTCTAGAAAGTCCCTTCAGGAGGTCACACAGCTGAAATAATAGCTAATGAATTTTTAAAAATGATTTGGGAGTTATTAAATACTTTCTTCTTCCTTTCCTTCCCTCCCCTCAGCCCCTCTTTGGCAAATGCTCCTGGGTTATTCTACCAGAGTACTTTCCCTTCCAGAGCAGGGCATGCTGCAAAAGCATCCTAATGTGTATGAAGGAAGGACCCGCCCTCATCTCCAAGTATTTGCATGCTGCCCCCACACTAGGTAGGGCTGGAATAAGAAAGCTAGCTGAAGTGTGTCATATCACAGGAGTGCCAGAAACTAAGGGGAACTGTTGGCATTGCTCGTCCTTCCAGAGATGTCCTCATTCTGCTTATTCTGCTCCCATCACCTCACTTGGCTGTTTCATCTCTGGTTATAGGGTGGTCTTAAATACAGGGGATGGGGCTCTTGGACTTTTCCAGTATTAAAACATCCAAATTATTTCCATCTATGCTCCATTAATGAAAGGAGCTGAGTTTATTCCCCTCAGTGGATCTGTGCCTGGTTATACAAGCTAGGCTCTAACTGCAGAAATTGGTGGTTTGTATCTGTTCTGGGGGAATCTGTTCCACTCTTCCGTATCTGCAAAGATCCTCCTGTGTATGTGGGCTGTGGATGAGATGCTTAGCTTTTGGGGACTCACTGCCTGGCCAGGGGGTCACCTCTAATGAGACCCAGCCAAGTCATCTTGTTGGCTGAGGATTGCTCCTAGACACAAGAGAGCCAAAGGAATGCCTGTGGGCTGCCTTTCCAGCAAAGGGAGTTGTGGTCTAGTCCAGGGACCAGAAATGTCTGTGGAGATGGCCTGGGCCAATGCAGTAATAGGGCATGTACGGTCTATTCTGAACCAGCTTGTGTCTTCTGGACTTCAGCTGTATACTTCAAATCTGAAAGTGTTGCTTTATCCTTACTTATGTTGGTCTTGTATGTCATGGATTTAAGCTTTTCCAAGAGATTCAAAGAGCAACTAAATGATAAAGACTCTCAGACAGGTGCATAGGCTGGCATTCTCAAAAGGATCAAGGAAACTTAGTACCTTTAAAAAAATCTCAGCTCTGGAGTGGCCCTAAATCTCTTTGGCCTCACCTCTCAGCTCCAGTCTGTTCATTGGACCTTGTCACTTCCCTAATAACAGAGCAGAGGAAGGTAGTCTTGGCTGTTTGAAGGCCAAGTTCAGTGTGATGCTCTAGTGGGGAGTGGGCACTTGCACAAAGTGAGAGAGAAATAGTTTTAACATGCTTCAACTCAATGATGTTTGAGCATGTTAGTCATGATCAAACAAAACAGCCTGGCTCCCTGCTGGGTGGGGAGCTGTGAAACCATCAGGGTGAGTTTTGACCTACCCCAAGTTTGGTAGCAGATAAGAGCTGGGGACCTACTGCTCCTGTTGGAGAGCTGGTGGGGGCTTCAGCTCAACTTTGGGTTATGGCTGGGACCAGGGTGGGAGAGAAAGTGGGGATACTTTCCTAGTACCCTGCAACCAGTCTCTGGGATCCCTGCTTACATCTTTCTTCCTTCCCTGTTTTTGTACCCCTGGAGGATGTGTAGGTGTGAAAAGGGTGGTGTTGGCTTGTGGGAGTCTTTCTGCCTCCAGCCTGTCTCTTTCTTGCCCTTGATGCTCAAGGCAGGTCTGGCTGCTCCTTCTTCATCCCAGTCACCGTGCCTGTAACATCCATCTGATGCAGTGCCCTGTGGTCTGCACAGCAAAGTGGAGATCCCCACTGTCAACAGGCTCCTCATGTGATGCCTCATCAGTCTTAGCCTCCTTTTCTGATAAATCCCAGCTTAAGCTGCTCACTCTGCCTGTTGCCTCTTCCACAGTCTCTGAGGTCCTTAGCTTCCGCTGCTGTTGGTCTCCTGGGTTCCCTCTGGTTGGCTCCTCTTTCCTCCCCCTCAACTCCCTTTGCTCCATTTATGCTTTGCACCATCACTTGCCTCTACTGAAACGAGAGCAGAGGAGATGATCCCAGCACTTAGTTCTGATTTCCTCAGCTTCCTGTTCTGCCTTCTCCCCATTTTGGGCTCCCTGCTGTCTGTCAGGCTCAACTCAATACCAGCAAAGATAGGCAGATGTGTGTGAGCAAATGCGCTCCTGGCAGCTCTTTATAATATCACTGATCACACTTCTTGAGGCTCCTCCTCACAAAAGGCTTCAAAAGCAGCACAAAATTCTCCTCCCATGTAATCAGTGTGATTTTTGTCCTGCCTTGGAGGAAGCTGATGCTTAAATCCCCTCTAATTCCCTCCCACTACCTGGCATCATCTCTTACAGTTACACTGCCAAAAGGTCCATCTACCCAAGATCTCGTCCTACTTCTCAGGAGGGGCTGCAGCATGGAGGAGAATCCTACAGTTTTGTGGCTATCTGTAGCAAGCAAATGCCAGTGTGTTAGGATCTATAGCAAAGGGGAAAAAAGGAATAGATGAAGGCACAGAAACACATCTGAAAATGTCCACAATTTGGGAACACTGCTGGCTGAACATCTGCAATGCAAAAGTCTCGATGTTTTCTGCTTTCCTTTCTGCACCAGAAACTTCTCTTGTTGTGATGTCTAGCTTTAGCCCTGCTTTATTGGTATTTTATTAATGTCCCATGTAATTTTTTTAATGATGCTATTAACAGAGCATGTAATGTCTTATTTAATCAATTAATGTAGTATTCTTAATAGGCTATGGTTCTAGTCTTTGGACTTTAGGTGGTAAAGCTTGAACACGTGATCTTTGAAGAGTTTGAAACTAGCAAAAAGGGCTTGAAGTATGGTTTCTGAAATCCTGTCTCAGTTCATGTCTGATGTGGGGCCTGGCAACTGCCTGGGAATGGGGAGGAAGCTGGGGCACGGGCTGTTCCAAGCTGCAGAAACCCAAGAGGGCTTTTACAGCAAGGTGGAGAGAAATGCTCCAGGTATCAGTGTGATTTTTAGCAAAGGAATTCAGTCTTGGATCCAACAGCAGTTGTCACTCTTGTACACATGGAAGTGAGGAGGGTTGCATCTCTGATCTGAAGTCAGAGGAGAAAATTAGTCCAAGAGGTGTTTGGGTCTGGATTATTATCTATCAGCACTATGCAGGCAGTTCTGTGCCTGCCCTGAGTTTTACATCTGTGGGCTGACCATAACAGTGACTTTTTTTAAATGCATCCCCATCACTGCAAAATCTCTAGTGGTTTGTGAACCACAGCGCTGCTGATTTAAAGCATGCCTAAATATTTAAGGAAAGTCTGATTTATGCTGTAAATGCTTGCTCATCAGTTTTTCTTTTAATCATTGCAACTGTTGGGACTCTAAAGCCCCCTTGGCTCCCCCGGTCACTGCATGGCTTTTTAGTGATTCTGCTTTAACTGGAGACCTTGGGATGGCTCTGGCCCAAGTGAACTCCTCGAGATCCTTGTGCAGTATTCTCCTGGTGGTACCCTGAGATCAGCAGATGCTGGCCTTTCTCTCAACTCCCACTCAGTGCCTCAAATCCCAGGGAAAGCTCTCCTTCCGCTGCTACACCCTGCGCTTTGAAGACAAAAACGTTTCAACAAGATCTTGGGGGGTTGTATGGTTCAGCTGCCTTCAAAAACTCACAGGGGTTTCCAAAGCTGAGATAAGGACACTTCCATGCACAGCCTGCTCAGTGTCTTCAGTGCCAGCCCTCTGCAGAGCTTCCTCAACACTGCATGCATACTCTGCCCACATAGTAAGTAAGACTTGTCTGCCTGTGGTAAAGCTAATTCTCCCATCTAAGCTCTGGTCTACCTGTATGCTAGGCCTTTTTGTAGTTATGCACTGAGTATTTTCTGAGTTACACAGCTGAGATGTCCTGTGCCTTCAGAAAGGTGCTTCTAGCCCCCAAAAGCAGCAACCAAACCACCTGTGGATAAATAATTTGGGATTATAATGGACATGTTGAGCCTGTGCAACTCCAAGGAGTGTCTGGGTGCAAACCACTCTCCTGCACAAAGTGGGTGCTGGTGCCTGTTGAACAAGAGTCTTACTATTGGCTTCAGCAGGAGCAGGCTTTGGGCTGTATTTTCTTTTTTCACTGTGCCGTGGCTGTGCAGCCTCCTGCCGCTTGTTTGGAAAGTTGTTGCTCGCCTTTGCCGCGTTGTGCTGCCTGGAGCAGTTCCCGGAGAGCAGCACAGCCTGCTCTCTTCATTATCTGCTCCGCTAATGCATGTGCCTGCCCCTTTGCCTTTCATGTCTGCTGCTCTTTCTTCCCTCCCTCCCCATCTTTAGGTCACTTGTTTTGGTCACTTTTTTTCGTGGTACTAACTCCACTGCGGGGTTTTCCAGACTTGTTGCTTTTCTGACTCTGGAGGGTTGTTTTGCTCTCACTTGTTTTGTTGGCCAGAATACAAAAGGTTAAACAGTTTAGAGAACTTTATTCTGTATTTACTGCCGAGGTAGGTTTCTAAATCAACAGTAGGTCGAGTATTGGAGTGACTCACAGAGCTGCTTAACCTTTTTCCTTCCGTTTTGTCTCCCTCCAAATCTGAAGTGCACATCTGCAATTTAGATCGGTGAAATAAGAAGCTGTGAAATGCATATAAATTGCTGTAGATAGGCTGCTCAGCCTGGCCGCAGTGCAGAGCCGGTTCCCATTTGGCAGCAGTCGGATCCCTCTGGGATGTGAAAAGCACCTAAAAAAACAGGTTGCCAGGAGGATGTTCTGTGCCATGAGGGGACAACCAGCAAGGAGGACGGGCTGGCTGGGAGGCATAGGGCTAGGCAGAGAAAAAACAGTCTGGTTGCATGTCTCTACAGGGACTGTTTTTAGGAAGGCCCTGTCTCGTGGGGAGGTTACAAGGTGGGCAGGCAGCAGGCACTCAAAAGGAAAAGTATTAGCATTTGCTTTTCAGAGGGGAAACTGAGGCACCATCCATCAACCAAAACTGCACAGGCAAGTTGGGTCTGAATGAGGAGTAGGTTCAGCCTGGCCCCTTCATTTAGGGCACAGTGGAGATGAGTGTCCCCAGGGTGGGCTATGAGTGCAAGGAGAGCAAAGCCTGCTGGCCCCAGCGCATCAAATGACATGGGATAACGAAAGAGCTGTCCTTACAATTAGCCCTGAGGCTCTGGTATAAACTGCCCTAACAAGGGACCTCCACTAGCTGGCCAGAGTAGACCCAGCCACAACACCCCACGGCACTCGGGGTACGGGTGTGCACATTCCCCACCAAAAGCAGCAGTGTGACATGGGCTGGAGATGAGCAACACAGGTGGGAGCAAGTGTGAGGGCTCCTACATCAACCATCATCTCTGCAGAGGCTCCCAATTTGCAGTCCTGCAAAACACCCTGTTTCCTAGCAGCCAAGTGTATGGTTACAGACAGCCACCCCCCCCCTTTTTTCCTAGCAGCAAAGCAGGGGTGAGACATCTCCACTCCCAAACTGCAACCAAAACCCCTCATTTCTTCTGTTCAGCAGCTCTTGGTGATTCTCTTCCAAGAAATTTATGGAACAGCCATATTTGGGGGTTTGCCCCTCTCATGTTACTAACCTAGTATCTTGATTATGGTCCTGAAAGCTCTCCTGGGCTGTTTCAGGTATCTCAGCTTAAAAAGCAGATTTTGAGCAGGGGCTGCTGGGCACAATGGCTCTGCTGGGGCACAGCTGGGTCTAGCCCTGTGGGTACAGCATCTTGGTGGGGCTCAGCTTGTTGGCGTGCACCCCAACCTTTACATTTTAACTGAGTTCAGTTCCTCAGGGAAGGCTAGATGCTTTCTGGTAGACCCATGGGTACCAGCAGCTGGCAGTGGTGCTCACCGCATCCCATGCTTGCACCATGTTTGCTGAGGTGCTGGTAGAAATGGGCTACATCCTGGCAGAGGTTTGTGATGCTGGTACAACCTGATCCATTTAGTTGCTATTGTGTGTTACAAGTGGTGATGTAAAAAAAAATTGCTTCTTCGGGGTGCAACCTGCTGCTCCTGGCAGCCCATAAGATTTTCTGCAGTCACCTACAGGGTATCTGCATCCACCATGCTGCAGGGTGGCATGCCGCAGTTGCAGGATTAGGGACTCCCTCCAAGGAGGCCTGGGAGGCTTGAGAGAAGTTTTTTGTAGTGTTTAGACCACAAATTACTTTGCTCTTGAAACCTACCAATTCTATGAGGTTTTCGCTAATGAAAGGACTGCACTGCGTGACCGGCTTGGAGTAACCTTTTAAAATATTGATTGTTTATTGAAGTGGTTATTGATAAAGGAATGGAGTAAACCTGTACTTGTTTTGTTTGAAGCTAATCTAAAATCTCCTATTAAGATGAGGACAGTACAGCTTTAATCAAGTACGTAGAAAAACACACCAGAGAAAGTAATGAGATTTTTTTAAAAAACCACAGTTATTCTATATAGAAAGAGTATGTTGACAACTGTCTGAGCATCAGCTGGTTGATGTGCATGAAAAAGGTTATTTCCAAGAGTCTGAGCTACAGCACTTGGAGCTTAGCTTGTCTGTGCCTGCTGCATGGATCTGCTAAATGCTTTTGATCAGAAACTGCCACACAGCGCCAGTGAATACAGCTCATCATCAACGTCAGTGAATACTGAATCCCCCTTGCAAGGCAAAACGTTTCACCTTAAATTACATGGCTGGCAAAGCAGCAGGCAGCTGTGACTGCAATGTGGTGGAAGTGCCTCTGATGCCATTTGGTGTTCTGACCCTAAATTAAAGAACCTGGGAGACTTGTCCTCATGATCACCGCTGTGGGATGTACTCAGTGCAAAATTTGGGTCCTCCTTGCTTTGTGCAGTGAGGCAGCTCCTTGCTGCTCCCTGATATGCTGTGTGCTCCCTGTTAGACACACGAGTTGTGCCCCTTGGATACAACCTCAAACCCACCTTACTCTTTAATATAGTGTATCCTGCCCTCTAGTGCCAGAAGATGCTGAGTCAGCAAGAGCCAAAGGAGCAAGCTGTGCTGTGCTCCTGTGACTTTCCGCCTTTTTCATCAAACAGGTCTCTCTCAGCCTGGGAAGCTGCTAATTATGGGGCTGCTATGATAAGCAAAGCTGCTAAATATGTTTGTGCATCATCAGGGTGTTTGTGCAACAGTTTGCGGACTGGGTAGCTCACTATGGCTTTGGAGCAATCGCAGTTCATTGGAAGTATCTTTTGGAGATGTTTTCAAAGAAAATGAAATTTGTGATGGAAATAAGAATACACATGGCAGGCTAAATGGAAGAAGGCTTTGGAGGTCAGAAGGTTGTTTCACTGATGAGCTTAAAAATAAATCTTGAAGCCTGGGGAGGGCTTGGCTGTCATGTAGGGGACAGATAGAGCAGGGGTAACACCTGAAAAGAGGTCTCTTGCTTTTCTCCAAAAGAAAAGGAAGAATGATTTTCTGTTAAAAAAGAAATCCGAGAGCCTTTCATTTCATTACCTGCTCTGCTGGGAGCGGAGCAGAGGTTTCCCCCAGCCATTGCCTGGGACTCTTAGGAATGCTCCCAGCGGGAATCTGCTGCAGACCAGGCACAGCCCATCAGTGCCCCTCAAAGCTCTTCCATGCTCACCACATCTCCCTCCCTCCTACTGATGTGAACCTTCTCTCCTGCTGTTTTTTAAGACCCCACCAGGCAAAAGCTTCAAGCTTTGCAACGCAAGGACAGGTTGGCGTGGGTCGGTCCCGGCTGCAGAGCTGTGCGTGCCTCTGGCCGGGCGGGATCAGGCCCATGGGGGTTTTGCACAATTTCCTGGGTTATTTCAAGCTGTCGGGGAAGGTCCAGCCACGGGAGTGCTGACGGGGCCATGAATGGGAGGGGCAGGCGGCCTTTTTGTACGCAAGGCTGCAGAAAACGGAAAAAACAGTTTTGTAAAAACTACTCTCCTCCTTCCTTGTCCCCTCAACTCCGATCAGAAACACTGGAGACTGGGGAAAGGCGGGGGGGGGGAGGAGAAACCACAACACAAAACACAAACCCTGAGAGGTCACCCATAGTTTTCCTCTGATGCACGGCAGAGTGCGAGCGCTGGCGTAGCTGTTAGGGTGGGTTTGTTTCTTTAAGGTGTCTCCCAGAGGGAGGATCAGCAAAATGCAATGTGGCAGCTATGGTAACTCCTCTTGGCTTTCAGCACAGCCCTTGCTGATCGCACAACTTGCTAGTGAAGAAGGTACAGCTGTCCAGGCCTTGGCAAGGATCCCCACCCTCTGCTTGCTGCCAAATGCTGTTTTTCAATTTTTTCTTTTTTTTTTTTTTTTTAAATTTCTTAGTTTCCTAAGAAAATGAAAATGGAAGGAACAGCCTCCTCTGCCTCTCAGCCCCATCTGATGCCTCCTGGACCTGCTGGGGTGAAGGCTGATGGTACTACATTCCTATGTGGTGCTGGGATGTTGCAGCCAGGGAGGTGGAGAGCCCAAATTCGAGGGCCCTTCTGTGAGATGCTGGGGCTGGGGGTGACCAGGGTTAATGGCTGGGGTCCCAGCAGTGCCTGCAAAGGGCTGAGCGCTTGGGCTGGGTCTGTGTTCAGGGCTGGTTTGTCTTTCCTGGTGTGGGCATCCCCATGCCATGGCCAGCTCACACGTGCACCTGCAAAAAGTGAACCAGCTGGAAGTGGTGAGCTTGCCTGGGGCAAAAGCCTTTTGCTTTGCAGTGTTGCATCACTGGGCCAACAAATTTCCTGAGTCACCTCCCTGATTGTGCCATGGCTGTGGGGCTGCAGGTACCTCATCGGCCATTGTTTGCACCTACAAAGCATAATGAAGCAATTCAAAACTCACCAATGCCCCGAATAGTCCCAGCAGCCAAATTCCCTGCAAAGCTTTAGGCACAGATTCCTGGCCTAGGCTCCCCGCAAGAGGTCCAGGAAGCTTTCCTCTCTTCCTCTCCCTCGCTGCATCCACCATGGCCATGTTAGCCCTTGCCTCCCAAAGCACATTTGGTCTATGCTGGCCTTGTCCCATGAAAAAAGACTGTGCTCAGCTCCAGGACGTGACCGACACCACCCCATCCCCAGCAGCTTGCCCCGTGCATGCTGCCTACACTGCTGCAGAAATTTTGTGTAGCCCCTATAGCTCATCTGCACCAGAGGCTCCTGCCAGCCCCCAGGGACAAGTTAGCTGTGCCAACAATGCAGGCAAATACCCTTTGCAGGGGAGGATGAAGTTTGCAGGACCTCTTTAAGATGCAATGTTAAGACAGGCTTGTACTGGAGTCGCCCAGCGTAGGGTGCAGCAGCTCGCATGGACAGGCTGCATATTCGCACACAACGGGAAAGTTTGCATGGAATTGCTTCCCTGGGGTTCTCCAAGCTTCTTTGTCAGGCTGGGTCTGCTGGCGTGGCAGAAACAACCAAAAAGCCCCTTGTTTTGAAATATTTTGGCCGTATGTGCAATTTGAAGGATTGCCTGAAATGAAGAGCTGAAGGGCAGACTGATCAGTGCAGTGGATGAGTAATTCAAGGTGGGAGGCTATGGATTGCCTATCTAGAAAGAGGTCTTATATTTTAAAATAATGCAAATGTTGCTAGAGGTGTATGAGAACTTGTGTGTAGCATTTAAATGAAAGATTAAGAAAGAACAGCACTGAGGAACAAAAATATATTGCAACCGATTTGCACGGCTGGTCAAATTACAGCATTAGGAAATAGCGCCGAATGCGCTATAAACAGGAGGTTTATTTTCTGTAGGAGCAGGGATGATTAGGCAGATCTAAAACATACCCAGGACTTCTACTTATACCTGCTCAGGCATTATGTGGTACTTAAAAACTTTTCTAACTGCAGCAGAAAATGAACCAATAATGATATGTCTGAGAACAGTAAACAGTATCAAAAAAGGAAAATACATTTGAAGACTGTTGCTTTTTAAGCCAGATATTCCTCTTTCATTCTGACATAATTCACAGCTAAGAAATAGCTACAATTTTCAAAGGCATGTTTTTTTCTCTTTGGCTCCTCAACCACTTTAAAATATTTACCTTTTGCCACCCACCAAGAGTGAAAGTATTGCCTGATTTACAAAATAACAGCGCTTACAAGTAAAATTTTCAGATTAACTCAGTCCTATTGAAAATGGATATGTTTTGAGCTCCAAATTCATGGCTGAAAATGCTATCCCGTATCCCCAGCCCTCTGGGCATGTGGCATTGGCTTGGGGGTACCTATAATTATATTTTGGGGGTGACAGGGTCCTTTTGTGGTGATCTCCACTACTAATTTCCCTGGCATGAATGCATAAAGCAGTAGTGAGTTACTCCTTTGTGCTCATTAAATTATCGCAAGACATATTGATCGCTAGGTTGTGCGGCTTTAAAATTTCCGAGGGGATTGCTGGAAAGGAATTCTCTGATCTCCCTTGCTCTTGAGGCACAAACTGCGGCTTGAACAGTTCAAAACCTGGTGCTCTGAACCACCTCTCTGCCTCAAAACCCAAGTGCAAGCTCACCATGTCTCTATGGAGAAGATGGTGAGAAAGCAGATGCTCAGCCGTGCTCCAGTTCCCCTCCAACAGCGAACATTTCAGACCCATATGGTATAAAAGAAAGATTATTTAGTGCTGGTAGTAACAAGAATCTATGAAACAGCCCTTCTCATGGCAAAGCATGAAAAACCTCTTGCAAAATATCTGGTTGTTCAGTGCATAAAACCCCACCGAGCTGGAAGAGAGCTTTGAATGGAGAGATTGCAGGGTTGTGCCCAAAGTCGTGCTTGTGATTAGAGGCAGCAAAAGGACTCTGTGATATTAGAAATTTCCTGAGCTCACCAGGCAAAATAATAATTTTTTTAACAGATGCGGAATAGCCATCTCATCTAATGTGTAAAAAGACACGTTAATGTGTTGTCTGCATAGATTTTTTATTTCTTCTTAAGAAAATATTATCTCATCTGGCCTGCTTTTGTCATGTAGTTTTATGCCCTGGTATCTTACTGGGAAGTTTCTGTGATGGTGATTCCCTGGTACTCCCAGAGGCACTGCCATAGCTGAAAACGCCCTGGTTCTGTGCAGATGCTCTGGCATGGGCTCAATTCCTGCCACCCACCCCATACTGTGGCACCCACTGATGCCTGGTGTGCCACAGCCCACCAGGCAAGCTTGCCTGTGCATTTGGGGGAAAAAAGACTTAAGCTTGCAAGAATTGGCAAAAGGAGCCTGTGGGATGCCGTTTGGTGTGGAGGTAGTGCTGGGCATTCTGGTGGGAAGCATGCAAGAGGGACGAGGAGGCAGGTGCTCAGTTTTGATGCATGAAAAAGCTATTTTCCCCATCCTAACTCTTTTGATTAACAGTTTGATTGTGCCCCAGACACTTTTCTCCTGGGAGTCCCGCCGTGCCTGTAGCGATGCTGATGTGAGGGGCTATTGCTCGCATCCAGCGACGTGGTCCTGCGGAGGACAATATCCCACTCTGCCCCCGTGCTCGGGGTGGGTGGCACCGCCGAGCACCCATGGATGCTGGGGCTTCTCCCGGGCCGTGCCGCGTGTGCAACTCAGCCTGCGGCACCGCTTTCCCCCAGGGTCTTTGCTCTGAACGCCCTGGGAGGAACTTATAACTTTTTCTTAAATGGGAAGCCCTTAATTTAAGTGCTATTATAGATATATCGCCCTTCGCAGTGGCGCACGGCAGGCACAGTGGGATGGGGCTGTTTAGATGTCGAAATGGTGAAATGCAGAGGGCCAGCAACAGCGTTTCATTGCTGCTCCTCCGTATTTCACCTCTTTCCTTTCAACAATTAAAATGCCCTTCTGTTGCTTCTCTGTCCTGAGCACATTCAGGGTGGGTTTTTGTGCTGCCGGGTGAGCACGATCCCAACAGCATCCATGGGGTGATGACACAGGGGTATCGGGGTGCTGCGGTACTCCCCAGGCATGCTTTCTGCAGAGGGCTTAAAGTCCTTTCTTGTTCTTAACTAAAGATAAACCACCCTGTTACCAATGGCACACTGTATGTTGGGAAGCATAAGCCTGTTTGCCTTTTTCCTGAGTCTGCCCTTATTTTTTGTTGGTGTTTTTTCCACCATCCCCATGTTTTTCTGAGCTTCCCCTCCCAGCCAGGAATTTCTTCTAATGAGCCATATTACACAGTGAGATTTCACCATGGTGCACATGAAACATGCCATAAGGGTCAGTCTTAAATGTGCATGCTTGTGGCTGTGCAAGATCCCTCTGGCAGATTAATTTCATTAAGGAGCTTGGTGTTGGGGACGCTGGATGTGGATGTGTGAGGGAATCCCCCAGCCATGGAAAATGCTGCTTTCTGCATGAAAGCTTCTCCCTGGCTCCATCCCGCCATACCGAATTTTTCCAAGCTGGATCAGCTGACTTTTTTTTTCTCTTTTTTAACAGGAGCCTCAGTACAGCCATGATTTCCCCCCCCTCTCCCTTAGCTGAGCGGTTAGGTTAGTTAGGTTTATTTACATTTAAGCAAAAACATATTATTTTTAAAGGAGGCCTGAACAGCTTAAACTGAAAGCATAATCACATAAATTACTGCATAAAGATTTTTGGTGGCTAAATTAATCCGAAACCTAATTCATACATTTTAAAGCATGCATTTGGTAGGTCTAATATCTCTTAAGGAAACAGATAAAGCTGCGTCTTGGGGGTGGCAGTTCACAAGGCAAAACTATCTTATTAGGAATTCAATTAAAGCTAGTACAGGCTTACTGGACTTCTTCCAGTAAATATATATCAGGCTGAACCAGTAGACATCTGTATCCCCCCTCCCTTTTTGTTTTCCAAGCTGTGGTTAAAAGATGGAGAGGAGAAGATGGGGGAAAGAAGAGGGACTATATCTCACTTCTAGCTCACCATACAGGGCACAAGGGTTGTTTTCTTTTTGATGTCTGATCGCTGTTGCAAGCTGTGCGAGACTTGGTCTGCCTAACTCCCAATTCTTGCTGAAATGCAAAAGCCAAAAAAAAAAACCCAACCCCAAATCATGTGAAGGCTCACAAACGAAGCCCCTGGGGGAGGTCTGGGGGTGCCCTGCTGCTCCATTTCTGGGGAGAGCCCAGCACGGGCAGGACGAAAGCCCGCATGCTGGCAAACACCCACTGGCTGCTGGTTTGGGAAAGTGTCCGGGCTGCCTCTCCTGGGTTCAAGTTCAGAGGATTAGATCAAAACGCCCTTTGCACCCAAAAGGCTCAGACCCTGGGGAGGACCGTCTGGAAAGATCAGGGATCTCTGCTGGCCTCTTTGAAAGCCTCTGCTCGCAATGAGGCTCAACAGTTGTTGTTGCTAATTTAACATTTTTATGAGAGTGGTACCGAAAGCCTCCCTGTCCTATTTGCACCCTCATCCAGCAAGGTCCTCCTGTCTCCAGGTTACTGATGTTGCTTCCTGTGATGTGATGCCTCATTTTTGGAGGAGAAAGGATGATTTTTTTTTTCCCCTCTCCTTCTCAAGGGAAAACACTCCTTACTGCTAATCGCTGAAAGCCTCAGCCTCTAACGGTTAACAGATCGTGGAAAAAGTTGAAAGGGAGATCCTCTGTTTTACCAGTCAACCCCTCCAAAGAAAGCCCTGCTTTAATGCAGGAGAAGCACATCCCAAAGAGCTACCAGAGCCCTGTTCCCCATCTTGCATGCCTGTCCGCATGCACACAGAGAAAATATAAGTGCCAGCAGTGCCAGGGAGGTTGAGCAGAGCCTAGCAAATAGCCCAGCTGAGGGGGTGCTTGCTGGAGAAGAGCCTCTTTGCTGCTTAACTGGCTCCCCTTGCTGGGAGAAAGGCAAGGGCATTGCAAAAGCTGTCCCTGATGGCACATTTGCTGTGCCCTGGCATGGGCTGGCTGGACTGGCTGCCATTGGCCGGGTCTGGCATGGAAGTGGTTAAAGAGATGGGTATGAGGGTAAGGGCTGCCTTGCTTTGATTTATTGGCTGGCTGAGTTAATTTATTTGTGTATGATTAGTTGTTGTTGCTGAGTGGTCATCTTCTACAACTACAAATCTAATTAAATGCTGGGGTGCCTAGAGGTTGGGTTTTTTTTTTTTTTTTCTTTTCCCGTGGCAAATATTTGTACTGTTTTAATTCTTGAGAACTAATCATTAATTAGCACAAGGCTGCTAGTATCCAGCTGGAGGACTTCTTGTTTTTCCTCACTTCCAAATTTGCCTAAGAAGTAAATTATAAGCGATGGTGTATAGCACTTTCACGTCCCTTAGAGCAACCCACTGAGATGTCTGATGGGATCGTCAGCTAGCAAGGAGCAGCAAGGTCACTCGGAGCCAGCTGAGGATCTGGCCCAGTGTGTTTTTCATGGCACAGGACTTGATTCTAATCAGCCTTTTTTCCCCCCTTCCTAATCTGCAAAGCCTGGGAATGGGGGAGGAAGTTACCCAAAATGTGTGCTTTCCCCAACCAGCATTTGTAATTCCCTGATCACACGTCGAGCTTGCTTTGTGCTCAGGGTTGTGGTGGCGTTCCCTTACATGTTCATGGCCTCATCAAACTATTCCTATGGCTCTACAGCAAGACATAAATTCTGGAGATTTCAGGCTTGGAGATTTCAAAGTCGTGCTGAACCACATGGAAATGATTCTCAGAGCTACAGCTATAAAAATAATTATATTGCTAGGGGGAAAGAGTGACAAGCAATGTCCCCAAAAGAGATTTCAGCAGTGGTTACAGGATCTGTCCTGGCTCTGTAAGAGGCTGCTGTGATCTCCAAGGCTAATTTATCGCCACTACCTAAAACTCTGTGAAATATGCCCCAAAAAGCACTGAAGGAAGAAGGAACATGAAGTGAGGTTGCAAAGGAGAAACATTGCAATCTTCCCCTTTGTTTTAATGAGAATAATGCTTCATATGCTCTTAAAATTACAGCTACTCTGTACAGATAAGCGGTGTGAGGATGACTAATTTGGAGGCAAATTAGGCGTACTTAGCTGAAATGTATGCCTTGACTGTTCCCTTAATGACCCTTCAATGCACATCCCTCCTGATAGGACTTTTACCACAGCCCTGGCTCCAGCGGATTAAGTAATAACACGCTTTTGCCGCTCTTCTAAGCAGTCCTTCAGTTTTGGTCCAACATTTTCCCTCCACCATGCATGTCTCTAACTCTTTATGATCAGTAATTAGTTTATATGCATCTAGCCTATGGCAGATTTGTCTTTTGCATGTCTCCTTCTCCGGAGCATTTTCCTTCCACACTCTCTTTTTAAAAGGTCTCTGAGCCTGAGCGTTTTCTGGCTGACTGCAACGTACTTGGTGTCTGCTGTGTAACAGTTTTATTCTTTCCCAAGAAAAGACAGGAACATAAACAGAAGATCCAAAATGCATTTTGCCGGGCTTTTGAATGTACTAAGATGAACCACCACCACCCCCACTACAAGCCTATTAATGTAAATACCACTTTACAATCCTTCCTCTCAAGGAAACATATTTACATTTTTCTAAGGATGCATATAGAAAAATAGGGCTTTGGGGACAAAAAGGGCTTAGTTCTAGTGTCACAACACCCCCCAGTTGACTGTACTGCTCTCATATACCATAGAATTAGGTTGTTCCCAGGGCCAGCAGAGATAACATCTGTTTGCTTCTTTAAGGATAAAATGAAATAGGATGCTAGCATTTTATACTGGAAACAGCCCTGGAAGTCTGAAGGGGCAATAGCAGGAGGGTTATGTATCACATGCATACATTGTATGTGGCTTGCCCAGCACAAAAAAGATGGGAAAGGCAGTATTAGTGCCAGTGCCAGCCCATGGGGAGGCAATGGGCTTAATCCCAAGCCCTGCTGCAGCAAGTGGGAAGAAGGGGGTTGCTGGCAGACTTGTCTTACTGGCATGGGGGTTAGGGCTTCATTTTCCTTTACACATTGCTGATGCTCCTGACATCCTGATTGGACAGGATTTTTCCTACTAAATGGAATAACAGGAACCATGTTTTCTTTTCTCCTGGATCTTTTTGCAGTTTAGAGCATCTTCAACATTCTGAAGGAAAAAGAGAAATGTGGCTCCAAGGGAAGGGGCACAGGTGCTGGGGATGAGGATGGGGAGATTTGAGGGAGGAGGGCTTTGCTTTGCATGTCTGTTGAAACATCCTATTGCACTAATTGAAGTGCAAAGCTATGCCTGTTTCTCTTGAAACTACCGGAGTAAGTTGTCTGTAATTACGTGGAACAGAACAGGAAAACCTCTCATGGCCAGAGGAGCGAGCAGCAGTGACCTGCTGGTGTTCACAAAGGCCAGGTGGCATTTTACCAGTTCCCAAGGCTCTGATTTTCTAATCAAAAAGCTCCTCTGATTTTTTTGCAGCTGAAAGGGAATGACCCTTCCTCCAAGGAGAAAACCTTTCCTTGCCTATCTCTCCCCAAAACCCAGGGAAAAGGGAGGACAGCCACAGCGATCCAGCCTGAACGGCACTCACCGCTTTGTGCTCACTCAACCTCGCTACTCCCTAGGAAAGGCAGGAGCTGGGCCCAAATTCAGATAGCTATTTCTTAAGGTCTGGGTTTGGGGTTTTTTTTGCCATCGAGATTGCACAGGCTGCTCCCCTGTTATGCATAAAAACTCCTCTGGTGGGGACAGACCCATGCAGAAGTCCATGGCACACCACCCAGCTAAGTTTGCCCATTTTAGAGGGTTTCTCGAGGATCTTGTAGCATTTTTTTATTTTTTTTTTTTTGCTGGCAGACATAATTTTTGTCGCCATAAACGATAGAATTTGACACCGCACCACACCACACCAGGCCATTTGTCAACAACGTTTTCAACAGTTCAACCGCACGCGTGTACATGCACACACAGGCACAGAAAGGAGAGGCAAGGGGGAAAGTGTGGGGCCTCGGGGAAAGGTGACCTTCCTCTATAAGGCATGCAAAGACGGAGCAAAGAGCCACCTCTAACCACCAGGCTGGAAGTCCGGTTACGGCAAAGATGCCGAATACTGGTTCACTCCGCAGCAAACCGAAAATGCATTGGGGTTTGTCTCTACGTCATGGTTTTTCACGCAGTCTGAAATGTCGCTCGCAATTTCTTTGGGGTAGGGACAATTTGAGCATCTACATGTACAATCTGCCTCATCAGAGCAATACTAATAATACAACTGACAGTGACTTTTAAATATGGTTGAAAAAAGCGGGTTTTGCTGCTAAAGTACTGTGTGATAGAGAGGAATGGTTGTATATTAGATAACAGTTTTAAAACTATCATTGGCTAATGGCAGCACATCATTTGGGAAACAACAGAATAAATGCATTGTTCCGTCCCAGCACTTTACTATTCAGCCAATCTAAACTGCTGAAGAAATATGTGTTTGGGACATTTTACATCTGTTTTTGACAAGAAGCCTGGGTTTTTGCATGTGTGGGTTTTGGTTTGGGTTTTTTTTTTTTGTTGTTTTTTTTTTCTTAATCTATTTGCTGCAGCTTTTTTAGCCAGATTAGCATGGGAAAAGGCGCTTTTTTATAAATGGGGGGGTTATCCTTTTAAAAAGCAACTTGACTTCAGCTTTTTACAGTTGAAATTAGGGCACATCACACAAAAAATAGTAACACCAGCAATAGCAATAAAACCCACGACAGCAGCATTACCTATTTAAACAAAACTAAACAACAAACAGTTTGTGCAATTGATAGAGTAACCAATTTTTTTAACAACATAATATTTTGGGGGCTCCCTGGAAGAGTGCATGGAAATCTTAATTGCAGCACCAAAATGCGAACTGTTTCAGGATGGAAGTGAAACATTTACTTGAAGTGGTTTCTAAAATGGTTTTAAGTCTGCATTTTACACCGCTAGTAAGTCCTGGTTGAACACTTGGCTTTTGCAAACAAGGTACTGCAGTTGCATTGAGGTTTTTTGTAAAGGGGCCATTTATTGCTGCTAAAACAAAGATGGATTTGCCTCCTTAAAAAAGGCTGGCCAATGGACTGGGATAAACTTTCTTTTCGTCTTTAAGGAGCTGATTCTCAACATGATGAAATTATTTTGTTTTACATCATGTGCGACATTACAAGGGGGGAGCAAATTTCCCTTTTGAGTGTTTGCTTGGCAAAATAGGTTCACAGGCTCTGCTTTATGTACTGAGCCTCAGAGAGCGACCGGCCGTATGCAAACTCTGGCTGACACAACACAGAGCTGCTCTGCTTAATTAGCTTGAGATGAGGGTGTTATTAAGGGCCCCCCCCTTTTTTTTTCTCCTCCCTTACCGTTTATTCCTCCCTCCCCGAATATTACAAAGGCAACATAAGAGGAAGTAGTTTTCTGCTAATGGAAAATGATGAGGAAGGATTTAGTGATGAGAGTAGATAAGAAACTACATCTAACAGCAGCCTTTGCTTTACCGGCACTTTGGGGAAGGGAAACCGAACACATACGAAAATTTGGCAAAGTTTCTTCTATCTTTGTTTGCTTTTTATTGTGTGAGGGGGAAGGGGCACAGCCCAGGGTTGCAGCCGACATCTGCTGCTCGTTTCTTTTAAGAGAAATGCGACCTGGGGCGAACTTGTCGCTGAACCCCTTTCGGGTCCTGCAGAACCCCTGGTCCCCCCTAGCCGGGAGTGGATGCAGCCGCCCCGGGAGCCGATGGCTCGGCACTGGGTTTTTCGGGCGCAGCCACCCGTGGAGCGGGGCAGCAGCTGTTTCGGATCCCCTTGTCAGCCTGTTGTACTGATCGTCTTTTCCACTCTTAAAACCCTTCCCTGAAGCAGCGCTTTCTGGCAAATCTCATGCAGCAATGCTTTCCCCCATCCCTCATCAGCCACTCTCAATGCCAGTCCCCTCTCAGCTCCCCCATCCCTGCAGAGCAGAAACATGCTGTATTTTTTTTTTTAAATGGGGCATATCTCATTCTTGCCTGCCTGGAAGCTTCTTTTTTTTTTTTTGAATTTTCACAGGCGTGGGGGAGCAGGAGGGGGCCAGACACATCTATGCTGCCCATCTCGCCTCCAGGTCTGTGGCCCCAAACCTCTCACCCAGCAGCATCCCTGTGCCCCACCAAGCCGTGCCACCTCGCCCCGGGCAGGACTGAGCCCTGTGGCAAAGCCGGGCGGGTGGAGGGAGCCGCGGGCACCCCATCCTGCAGCCAGACAGACACGGACATCATCCAGGAGAAGACAAATTGGTACCTACCCCTTCGGCAGCTGGGCTCGCCTGGCCCAGGCGGTGGCTAGTGGGAGGCCGACATGGACCACGCTCCCTCCATCCTCCATACGGAGAAGGCATAACTCAGCCTCTCGTGAGCCACGTAACTGCAGCTCGTCATCTTACTGTCCATCTCGTCGCTCTGTAGCACCTGGTAGAGGAAGTCTATATACCGTGCCGCCAGCTTGAGGGTCTGGATTTTACTGAGTTTGTCAGAGGGCAAAGTGGGGATGATTTTCCTCAAGGCGGCAAAAGCTTCATTGAGCGACTGAGTCCTCTGTCTCTCTCTGACATTGGCCAGGATCCTCTGGCTCTGCAGTTCTTCATAAGATTGGGAGCTGGGACTGGACTTTTTCCCCCTCTTCCCTGGGTTGGGGCTGCCATCTTCGCTGGACTTCTTACTGTATCTTCTCTTCCTGCCAAATCTCTTTGGCTGCCTTTCCAGCTCCTCTTCACTGGTCCCCAAGCTATCCACAGGGGAAACAGGAGAACTGGAGCTTTCTTCCATGCTTTCTGCAAGAAGGGGAGGGGAAGAGTCTTTCCCCCCCTCCTTATGTTATGTGAGTGTGTGTGTGTCTTAAATGTGCTTTAAATTCCTGAGACAGATCCTTTGGAAAAACAGGAGGGTTTTTTTTTTTTTTTTTTTTTTTGCTGACCAAACGTTTTCCAGGTTGCTTGAAGGGCTCTTATTTCAAGGAGCGGGGTTGTGCAAAAAATTGAGGTCTTGGAGAGAGGAAGTTATTCTAACTTTTTGGAAACTTTAGCTGAGCTCAGTTGCTAAATAGTTGTCAGAAGTGAGGGAGGTGCGGGGCTCCCTTCTGATTGGCCGGCCAGGTCAGTGGGAGGAAAGCTTTTCCCCTGCTAAACTTTCACAGTTTTATGTTACACTTAACTAAAATCTTGGGAATGCACCTCAAATAAAAGATAGCTGGCGACCACCCCCTGCCACTGCCACCCCCATAGATGCTGAATTTGCAGCACCTCTCTGGGGTAACGCCCTCCCCCCCTGGGTTTTGGGGTGCTGGTCTGCTTGCTGAGTGTTTGCGGGCTGCCTCCCAGCCCACGCTGCCGAGGGTCCCACTCCCAGCTCCAGAGCCAGCCTGCAGCGGTACCTTTCTCCAGTCGGGCTGCAGGGTGTGCGAGCCCTTGCACACCCAAGAAGGTGGCCCATTTTTGCAAAACAGTGCCCTATTTTGCACCCCTGGGTGCTGAGGGTCTTTCAAGCCCCCTGTTGCCCCACTGCGAGCTGCCCCTTGCAGCACCCTGCTCCCAAACCCTCTGTCCTGTGGAGATGGGGTGGGAACCTGCCTCCTGGTCCCATGGGGTGACCTCGGGGTGGCTGAAGTCCCATGGGGCACACTGAGCCGTGGGAAGGGTGGAGGTCTGGATGCAGCCAGGGGAAGCCCCTTCAAGCCCCCTGTTTGTAAGGGGCATGGAAAGACCCTCCTGGACTAACCCAGTGGAGTCCAAAATACGGGTCAACTGGAAAGCAGCTAATAGTTTGTAGAAAACCACACGGAGAGTACCCCGGAGAGGCAATGCTGGCCAGGCAGCCCATCTGCCTACCGTTTTTCTCCTCACTTTTTCTTCCCCCCACACCCCATTAAATACTAAATAGTACTTTTTGGGGAAGCAAGAGCTGAGGTAGGTAGGAGGACAGCTTTTCCTCCAGAATATCCTGCTGATGAAATCGTGGTATCCCAGCGCATAAAAATTGTGGTAGCAGCTGCAGGGTTTCTGATGTATCAAACAGAAGATGACGGATCTATTTTTCCTCTCCATCACACCAGGGAAAATGTGGGAAAACTCTGCTCGCTTCCGTGGAGCTAAGGCAGAACAAAATCAGATTTGGACCTCTGATTTCAGTTACAGCCCAAATTGCAGGAACAGACGCATTCCTGAGCAGCAAAGATCATGTTTTCAATACGGAGCAGGAAAATAAAATAAAACAATAATAATAAAAATAAATAAGACAAAAGAAACTTGTAAAATGTAGATGTTGTATCAGAAGAATTAGTTTGGAGTAGATTTCTTTGCAAAGTTTTCCAGTAGGTATCAACACCCATTAATGGAAAAAATAATGTCTGGTTTGATTGGAAAGTGTTCCTTGGTAGAAGAAGGAATTTTGGCTTGCCTGGGGCTGACTCCACTACTGGTAGGTAATGTTTATAGTGGAAAGACTTCCCCAGGCAACCCCTGGGGAGAGCCTGTGTTTGCTTTCAAAAGGAAAGGTTTTCAGGTGCAGCACAGAAGTCGGAAAGCGAGGCAGGTCTGCAAATAGATTTTTAATCCAATTTAGAGAGCCCGACGAGTCAGACAGGACGGGCGCCTCTGCCGCTCGCACCCCAAAGCCAGGGTTCCAGAAGGGCTCAGGGCTGGCGGCTGGGGTCAAGGGCTGGCAACTGCTCTGCATCTGCAACCTGGAGGTCCATGAGTACAGTGTCTACAAGCCCCCGCAGACCTAAAGGCAGATACCATCCGTGGCTGACTTGGGGCAACGACATTGATACTGGGGAAACCTGAGTAACAGCCCCTTGCCTGTCCTGTAAGTGAAATAAACTGCTATCGATGGTGGTGCCGATGTGAAACTGTGGCTCAGAGTGCAAAACACCCCTCATGAGGGGTAATTGATTTGTACTTGAGGTATTCAGAAGTCTCCTCGTCTTAGCACGTGGGATCATTTCCAAGTATTAAGAGAAGCCATCACTGAAGACTGGAGGGGCATCTCCACTTTCCAGCTGCAAAGAGCACAGTTCTCCCAGCAAACAGGTTCCCTGCTAACGGCACCGGCTCGTCCGTACTTGCGCTGCATTTATGGTGGTAAGCCATTGTGGATTTGCAGGGATGTGTGGAGCATGGGAGGGCAGTTGGACTGTGGGGCTGAGCACCTGGAGTGCGCTGCCAAAGATGCTATAGGTGCCTGCAAAATGCTGCTGAGGGAGTGAGCAGGGCTGCGTTTTGGTCTGTGTTTGAGAGCACCAGGAGTAAGGGGAGCAGACCCGAGCTTGCAAGAGCGAGTGGAGCTGCTTGTTGCTGCCTCTCCTCTCCCCATGCCCTGACGATGTGCATGCTAATACTTACTCTTCATCTTCCTTTTGTGTCACCATGACCACCAAAGGCAGGACTTGATTTCCTGGGGAATGAGGTGTTTCCATGGGGTGGCACTTGGCCCTTCCAGGGGTCGGGGACAGAGGGTTTTTAAGGCCAGACTGTGTGGATGTATCTCAAAGTGCTCAGTTCTCAGCTGGCACAGGCATTTTGCCTTTGCGATAACCACCAGGGCCATCCCATATAAGCGTGGCAGGAGACAAGAAGCTCCTGGACATCCTGCTGGAGCAGCAGCAGCAAAAGGATGTGGCTGCGTGGCACAGTCCTAGTCCAGCCAAGTGGCTGCTGCGTCTCATGCTCTTAATCCATGCCTCTCTGGGCTGTGCAGTGCAGAGCAGGAGCGGGCTCCGGCAGCAGAGCAACCCCTCGCTCCTCTGCACACCATGCTATATTAAATAAATAAATGAACAGCCCCAGCCCCCTGCCTGGCTTCTGTGACTGAGCCCGAAGGAGTGTTTGCATGACAAAGCGAGGCAGGATTTCTCCCTAAGGGGACTGTTGCTTTACGTAGCCTCTAAATGTGAAAAGCTTTTTACTATCAGGCAGGCTTCATTAGGGGAAATTTATGGTGAAACTTGGCTGTGTCATAATTATGAAGTCTATAAGTACGGTTCCAAAGAGCATCGCTCCAGAGCTGCTGTGTATGTGTGTACTCTTTATGGCTGCCGAGTCCCCTAGCAGTACTTAGTGCCAGAGCTAAGTACGGTGTTGACAGTACTGCAGATATCTTCCCTTGGAGCAGACCAAAGGCATGGTCCACGTGTGCACAGACCCGGGTGAAATGTGATCTGGGTCTCCTGAAGGAAAAGGGAGTTTTGAGAGGTTTGTGGGGGAGGCACATGGTACGAAGGTACCGCTGGCAAAGAAGGGTGAGGTGGATGCATCCTTCCTGCTACCACAGCAGGGTGGGAAAGAGGATATGAGATTAAAAACTGCGATATGAAAAATAGTTTCAGTGATAGTTTAATGCCCTGTTTAAATGTGCCATCCACTACGATGCCGCTGCTGTTCCACTGCCATTACCAGGCTCCTAAAATTTGTTAGAGGGAAACAATGAACACAGGCTGGGCTTTGGGGAACGTGCTTATTCTCCGTAGGAAGCCTGTGGTCCAGTTGTCCCCCCTGGCAGGGCTTGGCCAGCAAATCACCCTTCAGCCCCTCTGCACTGCAGAGTAGAGCATTTGGATTTCTGCCTCTTGCCACCCTTCCCTCTGCCCACAGTAGGAAGCGGCAAAAGGTTGGATGCCCTGGCAGTAAAGCTGATAGCATTTCAGCACACTCAGACTGCTCTTGCAGCTCCCCTCTGTTGGGGGACCTGCCAGGGATGCAAATTTTTGGAGCAAACTGAAGAAGAAAGATGCTGTTGTGCTTACTGCCTTCGTCCTCCTCGCTACGTACTGCTATAGAGAAAAGCATCATTTCTCCTTTCAGAAACGTCCCTGTTGCAGGTTGCATCCAGTCTTGAATGGTGTCTACTGTAGCCAGGTGTAATTAACCTGATAATTTTTTTTTTTTTCCCCTCACCTTTGGTGTGATTTAGGGGATAATTCCTTAGTGCTTGTGCAGCAATGACTAAATGTGATCTGGTGCGTGCATCTTCCACATGCTGTCTTTGCGAAGGCAGTTGTGTTTCGCCTTGCACTTCTGCTTTGTGGGCTTTGTTTCCTTATTCTTTGCGTTGCACCGCGGCAGCAGCCAGACGCGGCAGGCAGATGTTTCCCAAAGCATTCACCCTGCAGTGACAAGTTTATAATCAAAAGCAAAGGAGCGGTGAGTGAGCTGCGCACATAAGAGGCAGGAGGTACGGAGAGCGAGGCTTTAGGGATAAGACAGTTGGAGCAGAGCATGGTTTAAAAGTAATTGGATACACTAATGTCGGAGTTTTGTGCAGGAATGTACATCTGTTTCTGAACTGTTACCAGCTGATGTGCCCGCTCTTCCTTTCTGCTTCCTCAGTTAGAAACCCTCAGAGCAGCAGACACAAGCGAAGGAGAGGCTGACCCGGGGACAGCGAGTCCTATTGCTCTCTAATCCTGCCCATAAATGCAGTCAAGGTCAAGGCGTGCTTTTGATTTGCAAAGGCGTTGCTGGGGCAGCTGGGTGTGCCGATGCTTGCCCTGTGGGGAGCAAGGTGGCAGCTCTATCCTTGGTTAGATGGCTCCATCTGGCTTCCTCAGCTTTGTGCTTGAGGAGGCTGGAAATACAGACCTTTTTAGGGAAGACTTTGCAGGAGAATGACAGAAAAGAGACAAGGGAAGGACTTAGAGATTTTCCCAGTGGACGTCTTTCTCCTGAGAAAGCCCCACAGGCCCTTTGTCCATCTCCTTTATGAAGGTGGCAGCTTCATCCAAGCTTTGACCAAGCAAGGTGTAAATTGCAAGGACCATCTTTCCAGCGCTTGCTTTATTTACTGTGTATAACGTCAGGACATTCTGTGCACAGTGTAATAATGATAAATGCAAATCATAACTTTCAAAAAAACCTGTAGTGAGTCAGATTGTTAAAATGCACTGTAATTCACAGCTTTTCTAACCGAGGCCCGGATTCTGCAAAGCACTGGAGCATGCATGCCTCGGAGAAGAGAGGTGCATCTGTGTCCTACTAACTTCTGTGGGACATAAGCAGGTGTTTAAATTTATGTATATGCTAAATGCAGACCTGAACTTCTGATCTGAACTGCCTCTGAAATAAGAAGAAAGATCTTCAGTCACTTCAACAGGTTTGGATTGAGGTCTAGAGCGTTAAACTGTTGGAGGACCAGTTCACATCTCCTGGTTGTCCAAGCTCCGTTGTTAGTAGAACAAGGGTATTATAGACCAGACACATTTCTGCCTCAAATGCTGGGTGCAGTATTTCAGGTCTGATTATTGATTGCTGTCAAGATTAGAAATCCATGTAATTTCTCAAGTCGGTAACATTGGAAAGATAGCGTGTGTCCTGCTGTAGGAAGAAACCAAAAGACAGTGGCGTCGCAATTGTGGATTCTAATTTCAATGATAGTACAAAGCAAAAAGAAGAACTGGCATTTGGGTGAGTAAAAAGTAGTAGCTATCATGATTCCAAAAGTAACATTTCTATTTTAGATCATTTACCCAAGGCCACCACTAATTGCAGATCAGAGTGGAATGTCTCCCTGGGAATCCCTAGGGAAGACAAATTTTTTCTTCCTTTTTTTGGAAGGTGAAATATTAATTGCAGCTGCAGCAGTAGAAACTGTAGCTTAAAACCTGGGCTAGTAAAAATGAAAATACTGTTTCATGAACTGGAAAATCAAAGCATGTGAAATATTTTGTTCTCCTTGCCTTTTCCACCCCCATCTCCAGCTTCATTAAACTGGGAAAGAAGGGCTTCCAACCAACATTAAGGAGAATCCAAAAGCAGCCTGGCTGTTCCAACATCATTTGGGCACTCCTGGGAAGAGTCAGGCTTCTGTTCAATTTTTTGGACTGCAGCACCCACTTCAAGGCAGATATAGTGGCCACTATTGTAAGGGACAACAAAAAATGTTTTTACAAATATGTTAACAGCAAAAAGAAACCCAAGGAGAGTATCTATCCTTTAATGGATATAGAAGGGAATGTTGCCACTGGAGATGAGGAAAAGGCTGAGGTACTTAATGCCTTCTTTGCCTCAGTCTTCAATAGGCAGACCAGTCATCCTCAGGGTACTCTGCACCATGAGCTGGAAAGCAAGGACAAAGAGCAGAATATACCCCCCTTAATCCAGGAGGAAATAGTGATCTACTACACCATCTGGACACTCACAAATCCATGGGACCAGATGGGATCTATCCAAGAGTACTGAGGGAACCAGCAGAGGTGCTTGCCAAGCCACTCTCCATCGTCTATCAGCAGTCCTGGTACACAAAGGAGGTCCCAGATGACTGGAAGCTTGCCAATGTGATGACCATTTACAAGAAGGGTCGGAGGGAGGATCCAGGGAACTACAGGCCTGTCAGCCTGACCTCGGTACCGGCGAAAATTATGGTACAGTTCATCTTGAGAGCACTCACGTGGCAAGTCCAGGACAAACAGGGGATCATGCCCAGTCAGCATACGTTTATGAAGGGCAGGTCCTGCTTGACCAACCTGATCTCCTTCTGTGACCAGGTGACCCGCCTTGTGGATGAGGGAAAGGCTCCGGATGTTATCTACCTTGACTTCAGCAAAGCCTTTGACACTGTCTCTCATGGCATACTCCTTGAGAAGCTGGTGTCTCATGGCTTAGACAAGTGTACTCTTCACTGGGTGAAAAACTGGCTGGATGGACGAGCCCAGAGGATTGTGGTGAATGGAGTTAAATCCAGTTGGCGGCAGGTCACAAGTGGTGTTCCCCAGGGCTTGGTGTTGGGGACGGTTCTGTTTAGTATCTTTATCAATGATCTGGACAAGGGGATTGAGTGCACCCTCAGCCCTCAGGAAGTTTGCAGACAACACCAAGCTGGAAGGCAGGGTTGATCGAGGGTAGGAAGGCTCTGCAGAGGGATCTGGACAGGCTGGATCAATGGGCTGAGGCCAATTGTATGAAGTTCAACAAGGCCAAGTGCCGGGTTCTGCACTTCAGTCACAACAACCCCATGCATTGCTACAGGCTTGGGGAAGAGTGGCTGGAAAGCTGCCCGGCAGAGCAAGTCCTGGGGGTGCTGGTTGACAGCTGGCTGAATATGAGCCAGCAGTGTGCCCAGGTGGCCAAGAAGGCCAACAGTATCCTGGCCTCTGTCAGAAACAGTGTGGCCAGCAGGAGCAGGGAGTTGATTGTTCCCCTGTACTCGGCCCTGGTGAGGCCGCACCTGGAGTGCTGTGTTTAGTTTTGGGCCCCTCACTACAGGAAAGACACCGAGTTGCTGGAGCGTGACCAGAGAAGGTCAACCAAGTTGGTGAGAGGCCTGGAGCACAAGTCTTCTGAGGAGCGGCTGAGGGAACTGGGGCTGTTTAGTCTGGAGAAAAGGAGGCTGAGGGAGGACCTTATCGCTCTCTACAACTACCCGAAAGGGAGCTGTAGTGAGGTGGGGGCTGGTCTCTTCTGTCTGGTGGCTGGTGATAGAACGAGGTAATGTCCTCAAGTTGCGGCAAAGGAGGTTTAGGTTGGATATTAGGAAAAAGTTCTTTACTGAGAGGGTTATCAGGCATTGGAACAGGTTGCCCAGGGAAGTGGTTGAGTCACCATCCCTGGAGGTATTCAAAAAGCGTGCAGACAAGGCACTCCAGAACACGGTTTAGTGGGCATGGATGATGGTTGGACTTGATGATCTTGAAGATCTTTTCCAACCTAAATGATTCTATGATTCTATATTCAAAACAACATCATTTGACTTCCAGTTTTGAGCATTGCTCAACAGCTTCTCCGTCTCCAGAGGATGAGGTGCCAGGGCTTGCTCCTGAGATGAACCTTTGGCTGACTTTAGCAATGCAAGTGCAGACTATGGTCTAGGAAGGATTTGGCCAGGCTGACAGTAGTGTAGGGAGACTGACCACATCTCCCTGTTCAGGCCAAGGCTTGTAACTCAGTTGTCTTAGCCACCTTCCACAGGCCCCTATGAAAGGGTCAGCAGGATCCCGGGCTGAAAACTGTTCCTGCTGGGCACAGGTTGCCTTTACAAACACCATGCTCCCTTGTCTATCTCCTGTTTTGGATCCAACCACTGACTGTAGTGGTGAGCACAGTAGTCTGTGGTTCAATTACACTTTTTACACATCTTTTAAACCATACCCTTTTACACATTTTTTAACCCATAGTAACTGTGAATTCACATGGCTGGAGACCCCACCAAGGAAAAGTCCAAAGTACTGTTGTTTGTATTCCTGCATTTCAGTATTTCTGAGGATTAACCAGGACAGAGGTAGATCAGCCTTGTAGTTAACTGCATTGTGAGGTGAAAAGATAGCAACAGGGTAGTGGAAAGCAAAGCCTTGGTGTAATTATACTGCCACTGGAATAAATGGTTTTCCCCATGGATCCACATAAGAATCTTTCTCAAAGCTTGTTACAAATCAGCTTTCCCTACCTACACTCAAACCACTTTGAATGCTATGTCAGGGGGACGCGTGGCACTGGTGACATGTCCCCTTACTGCTGGCCAGAAGGGATTGAGAAATGCCTCCTATCTGCACAAATGTCACCTGAAAAATTGCATGATGTGTGGAAAGGCAGATCCAGAAGCAGCTTTGTTTGCCTGGGTGTATCGCTCAACAGATAAGCACACAGAGAGGAGGGATTCATTGCCCTGAACCTTCGCCAACTAAGTTTTAACTGTTGAGGATACATCTAGTATTTAAACACCAAGGTACAGCATTTTGCAGTTCAGATGTTGAGTAGAGGGGAAGCCAAAGTGATAAACTAGGACACAGATAACTATAAGATAGCTCTGCTCAGAGAAGGCAAAACCCTCCCAGGAGCTGGGTGCATCTGCTGATGGCCCCAGAACAGCCCCCAAAATAGCTGTGCTGGAGCCCACTGGGGTTTTTGGAATTGTCAGGATTTGGAAAAATCACAATTCGGAATGCCAGGGCAAAACAAGGGGAAACTTGTTAAGATTTCTGAAGTGAGAAAAACTGAATTTTCAAGGAGAAGTGGATAGAGTCACTTAAAAGAAACCATTTGTAGTGTCTATGTCCAGCTCTGAACTTTACCTTGGCTTTGGCTGATACCTGAGCTACTCATAGTTTGCAAACACTGGAGCCCTCCTTTGCCCAGATAAAAATGGACAACATCTGCCCTCATTTCTCATCCCACAGCACTATAATTCTCCAATCATTTCTTACAGGGTTTAAGCCATAGTTGATGCCATATATCATGTTACATGTCTTCTGGTTAAGGGAGACTGGACAGCTCATTAGCAGCATTTGTTGATGGGCTGGATGGGTCACTGCTGAATGCCAGGTCATTCATTATGGTTCCCAGCAGTGAAAAGTCCTGCCTTTGAAGTGTTCCCACTCCTCATCAGCTTGGTAGTGGGATCTTAGGACGTGACCTTGGTTTCCCATACCAGAAAGAAGAGGTCTACTGGTTGGGTCACTGTCACCGTTGGGCCAACTCAAGCAATGGGCAAAACCTTCCCTAATATTCATGTACTTAAACCAGGGAGGTACACCTTCTGCCTCAAAGGCTATGGAGCTAGTTATGGCCAAATCACAGCTGTTCTGCCATACCTTGATGGAAAAAACCAAATGCCTATAATTTGTTTTCCCTTTCTTGGAAGTTCTGCTCAAAAATCATAGCCACTCTTCCTTTTTTATCCATCTTTTTTAACCACATTTTAACTTTTTATTCTTTCCAACAGTGCTTTTCTGTGTTCTCTGTGGGCCTTTAGACATTACTGATGTTCTCACAGCAGCAGGGCAAAATATGGCATTCCAGCATGCTTATTGCTTTTTGTTTGAAGAATATGGGACTAAGGAGAGCTGTGGCTCATGCTTTTTGAAGGTTGATGGTGCTGTTTAATGTCTTCAGTGGTTTAGTGTCTTAACAGGAGGGTGGGACCTGGTGAGGATCTCTTGGATATCAACAGAGAAGTGAGTCGGTTTAGGTCCTTTGTGTCTTGCTTTTATATATTTAAATGGCCTAGAAGAGGGAAGGGGTATTGCCTTGGAGAACGCCCTGGGTGACTGGTGAACTTCTTGCCAAGCAGATAAAGAAAAATCTGACAGAATTAGTTATTGAGGGAAAAAATGTTTTCTAAATAGAACAATGTTTTACGAAACATGCCAACATTCCTAGGAAAATATGATTTATTTTGGAAAACCGGACACCCTAACTCTGACTCCTTTACTGCCACATGTTGGAGTTTAGTTTTACTTGTGTGCCCAGGTATTTGAGCTGCCTACTGCCCCGGCTCCCTGCTTTGGACATCCCTGATAGGCCATGGCAGCTGAACAGGAGGGGGCTTGCCATGTCCTGGGTTGCCTGGCCACCAGTGGAGTGGACACAGAAAGCCAGTGCCTCCCTTTGAATTCTGCTGCAGTGATGGGCTAGTACCTTCTGATCAAATTGCTTGGTGATCACCTGATTTGGTTTCACTTCAGTATTTAATTTGATGCTGAAAGGTTTAAATCTTCTATTTAAGAAAAAAACCCCAAATAATTGTTGAGTAGCTACACTTACAACATCAGAAGGGACAGTCAGCCAAAGCTACTCAGCTGAGAGAGGAAATTATTTTTCCTAGGCTGATTAAAATGTCTGCATTTTTCTTTGTCTTTACCAACACCTGTTTAACTCAAGCACCTGAACAAACTTTGAAGAGAAAAGTTAGCTTTGTTAAAGACTCAATTGGACCCCGAAAGACTGAGTTCCACTTCTGGGACCCTCAGAAAATCCAGGGGAAACCAGGGTTGGCCTTCTTGGTGAGATCTAGGGGAGAAAAAGCAGGAAAGGCCCATCATTTTTTCCAAAAACAATTATGTGAAAAAGCCCCAACACAAACAAATTCTCAAAAGATAAGGTTGGTGGAATTTAAAAGAAGCAACTATAAAAATTCATGAATTAGTATAATTGTGTTTGGATTGTGGTTCTAGAAATATTAAGTGAACTGGCTGTTTTCTCAAGAGTAACAACCTTTACCTGTGTAGACCATATTGTCTGTTGGGACATCATGAACCACAGCACAAGTCTTCTTGATGTAGATCTGGTTGCAAATACACAACTGTATAGACACTAAAACTGGCATAAAGGAATGTGTGTGTAGTAGCCAAAGAACTGGAAATGAAATTATCAGGAAAACAGCTGTACCCCTCAAAGGCACAGGAAGAGCATTTCTGCAAAGCATCTGTGGATTTGCATGTGTAGTGTCAGGGAAGATGCACGTTTGGGTGAGGCAGCAGGTATTTTAACCTCCCAAGCCTGCTGCATCCAGGAGTTAGGGTGTCCTTCCCCTTTTCCATTGATGCCTTGCTCCACTGCATCCCTGGTATTCTTCACTGGGCAAGGGTGACTTGCTCAGTATTATCCTGAGCCTTGCTGTGCTGGCACTGGATGGTGGGAAGCAGTGGGCTCCAGCAGTACTGTAAGAAGTTGGGGTCTAATTTGTCTGTCCCGGCTGCCCTCATCCTACCTGCAGCATCACAGATTAGAAGTGGGCTTGAGAAATAATCTTTTTGGTGAAGCTGTAAGGTGTGTTACAGGGCTGGATGCACCACTGTTCTCTTCATAGTGGGGCATGTTTTGGTCTCTGTGGGAGAGAGCAATGTCCCATATGGTCAACTTCAAGCATGCAAGTCATTGCATTGAAATTAAAGAGGCGATGCATGTACTCAAACCTTCTCCAGGAGCACCCCAGTTCAGGAAGTGACATGGGCTACAGCCTAAGGTATATGGTCTAGCTTCCATGTTATCCAGTCCCCAAATTAAGACAATAACACTGCATAGTAGGTCTCTTTGCCACGGGGACAAGAACCACAACCTTTAGTGGGTTGCAAAGTATTGCATTTTTGTGTATTTTGAGCTAAAGCTGAAGAGGGCTTTTAACTTGCATTTAATTGTTGAAGGAGGAGAGCTATAAAGCATACCTGTCCTCAGCCTGAACCTCCCCCAGCTTTTTCATTATCAGTTGAGCTTTGCAATTTTTTTTTTTTTTCCTGGCACCGATACTACTGTGATGTTTCATTTCCTTCTCTTTTGCGCTTTTGGCAAAGATAAAGTTTACTGTCGGTTCCACTATATACTCTATCAGGTGACTCAGAGTCTGATCCACAACTTGCAAAGTCAGCAGAAAACTTTATGTTGCTCTCAGCAGGCTTTACAGTGACCTTTAATAATTCTGCCCTCCCAAGGGGCCTGAAGTACGAATCCAGTAGGCATTTGTCGTGTCTCAGTCTCCTAAAGGGCCAATAATTTCTTGCAATATTTTTGTAGGCCTTTGATCCATCACTGTTGCTTGATTGTGCTTTGAAGACTTAATAGCGCCCCATATCCCACACTTATTAAATTCAAATTCTCCAGTTGCATTTCCCTGGAAGATACATAAAAATAACACATGGAGGAAATATAACTGGAAGATCCTTTGTATAAGCTGGCTTACATTTTGTATGTGGGGAAGACACTGAAACCATTGCTTTTGCACTCGTGACAGAACCATCTGTATAATTTTGATATACTGGAGTATATCTGAAAAAGCAATAATAGGTCGGGGAGCTGTGTGCTGGCTTCAAAGGCTCAATTTTCAGTACGCCGCTAGGCAGCCTTTCATTTAGAAAGAATTAGCATTGGAGGCACCTAACTGTAGAAGTTGCCATGGGCTCTGACAATAGATGTGTCTGGTGGGATTTTAGTGCAGCTCTTCTTATAGTTCTACTGTTGTTGGGAGGTAGTTATTTTGGGATTGGGATAAGGTTGCCATCAAAGACTCCCAGAACTGCTCAGCTGATTGAAAGGGAAGGGTAAAGTGGTGTGATAAGCCATTTTCTTGAGGACAGTAGAGAATAGGGTGGGAGGTGCAGCCAACTTTGGGTGGAAACACTCTCTCATCCAAGCAAGAGGACAGATGATCTGTTAGCTGCTGGAAGAACTGGTAAGGGGGAAAACAGGAGTCCCACGGGGATCCCCAGTTCACGAGATCCCTTTACCATCCTGCTCACTTAAAACAGCTTCAAGAGTGACATCCTAGGGAGAGCACAAATCCACAGTGAAACTGCAGAAATACTTTCAGTCACCGTCTGTTTTCTGGGGTCTCACCAGGAGGCAGGTGGGACATTTCTGATAAATTCCTGTAAAGCCACCTGATTTCTGTGCAAAGTCCCTGGCAAGCACCAAGCTACTCTCAGGCACGTGAACAGACATTAACTCAGACCTCATCTCCATAAAACAATATTCTCTACTGGAAAGCTCTTCTCTCTGCCTAAGCAGGGAAAGAAGCCTGAGGAGAAGAGAGAGAGCTTGGCTGCACCAAAAATAAAATGGTTGACAAGCAGCCTTGGGCAGGGTGGTGGAAATAATTCCATTGACTCTAATTTGCCCTGAGTCAGCCTGGTCTTGGGAACTGTGAGATTTGGGGGGCTAATAAAGAGCCAAGATCTCCAATTCAACACCACATAAGCACAAACAGCACTTTCTGACCCTTTGGCGGGGCTGGTGGGACACATACCTTCTAGCTTACGAGACAAAGCCTAAATTAAAAGCTAGAAATATCAGTGTCTCACAGCGTGTTGTGCAACCAGAGCTCCGTGATATTTTGTAATTAGAGTTGCTCCCTGGTTTTGGGTTGTTGGTTTTTTTTTTCAGTGGGATCTGATTTTTTTGATGGGAGCATATGCTGAAAAACTGATTCAGAAAGCAAATAGAAAAAAAAAGAATTAGTTGGTTGAAAATAAACAACTTGTTTTCAAGGAAGTTGTGAACTTCCTAAAGGAAGTTTTCACAACCATGAAAAGTTTTATTTGGGGGAAAGCAGAAGGCTATATGCAGCAATGCTTACTGCAGTTATTACAAAAAATGAATCTTCGATCTCACCTCACTGATACAACAATTGCGAAAGCCCCAAAGTGCTCTTTTAATATGGTCTTCTTTCTCTGTACAAAAATAATTCTGTGGACAAGAATGGAGGGAGGTTTTAACCTGAAATCTTTGCAAGGTTGTTGTTGCCTTGGCAAAGTTCCATAGAAACATAACGTGCAATTGAGGTGATGCATGGGACCCTGGAGGCCCCCTTTCATGTGCTTTCTTGTGATGGTGTGAGCCTTCTAACAGCAGAGTGGACTTTTTCAGTGGCACTTTTGGGTCAATCAACAAGTCAGATGTGCTCAGTCTGTTGATGCTGAAGGGCCATCTATCAACCCCGATGCCCCAAGACCCTTCCTCCCAGCCCTCAGTCCCCAGATGTGGGTTTCATGCAGGAACCTTCCAGCCTGGGCACCCTTCTGCATTGGCATCTTCATTCTGGTGTGTGGCTGGGGACCGTGAACACAGAGGAATGAGGTGGGTTGGGGTTCCCCCCATCCCCCCAGTGCATGTTCCCAGCATTGTATGTCACAGCTGCTGTATGGATTTACCTCCCTGCAGTGGGAAGGAGGCAGGAGCAGGCAGACAGCATTCCTCCCCATATGCAATGGGGTAAAATGCCCAGTGAATGCAGCAGGAGCAAAGTGAGGCCAGTGCAGACCAATTAAGAAATTTGCAAGCAAACATCTGTCAGGCACTCAGCACAGATGACTAACAAAATCAGACCAGAGCAGACATATGACGAAATCCTTCCATGTGGAGGGAAGGGGGAGGGGGACAGCAATCCAACGTGTACTAATATTTTCATTATAATGCAAGGCATATCAGTAACATACACACGTGAAGCTATGGAAATGCGGGGTATGTTGTTGTGCCATATGTTTTAAATATCATTAAGTAGGCCAGTTTTGTCATATATTTGATATTCTGGCTGTTGTCACTAGGACTGGACCAACCGATTCATATGGAATATGAATTGGCCTTGAACTCAGTCTAATCGCTGACCCAAAGAGAGTTTTGCAAAATGCATTTCTAACCTGAGAAATGATAGGCTAAATCTTGTGCTGTGGGAGGAGGGCGATTGGTCGTACACTTGACCCAGATACAAATCTCTTGGGTTAAAAATAAAGAGGCTGTTGGATAGCGGGGACCAAAACATGTCACTGATAAGATTTGTTTCCCTTCTTTTTTTTTGTGTTTTTGCTGGAAAATACATCTCAGACAGAAATCATTATCATCATTTTTTGGAAGTTACAGTTTTCAATATTTTCCCTCAGTGTTTCACAGCAAGGAGGAAGTAATGAAGTGTTGATAAGTCTACCTTTTTAATTTAATTAATGTAAACCTTCTACTTTCTTTTAGATTCCCCTCATTTTTTTCAGGGAACAATTAAACATGGAAGAAATCTTATTTCTTGTATTTTTATTTCTTTCCTCTTAAAAAGAGGGGAAACCCACCCAAACCCTCATTTTGAAATAGTCACATAAAAGTCTCCAAGTTTAAAAGAAAACCAGAGAAATATTTCTGGGGACAAGTTCTTTCACTCTGTTACTTTGCTCGTTTTTGCTTTTCCTTTGGGAGGGTCTCCCCGCCAGCAGGAAGGGGATAGAGGAGAGACAGTCAGGGTGTGGAGAATATATATATTTTAAATCATATTATCAAGCAATTCCTGATTATCCCCCCCCCCCGCCGTTTTTTTTTTCCATTTGAGAAAAAGGAGGATGAAGGAATCTGTGAGAGGGGTAGTGGGGAACACCAGTCCATGACAGATCCTCTTCCCTCTTCCCCCCACCTCTTGGCAAGGAAATTGAATTCACGGCGAGTTTCAAACGAAAGCACCATGCTAGGGGCTTTTTTGGGGTGGGAAAAATCTGCTCCGTTGTCTGGGCAGCCCTGGTGTTTCTTTGCAGGACGTGGGCTGGGACCCGAACATCTCGCAGGGCTCCTTCCTGTTCCCACGTCCGTGCCAGGAATCAGACTCCGCGGGAGGATTTCGGATAACGTGTCCTGGGAAGACGGGAGCCAGAGGGGGATGGAGCTCCCTCTCGCAGAGCCGGCCTGAATCTGCAGCTCCAACACGCCCAAGAGCACGAAAGCTGGTTTTGTTGCTGGAGTTGGCGGATACGTGCACGGGGATCACAGCTGATGACTCAGAAGGTGCTGTTTTTACAGACACTTTGCTGACTACAAAGTCACTCTGAGAGTTTGGTTTTACCCTGCAAAACCCGTACGTAAAATGCATTGCCTTTCCCCAAGAGAAATTTGTTTGCTTTCAAATTTGCTTTTCTTTGCTGCCATCAATAAATGCAGAATTAGCTCATCTTTGAAGTTTAACACTTTCAGATACATGGAGATTTGCTAGCTCCCTGCATGGTTGTTTTTTCTTTTCTCATCAGCTTCTGCTCAGGGAACTCAATGCAAAGGTAGTGGATGCAGTGGACTTGCATGGCAGCACTTAGACTGTAACTCAGTCTGCAAAACTGGCATTGCCAGTGATGCAGAAAAGGAAGAGGGAGAAAAACATCCATCGCCCTGATTTTTAGGCTCTGGATTGATCAGTCACGCTGCTCAGTGATAACATTTGCTGCCAGTCCTCTTTGCTGTGACTACTTGCATTGCATTTCACAGGTTAATGTTGGGTGCAGAAAGCACCAAGAGGCAGAACTTGTGGGCACTTTTTTGTACAACAGTTCTTCAGAGCAAAACTGAGGACATATGGGATGGGCCAAATCATGCTGACCTGGTGACAATTCAGGCTGGCCTCCTAGGAGCTATTAGTGCTCTTCACTGATTTAATGAAACGTTCAGAAGTTCAGTGCTAAAAGGGACTGTATGATGGCTTTGAGTTCCTGTTTCTGGCAGGCTGGAGCACTTTGGCCAGACACCTGTGCCGAGTCCACCAATATGTTTGCCTAAAATTTGTCACTCCCTACCTCTCTCTTTCATCTTTCCTTTACAACCTTACCTATTTTTTTTCTGTGTTATTTTTCCTTTTAATCCTTTAAACAATATCCCTCTGCAAGGTCCCTAGCAAATGATGGCATCCCTGCCATGATGGAGATGTTTCACTCAGCCCCATCTTGAGCCACTGCACAGCCCGCAACTGCATTTCAGTCCACTTACCAAATGTGACCAGTCCTGGCTCCTTCACTGCAGTGACTCATAAGGACAAGTTACTAAGATATTAAGTCCCAGGACTGGGGCCAAGAGGATTCAGACACTGCCTGCATCACTGTTGCTGCTGTCTCTGTCCTTCTCCATGTCATGTTTACATATCAGCTGGAAATTTCCTAAATAGGCTGATTCTAACCATCAACAAATACCATTCAGATAATGCACGTTTCATGGTAGTTTCCAGTATTCTGCCTACAGGAGGATATAAAAACTTCTTTTGTTATAATATAGCCTCCTTGGCAGCTTGTAACTCAGTGGGAAAGGCTCTGGATTCCTGGAGGAGCGCACTGTGTCAGCGATTTTGGGTATTTCAGGGAGTGTGAGGCCTCACTGGGGAAAAAAGGAAAGCCCAAGAAAAACTCAGCTCTCCTTTCAAGATGAATCGGTAATCAAATTAGGTCAAAAACAAAAAAGTGCGAGTAAGGGGTGTGAAAAGACGTTCTCTCTCTCAGCAAATCTGGTGGGCTTTTATAGGAAGCAGGAGCGCTGCCAGCTGTCTACTGAGTGTGTGTCTGTGTCATGTTTCATTTCAAAATGAAAATTCAAGAGACCGAAGGCTTCCATGCAGAAGCTTGTTAGCTTACCAAGGTGGCAGCAGAGGTAGCCTCCGTCCCTGGGCAGGCGCACCCCAATGGGGAATGCCCAGTAGCATCCATCACTGGGGTGTGAGGACACTTTGGAGACTTCCATGGTCTGCCTCATCTCTGAGACAGGCATAAAGGTGTCCCCAGCCAGGATTTCTTCCATCCAGGGGGTTTCCCATTCTCCGTTTTCCTGAAGAACCTTTGCATTTTCAGTGGAGATTTTTTTTTTTTTTTCTGAATGCAGGTGACCCAACCAATCAAAAGGTTTAAATAGTTTAAAGTTTTCTAGTGAACTTATTTCCCCTCACCCAACTGACTTTTTTGCACTATCAAAAGTTTTTCTGAAAAGGGTCTGCTTTCCTTAGAAATATGAGTTCATCTTTAAAAATATCTCCAAAAGTGGGGAGAGGAGGTAAAAAATTTTAAAATTTAAAACCACTGCAAACTTGTAATTTTCACTGAAAATCTAACCTTCAACAAATTATGGAGCTTGGGCAGAAAAAATTTTGACTGAGGGCAGTTTGGGGGGGGCTTTTATTGGTTTTTTTTTTTTTTTTAGATCTTAAATCTAAATCCACACAGTGCCTTGTTCTCTGCCTTATTTGCTCTGACCGCCTCCGTAAAAACATAGGGAGAGTTCACGTACCCAGTTATGAAATGCGTCACATCTTTTTTCTAATGATTTTTCAACAGAATGGCTTAAATTTTAGTATCTCAGTACCCCCCCAGATCG
>JANZLQ010000001.1:11163270-11174286 GCA_026212715.1 Elanus axillaris
CCATGAGTTTTACTTCTTTTCCCAATTTTCTCCCCCATCCCACTGGGGGGTGGGGTGGGTGGGGGGAGTCAGTGAGCGGCTGCATGGTGTTTAGTTGCTGGCTGGGATTAAACCATGACAGTACCATACTTCAGTACTTCCTAGCTTCCTTCCATAGGAGGTTTGGCCATTGAATTTCAGGTGAGAGGATCCTGCTGCTTTGTTAGAGACATCAAGGAAAAAGCAGAGCTGATCTGTGCTGTGTAGCAAAGGAAGCATTGCTGAAAAGACCAGTAGGGTATTGAGACCTGCTTTGAAAGTCAGTGTGCTCCTCTGGGAACATGCTGATGGACTGAGGAGCCTCGCATAGGTCTCCATCTTCATAAAGTCATCTAAAAATCTTGATTAGGGCTAGGGTGTAATCTACTGTGTAGGAACTGCTGTACAATTAGGTTGTGTGTGTGTGTGTGTGTGTAATAGAATTTGTATAATTTATGGGAACTCTATAGTTGTTGTTCCTGGAATAAAATTTCAGGGTTCAGGAGGTGAGATGAAGAAAGAAAAAAATGAGGGTAAATATCAGCAGTTCCCTTGCAGAGAATCACATTTTGCTGCCAGTCAAGCTTGTTGACAGGAGACCAGAAAACTGGGCAAACTGCTATCAAGTGAGACACAGCGAATGAGCCAGAACAGTCAGGGGAGACGATGGGTGGACATGGAGCATGTCTGCACACAGCAGTTACCCTGGATTGATGTGGAGTGTAAATGTAGTGCACAGAAATCATTGCCCCCCTGGGTCTTTCTGCCTTATAGTCCATTTCCAGCAGCTGAAGTTCAGTCACAAAAAGGCAGGCTTATTTAAGAACAAATGTGCCCAGACCTGGAGATATTCAGGAATGGCTGTCCTAGAAAAAATCCCTGAAGAGCCAGTTTGCCTTTGTACTGTTCAGCAGGAAGAGGGCCATAGCATCGGCTTGGCTTCCTTCAGCCAGAGAGAGCTGATACCTTCTATATTTGCTTTTATTCATCCCAAATGAATGGAGTCATCAGAGAGGATGAAACAGAGACTGATCTGATGGCATGACACTTTCACCATTTTAGCAGCCGGTTGCATCCAAATGATTTAACAAGACATCACCCAAGAAGCATCCTTTGGTTCAGCACCTTTGGCCCGTATGTCAGCTGTAACAGCCCGTCAGACTCCAGGTAGCTTGGGGAGGGCAGACAGAGGTGGACTGTCGCCTCCAGCCAGCATAAATCACATGTGGCTCCACTGAAGGTGATGGAACGATACCGGTGTCAAAGCAGAGTGTGTGTGAGGAGAAACAGCTTCATCAGTTTTAATGGTGGCAATAAATGTATTGACTCCTACTTACTGACTCAAGAGCCCAGGATTAGTGTTTTAACTCCCCAAAGGAACATTTTTATTTCTGGTTTTGACTTCAACCCAAACCCCAATCCTTACATATCCTGCTGCAGGATTTATTGGCTACAGTTTTTCCGAGCTTAGAGTCATCATCAAATTCCAGCAGCCTGTTCCTCAAAGTCATGCCTTGTGCAATGATTCCTTGACAGCAGCAGTGATAGGTGGGAGTGCCTCCACAGCAGGGCATTTTGCAGAGCTTGCCAGCCTGTGGACCACAGGCCAGCTGAACTCAAACAGCTGGCAAGTCCTGTAGGAACTCCATGGTGGTGTTGGTGGTACTGGGCTGCAGAAAGCGCAGCAGATATTTCTGGCTTTCCTGGCTTCACTGTTTGAGCATGGAGCATCAGTGGTGGGTGTCTGCATCTCAGAGGAGGACTTCAGCTTTAGCTTTCTTCCTTAGCTGGAGCTACCACGTTTTGAGGAAAATCTCTTTATTCCAGGACAATTCTTCCTGCTTTTGTCATTAGGATGCTTTTGATACTAATGTAATCTCCAGATTATTTGTCCATCTACGGCAAGCAGTGCATGAAACTGAGAGATTGTCTGACATTACCTTTATATGAGTGTGCTTTCCTGCTCTTACTGCACACACCCAGCCTGCTTCAGAAGTCATTATCCAGGATTTCTAGGCAGGAGCAAAGGGCAAAGAAAGAGATTTCTGCTTGTAACCAAGTGCCTGCAGCAAATGTTTATTTGTTTCATAACATGGCATTATTGTCTTGTATCCAGTCCAAACCTCTGCTGTAGTGTAAAGAAAAGCAAGGCAGATAGTCCAGTCTCTGATACCATTGAAACGAGATATCTGGACCCAGGTATTTTGGACACCCAAAATTAGCTTGGTGTGAAGGAGCTTTTATAACAGATACATTCCAAATTGGAGGCTATTCCACCACTAGCCATGACAGCGCTAGTGAGGCAGTTATTGCTCCTTGATGACTACACTGTGAGACCTGTGGGGTCTTGGAGGGATGAGTCACAGGTCCCTGTTGCCTTCAGTAAGGGCCTTTGAAAAATATACATCCCCATGAAAACTTCCAGAAAGCTCTGTTGGGTCTATTTGGACACTTCCTAAATAGCTGGCTTGATTCAGCCCTCCCCTTCCCATATGAACACAGATCGTGCCATTTTTGCAGACACAGGATGGTGGTGTTATCTCAGGAGATGGGGGCACGCAGATCTTTGCATTTTCCATTGGTGCAGAGCTGCAGGCTGGCAGCAAAACTACATAGATGGCTGAGCATCACACCTTGGGCTGTTTAAAGTGTTTCCTCTGGCCAAAGGGGGACCATGGCATCAGGGCAGCTTGCCACCCTTGGTCTGCTGTGGAAAGTCTTGTTTGGCTTTGGGAAAATGGCACACGGCTATTCCTGCCCCTGCATGCCTCAGTGAGAGTGTGGGTCCTGGGTTACTGAGTGTGATTCTGAGATAGGTGTGGGGTTCTCTCAGCCCTGGGAGGATGGCTGTGGTCCCACTGATGAGACTGACCCTGCCTTAATCTTGCCAGGAAGGTGATGATGTGACCACAGCTCCCAGGTGTGCTGCAGAGATAAGAGATGAGGGGCTGGATGCTTTCATTTCCTTTAGGTCCCAGACAGGTACTTGGGCATCCTGGACCCAAGCACAAAGCCATCTCTGACCACCCATCGCTGCTAATCTGTGACACTTGTGTCACCTTCAGTGACACAGAGGATCAGCACTGACAGAGCAGGTGGGAGGGAGTGGCCTCCTCTGGGTGCCATAACACGTACTTTCCCAGAAGAAGAACAGCCTTCTGCTTCTGTCTCCCTGGCAGGGAAACCTGGATTGTATTGTTTTCCTTTCATGAGTACAGAGGCAACCAGTGAGTAGTTGTGGGCCAGCAGGACAGTAGGGAGACCCTCCATGCCCATCACTTGTACTGCTGGTCTTGCATAGGGGCCTCTCAAGGCTTGTGGATCCTGTGGATCTATTCATACTGTTTTTGTGGGCATGGATAGTCAGTAGGTATGTAAAGTACTTCTCAACTTCTTCACTGCCGAGCCGTGCTAAGCTCAGACTGTGAGGTGAGCTGAAGCAGGGTGATAACACAGACCTAGCTCTTTCAGGATGCAGAAAGGTGGACTTATATCCAAAAGATCAAGCAAAGTATCAGCTGCATTGATGCACACTGTACATATTGTATGGTCCCATCAGGAGCACTTCACCATTGCAGGAAAAATAGAGGTGACTTCAATACTACCAGCTGGAGGTCCCAGCTGGATTCCTGTGTGCTAGGTATTTCCCAAGAACACACAGTGAAGCATTTGTGGGCTTGGAGGGACTGTCAGGTAAACAAAGGAGCAAAAGGGGAGTGGATCAGCACATCAGTGATATGCCCCAAGTCATGCAGATAAGGTAGAAACAGGAACTTCAGCCACATGCCCTAACTTCCCAGCCAGATCTGTGACTGCAGGACCTGCTGCATTTTGAGCAAAGGAGAGGAATGGATCTGGAAGAACCAATGATTTCATATTTTAGAGACTGTAGAGATTTATATTACTTACTTGTTCAAGTAAAATCCAACAGGTATTTTTTGTGGTGGGTTTTTGGTTTATTTTCTTTGTTTGTTTTTTTTTTTTTAAACCAAAATGTGTAGAGAAGTAGGAAAGTTGCATTTTCAGGTGTGGGGTTTTTTTTAAGGTTTTCACCTTTTCAGGTACTGTTTCCTGTAAAAAAATCCATCTGAGTGCATTAAGTGGGTGAAAAAGCTAAGAGAGTCAAAAGTTTGAGATTAAATGTTTTATTCTGAATTGACTGAAATACACTGTTGCATCTGAGGTGATATTCCCTGTTTTGTTTTGACAGAAAAATTGAAAAGGTAAAAAGGTTCTTTTCAGTTTTCCTCTCAAAGGCCCATCTTCATCTTTGCTTCCCCCCAAAACCATCAGAGTTCAGCCAGGACAAAACCACAGTTCCTGACATGATTTTGCTTTGCAGAGATCAAAACTATGAGGAGAACTAATCAGTATGTTAAAATAAATACATTCTCTTTTATCTAGATCTAGCATCCTACCTGCTAAGAAATGCCATGACAAAGTACATTAAGGCAGAATGGTTTCAGATCTCCAAGTACACTAGCAGGGCATTAGAGAAGTGTGCAAGATATACAATGGCTCTTCCTTACCAACAAATTGATTCAGAGCCTTTACAGTATAGGACTGATGAGGAAAAAAAACACCCAACAAACAGAATGTTAGCTTTAGGGTACACTCAGGTAATACGGGAGAATTACGTCAGAAACAGTTATAGGCTTTTCTTCATGGTTTATTTTTGCTAATATGAAAACCCTCATTATTACTATGGGCTGCAGAATAGGATGGCTATTCTGTGGAAACAACTCCTTGGTAATCATTTGCCAAGTGTGAACACACTGCTTTGCCTCTCAATTTTGTTGCAAGCGGAATCTGGGGATGTTTCATGTTGGAAGAGTTTATCAGAGCCTTCCCAATTGTTGCTGGACCAGCCTCAGGTCGCTGGCATTTGCTCAAAAAATCACAAACCAGAAACATTATGTAAAAATGTCAAAAGCCAGCTGCTGTCTTTGCATGAACATTCAAGCTGACATGTACGAGGGACGTAGAGGAGATGGTGCCAAAGCACTAGCAGTTATTGGCCTTTTCATACCAAAATGCCTTGGACTCAGACCTCCCAAAGTTGTCACACTGGGAGGAAGGCACCAGAAATTTTGGAGACATACACAGACAGAAAGACCTGTCTCTCACTTCCTGAAAACTGGGCCTTCCATGGCCTCTGTGCTCTGAATCACTGGTAACTTTTACAGTTATGGCCTGTGACATCTTAAGCCAAGCAATAGGTTGCAACAAAGTGGTGCTTAGTTTTTTCTTGTGATCAGGGGTAGGTTTTCCCACACACTGGAAATGTGATTTGGACACAGTACTCATTCAGTGGAAGAGAAAATGTTGTTGCTCTGAATGTAATGACACTGATTTTTAATCTGTTTTGTTATTTTCATGCAAGAGCAGTCTATCAGTGTGTGAGAAACTAGAAGAAAGAGAAACAGAAGACCCTACACAGCAATGAATTAACACCAAAAGAAGCTGGATGCTGGACATGCGGCAAGAAAGTGATCGTGACAATAAGTAAAGTTGTAAGTGCCATGCTTTTTCATGTAGTACTGAGAATTTAACAGCCGGTACCCAGCAGTCAGGTCATCAGGTTTTGCAATATGCCGCCTTTAAAGCTCTTTCTTTTGGGTACCTCTTAATCCCACTTTACCCAAGACAGGCGGGCTGTCAGATCTGCACAGAACAGAAGGGAGAAAAGAAAACAAAAGTAAAGATATACCACATGAATTTAAAAACATTTAAATTAGCGTTTAACAAGTCAACTATTTGGCCTCTCCAGAAAAGCAGCCTCATTCATTTAGATCTTTCTAAGTGGAGCTCTTCAGAAATATCAGTTAACTAGAAGCCTGACAGAAGAGATGATTCCTATGAGAGCCATTTGTGTTGTTTTAAAATCTGTTTCTCTATTAAAGGTGGGGGCAGCTGGAAAATAAAATATAAATGTTCTCTGTAGTCAAGAGAGTTTTGATCAGTGGGATATCAGGAGTCATTTTCCCAGTCATGTAGGTAATGGAAATTAATAAGAAAGGAGAAAAGACTTATTTAACTTTTCCTTTAAAGTAAACTGGTTGTTTTTTCCCCACAGGCTCGGTCCCTTTGACACTTCCCTGTGAAATGAAAGGGAAATATTCTTTTTCAATGACTTTTCTCTACTTATGCTGCACTTTTTGAAGGCTGATATGCTTTCAAGGCCCATTTCCAAAAAGTGGAAAATCCAAAGGAAATTATACTGCAAAGGGACAGAGTTAGAAATGGGGTTAACTACCTTATAATGCAAAGTGCCAAGAACTACTGAAAAGCCCCCTCTGCTCCACCCTGCACTGCTAAGTAACACAAAACCTGTTGCTTTCTATCTGACACTCGAGGCCCCATGTTGGCACTTGGGCAATTTCCCATCTTCACCTATAGTGGACTGATGAAGCAACATATTCTGGTAGAAGGAAGCACAAAGTTCAATCCCACATAAATCAGGATTAGGTACAAGCCAAAATAGAAAACAGAATAACAGTCCTTCACTTTAAAATAGAAATAATCATATAAAAACATAAATTGCAGATAGGAGTTTTCTCCCCTGTACTTTGAAACAAACCTGAAATTTGAACGCACTGTCTTGTGTATCCCGGTTGTCAGTGTTAAACTGTAATATCTCTGAGAAACTCTTGATTACTTGAACATATGTATTTTAATAAATGAGATTCTGTTTATGTTCAAGGCCAGGTGTTTTTCTCAGTCAGGTACAAGCTAAAGAAAACTTGTAAAGAAAATCTCTATAGGCTCCATCAGATTGCATTATAAAAGAATGACTTTGCACAGAATAATAATTAAAGAAAAAGTCTAAAAATGTATTCTGAGAACAAACAACATCTTTAAACTTGTTTGTAAAAGGAGCCATTCCCATGAGCTTGGTACATTGTTCTCTCTCTTTTAAGAAAAAAAGGTCCTCCTTAAAAGAAAGTTAGGAAAAAAGGTTGGAATTTTCTTTTCTGTCGTGACATTAGTTAGCTACTCTTTTTTGAAGGTAAGTTGCGTGTTGTCAGAGCCATTTGAATGTGACAAGCAGGTGCTCAAAAGCAATTTGACCAACTCACTCCCACTGGCCACCCAAAGCATTGCCGAGATCCCCCCAAATACCGCCCTTCATTCACTCACCGCTTGTATTCCAGGTTGCCCGCTCTTGGCTTTGCAAACCGCCCTTCAGGCAGCGCTCCACGTAGGATTTGGGATCGCATCCGGAGAGGAGGATCTCGCCAAGGAGAGCGATGTAGGCGATGGCCAGCCGGAGCGTGTCGATTTTGGAGAGGCGCTTCTCGTACGGGAAGGTGGGTACGTGGCACCGGAGCTGGTCGAAGGCCGAGTTGATGTTGAGCATCCTCTTCCTCTCGCGGACGTTGGCGGCGTGCCGCTGGGGGAGGTGGCCGGGGGGCGCTGGCGGGGCGGCGGAGAATCGAGCCGCCCGGAGAGCGGCCGCAGCGAGGAGGAAGCGCCATCTCCCGCCTGCCTGTGCCTGGAACTCGGTTGGGCTCACAGGGCCGCGCCCCGAGCACAAGCAGCGCCCGCCAGCCGTTGCTCTGCAGTTTCTCGTCCCCCGAAGCCAGACTTCGGTACTTTCAGTAAAGCGATAGGCAGAAGAAATTTAAAATGTTCCCCCGAGATCAAAAAACCCCACAGCCTTCCCAGATAAGCAGCTGCCTCCATCTCTGCAGAAAGCATTCCCGATTTTAACGGGAGCACGGCAGTGACACGCTTCGGGCCTTGGCAGACCCTAGTCGCAGAGGCAACACATCGTCAGAGACTCTGAAGGGATGGCTTACACCAGTAGGCGCTCTAGAAAACACAAAAAGCATGACAGGCATAAAAACAAACCCAGTCCGGACAAAACCCACAGGCACTGTAAAATCTGTGATATAAAAGCACTGTCAATAATACATATGGTCTACACACTCAAAGAAGAAAGGCTGTCCCAATTAACACATTCTTTTAAAATTGTTTCCTATGTAGGCCAGCTGAAAACCTCAACAGGAAAGTTAAATAATAAAAATTATCTATAGATTGTCACTGAGCACTCCAGTGAAAACTTCCAGATTCCTAGCTGAGGGAGATGGGCCATTTAAGATAAGAAATAGAAACTCTTAAAATATTTTAACACAGTGGGTAAAAGCTTGGTCAAAACTGAACAAATAGGAAACTTTAAGTATATTAACTGTATTCCTCATCCTTAGACTGACACCATGTAAGATTTTTCAGCAAGCAAAGGTTTCAGTTTTAGCGTATCTGTGGTCGTCTACACTCTGTCTGATGTCATTTTAACCAGAGTGTTTATCTTTTCCTGGTCTACATAGGAGGCCTACTACTAATTCGAAATTTGTAACTTGGGGACTCAACACATAGCAGCAGCTTCCCGTATGCAACCCGATCGTCCCCTACACAAGCCTGCTGCACATGCTGTCAGGACATTTGCTATTACCCTGGAGAACCATGAAAACTATTTCATGACAGCACACTGTGCTGCTGTCAAAGTCTAGTGTCAAGTCTAACTGCACCAAGCGTTACAGGGAGCTCTGTCATTACCTATGGGGAGAGACCACAGACCACCAGAGGAGCCATCTCCTTACAATCTCGTGGCTCTTAACACTGCCCAAGATGGCTGTAAGACTGAAAGTTTATGTTTTATTCCAAAGATGTTCTTGTGGTGCCATGACATACAGCTTTCTTGTTACTGGGAGCTACTTTCCAGGGGAAGCAGTCGAGTCCTGAAAGACCTCTTCATCAGTGAGCTGAAATATAAGCAGCAACTGATGAAATCTGAAAATGCTGTAAAATTTCAAGGAAGGTTATACATTGCCATGAGTCAGCCAATTACAGCATAGCTGAGACTACTCAGTGAGCTGGATTCAGTTGAGTGCTTCACTATTTAGGAAGCAAGAATATCCCTTCACTTACCCAACAGGGCTAGTGCCCTAGAAAGGAGAGGCTCAGAAGGGACTTGAAGTAAAAATGAGCTTGGAGGTGCGACACTAAACAGGAGAGTGGCAAAGCAGGCACTCAGCCAACGAAGCAGGCTGCTAGTGGACAGACTTGTCAGCTCCGCACCCACTCTGCCGATGCACAAGCCTGGAGTCACAGTTCTGCTGATGACAAGGGGAAGGAGGGGAACAGCCAGTGTGCGGGGAGTCACTCCTGTGGAAAAGAGGAGGCTCCTCCCAACTGTTGCCATCCTTCCCACTTCCAGAAGCGGCATGCCTGGCTCCCTAGGGCTCCTGTCCAAAATGCACCCATTTATTCTCCCTCTTCTACAGCAGAACAGAGCCCTACTCCTCTGCCTCTCATGGCCAAATCCAGCTTTGCCTACATTGCTGAGAAGTGTTCAATCTCCTCTGGGCAAAGAGCCTGCAGCTGGTCAAATGCAAGATGAGGGAGTGCAGCAGCCTTCACTCTCCTGCTCTGCAGAAATACTGATGGAATATCTCTGTCCATTCACACCTGAATGTTTCTGTAGTTGATAACACCTCGTTTCTTTTCTGCTCTCTGCTGGGATCAAACTCCACAGTACTTTCACTCTGGAAAGAGCAGTTACACTACAGTATTTAGAAGCCCTCAACATTTACTCATAGTCCAGCACTTCCCCTTAGACTTCCTTTGTACAGCACCCTTTTACAGAGGACTTGAAAACAGCATTTATAACCACTAGAACATCACTTTAAATTATACAATCTTAAAAGCAGAAATAATACAAAACAGATTAGTTTAAAACTGGCTATATTACTAGCCTCTCTTCCTCTCTTACCCAGAGCTTACCAGTATTTGGAAGCTAGTTTAGACCTCTTGTAACCCTCTTTGCCAAACTAATTTTTTCCTGAAAAGAACATCATAGTCTGCCCTGAGCCCACTACTTAGTTTCAAAAGTGCCTTAGTTGAGGACAGTGGGGAATTAGTCAAGTAATAGCATAGAAATAACAGGATAACTGTGAAGTTTCATAACTTCACTGAGCTTCTGATAGAAAACAGCCATCCAAACTCATCATACTTTCTTGCTTATCACCAAGAATTGACATTATGCATTTACAAAACAAGCAAACCTATATAAAGCAAAAAAAAATATATCCATAAAATTACTACAAGGCAGATAAAAAACTACCATAAACACTTCAAGTCAGTATTTTTAGCTGTATGCCTACTGCAGGAACAAAGACAAGAGAACAAACACAATATCCATACAAGTGCTCTCCCTAAGGGATTATAGCCAGTTCTAACACTTGCCAGATTTTACCTAGTGGCTTCTATTTTCTTAGAAAAAATACTCAGATTTCCTAATCTTGTGGGGCTCTGTGTCAAGGGAGACATTATTTTACTTTGTTATTAATTAGAAAACATCATTATGGCTCTTCTGTTAACTACAACCAGCAGGTAATTAACTCCATCACTCTCCATTTCAGTAAAACAATTTCACAGAGCACAAAGCACTACAAAATCTCGTAAGTCCAGATAACACAGAGATGTCATTGTCTTCAGTGGAAAAGACAAGAATGATGGCAAACAAAATCAGTAGTTTTACTTCCCCAGTCCAAGGCATTTGAGTAACAGGATTAAACTGGACCAAGAAAAAAGGGGAGGGGGAGTCAATTCTTAAAACACAGCAGTATAAATCTTTATATGCAAAGTATATTGAGGACTCCATTCTACAGATGGAGAAGTGAGAAATCATCTGTTCAAGCACCTTGCAACAACCACATAACTAAAAATCACCATCAGCTGAGAGTGGAACAAGTGTCAGTGCCAAATACGGCAGGTCGTAATCTCATGTTCAAATTCATTGGAACAAATTTTCCTTCAGAAATTCAAAGGGAAATTGTACATATTCCAAAATAGAAGGTACTTGTTCAAAACAGACTGTAAGCATGGAAGGGAGAAGATAAGTCTTTTCAGCATCCAAACTCAACTTGGACTTCTCAGAACAATATTATCTCCCTCAAGGAATGGGGGTTTTGTTATTTGATTGGGGGGGGAGGG
>JANZLQ010000001.1:11175661-11201257 GCA_026212715.1 Elanus axillaris
GCATGAGAAGCTGAAAAATCCTTGACTTAGTATAAATATTACTTAGCAGCAACCGAAAACATCAGAGTGTTATCAACGTTCTTCTCATACGAACTCAAAACACAGCACTGTACCAGCTACTAGGAAGACACTTAACTCTATCCCAGCTGAAACCAGGGCAAATGCAGACATTCAGTGCTCTGCCTCAGACCATATTAAGCACTGGAAAATAACAGCAGCTGTAATAACCACAATGGGTGCAATCCTAGAATGGTGGACCAGGTGGGCCACATCTTGAGAAGTGCTGGAAACTGGGAGACTAGCAGGTGTCCAGCATCCCTGTGATGCTGGACAAATGGGTTGGAAGGTGTTAAGCACCACCAGAACTTTAAAGCAGGTGCCTAATATAAGTGGGTGCCTCAGTCTCTTTGATTTCCACAATACTTAAGCCAATGTTTAGATTCGTTCAGAAGTAGTTTAAGTCATATTTTAAGGACTTAAATGAATGGAATGGAAACATGTTTTAAGTTAGAGAAAGCCTAAAGGCTTTTCTGGAAGCATGTCATAAAGAACTTTTATCAAGACACTTAATCAAATACTTGACTTCATGCACAGGCTTATGTCCTGCTGCTGCTGCGTGAAGTTTCAAGAGATGTCTACTATGAAGTTTATGAGCCACAGACAGCTTCCGGATAGGACAACCAAAAGCACAAATCTCAATAGCTTCAGATAAAGAGCCAGATTGCAGAAAATGACCTGCATTTTCAGTGGATCCAAAAGGATGATCAGGTCCTCCATCTAACATTGGCTTAGGACACAGTCCTGATAGATTCACCCTGTGAATAGGATTTATTTTAAGGTAAGGCATAGGCTATTAATGACTCTTCTTAGTAATCTTGGATTTTGCCTTGTGGCAATTCTAACTGCTCCAGGGAGTTTAAGTCAACAGCAGACAGGCTGCAGGAAAGACTTTTGCAAAGAGTAGATGTGAGAAGGTTGCAATGTATGAAACACTTAGACTATCTTTTTTCTTCTTGTTGTGCAAATTGAACAGGAAACCCATTATCTGTAAATCTGCTTGACAAAGGAAAATACCAAGTGTGACAATACAGGGCAAATAGGAGCTAAATAACGAGAATGTGTCTTGCTTTCCTGGTCAGCTCAGGGAACAGATTTTGTATTAGTTTCATACAAAGTAAATAATTTGCCATGATACCAACATACCCAACAACAAAATATTGGTATTGTGAAAGTCCATAGTGATGGACAGCTTCTGCTCCAGATGAATCCCAACAAGGGACAAGGCAGCTGGCTACAGGGCAAGAAGGGATGCAGGAGGGGTGAAAGGAATGGCCACAGTCACAGGTGTCAGAGTTGAGGCTTGAACTTGGGCCAGGTGATGTTGAGTTCACTCTGCAATGGTTTCTTTTAAATTGTATCACTGTATTTCCCACTGTCACGTACAAGTAACGTTCCCCAAAGAAACAACTTACTACAGGCCCCAGGCTTGGCAGTGGGGCTGCATCTCTGATCCCAGCAGTCCCTTCTACACCCTTGTAAGCAGATTTGGGCTCAGCTATGCAGAAAACAGGCAGCAGAAAAGCCTTCCTGCCTGAGCTCCCTACCTCTGCATGCTGCACCACCTCTACGCAAAACACCTCTGCAGCACTGCTGCTGCATTGTTGGCCTCCTGTGAATTCTTTGCAGTTCCCGTATTTCAGATTCTCTTTCAGATGCTTCTACGGCTCCCCAGTCACTGTTTAACTGAGGACTTGGTAGTACTTATTTGGCCACCTTAGGCACAAACATAAGACACTTGAAAATACTGAAATCAGCAAAAGAACAGCAGGTCTTCTCCTGAACAGGGCTCTGGAAGAGACAGTTGTCCACCGGGAGCAATGGGCAGAGGCAAGGAGGCTCAGCAAATAACACAGTTTTATGTGCTGGGTTCCTCTTTCTCAGCAGATGCTTCTTCAGTGCTTAACGTTCCCTTCCAGATCCATCACTGCTAATAGTGTTGCCTGGGGATATGTCTGGCTCCACAGATGGAGAGCAGATGTTCCAGCAAGCCTACTTTTAACGTGTTCAGGGGGAATTTGGCTCTCTTAGAGAGACTCTGGACAAAGCAGAAGGGGGAGGGTAGGGGAAGAAAGAGAAAAAAAGCAAGGAAAGATTTCCCCTTAGAAAGCCAGCTATGAAAGAGGTCAGGTCTCAGAAGAGGAGCTGAGGTTCCCATCCCTCATATGAACAACCCTTACCACAACTTCAGACCTGTTGCACTCCCAGTGTTTCTACAACTCTGTCAGAGATGGAGGGAATGTACAACTAATTGGGCTAATTTTGCACTTGTCTGGAAGATGTGGGTGAAGGAGTCCCCAACAGGGAACGAGGTAGCATGGGTACCACACTGAGTGGGGGTGCTGTTAATTATGACATATTGGTATAATTTCAAGATCTCCTCAACCACCATTTCCCCCAGAAAAACTCTTCAGACCCAGTGGGATCCAGAAATAACATTTGGCTGCCAGTCATTTTTAGTCAGTAGGGTTTAATGAAAGCAAATTCTTGAGTTAGAAACTTTGTCCTGGGTTAATGTCTATAACAGGCAATAGAGCCATGGTCATTTGGGTTTGAATTCTTCCAGGTCTAGATATCTACGTCTCCCTTTATAATTTTCCCTATTCATGCTGGGAACTACCTTCCTCAGTCCTGTCCCCCTTTCTGTGTCATCTAAACAAATCCACCCATAGCAGACTCTGTGATTTTGCCTATTTCATAGAATTTTGGGTACAAACCTGCTTTCAGGGAATATTTCCACTGCAGTTGTTTTCTTCACAGTGCATTAGCAGCTGAAAGATGTTAGCTTGTACCTGTATCTCAAAGATAACAAGAACTTCTGTGTTTATTTTGGAGGTAGATTTTTCTCTCCCTTTCTTGTCTAATGCACCTTATTTCGGGCTGAGCTCGGGGAACCTTCTCAATGACATTTTTAGTGGAGCCAGAGAAACCTCCCAGTTCTGGCAAAATGGCTTCTTCTTTTTTTTCTTTTTTTTCTTTTTTTTTTTTCTTTTTTCCTCCTGGGAATTTAGTTTGAACATATTTCCATCATCTTTAATTGCTTTATAAAGGGAGTCAGTCCTTGGCCTGGATAAAGAACAGATGTAGAAAGGACCAGATGCTTTACTTTCAAGTTAGATGACTCCAAAGTACAAGTCCATCATGTCATTGCTGCTAATCCAACATTATGCTGTGCAGCTCATCATCAGAGCTGGGAATTGGGTCCCAGATTTATGGAGAAGACCAGATGAAAGATGCAGAGATCTTGGGGAGTGCTTTATCCAGGTGGGACAGTGCAGCTCTTGGTGGTGTGGCTCACTCAACACGTGTTAGTAATGGCACTGCCAAACTACAGCTACACAGAGGGATCTTCAGGACCTGAGCTGGCCTCATAATTGGCTGGTTATGGCTTGGACCACCAAGATCCTATACCTTCTTTTAAGCCACATGCCATGCCTGGGATACGTGAATTACTGGCCACATTGTTTGTGAAGTGCTGGGGGCAAGAAAAGTGCAAGTATTATCATTTAACAACTGAATGTGCTTATTTTTTAACCTAAAACAATAGCAAATGTAACAATGTAATGAAAAGCAGAACAAGGATTTCCAGGGCAAGAGAATTTCAAAGAGATAATGGCTATTTCTTAGATGCTGAATAATTGTGAAATGAAACCTTCATAGCGTATGCAGGATGTTGATTTTAAGTGAAAAAGGTAACAGGACCTTTATTATTCACAGGGTAAAAACAGACGTCAAAGTTTGTGGAGGAAGGCACTGGTGAATGATTGTTAATATAACTTTGATTTATTTCATTATTAGTATTAAACTAGTCAAGACGGTCTTTGCTTTAAAAGTCTTTGGTGTCTAAAAGTGAACACAGTTACTTTAACCTTTCTGCAGGGTGTTTGCAAAGTTACAGAAAATTAATCCCAGTCTCTAGGAGAAGGAAGGTATTTTCTCTAATAAAAACACTTACTCGTGGTTTCCCCTTTTTCACAGAGTTTTTTATAAGTTGGGGGATGACATCTGGGCTGCTGCTGCCAAATAGTTACTCGTTCAATTCACTACAGTGGGGTCTGTGATTACTTATTTGAGTGAATGGTCATCTTTGGGAGACAACACGTACATCAGCCTACACTTAGCTGTAGTTTTGATCTCAAGGGGATAGAAGTACTCATGGGAACTTCTGAAGGAAAGTGATGTTCCTCACGCAATGGCCTTAGGAAGGCTGCTTGCCCTGCATTTCACTGTGCTTCTTCAACCATCTGAAACATACCCCTAGAAAGGTTAACATAATGCTGCATCCAGGGATTGCAGACAGTGCCCATGAATAACCCTGCCTCTTTAACCAATGAGAAATAACTCTAGGGAGAGGAAAAAGTGTCATTCATATGACACTTAGTGCTGTTAATAGTGGTTTTATTTGGATATCTCAAAGTGGTGACTTTAGATCCTTGCTTCCGTTCTTGGGTAAGTGAATTAGCCATCAGCAACTAAGAAAATCATTCTGTGCCTTCCTTCTTGAGAAAAACAAACCTCAGCCCCTTTGCAAAACCACTATAGAAAATCCATCTTCTGCCAGGTGCATGAACAGTTTTTAAACAGGTATGTTATCCATTCCTGGAGCCACAGGTGCCCTGTTTTTGGGTACAAGAAATCCTGAATATCTGCATTGCTTGTAGTCATGATTTAATGAGAAGAAAATAAAAAAAAAAAAGCCTACAAAAGGCCCACAAATTCTGTCTCCCATACCTGTAGTGAGGCTAATTTTTTCTTTAGCTTTTCTGCTTTCCCCAAGGAGAGAGATGATGAGGGAACACAGCTGGGCCCAGCCAAAAGGATGGGACAGAGAAGAGACGCATGCTTGTGCAACTCCAGTTTGCACCCCTGTCAGAAATCTTATTATGTTTCCCATTAATGTGCCATCTTCGTGGGATTTTGGAGGCTTAGGCTCTCACTGTGCACCAGACCAGAGAGCAGACCCTGAAGTCCAGGCTGGTGTGGCTGGTGGCAGGGCTCTGGCCAGGCTGGGACCTGTTCCCCAGCTCCCCCCAGCCCCACTCCCCTCCTGCTCGCTGCACCTGCACAGCAGTCCTCGGGACTTGTTAATCATGCAGACTGCACCTCATAAACCTGCCTGGAGACCTCAGGTTTGAAAACAGAGTCACCCAGGCAGATTTACAGAGTGATGTCTGTTTGACTGACAGCTGTTGCCACTTTATGGGAAGCCAGCACATGTTCACACTATAAAACAGGAACAATAGCTTGGGAAAACCTCTGCCTGCATGAGATGGTCCAGCCCCGCTCTCCATCTGGGAGGTGGTTCTTCCTGGCTGCTACCAACCACCTTAGATGTCCTTTGGATGCAATTCAGTTCCTCTTAGCATTGGTTGACTCAGTGGACACAGTGGCAAGACCGAGCATGCACAAAACCTGTTTCTAATGGCAAGCTGTCACACCATATTATCATGATGCTGCACTGGGAAAGAGTCTTTTTTTTTTTTTCCCCAGTGGGTTCTTTTGTGTTGCAGAAATGTCTCTTAAGAAATCAGGAGAGAAAAATCAGAAATCTGGGAACAAGATCAGGTGCCAGCCAAGATGACAAACTGGTCTGTAAGAAAAAACCCTCTCCCAAATCTGCGTGAGGACAATGACAATAGCAGGTGAGGAAAATAACAGTAGCAGATGGGGACAACCGATGGACTGTTGTACTCCATGGAAAATGCTAAGATTAAGTCTTAAAAAGCAATTTTGGAATCACCTGGATGGGCTGTTTACTGAGCATGGTCGGCGAGGACACAGCTCTGCAGTTAGACCCCACACCAGCATGCCCTAGCTGGGAGGCATGGGATGACCAGCATCATGGTCCTCTTCCAGGGATGCTCAGCTGAAGATGATGTCACTCTATTTTTCAGTGTTTCCTCCTTTTTCCTGCTAGCAGGTCACTGCTGGATCAAAGACAGAAAGCCAGTGGTCTCTGCGTGAAAGACAAGTGTCACAGCAATAAGGAGGGAGCCAGCATCCTGGGGAAGATTCAGATCAAATTAATCACCCACCCTAAGCAAAAAATAAGCTTAATTCCAACATCTCCCATCCTTCCCTCCCTGCACTGAATCAGGGGTGATCAGCAGTGGCACCATTTTCTGAGGCAGGTCTGCAGAAGAGCAAGGTCATGATTACTTGAAGGGCATGAGAGAAAGAAGCAGTGGCAAAAAAACGAACATCAGAGCGAAAGACCTGAGAGCCGTTCCCAGCAGCACAAATGCAATCTCCCACCGTAAAAAAAGTGAGGTGTTTAGATCACTGTGGTGGGTGCTAGTCGTCTTGGGCAGAGTCCCAAGTGTAAATTCCAGCTCTATGAATTCAGCATCAACAAGAAGCAAGTTTTCATAGGATTTAAAGCCAGAAGGGAATCATTAAGATCCTCTAGTCTGATCGCTGTGATAACACACGTCTTTGGTTGTTACCCAGCAACTTTGGCCCCAAGCCCAGTGGGGATCTTCTTGTTGCAGTTGGATATTTTTTAAAAGGATACATCCAATCTTGATTCAAAGTCTCCAAGTAATAGATCACCAAAGGATCTGCATACATTGGCAGGCCATTATCATCTTTGCTGAAGGCGTGTGTCTGATTTCCTGGCCAAAGACCTTACCATGCCTGTATTTACTGCCAAGTGCCCTGCTCAGAAAGGTCAGATTTGTAGCATGGCTTGTCACTGGGGCACCAACTAGCAAATCCCCTGGAGGCAGAGGACACCCTCCCCAGTAGCAAAACCACTGGAAGAGCCAGACCACAGGCAGGACCTCTGCCAGCAGCACTTCAGGGCTGCACAGCAGCAGCCATAGGAGTGAGCAAATGAAGATGGACCAGGGAAGCACAGTCCGGTGCTGCTTCCCAGTGAGGCACCTAACTCCTACTGCCTGTTAGCTAGGGACCTACATGGGAAGCTGGATCACAAAATCATCTTGTAAAGCTAACTTTAGCTGCCTGTGGAGGAAATATTGGCACTTGAACTGGCTGAATGGGCTTTCTTTACTGATGCTGGCAGGAAATCAGAAGTGGGCGATGGAGTGGGATGAGTTGCCTATGAATGCGATGACACCTCTAAACCAGATTCCAGGAGATGAATATCACTTACAGTGACCACAGTCTACCTGGCAGTCTCTAAGCTGGCCTACAGGATGCTAAGCTGGGTCTGTTTTCTTACTTGAGTCTTTATTCAGCAAGCCCACAAGCAAGTCCATTTATTGAAGCTTCAGGCATGAGAATGTCTGCAAATGCATGATTCTTTTCACATACCTACACATGCCTCTGTCACTGCCCAGGTTAAAGTCATCTGGTCATATTCAGGCTGCATCTTGAACCCATGAGGAAAGAAACCCTGCCATTTCAAATAGTTGCAACCTCAGCATGAACCAGCCACAGCTCCAGAAGACCCTAAATTGCAGATTATTGGAAGCTGGGGGAAGATGCCAGGGAAACTATTAACATGAGCAGATTCCTGTGCTCTTTCCATGAGGATCCAGTACTGGCTACATCAGAGCTGGGAGAGCGTGAATTCCTGGCCAGGCACAGTATGGCTACTCCTGTGAAAGCCGTAGATGAGTATCTGTCACTGCCAAGCAGAACTGGTCAATCAGGTCATGTCATTAGCTTTAAAAGCCTTCCTCTCTTTTCCATCTGAATGCATTTGGGGGAGGCTAGTTGTCTTCAGTCTGTAGGGGTTATGTATTCTGGTTTTCCCACCCAAAAAAAAAAAAAAAAAAAAAAAAAGAAACAAAACCTGAAGTTTTCATGAAATCTTCTGCTTCCAAAACTTGTCATTCAGAGAAGACTATCAAAAACTATTAGCCTTGCACTGAAATTTGAGTCAGTCTTCAAGGACTTTGTCTGAAATTTCTAGCCATAGTGAGGAAGACTTAAATAGGAAATCTCCTAAGAAACCTCCATGCTCTGGGTAGTTCTGCTACTTCACTGTTCTGGGCAGTAAGAAAATTGTGATGAGAGCAGCTTTTTGCAAACTCTGTCCCTGCTGTCAGCTGGAACTGTGAATTGCACAAGCCACGGACATGAACAATAATGCACGGGAAGACATTGCACAACACTTTCAGACCTCAAAGGCCTGCAGTTCCTGCCATTCATGGGCAAAGGTTGGGTCTATTCCTTATTTTAACTGGAGAGATGCATTTAACTGTGGCTACTGCATGAAGGCAAAAGCACATGGCTGGGATGTTTCTGGGAGGTAGGTCATTAAATGGTGTAGCTGTGGCTGGTGAATAGAGTGCTGCAGCTCCCAAAGGGCCCTCTGGCAGTGTGCAGTTCCCCCAGAGCTTACCTATATGCTATGGTGGCCACATAACATTCAGCTGTTGTGGAGAATTTAGGAAAGGGAGAACAGTATTTTAAAGGTGCTGTGTGAAAATCTCATTTCCAGATGGAGAAACTGAGGCATACAATGGGTACCAGCTCAGGAGGCCAGCAAGCCAGCCACATGGAGGATTAATTCTTATCAGTCTCTGTCTGCTAGGAAACACCATTGTCCCAGCTCCAACAGTTGAGCTCTTAGTGGATGCCCAGAAGGTACTGACTGGTTTGTGTCTTACTGTTGTGTTCTCTGTGTAATGTCCTTCCAGAAAAATGCCATTCATTTAAAATAGTGAGCCCCTTTTAAAAAAAACATGTTTTGTGTTTTGAGTGCAGGTCAAATAGCAGACACTTTTGATTAATGCAACATTGAGATATTGAAAAAAAAAAACACATGCCTCAGTGGGAAAAGGTATAAAGGACAAACATTCAGTGCTGTTCAACATTTTGGAGAGGTGGGGAAATGAGCAGGAAAGATCATACCTAAACAGAAAGCCAAAGCCAATGCTTGCAATTGCCAAGGCATCAGCCAAAAGGAAAACACAACTCTGGTCGCAGTAAAATCATGTATGAGTCATGATGGGCCAAGAACAAGTTTGCTTTCTTTTTCCCCTCATTGAACAGATGATGATTAAAAGATAAATCATGCTTGGAGTCAAATCAAGTGATTGGATTAAAGTTTAGTTGAGTATTTAAAGACTGTTTGGGACACAATGGAAAGCTAATTGAAAACTTACATTTGTGAGACCCTTGAACTCTCCAGCTCTTAATAAAATACTACTGCAAAGTACACAAGGGTTCCCTGTGGGAGAGATTCCTCTCCACAAGTGCTTTTTTTCCTCAGGTATGTGGAAAAATGGTATTCATTTTCTCTACAAGTTCACCAAAGCAAAGTATGTCCATGATCGTAATTCAGCTATTGCTCATAACACAGTAACTTAATCTATTCAGCTCACTGAAAATCAGTGAAGCAAGACAAAGGAAAGTCACTTCTTTAAAAAATGAAATTTTAAACACTTCATTCTTTTAACAAGTCTTTGCTCTTCTGAGCAGCTGGTATTCCAGAGTGTCTTGATGCCTACATTGGGCAGAAGTAAAAACTTCTTAAAAACTGTGTAAAAATTCCTTCTAGATGTACTGTAGTAGGAAATGTCATGCTTTATTTGTACTAATAATATAATTGCATTCTGGAATCACCCCCAGTTCTTAAGGAACATACCCAGCCTGCGGTTCAAAGCACTGTCCTTTTTGGTGGAAATACCAGTGAAACCCACAAATGAAGAGAATAAATTTCCCCATGTCCACACATACACATGAACACACAGAAATGAAAAACCTGGTTCTTTATTTGGCTTCTATGTAACTAAGCACAAGTTTTTCTTGGTAATCCTTAACACTGAAGTGAAGTTGCAGAAACTCTGTAGTTAGTTCGTTTGCCTCCTTGCACTCACAGATTCTTTATCTGACTTTTTACTGCCCTGGAAGATGGGAAATCTTAGGTGGCAACAAGGAATTTTGCAGCCAGAGCTTGCATACTACAGGGCATTATAAGCCAGCAGTCTGGCTTTCATGAAAGCTATTTTAGCTACTACCAGTAGAATAGAGAAGCAGAGTTATTCAACAACCCTCACATGTGCAGGTCAGATTTGCTTCCAGGGGGAGGAAATGGGTTGCCTTCAGTCTTCATGACTGCAGTACCTGGGCAGGCTGTTGTGTTTCATGGCCCATTGGTCCAAAAATGGGTGATGAATGAGTCCTAAGAGGAGCATGGTACAGCTGTCTTCTTCTCCATGTGCAAGAGTTTGTATTTCTTCAACTAGCTTGACCTTTAGGACAGCTTTTCTGCAAAAAAGGTGTGCACAGAGACCATAGGTGAAAAGCTTAAGTATAGTTTTGGTGGGGCAGAACTGGAATACATTATGCTTATTTCAGATGATTAATATAAATTACTTTTCAGACATGCTTTCAGACTGGCACAGATAAACCTAAGGTAAATCTGACCAGATGCTTTAGTAGGTGTGATCCCAGTGTGATCAGCATGATGCTTTAAACCCACAGGGTTTAGCATTGTTCATAGTCCTACAGTTCAGCAAGAAGCAAGGCAATACCACTAGAGAATCAGGTATGATGCAAAAGCAAAAAACCCTAAAAAAATCCCCAATCCCCAAATCCCCCAAATGTAACTTACTTTGTATGTCTTCCTGTTGGACAGTGGCTGCACAGGACTTCAGGAAGCCATGCAACCCCTCTTCTTTTCCTAACATATGACCAATGGCACATTTCAGTCCTAACAGATATGTCTTACCTGTTCTTAGAGACTTGCAGTGATTGCAGCCTCACTTAGTGCTTTCCTATCCTTACTAATAGAAGACATTTCCTAATGTTCAAACTGATTTTTCCCTTGCTTCCACTTGTATCTGTGACTCCACAGTCTGTCCCCATGTTCTGTCTTCTTTTTCACCTTTTACTTAGTTGACGGGCTTAGCATGGCTCACTTTAACTTTCCCACATAGGTCATGTGTCCTTGACCTCCTACCATTCCCTTTCCTGCGCCACATTTTGGACCAAGAGGTCATCTAGTCACAGCAGAGCAAGCTGGTACCAGGAATAGTCTAAGTCCTATGACTCCAAGCTCTACATGAACTACCTCACCTTTGCTAAGGTAAGCATGGGTATCTCTACAGTACATGGCTTTGTGCAGCTTGGCCCTATCTGTTGTAGACAACTGAGACAGAGGTGAAGACAAGGCGTGTGGGGTAATATTTTGGGACTAATTCAAGCTACCAACCTGGGTTAAAATCTACTCTGTTGAAGAGTTCACCTCATTGCCTAACCATTGCCTCTCACTGACTTCAATGGAGCTTTCATTGAGTGTGTTGCTCTTTAGCATCAGTGTTTCATGTCCATCAAACGAAATAAAAATTTTAAAATAGTCATAAAGCTAACCTTATGTTTGTGCTAATTAAAGTCAATTGCATGCATCAAAAATGGGAAGTTCACTCTAGTATCATTGCTATATGATATGCCCACAAAAGCTAGCCCAGCATTTGCTTTTTCTTAACGGCTATAGTTTGTTCTTCATTAGAAAGCTTTATCATGTCTTAAAGTGATTAATGTGTTCTAGGAGGACTGGGTAATAAGCCAGGAGTCACAAGCTATAGGACACTCCTTGGTGGATTAGAGAAAGATGGATCAGAAAGATTAATATGTTTCTATTCATTGTTGCAGATTGCGAGATGTTTCGTCTCAGAGCTGAAGAATGTGGGATGGGTGTATTGCTGGAGGTGACACTGTCTTGCTCAAGGTCAGTTGCGTGCATGTCACTTCTCTGTGTGGAGATGCCAAGAACATGTTAGAGTGAAGAACATTTTGAAGATGGAGAAACAGTTGCTTTGGGGGTGATGGTACTTGCGCAGCACTGGGAAATGAGAGGGCTGTTTTGTGATGCCTGAGATGACAACCATGTGAATGAACATCCTGTCATTTGGGGAATGTGTGGTTTATACTTGTCATGGTTTAACCCCAGTCAGCAGCTAGGTACCACACAGGTGCTTGCCCACTCTCCCCACAGTGGGATGGGGGAGAGAATTGGGAGAGTAAAAGTGAGAAAACTCATAGGTTGAGATAAAGACAGTTTAATAGGTAAAGCAAAAGCTGCACACAAGCAAAGCAAAACAAGGAATTCACTCACTGCTTCCCATGGGCAGGCAGGTGTTCAGCCATCTCAAGGAAAGCAGGACTCCATCATGTGTAATGGTGACTGGAAGACAAATGCCATCACTCTGAATGTGCCCTTCTTCTTTCTTCTTCCCCCAGCTTTATATGCTGAGCATGACGTCATGTGGCATAGAATATCTTTTTGGTCAGTTGGGGTCAGCTGTCCCGTCTGTGTCCCCCCCCAGCTTCTTGTGTACCCCCAGCCTGCTCGCTGGTGGGGTGGGGTGAGAGGCAGAAGAGGCCTTGGCTCTGTCTAAGCACTGCTCAGTGATAATGAAACCTCCTCCGTATTATCAACTCTTCTTTCAGCACAAATCCAAAACATAGCTCCTACTAGCTACTATGAAGAAAATTAACTCTATCCCAGCCAAAACCAGCACATTCTCCACCTCTTATTTCATACTATTTACGTCATACTCAGGTCCCATACTATCCAATACAACCTCATTAACCACCACCACCCTTCCCATCCAATGATATAACACACAGATATCATTCCCTTAGTCTATGGATGACCCCTGTAAAATGACCACAGATGTCTACAAAATGTCCACTGAGTTCATTTAGTCCATGACTTTGGGCTCCATCTGTTGTGGAGGTCACTCAGGACAGGAGAGGTGGCGTGTTGCATGGAGTTATCGAGCACCAAAGCCAGCTCAGGTCAGGTCACTGCTGCACTTACACTGTTTCTTGTAAGGCTTGTCCTCCATTCATTCAGGTGATTCTTGCTATAGTAATTCCTATAACATGCAACTCAAATCATGGGTTACAACAATTTAAAGGTATTTCCATTACAATCTCCATCCCTGGTCCCTTTGGACCAGACCATAGGGTTGAACATTGCAATGAACTCCTCCTCTTGCCCCTGCTGCAGCTTGGACTTACCCAGAGACTGCAGTCCTTTAAGGGTGTACCTGCTCCAAGTGGAGCCTTATCTATGCACCACAGACTCTCCAGGACTATACTTGCTGTGGCATAGACTTATCCACAGCCACAGTTGCTTTGAGGTGCACCTCTTCCGGTGTGGCCTTCTCCATGGGCCACAGTGCCTTCAGAGATATACCTGCTCTAGCATGGCCTAACCCATGGCTACAGTCCCTCCAGGGGTGTACCTGCTCTGTTATGGGCTTATCCATGGCCACACACTTTGAGGTGATCCAGCACGACCTCATGTACAGCCACTGATGCTTCAAGATGTACCTTTCTCAAGCATGGACTTCTCCTTGACCCACAGTCCTTTCAGAGGTATACCTGCTGCAGCACAAACATAACCACAGCCACAGACACTTTGAAATGTACCCACACTGGCAGGCGCTTATCCACAGACATCATGCTGACTCCATAACTGGGGGGGGGTTGGCTTGCAGAGGCCAGTTGCTGCTGGGAGACTGGCTGGGCATCAGTCAGCAGGTCGTGACCAATTGCATTGTGCATCACTTGGCTTTCTTGGGCTTTATCTCTCTTTTTGTTAGCTTCCTTTTCATTACTACTACTACTACTACTACTACTACTACTACTACTACTACTACTACTACTACTACTACTATTACTACTACTACTACTACTATTTTCATAATTTTATTTCAATTATTAAACTGTTCTTATCTAGGGGTGGAGAAAGTGCTGGTTTTGGCTGGAATAGAGTTAATTTTCTTCACAGTAGCTAGTATGAGGCTGTGTTTTGGATTTGTGCTGGAAAAAGGGTTGATAATGCAGAGATGTTTTTGTTACTGCTGAGCAGTGCTTACACAGAGCCAAGGCCTCTTCTGCTTGTTTTTTCCTTGGTTTGCTTTGCTTGTGTGCGTGGCTTTTGCTTTACCTATCAAACTGTCTTTATCTCAACCCATGAATTTTCTCACTTTTACTCTTCCAATTCTATCCCCCATCCCACCAGAGGGGAGTGAGTAAGTGACTGTGTGGTATTTAGTTGCCGGCTGGGGCTAAACCACAACAATACTGATTTCTGGTCTGAAGTATGATGGGAAGGTGCAGTGCAAATATATGTGATCATCTCAGCTTGCATGTGGCTATACTAGGAAACAGGAATGCTTTGTACCCATGTTGGCTGGGTGATGTGACAGGCTTAATTAGCACTCATTGGAATCAATATGGTAGCAGTCTGAGAAATGCTGTGTCTTCCTCATAGTGTGACAGGGTATGGTTTTGCTGCGCCTGCTTCAGCCATGAGCAGATGTTCACTCTGCCTACCCTGACTCTTCTTGCTGCCAAAGATGTCCTCCCTGTGGCTCTGCCAGCAGAATGCATGAGTCACTGCTCTCAAACCTGCATCCCTGCAAAATCCAGCAGTGGAAGCAAACCACAGTGGGTTTTTGTGTGCAGCCTCTAGCTTCATGCTTTCATTTCAGCAACTGTGGGGTTTATTTAGTAGAATAGATACCCCAGCTAAAAAAATTATTCAATCTCAGGGTGGAATATTTGAATTGACTGAGCTCATGGTGTCAAAGCATTGCCTCACATGGGAAAAACGCCTTGCATTTCCCCCTTGCTGTGGGGAAATGAAGAGTTGAGGGGGGTTTTGATCTGGTCTTGAACAAAAAGGAAACTCACACACTTTCTTCAGAATGGGCAGCATTTTCTGATCTTGGAGAGCACCTCTGAGTGTTCTGAAATAGCAAGCTGAACATGGACTGAGATGTGGCAACTCTGTGTAAGAGCCGTAGCTAGGAGTAGCTCTGAAGTCCCCTGTGTCTGAGGCCATGATACCTCATAATGTGGCATTTTATCAAATAACTTGTAGGTCTCTCTTCACTACTGCTGCTGGATTTGATGAGATAGGCTGTCTGGGTGCTTTGGCTCAGACCGCAGTTTGTATTGGGTGTCATAAAAAAGGTATGCATGATTTCAGGCTCTCCTCCCCTTATGGATCTCTCATCCCCTCTACTTTAATGAAAGTAATAATAATTATAACAATAAGATGTTATGTATTATTCTAAGGGCCTGTACACTGAGTCGTAAGCCAGGAGCCTTTGTGTCCCCCTGAGAGCTCTTCTGTCAACTGTTCTTAATATGCCTGTGCTCTCTGCAACCCATAAGGTTAGCAAACCTCCACGAGGGGGAAACTCCTCTAGCTATATGCAGAAAATACAACCAAGAAGCTGAACAAGATCACATTAGGTGGAGTCTGGGGACATAGGGCCCTGGATGGATGCTAGGAGGACAGCACGGATGTCTTCCTCCTTATCTTTGAGAACAACTGTGTTGGATTACATGTGCAAACTCATTCTGGTTTGAGTTTCCCCTCTAAAAGTTAGGGCAGATGTCTTATGAGGCTGTGGTGGCATTCCAGCTAACATCCCTGGGCTGTGTTTCAGGTCTAAATGTCCCACTTCAAGGCATTTCTTTTGGGGGTGGGCAGGCAGCTGAACAAAAGGGAAGTAAAGCTTTGGATATTTTTGCTACCCACTGAACACCCTGTGCTTTATACCTACGGACCCATATTTTGCCAGAATCAAAGGCACTTTGAGAGAAGTGGGACATGGGACCAAGGGACACTGAGCATCCGAAGTAGCTGTGATATACAGCATGAAAACAAGGGAGGTCTATATGCTGAGCTCTGTGGCATCGCCATGGAAAGTGCAACAGGAGAGATGGGAGTATTACAGGGTTTGCCTTTGTGTTTGCCTTTGGAAAAGAAAAAGTCTCCTAGCTGCAGAAGCACAGAGTTTGTGCTGTATTCATGGGAGTCCTTTGAGAAAGCAAAGCACGTGTGCTGGCCATTTCCTCAAAGAAAATATTCTTTGTGAAAGCTAATAATTTTAGCAGGAATTCCTTTCTTCCTCTTGAGGAGAGTTAAATGAAGTTATGGGTCAGTGAGAGGGCACCTGTGCAACACAGAGGAAGAATTTCCAAATCTTGAATGTAGTCCCTTCATTTGGAGAAGACCTGGTCAAATTGGCTTTCCAAAATGTTTTCTTTATTGAAGATTTTATGGGTTCTTTTTTCTGGTTTGCAGAGGCTGTTAAGACACTCTGAATTGGTAGGACTCAATAGATGGAACTGATAGAAAGCTTAGGAAAGTTTTAACAATTTTCCTTCCACAAAGCTGAGCTTCCCACTAGTCTCCACCATACTTGTCCAGGTTTCTCTATACAAATATTGTGTAATTTTCAGCTGTGAGTGGCATTGTTCCTCCTTCCAGCTGACAAAAGGGCATTGCCATCTAGGCTTATTAAATGCCAGCCAAGTCTGGTATGCCAAGGTCCTTCTGCATTTCTATTCTCAATCTCACCCCAAATCCCTTTTCTTCTGAGATACGATATTGGAAGCCCTCTGAGCAGCTTCACTGATAATGTTCAGACTTCCTGTGTGTAGGAACTGGGCAGACAATAGCTCTCTTTCAGGCTGTAATTTCCTCACTTAGAAATCACTTTAAATCATAATCAAAGCTCCATGAGGACTATACATTCACAAGTGAAATTAATAATTGGCTGTTGAGTTTGTAGTTCCCTTGAATGAGGGAACCCTTGGAAAGGCATTGAGTAAAAAACTGACTTGTGATGGGAGAGCAGGGGCCAGAAGCTGAAACTAATCTTAATGAAAAAGGGTATCCAACAAGTGGCTGCAGGGCTGTAAAGTCTGCGTATTCAAATCTCCACTGGACCACGCTTCTTTGCATCCCGATTTTGAAAGCCCAGTTTCCTGAGAGATTGCATGATTATTATTTTTTAATCTAAAATGTATGGCTGGAAGAAAAAGCACTTAAAAAAAAAAAACCTGGCAATGCAAATGAGATCATTAGCGGTTTGCTGGAAATGCCGTACATTGTGTTGCCCAAAACTTGGCATTTATGGAAGTGACCAGCGGGGAGGAAATGGAATTGTTCTCATGGCCAGTGTCAACTTGGATCATCAAGCCACACTGCAGATTTGGCCTCTCTGACGGAAAAGAGAAGCTTTCCAGTCTGGTACGATCCTGCTTCACAGCGTCAGTCATTGCGTAGGTTGGGGTCGGTGAGGATTGACAACTGGGTGGGACAGCATTGTATAAGTCTGGCACTTTCTCGTCTCAGATTAACGATCTTCAAATCTGGTTTTCAGGGACACAGACTCACTCACACATAAATAAAAAACAGAGGGAGCTTTTAAAAGACTCAGACGCTTGGTATTCCAAGCAACAGCTAATGCAATGCCTTGCTAAGACATCCCATTGATTGAGAACATAGCAGTCCTTTTGCGCCTTACCTTTTCCCTAGGATAACCCTCTGAAGGGCTTGAAAGCTGCTTTTCAAATGGAGCTCTTGATCCTGGTTTGCTGGCTTCAACTAAAAATTTAGCCTCCCTTTAGCAGACTCCTGCAAAAGACAGGTGCCTCTGGAAGGTGGTACAGCCTGACCAAGGTGTGAATCAACCCCTGGAAGGCTCTCTCTATCGGCAGATAAAATCTAAGGCACCTTCTTAACTTAGTTGCTGTAGAGAGGCACCCATAGCTAGGGAGGATGGACCCAGGGTCAACTTCATGCAGGCCTGAGCAGCTATGGTCCAGGAGGATGCACCCATGCAGAGGTGCAGCAGGCTGAAGCCTGTGCAGCCAAGGTAAAGAAGGTGAAGCTGTTGTCACATGTCCCCTCTTGTCTTTGGTATTTCACGAGCTGTTGTTGGAACAACCCCACCTGGTCTGGTCAGGCTGTGCCAGCACCGCAGGCCAAGATTCAATAAAGTTGTTGTTTCCAATTAAAAAAAAACACACTACAGCTATAGAAACTGAGAAGCCCACATCTTGGCAGAGGATGGGCTTGAACACCATTTCAATGCAGTAACAACATTAAAGCTCCATCCTGTTCCCACTGAAGTTGGTGGCAAAGCTCCCATTGACCTCACTGCGAGTAGGATCAGGCCCTCATACATAAACATGGTTGGGATGGATTCATCAGGGCCTTACTCCTGGTTTGGGGTCTGGGGATGTCAGCAGTGCTTCCACTGAGGCAATGCTGGTGGAGCAGTGGCATGGGTCAGAATGAGAATTGCATCTAATCAGTACCCCATGGCTCTCCGTGCATTTATCAGATGGAATTTCAGGCTAAAAACAAAGAGATTGAAAGGTTGAAAAACAATGAAGGAATGTGCACTTGGCAGCTCTGCTAACCAGATGTTTGTTTCTTTTTCCTTGTTCTTAACAATGACTAAAAAACTCGTGAACAGTCTCAAGCCCAGCACAAGGTCAGCCTGAAACTAGGTAAGAGGTGTCGCAACAAGGCAGAACGAACATCTGGGAATGGAAAAAGTTAATTTATACCAGGATCCAGTCCTGTGGCTCAGAAAACACGGCCGAACCTTCAGAAGGCTTGGGTACATGTGTGCTTTCCCTTGCTACAGCGAGCCCCATCGGTCGTGCGAAGCTCTCACGGAAGTTCGCAATATTCCCTTTGTGCTGTTGTGTGAACTGCTTCCAAGAGCAGTTGAGCTGTTGTGCTGGAGTCAGAGCAGAAAGAAGCCAATGTTAAAGTGAGTATATACGTACATATAAATATATGCATCCATTTCCTGGAAAATGCATACTTAAATAATGGAGAAGCAACTTGTACATTGTACTTCACAGAGCTTTCGAGGGAGAGAACAGCCCTTATAGAGTGCCCTACTAAGCAGCATTTTTCATTATATTGCAAGAGTTGCCTTTCTGAAGAATCCCTAGTTATTTTTTATAAAATCAATTCAAAAAGGGAAAATTACTGGGTGGAAAGCAGTAATATAATGGCCTGAGGCTGCAGAGCAGTAAACTGAACCTCTGGCCTCTTTGCTGTGTCACCCCTGACAATATGCACTTCTTCAGCAGCATCTCCTGAAGACTGTTCCCAGGACTAGCATCTTTTTGTCTTGTGTCACAGAAAAACACCCATTAATCAATCTGCAGAACATCACAGTGAAGTAGATTAAAAACAAAAAATAAGAAAAAAGAAAAGATTATTAATTTTTATTAATAGGGAAACCAAGCCAGAGAGGTAGAAATGACTCATTCTTGACTTACTGGTTCATTAATAGTGAGATTAAGAGCTGAGCTCTTGTTAGCTGACCAACTGGCTTTTTTTCAGATCGCATCTGTCTAGTAGCGACTTCTTAGCCAAACAGCATGCTTGGCCAGGAGGCAATGTTTTACTAAACCAGTATGCTTGAGATTGTGATTGCCTGAGCCTACTCTTACTTAAATCAGTGTGGCAAACAAATAATCTTTTAACAACTGGTTCTATCAGGTGCGACCATTTCCAGGGAAAAAAGAAATTGGATATATTTAAGCTCAAGTATTTAAGCATGGGTAGTATGTGATGGTGAGTAAGTTTAATTGGTTTAGATTTGTAAGAAAATAGTACTATCAACAGGGTTAGGATTAGGGTTAGGGCCAGCAGGTGCTTATCAGTACAACCTGCAAAAGTTGTGCAGCTCAATACATGTGAGCATGACATTAATTAATCTGTGAGTAAAACCAGACTGATCTGCCTGGGTAGGATAACCCTGGACAAAATCAAGCTGTAGTCCCCAGAAGAATAAGCTATTAGGGTGGTTTCAAAGTGGCGGGAGCCTGGATAAGGGCAGTGAGGATGCTCTAACAATAGCAACAATCCCAGCAGCTCTTACGAAGAAGGAGAGGAGGAAACTATTTTATTAAGCAGTTTCTTCCTGAACATCTAGTAGCTTGCAGGTCTGCAGAGAGCTTCCAGCTGGGAAAATCTGCCTCACCACAGGTACTGGAGCTCTCACAAAGAAAGGTTTCCTATCAGCTCTCTCATTTGCTTCCCTTGCCTTACCAGCAGCTGAGTGGCCTCCTAAACTCATTCTTCACCCATTTCTGAGTTGATTCTTCTCTGTCTTATAGCTTTAGTGTAGCAGGCACATGGTGCAGCACAGACTCTCATGCCACCCACTGGGCTCAGGGACATAATTAACATGCTCAGCAAAGAGCAGCTATTGTCTGGACCACCTCAATATGTAGAGGGATAACAGAAAACATTCCTTCTAGAAGAGCTCCTGTGCAAGAGTCCAAGTTGCTCCATTTTCATCCATGATCCAGCAGGGATGTTGGATGTGCCTTTGCAGCTAGAAAAGTAGTTGTCTGACCTGCTGTGATGTACCCAAATCTGTCCAGCCTTCCTGTGGCCAAAGCAGCGTATTTCCTCAGCCTACCAGCACTGTCTAATGCCCTCAGGCAGGGCAGACCATCAAGCAAGCATGTTCCGTGCACTTTGCAAGGGATCTCTCCCTGACAACTAGAGCACCTTCCTGTCCAAGTTGGATGCCACAATGGTATAATGTGCAGGAGAGGTGCAGGTTCAATTTTGTTCTGTGTTCGGGAGAAACACTCGCCGATGCTGAGGCTATAATCCTCCCTCCTCCTTCTGCTCCCCAGATCTCTGGCTCTCTTCAGAACCACATTGAAAAGAAATCTTTGTTTGTTTATGGAGTTTCTGGGAGCCTCAGGTTTGTTTTCCTGCCTACTCCCTCCTGCCAACACTGGAAGTGCCAAAACATAAAAGAGAGGCATTTCTCTTGGAGTTGCCGGCCATGGTTAGAAGGAGGAGTGCCAGAAATCTCAGGAGAAATCTGCTCCTGATCTTCCCAGCACAGTCTTGCAGAGCAGAGGGATGGGGAGAGTTCAGCAAAGCATCTGGGCTGCTGGATGCCAACACAGCCTGTGTTCCAGCTGGGGATGTGTCATTATTCCTTTCGATAAGGACAGTGGCACGCAAAGTCAAGGCCAGAGGAAGGACTGCCGAACACTCCAGAGATGGTAGCCATCTGCCTGCAGACTTTCTGTGCATGAAAGCATTGGTTCACTGTGTATTTAGCACAGATGTTGAAGCCAAAGCCTCCAGATCCACATTTTGGGCCGCTTCAGTGGCACTGTGGGCTTCAGTGATGGGCTGTCTTTTTGTTGCAATGTGTGGTCTTAACCAAGCCCCACTCTGCCACCTGACTAGCATATTTCACCATACCCAAAAGCCTCTTTGAAAACAAAGTTTCACTCCCCCTTTGAAGATCTGAGGAATGGGAGTGAAGCAAACAAGTTTGATTCTGCCTTAATGGGCTTCCTGGGTGGAGTTAAGCCTCCCTCTTCCCTAAGAGGTGTTGGTGGGAGCCAGGGACACATCCAAGGAAAGGTGTTGAGTCCTTCTAGAAGACTTGTGTCTGAGCTGATGTTGTGCTGAGGTACCAAAGTTCCCACTAGAGAGGCTTAATATAGAGAAGAAGCAAATTTTCTTGCTGTCCAATGTAGATGGCCACAGAAGGCCTTGGATTGTAACCTGGGACTCATGGGTGGACCAGTTTGAATTAAACATCTCATGCCAAAAGGCAAGCTTTGGCTCTTGCTCTGATGTCCATGTTACTCCGGTGGGCGGGAAGGGTACTGTGCAGATGAGAGAGTTTCAACCTCTAGCATCAGGGTCATCTGTGAGCACAGGAGACACAGCATGGAAAAAATCTGTTTCAGGCCACTAAGGAATTAAAAGGATCAAACAAGAGATGAGATTTTTATCTTATCAGTTGCTTGCGTATCCAAGAAGGAAGACACTCGGGGGACTGTAAGCTGGTGGCATCACAGGGTGGCATGGTCTTCCGACAACGAGGAGTTGCTGTGACCTGCTGCTGAGAGCAGCCAGGAGTTGAGTAGATTTCTAACTATGTGTGAATCTTTCCTTGATCTCACTCTATTTCCTGTTGCTATTATCTCATTTCATGGCTTTTCTTGGCTGTGGTCCCAGCATGATTCATCTGAAGAGGTCTTTATGTAAGCTGAGAGAGGGGCACTGTCCTTAAAGATGGATGTTTGGAGGGATTTTCTCTATGTGTTGTTCCCTTAGAGCATTAAGATGTGTCAGGATCAGACTTCTGCCTGACTCTTTTCCTCTGCTATCCAACCCTCCTGCTACCTGCCCCACCAGAGAAAGAGACTGCTATCTTTAAGCCATCATTCAGAAGACTCAGAAAGTCATGGGTCAAGACCTAGATCACCTTCTCTTCTTAACCGGTACACAAGTAACTTCAGTGAGCTGTCCCCCTGCATGCTCCCAACCCTGTGGAAGAAGTAGGGTGAAAAGTTCAGCAAACCACAATCCATTTTACAGCAGACCTGCGAAGCACAAATATTAATACCAATAAAAGGAGGAGGGGGTGTTGGTGGAATTCAGTTGCCAGTGGCTGATAGACCTTCAACTACTTAAACTGTGAGCAAGGCTTTTAATCCACACACAATAAACTGTCCTACCTCCAGCATCAGAAGAAAAATGCCTCTTTTTTTAAGATGGATTATCCCTCCCAAAAACCTTGACATTGCTAGCTTTCCTGTAAACCATCAGTCTGGATATTTTTTATGATGTGATTTATAGAGAGTTTGTTTCTTAAGACTCAAAGCAACATTGTTATAAAAGTATAAAAGATGCATGTTTGGTAGTGGATGAATGCCATTGCCTTTTTTCCCCAGCTGGAAACCTGCTGAGTGGGTTAACACCACTTGGAAAGATCAGTTCTTCATGTGTGGGCATTCACTGGCAGCTTCGAAGCAGTGCAGATTACAATGCCATCACCCTTCTGGTCAAGGGAAACACCACAGCAGCTACTCAAGCTAAAAGATTAATTAACTAGTTGCAAGACAAGGGGAATGGGCTTGCTTGGACTTCCAGCACCAGTTTTGCTGATTCTTTCTTCTGCAGGCATTTTCACATCACTTTTGCAGCACAGTTTTAGTGTTGCTGTTCTCTGTTCAAGTCATGGAATAGATTAGATAATCCCTAGGCCTTTTCCACCTCTAACACTTGTGGTTCTGGTTAAATAGCTGTCAAGTTCTGAATTTAAAAGAGCAGAACAAGCCAAGGCTTTTGAGGTTCTGTTGGGAGGATTACAACTTGTAACACATTCCATAGCCTTCCAAAAGTGCCTGCACTTTCGGGTTTCCGGACAAGAACTGTTATTCAGCTTTCTGCAGAACTCCTTTATAGTTCACCACGCAATCCAACTTTTCTTTCTGCATGAAGATACCACTAGCCTACTAAGGCTGGCTTTGGTGGAAATCTACCCTCCTTTTCATTGTTTATGACTGAAGATGTTTGCCTGTTGCTGAAGCAAAACAAATTTCCTTACAATAAAAAATTGCATCTGCCAATTCACTTTTAAATGTGGCTCTTGGAATTTATAGGAAAGTAAAAGGTCCTAGGGAAATGAATTGTTGTCTTGTAACCTTGCCAAGTATACATAAAAGAGCTGATAGGTCTTTGGCCTACTTGCTTTTATTGTGACCTATAGGCTGCACATAAATATTGTATCATCTCAGATGGTGCAGTTTAGAGCTGTGGAGTTTTCAAAGTAGGTAAGGAGCTTTTTCACCTCCAAATAATTTCTCTGAACCTGGCTGGCTGCTGCTTTTTGTAATGAGTCATCACAGCAGAGAAGCAACTGATTTGTGGTCTTAATGCAAATGTCAAGGAATTACCAGTGCATGAGATGCACATTGGCGTAGCATCACTGGATTCAACAGGGTTGCACCAATGTAGCTGGAGAATCTGATCTCTCACTGGGAGAGGCTGTCCCAGTGGAAATGCTAAGGGGAGATGGGACAGACAAGCTCTCTTCCCTTGGCCTCCAAGACATGTCCTATTGTGGTGTCTTTTCTGCTGGGGACCAAGTAATAGCCAACAGAGCATTGCAACATAGCAAGAAGCCATGTCATGACAGTGCTGCTTGGTATTGCGACACAGGCGTGACTTCTCAGAGATCTGATCAACAGACTTGCCATCGACCAAGTGTTGAATTTTTTATTATCTGGGCCTTTCTTCCCTTCCTGGTGCTGTTTTTCTATAGCACAGGAATTTCAGCCTTGTCCTTTTGAGAACATCCTCTATGCTATTAGATCTTTGCACAGCTTTATTAGCACTGGTTGCTCCTCCTTCTGTATATCATCTCTGGTGTTGGAGTGCAGCTGCATTAGGTGCACTATAAACACCACACCAGTGCAAAAAGCTTGCATCTGCCTTCCTTGGGAAGGAGAAGGTGACAGAAAATTCATCCCTGGGAGAGAAGGGGTCTCTTTTTTGAGACAAGGAGCCTGACATCTTTGTAGGTTTGAGCTTGGAAGCAATTGGTGGCTGTGAGCTCAGTAGAAATAGGATGGGTTGCCCTATTGTAGGTAAGTGGATTTAGCAAGCTCTTGTCATCAAATCTTTCTCCTCTATAAGGAAAACCTTGAAGAATTTGGTGGTGAGCCTTGGCCTTTGAAATGGTGCGTGTCTGGGGGAAGGCTTATTAACTTGGCATCTGGATTTGAGGTTGTTAATGCACCAGAGGCTGTAGCCAGAGTGTGGGTTTGAGGAAGGGAGGGGTTGTTTGTTTTGTGTTAGCTATATGCCATATTAATTATATACAGAACATATTAATCTTAATTATAATATTTGCATTATATTCTACTATCATTCTTCTTTAGCATTGTTGTGGGCAGTTTGCTTGCCTGCCACTATAACCACATGCTGTTTGCTCCCGGTGGGACTGCTTTCCAGTAAGTAGCCTGTGTCTATAGTGAAAATGGGGCTCTGCATATTTTTTTCTATTCCCTAGGCAATCATGGTGCAATGTGATGGGAGTCAGGAATGTTTGGAGACGATGTAAGAAAGAGGCTTGTGTATATGACAGCATATACCATATGTTTTCCGTAGTTTCTAGATTAGCTAACCTTGCAAAAACCATGCTCTGGGTGATCCTAGGACAACCTGGACCATATTTCTATGCCAGACATAAAAGTCCATTGGACTGGCTTTGGCTGCAAATCAGAGTAGTTCAGGACACTTAATGTAATAGAGACAGATTTGGGACACATGGGTTCACAAACCTTATGGTGGACCTACGAGATGTTCACAACACTTATCTCTCCCTTCTCTCCCTCTCCATCACTTAGATGTAATGATTAAAATTCTGATTCTTCTTTTAAAGCAGACCTGGATTTCTCAGTCAAACTAAGGAGCTGGCTTCCTAGTTTTGTGCAAAAGCCCAGGATTGTCTTTGTCAAACTTAAAGCTTTAAAATGGGGTAGATATCCTAGCTAATTCTGCAAGTACACCTACATTTTATGAATCAGATCTTCTCTGAAGCTGGCACCATCTTTTATGTCCCAAAGGATCCTAAGATGGGAAAATGCAGACTTGCCAAACTTCTGATGTGAGTAAAATTGTATTCCTGTGTCGCGTCCCAAATTTGGAGCGACTCAGGTTCATGGATTTCCTTTGTCAGAATTAAGGTGAAACAACACCAGGGGAGTTCAAACAACAACCAACTTTTATTCAACCTAACTAACCTTGCCCAAGTACAAGTGAACTTATCAATATGAACCTTGAAGCATGTTATTAAGCCACTGTTTGAAAAGAGAAGGGAGGTACAGAAAAAAGGAGCAGAAAAGGAAACATGAAACTGTCAGGAGAGCCCTCCCATTGAGTCACGAGGTTCAGAGCAGACCCCCTTGCTTTCTGGACTCCTTCTCAAAGAGGAGCTC
>JANZLQ010000001.1:11203095-11263509 GCA_026212715.1 Elanus axillaris
GCAATTACTCTGTGCACCATTTGTACATTCCAATCCTTTTATTATTACTGTTGTCATTTTATTAGTGTTATTATTATCATTTTTACTTTCTTCTTTTCCATTCTATTAAACCATTCTTATCTCAACCCACAAGTTTTACTTCTTTTCCCAATTTTCTTCCCCATCCCACTGGGTGGGGGGGGAGTCAGTGAGCAGCTGCATGGTGCTTAGTTGCTAGCTGGGGTTAAACCACGATAGGTGGGTAAACCGTAAACTTCAGATGCAAAAGAAATGGCACTGCAAATGTTGGCATGAAGCAGAGAAACTAGTGGAGCAAATCCTTGTGCTCTGATCCCTGGAGAAAGATTCAGCAGCCCAGGTCCACTCTGCAATCCCACCCCAGGCATCACTCCGAGTGCCATGAGCGAGCATGCAGTCCCTGCATCTCCTCCTCCTGGGAGGAGGGGCTGTGCTCTGCATCACACTGTTGTCTGGGAGCATCACAGGGCTGTGCAGAGCTAGTCTGAGCTCTGCTGTCTGACTGAGCAAGCAGAGAGTCATTGCCCAGCCCTTACCTTGCACACCTCTGCATGGTGACAAAAAAAAAGCCCACTTCTGCAAGCAGCTTTTTGTTGCCAGGCCAGACAGTATGCTAAGCTCCTTTGTAGTCATCAGTATACCTTGGTCTGTAGCTCCTTTTGCAGCTCCTGTTCTGAGTTTTGGAGGACCTAACTATTACCCCAGCTCTGCCAGCAAAGACAGTGACTGTCACATTAACAGGCACGGTTTTATGGGTCCATTCATGGGAGTAACACAGTAAGCAATGTGTCCCTGTGTTTTTTTCAGGCTGCTTTAAATCATGCTTCTGGAGCCAAATGATGCCTGAAATTGCATATTATAAGCCCAGCTTTCAGAGGTTTTTGGTTTGTTTTTCTCTAAGTGAAGGTCTAGTATCTTGACTTTCAAACTGGCTATTGCCTGTAATCAAGTGAGTGCCTTTTCTACCTCACTGGCCAATCTCAGCCTTCAAAACATGCAATTCAAATGTCTGATTAAGGCCCTCGTGGCTGAATTCTGGGCTCCTAGTTCAAACGTGGAATACTGTCTATAAAATTTTTTATATCATCTACAGTAATATTAGAATCATATTCCCTTGACCATCCTTAGAAAAACAGTTCTTGACACACTACTGGGATAAAAGAAGGAGAACACATGGTATCAGTAAAAACTAAGTTAACATACCATTCCAAGCAATAACATTACACTATATAGTGTAGCAACAAGCCAAGAAGTAATAATTATTGGGAGTAAGTGGAATCAAGAATTGCCCCCAGTGTTGCATTACGCTCCTTCCAGTGGAAGAACCTCAGGCACACAGTATATAATAACCAGTCCCATTGTCAATATAAAAAGGTTGATACAACCTTATTTAAAATCTCTCTTTTCCCTATTAAACTGAGCACAGCAGCAATTTGTGCCAGGGCTGCTGAGCAGTTTCAAATGTGTCCGTGAGGTCAAGACCAATGGGTCCGTTGTGCTTCACGTGGTGCTTTCTTGTGATGGCAGTCCCCTTTGGCTGTCTGAGGTCCTCATCTCGGTCTCTGTTGCCTCTTCCCTGTGCATCCCGGGGACTTGTCCTGCTCCTCTGCTGCCTTCTTCCACCAGGACCAGCTCATGGAGCAGGAGATGAGTATGACCATGCCCTTCAAGAAAGGATGCTGCTCTTCGCTGAAGATCAGGATGGTTGAAGCCAGCAGAGGATATGCCCTTAAGACATTGCCTGGGACTTGAGATGGGAACCAGGAGCACTTGACCTTCTCTCCTGTCATGCAGCAGTGAGCAGGTAGGCATCTGTGTTGCACATCTCCCATCACCATCCACTCAGTTCCTCCAGTTCCTCCCCCACCCTTCAGCTCTGCCTGGAAGGACTCCCATCCTCAAGTGGCCACCCTGCAGACTTCTTTCCCATCTCCATGGACAGTAGCCCAACAAGCCCCACTCTGAGCCCCCAGAGGCGGGGATAGAGAGCCCTGCCCCACCTTGGCAGGGTGATTCAGTCAGCCTCCCTTTCCCCCTCCCCTCACCATGAGTCATGATTTCCCCTAAGCCTCCAAGTTGTGAAAGGGGATGAAACTGCATTGCTGGCCCATCCCCCAGCACAGCCTTCCTCCACGAGACAAAACAGGGGGCTTGTGCCTCACCCCTGCTCTCCGGGACCAAGGAGTGCTCCAAAAACACCCTCTTCTTCCATAACCATGACGGATAACAGAAGTTTCTCCTCCCCTCTCACCTGCCTACACCCATTCTTGCTCTAGTTTACCCCTTCTTAAGCTCCCATGATGTTTTTCCCCCTTGAAAAAGAAGATTGAGGTTGGGTGGTGGGTGGCTGGGGGAAGCCAACATGCATGCCAGGAATGCAGGGTCAGGTTTTGCAGGGTACAGCTTCAACCGCTTGGCAGCTCCCCCCCTCCATCATCCCCCTCCTGACTTGAGCCATGAAAAACAACTTCCTGTCAATAAACACGAACAAAAGCTTGGACACATCTTCAAAGTGATGAGTTATGTCGAAAATATGTTTCGGAGCACTTTGAATGTTCCTGTAAACTGGAGGGAAATGATTGTTCATGGCGCTTTGGCGTTCAAGGAGAGTTTATAAATAACCACTGCAGGTCTGCGTAATTTAGTTTCGCCACAGGAAAAAAATGCAATGAAACAAGCAGGGAGAGGAAGAAGAGACGAGAAAGGCCTAAGAGGGGCAAGAAATAAAAATCAGGTCCAAAAACTGGGGAATGGCATGAATTTTAGAAGTTTAAAATTAGCTGGTGAATGCAGCATCACCCCTGTGCCCAGTGTGAGTTGGGTCTGCCTTTGGGAGAGTGTCTTCTCATTCATGGCCAGGCGCCGGGGGTGGTGGAGCAAGGCATGGATGCTGATGCTGGCCTCTGCACTGCCATTGCTGCATGGGACATGGAAGAAGGAAGAAAGCATACGGTTCCCATTGGTTTCCAAAAGTGAAAACATGTGCTGGAATCCCAGCCAGACGTGCTTCTTGTTATTTTAATGAGAAATTCCATAATTAGTGGCAAAAAATAAAAAGAAGCTACACTGCAAGTGAAAGAAAACCCCTCTCTCTCCTCTCCAGTGCATGATAGATGCATCAAAGAGATGTGGTGTTTTTACAAACATACATTACTTGACAGGCTATGATGTTCCTTAATCTGTTTGCTTGGGGGAATTAAAAAGAAACATAAAAAAAAAGCAGCCAAATAAAAATGACAGATTTTTTTACTTAAACAGTCCTTGTCTTAAATGGGCAATGCGCTCCCCACCTGTAATTCATTTGTCAGCAGTTAAACATCATTACAACATTAACAGCCAATCTGAATGCAGAAGAACTGGGCTTTGTACAGCTATAAACTACAGGACATCAAACTGTACTTTATGGAGTAGGGGCCAGTCAGAAGTGACCCCTTCTAAACTTTTACAATTCTCTGCATTCTTCTGATTATAGTAAAGATTTATTTGAACTTTGATATATATATGTATTAAAAAAAAGAGCATTTTATTAAAAACATTTCATCCCGGTTCTTTAGTGAAAGAGGAGAGAGAAGAAATACTGCAAGATGTCTTAAGCTGGTAGATTTTATTCATCTTGCAAAGTGGCCATGGATGGATTTGCTTGGATTCATGTTCAGAAATAAACACGTAGTATTGCATTACATCCCGTTTACACACTTTGTTCTCCAAACATGTTTGACATCTAATTGCACAACTCCTTGGCTAGCTGGTATAACACGCAAAGTCTTTGTAAGGGATTTGCTGAAAGCCAGCTTTTTGGAGGAGAAAAAGTTCTTCAGTGGCTGAGTGCTGACGGATGCCCTCTCTCACCTACTCTCTGTTTGCTCTTTCCCTAGAGCATCTCTTGGCATTGTTGGGGAAAACGTTTAGCAATTCATGTCTTCTGCTCTCAGAAAAATCCTCTGAAAATCTAATTTATCATTTCTCAACGCTTTAGCTCGCTGCAAAGTACATGGGGCTAATAACTGTGTGCCGTTTTCCAGGCAGTGTCAGAGCAAGTATGGGAAAGATATTAAGGTGGTGCTGCAAGCCAAGCTGTGCAGTCAGGAAAGAGGAAAATGCCTTAGGTTTTCCTCCTCTTTTCCAGGACCCTCATGTGTTGCTGTCATGCCTGGCTCAGCACAGATGGCTGTATTTCAGCACTCAGCCATGGACCCATGTAACAGAGAAAATATCTCAATGCTTTGCAAGTCCTGCTTCACCTGCTAGGCAGCAATGTTCCCCAAAGATGGTGGTGTTTTCTAGAAATACAAAATGGGATTTTACACACACACACACACACACACACATACATACCTATGTTATATGTATACACATACATTATTTTTTGCAGAAATGCAGGTACAAGAAAAGGGTTAGGATGGGGTGTCAGTGTTTGGTAGAATCCTATCCTAGGTATGGCATGATGATGTCCAAGGATGCACATCATGTTGTCTGCTGTGGATTTTGGGAAACATCCCCTGAGTAGGGAGCTTGATTTAGGGACAGATACAAGAGGCACCTGAGCCATAATTCCTGGGAAGCCCCCAGATCAGAGCAATGGGCTTTTTGGAGGTTGTACACAGTGGAGAAGTGCTGATGAGAAAGACTTTTCCAAGGAAACTTGCCACTTTCACAGATTTGCTGTTTCCCATGGGGAAGAAATGTGATTGGGCTGAAAACCTGCAGTGTTCTTCTTTTTATTTTTTTTTCTATTTTATTTTGAAGGGTGGGGGAAGACGAATCTGAAATGAAACACTTCATTTTGGTCAGTTTGACCTGATTGAGGAATATTTCATTCTTTTGATTGGATTGGTTTCAAATCAATTCAGAATACACTTCCACTTCCCTCAGGGAAAGTGCAGCTCTGGCTCTTTTTCTTTATTATGGCTGTGGTCTCAGGAGGACCTCAATGCCCAGGAGGCAAAGAGCAACTTTTGTGCTGGCTGAGTCCATGGGAATAGTGTTAATCTAGGGACATGGTTGCACAGTCCAAAGAAAAGCATCCAAAACCTGAAAAATAAAATGGCCCAGCTTGCCCATATTTCTTCTCAAGCTAGTTGGGGGCTACATGAAGGAGTATGATAAAGAGAGAAACTATACAGAAATCCTTATCACGAGCCTCTCTCTGCTGCCAGCCACCAGCAAGGTAGAGGTCATGCGCTCTCTTCCTAAGACAAAGTATGCAAGGAAATTAGGTTTCATAGTGTACTGACCTGAAAGTCAGCATTTTGCAGTCATTTCAGCCCCTATTCTGATCTTCAGCATTTCAAACCACCTACATGTCATGTCAGTTCTGATATTTCTATATAATATAATTATTTTCTTCTGGACAACAGTCCTGGAGCCTTATCTGGAATTTCAACATTTTGTGTCATTTCAAAGCACGGAGCAATCAATGAAATGTCAGACATCTCCCAGCGATAGAAGCTCAGAGTATTCTTTCCCTCCGGTTAATGTCTGGGCGTGATACTGTGGCTGAGATAGGAAACACAAAGAAAAGCTGGAATGAGCCAATAGTTGCTGATGTTTTGGTGCTGAAGAGCTCAGTGATCACTGCTTTGAATAGCTGGTCTTTTTTCTGTTTGTTGGCCAGCTCCCTCCAAATTTCTTCAGTTGTTTTCTTTAAAATGGTTCTGTTTTCCTCAGTAAAATTTAAAGCACAGAGCAAATGGAGCAAGTTGTCTTTCTTCTATTCACATTTCTTTAAAAAGAACTAGTGTATTTTGAAATGGAAATGTCTTGTCCTAAAAATGCTGAAATCCAACCTATTTTCAAAAGCACTGTTCTGCTTTTTTTGCAGTCCGAGAGGATGCTATGAATGGTGCTGGCTAAAGCAAAACCATTATGTTCTAGCAAATAAAATAATGGAAAAAAAGGAGTCATGAGGTTTTATTGTGAGTGAATAGGGCAGATTGGGGAACATTGCCCTGTTTTGTCCAGGATCCCTGGTTACTTATGCAGCTTCTGCAAGGTGCAATACAATTACACAGCGGAAAAGATGGTTCTCTACCCAAGGATCTATGACATGCTTTCTGTGTGTATTTTACAAAGCTTTTGTATTGCCAGCATAGGTGTCAAAGAGGTAACTCAAGACCTGAAGCTCTTCTGTATGTTCTACTCAATGGATTTGCTAGAAGAAATGACAGCGCATGTTCCTGGTCTGCCTTCTGCCCCATCTCAGAGCAGGCATTGCTCTCTCACAGCAGGTAAAATATCTCCTGTAGATGTACATTGACTTTGCAATAAAGCCCCCAAAAGGCACAGCACACCTGGCTTCAGCATTTGCTCTGAACCTTGTTGCTGAACCTTGGCAAATCTTTCTGCAAACCTGATCCAAGTGTAAAGTAACCTCTGTGAGGAAAGATTTATTGCTTTGGACTGAAACCAGGCAGCATTTCATCATTTTGGAGCCCCTGATCTGCCTGCGCTCTGGGCTGGGTTTGCTGTGGGGTTTTGCTGTTGTAGACCCACAGGATCATGCAGGCTGGAAGGGACTTCCAGATGTCACCTGCTCTAGCTTCCCCACCCAAGGTCTCAGGTACAATTTCTCTAGATGCACGAGTTTCTCCTCTGGCTAAAGTCTCCCTCCTTCTTTCTGAGACTCTGCTTTTTGACAGGCTTTCTTCTTTCCTCTCCTTTTTTAATGGTCTTACCAGTTGCGCAACAAATAAGTTCTAAAATCCTTGAATGTTTTTGAATGTTTACTGTAAGCTGGATTGAAGCCTTGATGACAATGATGTGTATAAAAGACCAGAGGAAACACGGAATAACAAGTTTCGTTACCATAACAAAGAATGATCCAATACCTTGAAGTCTAAAAATAGTTTCTCCCTATTAACCTCTCCATGGTATCTGCTCAAAGATTGCTGTTATTATTTTTTAAATCATCATCAAGAGAAAGGAAGGAAGAATTAATTCATGCTACAGAGAGCAGAGTTTTGGCCTGAATGCCAGCTGGAGCAGTGAGCACACTAGGCAGGTCAAGAAGCTGGGCTGAGGAGCGGAAGGATGGTTTTACAGTTAAATATCTGGGCTTGAGATACGGAAAGGCTCAGCTCTGTCCTTGGCTTTGCCCCATGCTCCTCACATGGCATCGGACTGATCCTTTCTGCTTCTGATTCCTTCTGGGCTCTTTCTCCCCTAAACGTTTAGCAGAAGGCTGAGGGCATCTCTGTGCATAGGACTATTCCCAAAATACTCCTCCAAAATGTAGTCTTACTCTGGTCTTGCTAGTCTCAGAAACAAAAATCCAAGGAAACGCTTTTTAAGACCTCTGTCCCCACAGCCTGTCTGGCCTCATGCTCTCTGCAATGCTCACCAGCCTTTCTCAGTACCTGGGAAATAGTTGGAGTTTTTCTCCCCTTCTGAAAATTTTCAGTAAAACCGAGGACAGACCCCAAGCTGTTGTGCTGTGTCCTTACTTTGCAGCTGGAATTTGACTGGCTTTTTTTTTCCCCTCTGACAAAACACACAAAGTTGGGAAGGAAGGGGAGACCTAGATGGATGAAATTTTCAGTTTTGGAAAAGGGCTGCCTACATCTGAACCTCTCCAGAGGTGCGCTGACCAAGAGTTTGCTGGCCCAGAGCCCGCATAAGAAATAGCACAAGGTGGCTGCCAAGACATGGACAATTTCAACCCCTTCCCTGGGCAGAAGGACTGATAATTGCCCTCTCGTAATGATGTCTGCAGGCTACAGAGCTCTTGAGAAGCTGCTTTGGAAGAAGCCACAGTTCCATCCCATGCTTTAACTCACACAGGGCTCAGGAGATGCATGTGTTTTAAAGAACAAGCGTCCCTTTCTCCCTCTCTTATGAATAAATTGATTAGGTAGCTTTCTGCTTCATTTTCTTCCAACTTATGAATCTCTTTGTTGTTTTCTTTCCTCTTTTTTCCCCTGTAAACACACTGAGCAATTGGCAGAAGTGCTACTGGCATAATGTAATCAGTGTCAATAGCAGCGTGCTCTTAAAACCACATCCCAACTTGCAAAGCTGCCCAGGTGAATGTAAGGGCTCAGTGCAGGCATGTTAAATGCACACATTCAACCAATGAACTAACAAAGAAGTGGGATACTAGGTCCCCAAGAGGTGACAAGAACACCCTCTTCCATACCAGAGCACATAGAGCAGGGCTGGGGTCTTTGCCCACTTATTCTGGATATATCTGCTAAAGATCTCATCAATTCCTATTTCTGAAGTTCATACCATAGCACAGCCAACCCCAGACTTCTGGAAAGTACAGTTTATTTGGAGAGCAAAAGGGCCTCTGGATCTGCAGCTGCTATAAACTCACAGGAATTTTTTTTTAACAATAAGTGGGAAAGTCTCATTAATTTTGCCTGCCAGTTTGCGCTTTTGGGGTATCCCAGCATCTGCCTCTGTGAGGATTAGAAACCCTGTTTCTGTGAAGACTGGGATTCTTTCCCAGCAATAAAAGACAGAGGTTATTTTTAGTGGAGTGCTGAACTTACCAGGGTCACGAGAAAATGGGAATAGATGGGAAATATCGGCTAAACAGTTGTTTTGAGAAACCACTTGAAGATGAACCCTACCTGCTCTTATTTCGTAGGTCTGCATACTCCTGGTCTCCTTAGCTTTAAGTGCTCTGGACCTAGTGTCCCTGAGTGCAGAGCTGGTGGGGATTACCTCGTCCATGAACTTTCCCACTATAAGCAAGGACTGTCAAAAAGGTAAAGAATCACCAACCTCCACTGCTGCTCTGTCCCCTTCCCCTCCCTGGGAAGGACTCCCAGACCTCTCCGATCTGTTTCCAAGAGACACTGTGCTCAGCTGATGGATGCTAAACAGATTTATGGAAGAGAAAAGCACTCCAAATACTCTATGTTATTGCTGTTTCGGCTCATCCATCATGTTTTGTATAGCTTTTTAAACAGAAGTAGTACAGCTGAAATTTCTGCATTCTCCCTAGAATGAAAGGTCCGATTTCACTGTTTTGCATTAAACTGCGTATTGATTTCTTGCTCTGCTGAGGTGAAGGGAGATGATAAATTTCAAATGGCAGAGTACAGGTTGGAGATCAAACAGGGAAACTCCTCGTTCCGTTCATTTAGGCAGGACCTTGAAAGCTGTTCCTGGAACACTCTGCAGGTCTGATGGCTCCTGACAGTAGATACTTGGGTGTGTGCAAGCAATTTCAAGAGCCAGGAGGTCACCTGAGAGGTGCAGGAAGGCTGTAGTCTGGCCACAACTGCTGACATTGGGAAATCCTTGTCCCCTCTTCCTTTGGCATGAGGTTTGCAGGACCTGTGCCACAGAGTCTCACTTTTGCTCCAGCAGGAAGAGCTGCTCAGGTAGGACTGCAGGCAATTGGCAGATGTTAGAGGCATATCCACTACATCCCAGGCTTTGGCTCTGAGGTGAGAGTTTGCTAAAAACTGCAAGGTCTGCCAGGAAATGGCTGCCTTCATCCTTTCTCTGTTTATTAGGTTTTTTTCCTAGGCATCTCCTCTTGGCAGATGTGATGATGGGAATCTGCCTTTGGACCACTGTTACACATTTCTTCTATACTGAGTGTATCCCAGCATAGATGGGAATTGGGCTGCTTTGAGGTTCTTTTGCTGAAAATGAAGCCAATGCCATTGTGTAACATTGACCTGTAGCGCAGTGAGTTTGAATTTCTCTGTTTAGAGACAACAGAGGACACCTAAACTGAGCAACAGAGCAGGGTTTGCACGACCTTGAGCTGGGCAGACCAGGCAGGCAATGCTGGGCTGGAGTGTAACCCAGGGAAGCAGAGGGTTGTCTAGTTTGGCTGTCCAAAATCTACTACATCACTACCCTGGAGGTTTGACTGTGTGTTGGCTGTGGCTTTTCTTGTTGAAGTGTTATGTTGTGTGGAACCACCTCTGCATCCCTCTAGCAATGATGTAGACATGTCTTGAAAACAGTTTGGCTGATACGTCTGCCCTCCCCCTTGCTGGGAACCCCACAGGTCTGTTGCAAAGCAAGTTGGACAGTGGAAATCTCTACCACCACAATATACACTCCAGATGGACAAACTGTGTCTATGTCTACCCACAGCTCTTTCCAGAACTCCTGGATTCCGTTTCTGAAGAACAAAGAATGGTTTGGGTTCTCTAGTGACACCAGAAAACCCTCGATGTGCCAGTGAGTGGAAGTGAGTCCTCCAGCACCAGTGTGGTCCCTGGATTCCCCTCTCACCAAATGTCATCTGGCACATGGACACAGAGAGCTCTATGGTAGAAGTGACTGACCACATTGCAACAGACATCTCCCACTTATTTTCAAAGCAAGTTTGGGTCTGATGTATCTGATGCCGTGGCATGGAATAATGTCTGCTTGGGAAAACTGGGCAATTGTTGGCTGAAGAAAAGAAAAATATCTTTCAGATATTTTATAATTCAAAAAATATGGTTCTTAAATGAGCTTTTTCCAAGCACATTAGTGCTACAGCCATTAATAATCATAGAACTCAAAGAGAAAAAAAATCAGCTGGAAAAGAGTTGAAAGGGAAACCTATTAAAATAAAAAAAAAAGCAATTTCCCCAAAATATATACAGTTTCATTTCCAATTTTTTGTTGTTTTTTGAGTTATTTTTTGCTGTAACTAAAACTTACAGTGACCTAATAGTCCTTTTAAAAGACAGCTGCGCAGAATAAAAATGGGCCGTTTTGTTCCTCTTGCATTGTTCCTAACAGCGGGATCCATTCTTCCTTCTCCTGATTGAATGCTTCCCAGAGCGTCTAGACATGTTGCCACCACCACTGAGGAGCTGAGAGATACCAGGGCTCATCTGAGGAGCTGTAAAGTACAGTTATCTGTCCTTTTCCCTCTCCAGAGCCTGAGACTTGTGTGAAAATCTGGCTTATGAGCAATGAGATTCCTAAAAATAAGCTTCTGTGTTGTTAATTTTTAGGTTGCACTGGGGTCATATTTTCCTCCACCTCTTTCTCAGCAGTGGGAAGCTGAGATGTCTGAAGAAGAACAGGGACTTCTGAGCAGGGCTTTAGATGGCAGCACCAAATTCTCCACGCCTGGTGACCGCATAGCAGGAGTTCGCAGGGCAAACTGGCTTGTACCTCCCCAGCTGCTCACCTCCTTTCCAGCTTGTGAGCCAAAGCCAAGCCTGGGATAGCTTCATCTGCCTTCCATGGAGGCTCCAGGTGCACCTATTTGGCCCAGTGCTTGAGATGTTTCCAATGTTTACCCTGTGTGAGATGTTTCACTCCAGTTTCTACCACTTCGTCCTACTCCTGCTCCACCTTGCAGCTCTCAGCAGCAGCTGCTCTGTGGTAAGAGACATGGCATGGCAATTCCTGGCCTTGGGCTGTCTCTAGTCAGTACAAACCAATGGTCCAGTTACCCCCTTCATGCCAAATGAGTGTTAGTACATCCATCCCACAGCTCATAGCTCATCTCCAGTCACGCCCTTAGATCCCAAAAATCCTGTGTGCTAGGGGCAGGAACCGTCTTGCCGACAATTCAGAGAGCACTTGAGACAATAGGAGTGCTACCCAAATAATAAATAGCAGCGCTAATAATAGCCCTTATCCTTGCATCCCCCTGCAAGCCACTCTAATTCACTAGGACTTGGCCAGAGCCTGTAATTAGTCAGTTATAATCTATTTCAGTCTTGTGCAGAGGGATCTGGCTAGGTTTCCTGGGCTTGGGCTGCTTACATGACTCATTCCCAGCTGATCATTTAGTGGCTTCAGCCAGGTGCTTCTGGGACTCGGTGTCCTCAGCCCTGCTGCTTTCCATAATGAATTGATGCTTTGGGGCCATGAGGCAGAAAGGAAAGGGTGGTGAGGAACACACCCAGCAGGGCTCTCCTCTGCTGAGAAGTAAGCCTCTGTGAGGGCTTGAGAGAGTATTCTAGAGGTAAGGATAGGAAAGAGGGGGGTGAAAGTCTCCAAGCTGGGTTTCTGTGGGGCTGAGGGTGGAGTTACAAAAAGCTTGTGGAGATTTCTTGTGGACCCATCTCTGCAAGAGCCAGAGGAAGGATGAGGTGGAGGAACAACATCCATGGCAGGGTCTAGATGATGAGGTTGGCTGTAGCCGAGTTGCACGGTGCAGTATGGGAAGGCACAGCCAGGTCTCAGACTTGCTCCCTTCCCCAAGCAGTGTGGGACCATGACATAGCAATGAACAGTTGGGTGCAAGTGGTAATGCCTTTCCTGTGTGAAGGGGAAATAGCATACAGAGGTTGAGCCTGTTTACATAAACCACTTTCTTGGTCAAAAATAGGGCTGGAATGTGGCCGAACCCTTGGAGGGATGGAGCTGGAAGAGTTGTCTCCCTGACTATTGGCCCTGCAAGCATGGACCGCTCAGACTTACGGTGGGGAAAGAGTGGTCGAAGTCCTAGGGTTGAGCCCTGACAGTGTGAGATATGTCTGGGAGCAAGGACCTGCACCAATGTCTGTGAGGCCACTGCACATAGACCTTTCTCCTGCCAGAGGCAGTATTAACATCCGTGGGCTCGTCTCCAGCATAGAGATGCTGCAAGTGCTGGCTCCTGCTGAGCTGTGGTCATCTGGGCTTGGAAAAGCAGATCTGTGAGCATAAAAAGGGGGAGAAAATTCAGGGAGAGAGATCATGTGTGAGGGGTGCGAGTGGCTGCAGTTTGTGGCTCCAGCCCAGGACCCTCTGCTCTGGGGGAGTGTGAGGGTGAGGAGGGGTATTTTCCTTTCAGTCTGCACATCGCAGTGGGATGCCAGCCCCACTGGTGTCCAAGTGAGCTCTGCTTTCCAATGCAGCCTGGAGCAGAGGAGCAGAGGGCTTTGAAATGCAGTCCAGCGGGGACTTGAGCCCCACACCAGGCTCCAGCAGTATCACAAAGCCAGGTACACAGGCACGTTTTCCAAGCCCCGTGGTAATCCCTGCCTCATGGAAGGCCATATGGCTCTTTTATGTATCAGCAGATCTTTCCAAGAGCTTCACTCTTGGCTGTGGGAGATGAGGTCTGGACAGTCCTTTCAACTGTAGCTATCTCATCGATGGCGGGGGGCAGAAAGGCACGACAGCTCCCATTGCACAGAGGATGGAAAATGGGGAAACCTTCCCTGGTACCTCTCCAAACTCAGCTTCTCTTGGGTTTTGCACATCAAATAAATGCTGCAGGTTATAAACGCCAGCTGAGCAAGAAGGGGAGGGAAATGGAGGACAAGCACCACCCAAAAAACTAGCGCTCCTGTCGGTCTGTAAAAAGCAAAGGTGAAGCGAAGCTGAAGGTAAACTGAGATCATAGCGCAGAGCTCTGGGCAGGAAGAAAAGCAAAATGTGGTCCTAATTACTTGATAACTATCCCACATTTCACAAGTCATTTTAATGGCCCAAATGGATTGCTTTCAAGCTCAGAGTTAATGCTGGAGTGATAGGGATAGAGTTCTCCCACAGTGGGACACATAGTGCCAGAAAGCCCACTCTGAGAAGAATATTATTATCTAAAATGACATTAATACATCCTGTTATTCCCTCAAGCCATATCATTTGCAGGGAAGGGACCACGCTGTTAAAATGTCAGCATTCAGGCAGCATCTCAGCACAGAGCAAGCACAGTAGCTGATGCTGAGCAGTTGGTCCAGCAGCCCTTGAAGCAATCTCCATTGCCCTGGGCAAATCCTGACCCTTCACAGGAGTCAGATGCTCCATCGGCAGGCATAACCCAGAGCCACCAGCCTGCACAGTGCTTCCAAGTGAACTGGAGAAGGGATGGGTGGTATTGGATGCTAGTTAGCCACCAGCAAGTGGTTTGGTCAAGGGTTTCTTTTCTCCACTGTAATGCCTTTTTTCCCAGCGCTACACTGCTCCATAGATGATGGCAACTTTCTTAGGCACTGGAAGATTATTGCCGCGTTGCCATAGCTTCTGGACACCTTACAATAATTGGAAACAAGCTATGGAAAGCTCAATAAACGGCGGCTGCTGAAGCTCACCAAGTGCCTTTAAAAATGTAATGTTTTTCCTTCCCCTTTCCCTTATGTTTTATTGGACTTTAAGTGAGGAGGTGAGAAACTGGGTAGATGTTCTCCCAACTTAGCCTGCCTAATGACTGTCTCTGCTCTGCCTTTGTGGCTTAGCTGCTAGGAAAATAAATCAGAAAAGGGAAAGGAAACATCAGCTTTGTGTTTTCCTCTGGTAATGACGGGAAAAAAAAACCCCAAAATCAGCCTTGTTTATCATGCACAGTGCTTGTGTATGGGAAAGCAATTAAAGGTGTGATGATCTTTATTGCTCAGATACCTGGCCTGCTCTGCAGAGAAACTTGGGTTTTTTTCAAGCAGGACCCCAAACTGTTTGCCCGTCTCATTGCTTTAGTTTCTCATGAGCAAATTCATCCCTGGTATGACTCTGTTGACAGTGGTAGTGTTGCAGCAGAGAAGGATTTGGCCCCTGGAAGGCTCCAGGCCAGATGTTGCTCTTTCAATGCAATAACTAGAAGAACAAGCCTCGTTACCAGTTGGAAGCTTGTTCAATAAAGTCGATGGCTCTGTTCTCTGCTCTAATGTAAGTACCTAACATACTGTCAGTGCAGATGACCTCATATCCCCCTCCTCATTCCCCCCTTCTGCTTTTCTAATATATCTCCTCAGCCTGCCTTGGCTTGTGTCTCCCGGTGTTGTTCGTACTGAAGTCGAGCAGTAGTATGAAGGTGGATGACCTCATAGATGTCAGGAGTGAGCTTTGCTAACAGGCTTGCCTTGGTAGCACAAACCAGCATGTGCTGAATCCATTTCCTTTCCCAAGCAGCAGGCTTGCATGCATCAGTTTTAAAGTTTTTTTACTTTGTTTTCAAGCCTAAAAGCTGACATGGAAGGAGGTGCACCAATTTTTTTTTTCTTTGCTTCATTTTCCCTGCTTATAAATGGGAGCTGGTATTTCAGTCCCAACCTGCCTGAACACAGAGAGCTTTATACCAGCGCACGTGTCACTGCTATGAACACGCAGCATCACTGCCCCATGCTGTGCCTTGGCCATACTTGTTTCCAACTGCTGTTCACTGTAATGATTATCAGCAATAAATTTTAAACGTGTTGGGATCCAGTTAACAGGGAGCTTGCCTGGGCCTGCTGAGGGAGTTTGTTGTTTCAGTTGGGTCTCCTCATTGGTTCCCGAGATCTGATTGTCAACACCCAGCAGTAGAGGGATGGAGGTAGCTCTTGGCTAGGGAATCATGTCTTAATTTGGGAGTGGAAATTGCTGCTCACAGCATTACCCTGGGCTATACAGTCTTCTCAGGGGCACAGGTAATGCAGTTTATAGCAGTTTATATTAAACGACAGTCCATCCTGCACTGTATCATCTCAGTTATACCCTACAGTTCTGCTGAAGTGGTAGCCTGTTCCCAAAACCCACCACAGCAACTTTTCCACCCAGGGCAGAAATGTTTATTGCAACTAACAAGAGAGAGAAACACCATGTACCTAAAATGTCTCGGTTCGGCCCTCTCACACTTCCCAGGCAACTCCTGTCCCAGGGTGCAGAGGAGATGTGTCTCTCACGGTCTGACTAGCCTTCCAGAGCTTCAAGCCAAGTCTATCTCTCTTGCTCATGAGCTTCATCAAGGAATCATTGGAATCAAATAAAAAGCTCAGAAAGCTCTCCTGGTGGCCAAATATGGACTCCCAAATTGAGGGCTATAAAATTGTGTATTACTTGCCAGATGTACTGACAAAACGCATGATCGTATTGAATCAAAATTTCCTTCTGGACTCTGCGTAGGGGAGGGATCGCTTCTGGAGACAAATACTAGGTCAAGGACATCCAAATTAAACAAAATGGATTCTGGGCCAGTGTGGAGCCAAAGACCCATGGACAAGTCTGAATCAGATCAGATTTCTCTGTGCAAGATTAGGTTCAGTTTTGAAAATCTACTCTCAAATTCAAGTACACGAGAAGAAAAGCTCTGGGATTCATTTGCCATAGATTTCTTGCAGAACTACTGAGCAACCTGACATGCAGCAAACCAGATGTCCCCTGCAGAACTCATGCATGTGCAGAGCATGCAAGCCAAGTTGAATTGAGATGTTCTCCAAAAGTCCAACTATGATGGAAAAGGTACTACAAGATGCAACTCAACAGGGTGTCCAACTTGCAGGCTGATAAAGGCAAACAGTGTGCAGCTATGTATTTTATTCCTAATCAACCAGTGTGGCTCTTCCCTGAGAGTTCATAAATGCTTATCTGTGAAAAAATTTAAAGATTAACTTCAGATTCATGGATTTATGGAAGCCAGTAATAGAAATAATTACTGGGTCTCAGAGAAGACTGACCAGGAAACAGTCTTCCCACCTCTTCTGTGAGAAATGCTGATATTGTTGAGAACTAGGAAGTAAAGAGACAATTAAAAAAACCATTTTTTATGTGGTATCAAAGTCAAATCGAATTAAATTTGACCAAAACCACCAGCTGAAATTTGCAAGAGAAAAAAAGTCCATTTCAGATAAATTGTGATGCTTCATATAATTTCTTTTTTGTTGTTGTTTTTAACATCTTCCATCCCCAGCAAAAATACTGTTATATCACATTCTAAAGAAACCTGGAATAATTATTTTTAAAATTAAAAATGGAGCAGCTCAGCAATTTGGAAACATTAAATGACAGGTATCCAGAACCTCATTTTAAAAATCTTTTATGGAAAACAGTTTCATTTTCAGCAAATCAGTTAATAACAAGCAAACAGTGTTTCCTGGAGAAAACAATATTTCTCCAATGCTCAATACATGACCTGTTTTCCTGCTAATCTGGTATAAGAACCCTGCTCTATCAGCTGTTTGTCAGCCTCCGATGGGCAATGATCTTGAAGGTGTTTGAGAGGTGTTTGAGAGCCTGCCTTGCAGCGCTCAGATCCATTCCCTTGCAACACTACATGCCTAATTCAAACACATACAGGAATTTTGTCATCCAGCTCCAGACCTGCATCATTCCTTTGATCTTGTCCAGAGCAGTGCGATGGCTCTGCCCCCCATTTCCAGTCCTGACTTCTGGTGGAAAGCAGCAGACTGGGAATGCTTAACCCCTTTTTGAGACCAGTTCTCCACTGTAAGATTCTGTCTCCTCTGTTTCCCATCGTAGTTCCTTTTTTTGCAGTTTACCTAATTTAGGTGTGTTTCCCACCAAAGTGCCTAAGGAGCCATTGGCAGGTAGATTGACTGTTTAGAAGTATTAAGGTTTTTTAAAGCCTTATCAGATCTATCCTTGATCTCTCCACCATCTACCTGGTTGGCCACAAGTTACCAAGGTGGCACTAGTGGCAGAGCAGGGCAGCTCACACAGCAGACTGACAGCAGCCAACATAACCAGATGCTCAAAACTTGGTGGTTTAAATTTCTAATAACAATCTCTCTCTCAATCTCAATCTCCCTCTCCCCCTCTGCGCCCCCCACCTTCAATGAAAATGATTCTGGAAACATGAATCAATTATTCCCAGATTTCAAATGCTGGCACCACTCCGTGTGCAGCTGCTAGCACAGCATTTAACATCTTCAGTATTTCAGTGTAAATGCATGCAGTGAGGGAAAGCATGGGTTTTGTGTTTCACATTTCAGCTGCATGCCCAGCCCCAAGCTTGGGATCTGCAGTGCTCTCATCTCTGAGAGCATCCCGCTCTGAGCCTGTGCTTGGCTCATCTCTGCAATGAGCTGAACCAAAACTCCAAGTCACAATACACTGAGAACTTCAGAAAAGTTCACTGCTGTACTCAAATCATTCAATTTATGTTTATTATTTTTCTCCTCTTATTCAAGCTAGTGGAACTGAGTGGGAAATGGTTTTGTAACCCCTCAGAGTGAAAACTTTCCTGAGAGTGAAAAAATGTGGTTGCTCTGCTTGAGGATCAAAGTTTCACATTTTCTTGATGGCTGCAAAGAAAAATGGGCAGTCCAGAAAGCTGAGCTGTTGGGACAGCCACGGGGGACCTGACACCTGAACCTCTGCCACTGTCCAGGCAGGGATCTTGGCCAGGATTCACCTGCTCTGGTAGGTCCTCGAATGGCCAAGGGCTTTCCTGGGAAAGGCACCTTTGGTACTGGCTTGAATTTGTGGAATTTGTATCAAAGAAAGAGAGGTGCTGGGGGCTTTTCTATTATTAGGTCAAGGGGAATAGATGTCCCACATACCCATTCCCCACTCAAACGCAGGTTCTCAGACTGAGACACCATGGGGAACCATGGGCTGTGGGTTTTCTTTTTCTTTTCGGCTAATAAATAATCACCTTCTCCAGCATTCAAATCTCCAGCTTGGCAGGCAAAAGCAAAAATGAGATCTTTTTGGCAGGAGGTGGAAATCAGCAGAGCACTACCTGAAAATAAAGTGCTGATGTTTTAGGGAGAGCAGTTCATCATCAGGGACTGGTCACAGGAGGAGCTGGTCGAGCCTCTGTTTTTCTGAGCTCCCTCGCCACCATGCAATGCAATGCTATGGATCTGCCAGCCAGCCAGCTTCAGGCAAGCCAAGATGTCTCAATAGCTCATTGCAGAGGCTGGCAGAGAGAAAAGAGCACATCCTGGAAGCAACATGGCTGCAGCAGAGCTGACTGGTGTGGGATTTTGGCTAAGCCACTCCTGATTCTGGTTGGAGAAGCTGTGCTGTATGGCTGGAGACCTTGCAACCCCATTAGATGCCTGTCTGCTCCAGCTGATGCAGAGCCAGGGGACGGATGGTCTTCTCTTGCCTGCCTCTTGTAGACAGGCTGAACAGCCCTTTCTGGCCTTGGAGCCTACAACTTGGAAAAAAGAGGCCAATTCTCTCATCATTTTCTTGGCTGTCTTCAATAAACTGGTTTGAATGTGGACACAGTTTTCCACAAGTGAGCTGTACTGTGAAGCAGGGTAGAGCTGTGGAGGCTGTAAGTCGATCCATAAGTCATGGAAGGAGATGGGTCAGAGGAGGTAGGCAGGGCAATGAGGTGGACCAAGAAGATTAATTTAGACAGGTTTGAGCTGATCGTATTATACACATCAGTGACTTACAAATTGACTGGTTTAATATCTGGTGGAGGCAGAGAGCATGCAATGGCCAGTTCTGCATGGCTTTGTTGTGCAGATGGAGTGGCTACACCCCAAATTTTGCTGGGCTTGGTAGCCTCCAGCTGCGAGATGGAAATCAAGTACCCATGGGGAATACGGCATGTACTTCATGCATTACTGACCCCTTGGCTTCTGCTCATCCCCCCATGCTGACGCCTGACAGCAAGCTGTGCACAAGGCTGGACTACAATCCCCAGAAGCCTGCACAGGGTTGTCATGTCAGAATAAACAGCACTCACCCAAATATATGAAGTGCTAATGACCCTTGTTGGCTTTGAGGGACAATGTTGTCTCAGCAGTAAATCGGCTTCCTCTTCATTAAAGCTGCCACCTTGGGAATGCCGACTTTGAAAATAATGCTGTCGCCTCCTCCAGGTACCTGCCAGGCTCTGAACACCAGAGAACTTTTTATAAAGGCATTTTTAAAAGTATGTCCCAGAGTCCTTTGCTTTTGGAGAGTTCTGAATATCAAGCAGACACAAAATGGAAGCGAGAGAGCTAACCAGCAATGTTCTCCTTCAGCTACTCCTTTTTTTTATTATTATTTTTAGATTGGTCCCAGGTTGCCAGGTTGATTGGTTAATTGTTGATGCAATGGAAAAAAAAAAAAAGAAGAAATAGCCTGCAAATTTGAGAAGGCACCAGAGGACTTGGAGAGGGAAGGAAAGAAAGGTGATCCACATTGCAAAGCCAACACAGGGAGTTTGCCCTGTGACTAACTTTTTTTTTTTAAATAGTAGATGGTGAAGTTGTAAGAGTCTGAGGGAAGAACAGGGAAAATCAGATTCACAGCCAAGTCTGCCACAACATGGGACCAGGGTGAGCTGTGGGGAAGAACCAAATGAAAACTGAAAATTTCAGCTGGAAGGAGAGGAAAGAGGGATGTCTAAAGAAAAGAAAGACTGGGTATTAGAGAAAAGAGCAAACAAGAAATTGTGAGTGTCATCTTGGAAAGGATCACAGGAGCTTGCAGACCTGGTTGTAGAAAGGAAAAGGTCAGCAGGTAGCAGTAGGTATTATGGATCAATATATATACATGTGCCCTCACTGTGGCAGACCTAAACTCCCATCCAGCCAACATGGTTGGGATGCAGTTCTCATGAGAAAGAACAACAAGGATCCTTCCCCTTAGGTCATGGCACATATTTAATCCCCAAATCACTAGCCAAAGTCTACAAAACTCCTTAAGGCCAAGGGAAAATAATGAGGCTGAAGTGACCAAATTTTTCTTAATTAGCCTTTCCCTCACTCTCCTGATCTTTATCAAACAATTTGATATACTAAATTGGCCTTTCTTAGAAATAACTTCTCCAGATGGAGGTGGACTTGCTGTGCAATGATGGTTGGCAGATCTGGTGACACGAAGAGAATCGATCCAAAGGACAGACCTGTGTGAAAGGGAGGTTTTCCTTCTCCAGTGCTCAGCTGGAAGAGATCAATTGATGCTCCCATTTCCAGGGGGTTGGAGAAGATGTTGTATGGCTAACCCTTGATCCAAGGGTGGTCTAGGATAGTGGAGACAGGAACAATGCCCCTCTTCCTGTGCCAGCCCATCAGCAGAGGCTGGTCAAGGCTTGGACTTCAAAGCAGAGGTTGTGCCCGATGGCTTAGTGTGCAGAGGAGCTCCATGTATCAGAGGCACCTTTGATGCACAATCAGTTAGAAAATGTGCCTGAAGTGCCTGAAGGAAAACAGCCAACACATGAGCAGGTCTGGATGTCCAGACCCTTATTTCAGCATCACTATGAGGGTTGGACTTGTTCAGGCTGGGGACCACTGCCCTGGAAGCTCATTCCAGGTTGGGTAGAGCTGGGACCCTTCAGACAAGGGGTTCCTGAAGCAAATGACACTGGCTATTTTAGTTCTTGCAAAAATGAATGTGCCATGAATGGCTCATTGTGAATCCCTGTAAAAGGCACAGAACGTCTTAAAACCTGAGTCAACAAACACACACAAGTCTTGATGGAAATGCATCCCAGTCAGACAGGTCTGGATCCCATAACTATAAAGGTGTTTTATTTCCTGGAATTCTGACATCAAAGGGTGGATTTTCAAGACAAATAGCTGCTATTTTCATTTCTCTGGAGAAATCATATGATGTGATTGACAATTAAGATCAGAAAAAGATTTGATGGGCAAAAGATCAGGAAATAAATCTCCCCACACCACCAAATCCAGGGCTGTTATCAAAAGCTATTCATCCCCGCTCAGCGCTATGAGGATCACAGGAATTTGGGACCTAATTTAGGGGTATTTTTTTAGTAACACTAACAGAGGATTGAGGAAATTGGGCTTCGTTTTACCTGCTACAAAGCTCTGTAAGTGCTAGAGTGAAGGAACAGCTATTGAGCCAGATTCCCCAAAGATGGCGCAATGGAGACATGGGGTTGCAGCATCCCCCCACCTGGACATTTTAACCCTTTGGGGCCAAATGCTTTTCCAAAGTGGTGAGCAAACATCACCACCTTCCTCCATCTAGATTTTTCAGTGCATGGAAGGGTTTACAATACCAGAAACAAAAAAAGTACCATTTAAGACTGCATTGGTGAGTGGCAGTGACAAACATGTTGGGGCATGCAATTGCTAGCTGTGATCTGCTCAGAGATAGTAGGAGGGAGAGAGAGAGGGAGAGAGTGTGATACTAGTCACAGCCATCCCAAAAAATCAAGTGGGTTAGCAGGCCTAGGTTTCTACAGCTGTGCCTTGTCTCCACCGGTCTCTGACCATTGGGGAGCTTGGGCTTGATTTGACATTGATTGACCATTTTACTCTGAAGAAAGAACATTTTATTTCCTGAGACCATTACATTTGTGTGTCACAACCGCATAGTCCAGACTTCTCTGGTAACAGGCAAATGCATATGGTTTTATTTCTCTGGTGAGCCTAATGGTGTGCAGGAGGCAAGGTTATGATGTTGTGTTGGTTTTCCCCAAGGGAACCCACAGATGGTGCTGAGGTGTGGCACAAACTCAACCCAAAGTTGGGTTTGGGTCCTCTGTCCTACTTCAGTCCTGTTTTTAAGGGTCTTTCTTTGATAACCTCAAATCATGGACAGAAGGTTAACAGATCAATACTGTGATGAAGGAGGTGCGACTGATTGTGATGGTCTTGCTGGCTGCTCTTATTCAGGCCTTGGCTAGGGAAGGGAAGGTGATCTTCTCAGTCCTATGACCAGAAGTAGCTGGGGCAGCCATGTTGAAATCCAACCATGGGGTCAGATATGAAAATTAGAAAGGGGCTGAGAAGTCCTTCCTCCCTCCTGCACCATCCCTCCCTCCAGACCAAGCTGTTGTGCTGACATTGGTGCTCCTGTCAAGCAAAGGGTGCTCTCCTGATGTACCATCACCTACCAGTTTACTCAGAGCTCTTCTGTGGCCCTTTGGGTGTCCAGATCCTGTAGTGACATGGGGATGCTAACATTATGCTACAGCCCAGAAATGCTGTCAGGTATAGGCTACAGTAACAGCAGTTATAGATGTACAAGAAAGACTTGGCTTCCCTTTCTGTTTACTGTTCACGATCTGGACAGAGTTAGATAAAACTACTTTCAGGTGGAAGACTCTGCCACCGTCAGAACAAGCAGATGACTTTCTTTCTTTTTTTTTCTAAAACCTGCCTAAAGACAGCATCATTATTTTCAGATTGTTCCAACCTGAATCCAGGAAAGCACCTTAAGCACATGCTTAACTTTTGGTATGTGAGTAATCCCGCTCCTCTTTGGCAAAGCACTTAAGCACATGCTTAATTTTAAATTTGTTCTTGAGCACAGTGAAATGTAAGCTGGTGTTTGAGTGCTCTGCTGGATGGGAGCCAGAGTGCTCAGCACCTTAGAGGGCTCAGCTCCTCAAAGAAAGATGCCATGATTCAAGAAAGCTGTTAACTTTAAGTACTTGCTTAAGTTTCAGGTGTAATGTGGTATAAAGTCTTAACCTGTGAAGCCATAAGTGAGTAATATGGACAAATGCCAACCAGAACTGGTAAAAGAATGAAGAAAAGTTCTCTCATTGTTTTTCATGAGTACTTCTCTTTCTCTCTTTTTGCTAGTATTTTGCTTTTTTTGAAATATTGGCAGATCTCTGTGTGAGTTTAAAGTAGCCAAACATTATTCAAGGAACCAAAGCTGGTCAAGATCTTGAAAGTCCCAATTTTTCTACCCAGTCGAAGGACAATGACCTCTTTTATAACTGTGTTATGAAATCAGCATGTACATATGTTGCAGAAAATTGATTATACATGTTTTTAAAGAAGTAATGAATGTGTAGGTACCTATATATGCACACGAACACATATATATATATATGCACATATATTCCTCTTCTCATAAATCCCAGACACTTGCTTAATAAGGGATACAACTTTGCAATGGTATGGAAGGAAAAAGCCAGCTGCAGAAAGCACTTCAAAAAATGCCCCTGCTCTTAAGGCTTCCCAACCATCCCCACATAATGGTATGCACTAAGCTTCCCAATGTGAAAGCTTGTCGTCTTGGTGGTTTTCAAGCTCCAGTGGTTTGTGAAGCATCAAACAAGTCTCTGGCTAAGATCTGATTGTTGCCCATCTGAGCACACATGTCAGTAAAATTTTATGGGGGGGAAATTCCACATTTTAAGGAAAAAAAGAAAGGAGCAGAGGTTTGAGTCTGGTTCTTTTTAAAAAATGGCAGCTGTTTGAAAGCTGCCTACAAGTTCAAAATGTTAGAAGCTGGTATTAGGAGCTCAAACCTGGTGTTAACAGAAATGAAGGAATGGATATCATGACCACATATGTGATATTGATGCAAGAGTTGATGGGAAGTCAGAGAGCGAGCACTCTTGTGTAGATGTAACATACTTGTAGATTATGTTTAGGGTCCTCTTCAGTCTTCCGTCCATAGAGGATAGCTGCCTGCCCCCCCCACTGCATGATAAAAGGCTTTCTCCAGCCCAAGCAGTAGACCCGAGGTGCTGGTGAAGACAGCGATGAAGGAAGAGGGTTTATTTCTCTTGCATGATGGCCACATAGACATGGAAGAGAGTTTGGTCTGAAATTTAAACAGAAATAGGAGTGGGGTTTTTTCTCCAAAACATAAAAACACAGTGAATTATGGTGAAACAAAACTTCTGTTTTAATTAATTCTGGTCTATTTTGGATACCTTCCCAAGTCAGACCACTTTTTAAAAGAAAACTAATACCAATGAATGAATATTAACAATGAAATAAAATGTTTGAAAATTTTCCAAGTTAAACCTTTTCATTTTTAATATGTCAAAGCATAGCATTTTGACACCTAAGAAATTTTAAACATATATTTTTCTTCTTAAAACCCACTGTCTTGCTAAGCCTTAATTCAGCATATGATTCTGCCCTCCCCGAAATGCATTTTTTGGTGGTAGTAACTGTTCTAGCAATTCCATTCCTACAGCAGGGACAGCGGTGGGAGGGCAGAGTACTTCTCATGGCACCAGTTGTCCCAGAGATGTGACCCATGGTAGGACATGGCCACCCTAAGGACATCTCCTCCTGTGAGGATGTGTTTACTATCCTTGTAAATGTGTGGAGTTGGTCCATAGCACTAGCAGCAAACATCTGCCAACTTGTTTGTTCAGGTCTGGATCTTCAGCTCAAACTCTCCCAAAAACCCAGTTTCCCAGGGAAGGAGTATTTTGTACATATGTTTGCTCTTAACCCCTCTTTTTGTACGAACCTGTCAGAGTAAAGGGTTAATATGTCTGTAGAACAGCCAAGGGAAATGGGAGAGCCAGCAAGCCCAGGTCTTCACTGGTGTCTGTCATTGCAGGGTCTGTCTTTCAAAGCCTATATAAATAAACTTCCTAGTAAACTCAGCAATTTTGTCATCATAAGGGCTGGCAGCCTTTCCTGGCAATAAAATAAACTCTAATCATTTCTTCAAATAAAACACAAATAGCAGCAATGCATTCACAGGAGGCTCTGGCCGATTTTGATTCTCCCCCGCCCCTCCAGCCACACCACCATGTGCGTGCCATGCCAGCCCGTGATGGATGGAGAAACGCAGGGGCACTCTGCTGCTAAATGCCTAAAAGGAAACAGACGCTATGTCTGCAACGTAAATCAGGAATGGGCAAGGAGCTCAAACGAAATAAGAAACCGCTCTGATCTTCCTGTCGCACGGCTCAACCAGATCAAAAATACTCCTTCCCCCTCCACAGATCCTGAGGATGCTTTCCTTCCCTTTCTCATGCACACCTATTTCCTCAGCAGCTCTCTTTTCCTACAAAAAAAGCTCTGATAATCTCAGGAGAAGCCTGTTCTTGCCATTTACCCTCTGTGGTGTGGCTGATTGAAAACCATGCTTCACAAAGAGTATGTTCAATGGACAACAAAAGGGAAACCTGGAGTCAAAAATTAATGCCTGTCAGGGTTGTCTCATCCCTTTTCCTGTAGAAAGCCAACCAGAAACCAGGCCAACACAAGCAGAAAGGACTACAAAAGGGAAAAAGAAAGAAAGAAAAGCCCATCAGTCCTTCCTACCCATCTTGCACCTGAACACCCTGCTCATTTGAGGCTTGCTCTGCAAGACGTGCCTGGACAGCAGGAAAGGGAGATAGAAATGGCAAAAGAAGCTGAACTATCAGTACATGTCATCATATTGTTTGTTTGTTTCAAGATTAGGGAGAAACAACGCGTATATGTGCAGACCCATGGACCTCAGCAGATCACTTCCCATTCTTGCACAGATTCACTCTGTCCCCAGGAACGTGCCTGATCCCTGTTCAGTAATAACCCTTCCTTCTGTGTGATGAATATTTAGCTGATTAGCAGCTCACAGCACAGCCCTGCTGTGCACTTGTATAATATCTCCCTGGACTCCCAGCTCAGCTGCATTTGTACTGCAGCATATATGGCAGCTACAACTGCTATTCAACAGCAACAAGACTTGAACACACTCCATAGGCATCACAGCAGGGGGTGTGCAGTGACGCCGAGAGTGCACGAAGAGCACTGCTCAGTTGTGCATCCATCTCAAAAACAAGCACAATATGGTCCGATTTTAGTCATCTGTAAAATAGAGCTGCTGGCTCTTGTCCTAGAGTGGCGTCAGCCTCTCCAGATTATGAAACTGTGTCACTTGGGCCGGGTCTCCGGCACAGTCCATCTCCCTCTGCATTAGATCTAGGCAACAGAAGTTTTGCCAAGCATTTTGCGTTTGGGGAGGGGGGGTTGCAATGAAAATACCCAGTTCTGGAAAACTCAGAGCATTTTGCAAAAGTTTTGCAAAAGTTCCACTGAGCAGCTCAGTTAAGAAATGTTCCTTAAAAGTCTGAGGATGTGAGTTTCTTCTGACACATATTCTGAAATAATACATTGTGGCTTTTCTATGCAAAACCACCTTTGCTTTTTTAATGACTTTATTTTGGTTTGCTTTGGTTTTTTTAATGCAATTTTCACTTGCTCAAAACTGCAAGGCAGTGTTTCTCTCTTAAGCTTAACCAAAATAGTTCACTCTACCTGGAATTGCTATCATTCTGGCTTGGTTTGATGAATTGTGGAAAAAAAAAAAATCAGTCTCATATTCATTGATTCTTGATTGCTAATGAACCAGAAACCATTCATTTGAACAGCTGGCTTCTGCCAATCCACTCTTAGCAACTTGCAGTGCAGGAGACATGGCTGGCATGGCAGAATAGATGAGAACATCTGCTGAGCAATTTTATTGCTTCAAAAAAAAGGGAGCAACTTCCCTGGAAAAGTTTCTGGTGTGGACACTTGGAGAATTGAGAAAAGGGGCTGGTTCGTCTTAAACTCACTGAAATCTGCACCTCACTGGAAAATATTTTGTCTTTGGAAATGCATTAAAACAGGGGTTTGAGGGCTATGAAAAAGTTTTTCAGTGAACTAGAAATATGCACATACCACATATACACTCCCTAGGATTTTCATTTGCATTAAAAAAAATAATAGAATACCACACTTTCTTCATTTCACTAACAAAAACAGTGTTTTCAGATTGGTTTTCAGCTTTAAGCCAGGTTGTAGATTCCCATAGTGTCGTTTTATTTTGAGTATTATTTTATCATTGATTAAAATCACCTAAAATAAAAAAAAAAAAACATCCCTTTGATTTTAAATTAAACTTCTGGACAAGTCAAAACCTTCCATTCAGCTATTTCTTATATTTCCCAGTGCTGGTAACTACAAAGTTGCAGAAGAAAGCACTGATATAAAAAACAAACAGCATTCCCTCATCCTTAGGTATCCTGAATATATTTTCATTTTAATTAGGCTGCAATAAATTAATATTTAAAGAAGCAACACAAAGAATGTGACTGACATGAAATTTAAATCGTTAGTTTTTCATAGTCATGACCATGGCACAGAGACCCAGAAGCACTGTTGGAAGAACCACTGCATTTGTCCAGAAACTCAGTAATTTGTGCAGAAGCTGATCTTGGACACAGGAACCACTGTGGTGGTTGTACCTGGCACTGTCCTGTGTTTACAGTGGGAAATAGCTGTCCCAGGGAATAAATAGCCAATGATAATTTATACGAACCTTTTATTCTTGACATATTGGTTTAAATGCATGGATATGGTGATGCAAATCGTAGCTTTGGTGAATACTTCAATATGCCTGAGCATAGCCATTTTTGTGGTGAAAGCCATAGCTGCAGCAACTCTTAATGGGACGAGATATTTGTGAATAAAATATCACACTTTTTCTTCCCGTTTTTGCAATATTCTCCTGGGTAATGTTGTTCCACCACCAGGAGCTCTCCCAAACCTCCCTAAAGGCAGGAGGTGGAGGGGGCTGGTACTGAGGATGTCCACACCAATGTCCCAGTGGGAAATGACTGTCCATACACTGTGATTTCACCACCCCCACAAAATGACGATGCAACAGATAGTACCTGAGCGCAGGGATACCCAAAGTCTCCACAGACAAGGCAGCTCAGGGACTCCAGCTCCCAGAGCTCACTGCAGGCTCATTTTCTCAAGTTCTTGCCAGTCTCTGAAGTTTTCTTGACAGGGTAAATTAGGCAGTCTTCAGCTCCATGGCTAGATTTGTTCATTTAAAGTGCATTTAAAGTTAGAGCAGATATGTCCTGTAACAGTGCTGTTTGGTGGAGGCAACTCAAGACCCATTTAGAGCTGGGATATACAATACACTCAGCATCTTCCCCACTGCCAAAACAATGGTGAAAGTTCATTAGAATAAACAAGGGTGAGGGTTTCTCTGTTTAATTGCATTCCTTGGATGCTGAAGGGAAGCACTCTTCAGAACAGCCACCTACCAGACAAGGATGAACACAACCCTGCTAGCAAAGCTGAACTCCCACCAGCCTGCTGGGATCTTCTCCAGAGTCCTTCACCAGGAAAATATGCATCTCCTTAGGGTCATTTCTGCAGACCTCTGCTCTCCTTACCCATCATCTCCTTTTCACTCTCTCTCCTGCAACTTTGCACACCCCCACCATAGCCTCATCTCTACCAGCTGCTCCTATCAGAAAGGCTTCCCCAACAAATTACCACCCACATTAAAGAAGTACTAAGAGGACATCTAAGAAGGAAAGGTCCCATCCTGAAGAACTTGGTTGCTTCACGCTTGGCCATTCTTGTCATACCTGGGCTGCTGCCACCTGCCTGAGAAGATTCAAAGTAATAATAATAATATCCTCCCACTGAAGGATCATATAACCTGACTGGTCAACCATATTTTAAAGTGATAATTGGATTATTCATTCTAGGAATTAAGAAACACGGTCTCTGTAAATCTTTCTTTGACTTGTAACAGTTTATATGGTTATTTGTAGTATCAGCTTGGGGGTTTTTGGTAAATTTTTTTTTCCTGGTATACTCCCAGCTCTTCTCCTGGACAGCCATTTCCACTTTCTGGCTCATATTGCATGAACATTTTTTTATAATTCTTCTTTCATCTGATTTTAAAAATGCTTTGATCAAAATCTCCCTTCTGCAAACTGAACATGGTTTGAATCATCAAGCCGTGGCTATTGCTAATAAAAGGAAAGAACTGACTTTTAATGACTTTGTTGGTGTTTGTGTGATCCAAAAAGAAATCACTGGGAATATACCTGCAAGTAATGGCGGCCCCTTAGTGCTTATTTTGTGTGAATTGTTTTTCCAGGCTATTTTTTTTTCTGCTGCTGTTAGAATTTTTATGGAGTCATCCAAGAAGTTTTGTTTGGTTTTATTTTTAAAGAATACAAATTGGTTTGACTTTTGCTTTTTTCTCTGGGAAAAAAAACTGAAGATTTTTCACTGCAAGTCTGTTTGCAGAAAAATCTATTCCATGAACCCTCATATTTTGAGGCAGATCCAGAGAGGTAAACGCATGGTGATACTTGCTAATAATAATGCTTACCAGGTCTCTCGTCTATGCAATCTCCTCAGGCCACCCTTTGGTGGTGGGACCATTGCAAGATGCTTTCATTCCCATTGAAAAGAGCAAGCCAAGGAAGGTCTACGTGCAATGTGAATCCCACCACAGCTAAGACAGACAGCTGCCCCTCTCTGACATGCTCAACCCCACATGCCTCACCACCAGGGCTGGAAACCAGAGAACCAGAGTCCTGCAAGGCTGAAGACAATCTGCTTTGTGTTTTCTCATGTGGTGGAAGTGCATGGGCACCTCTTCTTCATTAAAAGCAACAATTTTGGCTAGACACAGGTAATGCATTTTCGCTTGGTAGCTCTGGCATTAAAATTTTGTGATTTACTAATTTCAAGGGAGAAAATGTCAAATCTTCATTTGCAGATGTCCTGTGTTGAAGAACACACCAAATCTGTAGGCAGACTGGCCAAGACCTTCCCTTTGTCTGGGTACTCACCTGCAGCCTGAATTGGTTATCCATCAACAGCTAGATCTCTTTATGCCTCTGCCTGCTCAATCAGAAAGTTGTCTGCTGTCAGAAGTGCTTCTGACCTAAGACATTGTAGACTACTCTTTTAATCATCTCCAAATACACAATTTTGTTCCTGATCTCAGGGTGTGCCCATCTCTTTTCTGCACTTCTTCTGGCATCTTTGTTTCCCAGAGCCACCCACGTCCATCCATTACACTCCCATCCTAGATCTTGGCAAAGCAACATCTCTGGAACTAGCCACGAGGGAAAAACTATTATTTTATGCCTTTTTTTCTTCCTAAGACACCATCTACTACATCCAATTCTGCAGCCTTCCAACCGCTTGGTTCTGCCCTTGAACAATACTGCAATTAACTAAGTGTGGGAATGACGATGTGGCTCATTTGAGGTTTTGTTTCCACTCAGATGAGAGTTAATCTCCCCTGTGAGTTCGAACATTTCTTTTCCTGATGAATTGTTTATTTTCTGATTCTGGATGATTTCTAAGAATAGCAGTTTGGGTTCCATAAAAATTTACTCTTGTGCTTTGATTCATTGCACTTAAAGACACTGTTGTCATTCTCTCAAGTGTTGGCATGCAGTATTTGACAATCTTCAATGGAGAAAATTCCTAGAATATAAGAACAAGACCTTGCGCTTTGACTTCATTTTCTTTTCCTTTCTCTGCAGATGCAAAATGGATGTTTATTTTTCATTAGCAGTGCCACAGGATTTTTGAAGGCATGTTCCCTTCGGTTTTCAGACTGACTCTTTTTCCGGCGTTAGATTTGCCCAGGCTTTTAGCCTTTGTTCTCTGCGGATGTTATTCTAGTGGGCCAGCACTCCCGTAGGAAACACAATCATGGCCTTGCTGTGTCGTGTGGTTTCCACAGTGGTATGAGTTTGCTGAACTGGGAGAACTGGCTTGGGACTAGGCAGTAGCAGGCAACTCAATGGCTACAGCAGCTGCCTTGAAGGCAAGTGTCTTCTCCTCCATGTGTGTAATGGCATTGTAGGGTCAGAAGACAACAAGACAGCCAACACAAGTCTGCAGATGGGGATGGCACCTGCAGTGGGGCTCTTTGGGGTCCCAGGTCCCCCAGGCATGGTGGAGCTCTTCCCAACCCTATGCAGGCTGGGGCACCATCTGAGCAGGACACACCATGAAGCAGGAGCTCAGACCCCAAAACTGGATGGAGCGGCCAGAGCTTGGCATTGCCCTCATGGTGGTCCATGGAGGTGCTCTGGCAGGTCTGCACCCACCTTGTGAATTCAATCGTTGTCATCGGGGTTAGCCCTGGCTCCATTGCTTGCACAACAAATCACAGAGATGTTAAAGCAGGGGTGGCATTAGCTCTTGCCTGCCCATTGCTGGCAGAATGTGCAGTGTGGGAATCCCCCGACACAGCCTGCAGACAAACAACAATATTCATCATAGTAGAGGTTTCAAACCTGAAGCCTGTAGATTTTCTCATATCTGATATAAATCTCTACCTTGCCTTCCAGCATCAGAGGCACCTTTGCCATGAGATTTACTGTACAGCATTAGTTCTGCCCTCTCAGTTCTTTTAACGCCTTTTGACCTAAGTACCTTTACAAGAATCCCCAATCACTCAAATTGTTTCAGCTGATGCCATCTGATACGAATCACCCTAGCTCCAAAGGTTTGATCTGGTTTTGGTTTGGGTTTTTTTTTTTTTTCACTTTAACACAAGCTTTCCTCATCTTTCACCCCAACGGGAAATACTCAGGCTCTGGGGTAATGTCAGGTTCCTGCAAGTGCTAGAGAGCTTCCTGGTGGCCTGGAGCTTCAAGCCAGCATCCACCCACATTTGTGGTGCCTTTGAACAGCTTATAAATAGATCGCGCTCATGCGGCTGTTTCATGTGCAACCATGGGACTGAGGGGAAGTGGCTCAGATCTCAGGCACAATGTACAGGCTCTGGTGTCATCCCAGCCATCCATCAATGCTGAAACCCTTATGAAATCCAGAAGAGATTCTGACATGCGATTTGCTCACTCCATCATGGGGGGCTGGGAGTGGGGAGAAAATTTTTTTTAGGAAAGCAAGCGAGCAAGTAAACTGGCAGAACTCCTGCCACAAGGAATGAATTTGCACACACACTTTGATCCCTTTATGATTTTTTTATTTGTGTTAGCCACATCCTCTTTGCTGCACCACTCAGCAAAAGATGCTTTAAATTAGATGAGGCTTGGAAAACACTCTCTTTGTGGCTCCCTCCCCCCTAGCCTTGCCTGCCCCCAAGGCTTAGTATTGGTCTGGTAGCCAGAGCCTTGCCTAACATTAAACTGGCACAAATGAAAAGGCGGATAAATAAACGTCCAGGAATCTTGTTTGTCATATTTAATCCATCACGTTTCCCAAACAGCCTGGTCAAAAAATTCTGTAGCAGTGTTTACATCATCCTGATTGAAAGCTACATCCGTGCATATAAATACCATTCCTGGATGTAGCTCCAGTTTCACATGAAGGCAGCTATCAACCCATCTGCCCTCACCACTGAAAAAAAAAAAAAAAAACCAACCCTTTGCATTTCTTCCTTCTCTCATTCCTGCCCAATCCAGCCTCCAGCGCTTGCATGCTCATTTTTTTCCCTTCCTTTTCTCAAGTCTTCTGGTGAGCATTGCCCAATTCTGAGATTTCCTGGTATACGCAACGGGTGATGAGCAAGTGGAATTCATGAGACCACAAGCAGACAGTTAATCACCATGTTAATGAAAGTGGCACAATGTGAGCACTTAGACGTGCAACCTGGTAGGGTTTTGCATCATGACGAGCCACATGTCTGGTACCATGCACTGAGGCTGCAAGCAGAAATCCTGCTTCAAGGTGAGGAAAACCACCAGAAACATACAAGAAGCCAAATGAGAGACGTTTTCTGTTCTAGTGACTGGAATGAGCAAATGGAAGAGGAAAAAAAGCTATTTTAACAGTAGATAAAGGAGTAGGAGGTGGTCACTGACCATACACCCAGGCAATGAAGGGCAAGCTATTATGGTGGTGAAGTTTAGAAAGGACCACAGGGAGTCTGATACTTCCACATACCAAATACATCCCAACAGCTCCAGCAGTTCAACAGATTGAACAGCTAAGGGGAAGAAAAAAAAAAAAGGAAAAGGAAACTCTAACCTGCTTGGGATCAGATGGTACATTTTGTCTCATAAAAAATGAAGTTTTCTGTTTATTTCATGATCTTCTCCTGTTAAAAGAAAACCAACTAAAACTGTCCTTTTCTATTCTCACCTTCCACCCCCACTCCTCTCCAACTTTTTATCCCATGGGCAAAATTATTCATCACACTGGATGCAAATCATCCTCTGTAAATTGCATTTTCTTGTGGTAAATGGTTTCACCACAAAATGTCATGCTATGTTGCCTCCAGTAGTTCTCATCCCACTCAGATACACATATTCCTGTAAAACACTTTACCCACTTAACTCCCCTTATAAAGTGAGTCCGATATTGCAATGCACTTTGACACTGTCACACAGTTAAATAACTTCATTTTTTAAGCTTCACCCTGATTTAGTGGCATGATTTTTAATCACACATTTTGGCAGTATTGTCCAGAGGTTGGATTTTGCAAAAGGATTGGAGACAGACATCCTAGAACTGCAAGGCTTTGAAAAACCAGGCTCTGACTTGGACCCCCCCCCTTGGGTTTGGGCTGGTTTCTGAGCCCTTATCATTGAAAACCTCCAGCCCCAAAAGGAAATAGCACCTGTTTTATTCAGCCAAGCAGCACAGACATTTCCCAGGTGCTTCTTAACACCCCTTGGAATAAAAATAAGGCTGTCAGCTGGTGCATCGCAAATAAATCAGTATTTTGCCTGTCAGAAAATAGCCACCTCTTTATTTATAAGTCCTGTTAGCATCCCTACTTCTGAAATTAGAGCCTTGCAGAGGACTAAGACAGATACCCTTATCTCAAGTAACAGTAAACTATATAACTTTATAGAAAGTTTTTAATCCCAGTAAAAAATAAGAGACTGTAAACCCACTTTTACCCTTCCTCCTTACCTCTTGCCTACTCAAAAGCAGGAGCTGCTTCTGGCCTCCAGATGTCAAACCCACAGGCTCTTCCCCTTTTGCTATTTTTGCCGTACACTTTGATCTTTTGCAACGGCTGCCCGGGGAAGTGGGGGGACGCACATAGTGCTGGGGGCAGTGGATGCTGCCATGCCGCCTCCAAGCCCACAGGCTTCACCCCCTCGCTTCCTTTCACTCTTCCTATGGAGGGCAAGGAAATCCACCCAAAAGGTGGGGTGAAAAACAGGGACAGAGGTGGGGGAATGGTGGTGGTAAGAGATGGGCAGCAGGGCTGGGAGGGTACGAAGAGGGAAGGGTGATGGGCAGGAAGGGAGCTGCTGGGTGGGCATGACTGAACAGAATGGGGGCTGGAGGGGACCTGCCTGCTGACTCAGCATTAAAAATCTGAGTGGGGATGAGTCTTGTATGGGGTAGGAAGGAGTTTATCCCTTATGGCACATTGCTTTCGGCCAAAGCAGAGGGCAGGACCTGATAGCAAGTTGCCATCTCAAGCCATGGGGCAGCTGGAAGTGCAGAAGAGAGGACTCCTTAGCCACTGCCTGCCTTTCCTCCACCCCAAATAAATCTCACCTGCTTCAGGGACATTTGATCACCCTGGACTTTCCTTTTCCCTGTACCAAGGGTTGAACACCATAGCTTTAAAGACAAGGGAATGTACTATATATAGCAGTGTAAGTACAGCAACATATGAATCACTCACTACCAACGGGGTGCCTGACCTCCAGGCATCCCCAAAAGAGATGGGATTCCCTTTCAAAGGCAGCTGAGTCATGCCTAGAGCAGTGTTTCTGTTATAATTCACTGCATGATCAATGGGCTGCATTGCCCCATAGTGTCTTAGACTGACTAACACCTTGAAACCTACCCTCCCTCCAATAAAAAACAAAAAATATATCTTTTTCATGCAATACCATACAAGGAAAATGAAATTATACTATCAATGGGACTCATTCCTGGAACAAAGGAAGCAATATTACAGCTGGAGAGTCAACATCCAGTTCAAGAGTCGTGAATATCTTCTTTTTGCTTCCCTGCCAATGTTTTATTGTTGTGGTGGGTAATATAGGAAAGCTTTCACAGCACAGCTCAGCTTGCCTTGAGAGATTCACTCAACAACTTCAGACTGGCAACAGTGCTGAGAGGATTGCATGTCTTGGTGCTTTTGCTGCCAAAAAAGAGAAAGGAAAAATTTGGTTTAAAAACCTATGGGGACAGGAAGGGGGGTGGAAGTTGATGTTTGTGACCAAAACAAATCACATCAGATATTTGCCCAGTCTCTGCATCCCACGTGAATGGGGTGAGAAAACATTCAGGCATATTGCATGGACTGAGGTGGGCAAAGAGAGCATAACCCACACTGACAAGCTGCCAAGACATAGGCAAAATGCTGGTGAATGCAAATCTTGGTGCTTTACTTGCTCCAGCTTCATTCACTATGGGTGTACAGAGACCATAGAAAAGCAAATTTTTTCATACAGACACCTTTGTGCTTCAATTTCCAAACAGATCACTGCATTTTAACAACAAATATCCCCATTCAGTGTGCTCCAGGAAAAACTTCTTTTCCATGGACTTTTCACCTTTTTGGCCCAAACAAAATGTTGGGTCAAGTCCATTTGAGATGGGGACATGTGGGTGGGAGAATCTGACCCCAACACTCTCCTGAGGAACCTATGGAAGCCCCAATATCTCCTGGGGTGACCAATAACCAGGCTCGAAAAGTAGGCAACCAAGGTGTTGACAAGAGATGGCACAGCTTTCCAGAAACCCAAGCCAGAGCAGCCTTTTGGTTGTGGAGCACTAAGACAATTTAGAAGGTAAAACACTTGAGTTTGTGCCACATTTCCCTTTCCTCTGCACCCACCCACTTGCCTGTTATTCTCCAGCCCTCTCTTGATACTCCCACCCCACTCCCAGCCACTGTCACCTTGTTGCTCATTGTGCCACCGGCCAGGGTGACAACAGGCAGACTTCGCACATGCTGAGGGTTGCATAGTGAGTGCTCCGCAGGTCAGAGCCCTCCCTCAGGTACCTTCCTATTCCCAGAGGAGCTCACCTGTGCCTGGAGGGCAAGGGACCACACCTTGGGGATGCTGCCTTCTCCCAGGCACCCACCACCTACTTTCTCCTGGGCGTTTTGTGGTAGCCACAGTGATGTAAAAAAACTAAAACCAGTGTCAACAATGTGAGAACAGGTGTTTCCTCTATATACATATGTGTACATATACATACACATATATCCCTGACGTGGCACTGAAACTACTTGCTGTTTTCTGTTTAAAAGCTTCAGTTTTGCCCCGAGGCACTTGCAAAAACAAGGCCATAATACACATTACAGACAGATACCACCACAGAAATGTCCTCTCCTGCAGCTGTAGCGACTCTTTCACTTGTAAACATATCAAGTTGAGATCAAAATTTGCTCCCTCTAAATGAATTCCTACATCTCCACTAGCTGCATATTTGTGGCTGTTTAGTATTCCCAATTTAGGCATTGGCAGAAACAAAGAATAAGTGAGTATAAGAACACATATGCTGAGAAATGCAGTGCTGAAGGGTATCCCACCCTTAATTTAAATAGTAGAACTAAAATATCTTGTGCGTGTGTGTGTGTGTGTGTGTGTGTACACACATATGCACATATGTCATGGTACTTAAGCAAACATTAGCTCCACAGACCACTGAGCATTTGCTTCTCCTATGTCACATTTGGAAAAGTGCTAATGCCTTATGGGAAATATGGAAAAAATGTAAATATTTTGTTCCAAAGCAACATAGCTTACCACTGTGCTTTTCTGACTTTTCCTCCCTTGCAGCAAACAGCAAGCAAATAATGCACCAAACGCTTCTGCTTTCTCCATGTATAAACTAATTCTGTCCCTTTGAACCAGCCTAACTGGAGCATGGGGTTTTTTTGTTTGTAATGCTTTACAAATTACCAATTCCTATGGCCTGCCATCATCTTGGAAGGAAAAAAACGTATCCAAGTCAATTGCCAGGGAAAGGGCTATGGTTGCAAGAATTAGACTCAAATGACCCCATTTCTAGGCTGATATACACTCTGACCAAGAGGGAGGGTATGGTTCCTCTTGCAGAAACAGCCCTAAGCTGGCACCCATCAGGGCTTTCCTCTCGAGGACCACCAAGGACACCTGGAGGGACAGCAGGGTCGGTGACCCCACACTGCAAATGGCTCAACAGGTATGGAGAGATGCTATGGGCCCCCATCTTCAGGGAGAACATGATGGTCCTCCACATAATCCACTCTGGTCTGGATCAGGAATTTCATCAAAATTATTATGGCAGTGCAAAAAAATATTTTTTTTGTGATTTTAGCAAAGTTTCATGGAAAATGGAGACCTCAACACCAGAATAAGACTGCATAGCAAACACCAGCTACAAAATATTTCATTAAACATCACTGCTCTCCAAAAGAGCTGCAGGCTGCTAGGTGAACCCGCACACCAGCCCAGCAGAGGTTATTGGTTTAACAGGTTCCTACCACACCGTGCTTTATGGGACCCTCCTGTATTACTGGATATATTTTGGCTTACCATGAAGAAAATGTTCTTGCCAAAAGGGTTGCTATTACCTCAGTGGCTTCTCATTATAAGAGGGCACCAGGCAATGGTATTGTGCTGGAATCGAGGAATTTTCCGCTGCTCTCCTGCCGTGCTGGGGGAGCACAGCACCAAAGCTACCATGCTGAAACGCATCGGAGACAATATCATATTCCTCAGTCATATCTCCACCTACCCATTTCCCTGCATTATTAGGGTTGTTATTTATATTACACTTGTGCCATAAGCTCTCACTGTGCTCAGGACGGGAAAAACACAGATACCACTCTTTCCAAATGCTGTGGATGTAAATGGATACATCAGAGCAAGGGCAGCTGCAGGACAACTATTTCTCCTTTTTTTTTTTCCCCTTTTTTTGCAGGGAAAACTGGCTCCAGATAAGTGAGCTACAGAAAGTTGCACTGGGAGCTGGTGGCACTTTGGAGAAGAGTATCTGACATGTCACGCAGAGGTTTTAAAGCAAAGGATGTGCCATGGCCAACAGGTTCAGGTGAGGTGGGAAATGGGGGCCCCGAGTCTTTGTTATGAGGGTCTTATTTAGATGCCTAGAAGCAGGAGAAGGGAAGCTAGCTTCAATGCAGAGATCTGAGCCTGAAAGGCAGGATCCCTACTATTGGTGGATGGGATAGCACTCTCCAGTGGTGAGTGGGAAAGGTTTGATGACCACAGCCATGCAGTGGGCTTAGGTTAAGCAAGGTGTTTGCACAGGAGCATACCAAGAGGTAAGACATGGACAACCAAAAAAAAAAGGCTCAGTGTAAACATTTGCCTCAGACACACTTTTTCCCAGTGATTTCTGTTCTCTCCAGATGGAGATGACACCACACAGTTGCTTGCCACAGCCTTTAGAGTCAGCATTGATGGGGAAGGGTGGCTTTCCTTGGACAGCCAGCAATCTCTCAGGATGAGTGACCTCTGAGTCTGTAGAGGGTTAAAAGGCACGGGAATATGTGCTCTGAGGATGAATTTATGAACCCTAATAAAACTGCTAGGGGAGGAAAGATAATCATGGCAAACTGAAAAATGTTTCAGCATTTGCATTCCTCCACCTTCTGTCCTAGAGGCGGGGAGACGTTCTCCCTCATGTCCTGCCAAGAAAAGAAATGGCCGTAAAACTGCTGATATCATTTTCAGTTCCTCCCCCCACTTTGAATCTGCAAACCTCATCCCTGCTTCCCTCTTGGAGAGTAGGAAATGGTTCGGGTTAAATGAGCGTGGAAGCTGGAAAGCCTGGAATTGGAATCATTTCCCCACTGGCCTTCCAGGGGCTCCGACGGGAAAAGCCCCCAGGCACAACTGGAGAACAAGATCTCCTGCCAGGTATTCTTCCACTTACACCTCCCAGTGCTTCACCTCACGGGGTCTGCTTTAGCACTTAGGTGGTGGGGCAGAGGCAGGGGGAGAAGGTTGTTTTTCTTTCCTTCATCCTTTGCAAATGGACTTCCAGGGCAAATAAAATAATTGGCTCAGGCAAAAGCAAGAGCTGAAAGGCATCACTTGGCAGGTGGAGGTGTCACCTTTCCCATCACTCCTTTGGTTTCTTATTGCCAAAGCGCCCGCCTCTTGAAGGAAATGTACTCCCTGAACATCCAGCTGCTGGCCTCCAGGGTTATTATCTGGAAGATGGTGGCACTTTTTGAGCACAACTCTTATGCTTACACCTTTCAGGTTTGAATATGCTTCAGAATAGGGCTTGGATCCTCAGGTCCAGAACCAAAGTACAGTTATGCTTCAAAAATCAGACAAAGGTTTCCAAGAAGCAAGTGTGAGGAGGAGGGAGGGATGACACGAGGAGGGGTGATGCACAGGGAGCACATCTCTGAAAATTCAAAGCATCTACAGAAATATTTGAAGGAAGCTTGGCCTGCACTATCTGTGCAAGGTCCATTCCCATGATCACACACAGAAAATGAGCTGATCAAACTAAAGGGTAGTGCAGCTACAGAGATGACAGCATTTTATTGGAAGACCTGGAACAGAAAGCCACCAAAGGCTGCTGGAAGAGGTTTGGTGGAGGATATCTCCAGAGAAATACCATCACAAAGGAGTCCCCAAGCCTGGCTTGGTGCAAGTCTTTCATCAGTGAGGCTCCAGCTAGAAATCTGGGACTCAAGCTCCTCCGTGCCAAGCATTGTAAAACACAAAGGTCATCCTGCCCTGTGGGTTGTGGACTCTGCTTATTTAAGATATCTCCCATGCATGCAGGCACTGACTTTGCTCCCCCCACAGGAAGACAGCCCTCTCCCCCATTTTTCAGGACTACATGAATGATCTCCTCGGGCTGACACAAGGAGCCTGCAGCAGTGTTGGGTATAGGACCCAGGCTTCATGAGAACCAGCTCTGCCTGTTAAGCACCAGACCAGCCTTCTCTCCAGATGAAGAGGAGGCAATTCCAGCACTCTGGCAAAGCCACTTTGAGAAAGGTGATAGAGCCCCAAGGCTACCCCTAAATCTGTCATACAGCACGTCCTCCTTCCCTTAGCACTCACATATTGATATTGTTGAGGGGGGGGAGGGAAGCAGCCCTGGCTGTCCCTGTAGGTCCCAGAGGAAATGGTTTTATAGGACTCCAGTGGATGCAGAAAATAACTTCCACTTAACGGCAGGCGCTGGCTCAGCATTTGCTGGCCTGAGACAGATCAAACACTTCAGAGCAATTCCCAAGTTATTGGTCCTCCAGCTCAGAGGTTCCCAGCCAAATCTTTATCCTCTGCTTTTAAAAGCTGGTTCTACTTTATATTCAGGAATAATATCCCTAAAACCACGCATTTATGAATGAGCAATACTTTCCTCACCTCCGCAAAAGCCTGCACCGGGCCGGAGTCCAGGACACAGCGGCATCTCTTGCAAAGGTGCAGAGCATTTGTGTCCAGATGCCTCAAGTGCTTTGGGAATTGGACCCAGCCTAGCACTGCTGCCTTTGCAAACCGGCTATTGGGACACAGGCTCTCCAGCCACGCTGTTTAGTTAATGAGCGTCTGCACAACACATTTTTAGTTCTCATGACCCTTCATCTCTCGTTATCCAACAAGCTTGAACCAGCCTGTATGGATAGGACCTGGTCCTCCAGGGCAATCAGGATTTTGAATGGACATTGCATTTTTGAACTCACATTGCAGAGTTTTAGAAGCAGTGCCCAAGCTAGATGAGAAGAGCAGATTAATCTTGGTGGCCAAAACCTTCGCACTTTGGGAAAGGCCATGTGAAGCCCAGAGAAAGAAAAACAGCACAAGGTAAATGGAAAACTCTCACCCAGAGAGCTATGCTAATCGGCACCAGCTGGTGCTCTGCTAATATTTTGATAAAGTCCTGTTTGCTCTCCACAACAGAAACCTTTCTGGGGGGGGGGGTGTCCCTCCCCCACCCCTCCCTTGCCCTTTCCTGCTGTCATAGTTCTGGCATGGTGTAAAGGGGAACATATGTAGCAGACATAAATGATGGATGAAAGAAGAGAAAAATAGAGGAGGATAAGAAACCACACAGCTTCACCAACACATCAAAACCCAGATAATAGCCCAATGCTAAGCTGTCCTTCTCTCCTCCCTACATCCTCATCCCATGCACGCACCTCACCCTCCCGCAGCCTCCACAGCATTACAGGGGAGCAGAATACACACAAAACCTGTACCGAAGAGTGAAGGATTTCCATTATAAAGTTGAGCTCATGCATTCAATTAAGGAAATGAAGAGGAACCAATCTGACTATTCATTATATATTCCACACTAAATTGCTCTTTCCAGCCAATGCCTAGAGAAGCTCTGGAGAAGCCGTTCGTCTTGGTTGTCCCAAGGAACATAATCAGCCTCCCAAACAGACATCGTCATTTTGTTAAATCCCAGGGAGGGAGTTTTCAGGAATACGTCAGTTTTACACTGATTGCATGTAGGAGACAAGAAAAAAAAAAGAAATTATGTCAATATCTTACAATGTGAGGTTTTAAAAATGTCTTATTTTCTGTTTTCAAAGTTACATTAGAGCCATCAACACTGGAATTAAGCCACATTTTAAAAGCCAAGCAGAATCTGTTAAAGCAGCTCCTGCCTACCACCACAGATTGTCATCAAGCTGCAAGAAGGGGGCTGCCCCATGCGGGGAGACAAGCCAGGAACCAGGGGGGACCTTGGTGTGGTTGGGTACCACACCAACAGCATGCTCTCCCACAGCATCTGCATGTAGTGGTGCAGAGCGAGGTGCTGGTACAGGGTCCACCAGCAGCCCCGGACAAGGCAAAGGGTTAGATCACACCAGGGCTGGAGGTAAGTCTGCAAGAGCCCAGCCAGGAGACAGGGCAAGAAAAGAGACAGCTATACTTACTGTGTAGCCCAGGGCAGTACTGGGTGCCCTGCCCTGAAGGTAAGTGGAACCCATGAGCCCAAGGACAGAAAGGGTGCATGGGGCAATTAAGGTGCATTGGTGCCCTCCAGGGCCCGATAGAGAAACCCTCCCAACGTTCAGTCCCCTTGGATTATGGGCAAATCTCTTTCCCTAGTAAGGTGGTTGACCTCTGGTTCTCACAGAGTGCGTCTGAGTGTCTCTATGGTACCAATCTTGGTGACAGCTACCTTGTGGAGAAGGTGGTGACCAACTCCTCCACTGCTCTGGAAGATGCAAGAGTATGGGAAGGATTTTCTCCACACTGAATCCCATTATATGGTTCATGGAAGAAAGCTTCCAAAAGTCCACTTCTTGCATCCAGTTGCCATTTATCTACGTTCCTCCTACAGGGGCAACAGTTTATTTTTTTTTAACCTACTGTTGGATAATAAGACACGTGTTCATACTAGGTATCATTTTTAATAGATCTAAACTAGAAACAAATGTATTAGATAGTATGAATGTCTCTGTGTGTATCCTGTTCCAGCATGTCTGACTAAAGCAAGGAAGAGCAGCTAGGTCTCATTTTACTTTTCGAGGGAACTGCTTTTTAGATGGGAAATGGAAGTACCCCAGGAAAGGAGGGGATCCTTGGAGTAAGACATGACTCCTGTTATGCTGCTGTAGGGAAGAGTAAAACATAGGTGAGAAAATATAGTGAAAAATATGCAAAATACAAGAAAAGTGGTGTTTGCCTGCTGCATCAGCCTCCTAGCTATGTCCTCTGGGGGAGGGGGTTGAAGTTCCCCAGCCTGGGGGAGAATCGTTTGGATGGGGAACAGGACACCCTCTCAGTGAAAGCTGAGTTCATTCTGGGGGAAGGACTTGCTCTCAGATGCCTTTGAAAGTCCAATGCAGTATTTCCAACGTGGAGATCAGCACTTGAACAGACACCAGAACCACCTAGGGAAACAAAAGGAAGAAAACAAATGGGGGTGAAGTGAAGCAGCAGAGGAAGGTAGGGCGAAGATCAAAGGAGAAGGGCAGGTTTAGAAAGCCACCGCGCTGCCTCTGGAGCCAAGGAGCTCTCTGGTTCTGTTGGGTCTTCCTCCATTGGTCTCAACACACGTGTTCATCTGTTTGGACAGCTGACTGTCACTGACCCCGGGTGCTCAGAGTGGTTGGTGGGCTCAGCAGTGCCGGTTGCTCACTGCCTGGGATGCTCCTGGGGACTCGCCGGGGCAGCCCGAAGCCTGTGTGTGGTCAGGGCGCTGTCTTCCCTGCTGGAGCAAGAGATTACAAAGAGCACAGCTGAAAAACTTGAAATGCATCAGAAGGAAGTAAAATGGGAGCTGGGGAATTCAGCATTGCAACCGCCTGGGGCACTAGCGTTAATCAATATGGTCTATTTTAATTTTTTTAAAGCATACATTAGCGATGCATCTGTATTTAATGCCTGTACTGGGAGTCTTTATACTTTCTAGAGCTGAAAAAGGCAACCAGATCACCTCAGCCCATCCCAGGATAGCAAAAGCAGGGCAGAGGCAAGACATCATGCCACAGGAGTGAGGGATTTGTCACCCCATCTGTCATCTCTTGCATACAGGACTGGGGGCTGCAGTCAGAGGACAAGCATCTGATACCGGGCGCTTGTCTTCACCCGGCCAGCCAGCTGCTGTGGGATGTGAGGAAGTCTCTTCCCAGGTCTCCTATCAGCTTCTGACTGACTGCTTTTTTTGATCAGGAGGTGTTGTCAATATTTAAGCTACTGTTCAGAGGAGAGTGTCAGTAATCTCCAGGCATTGCCTTTTCTGCAGCTACTGGAGAAAATCCCCATCCTAATCTCCACTTTGGAGCTGATAGGTGATTCACTCACTATTTCTTATTTTATTGGCAGGAACTGATGCAGCAAGCAGGCTGTGCTGGAGGACTCCAAATATCATTGAATACTCTTGGAGGCCAGAGTTACCTTCTGATGCTCCTGAGTTCAGAAAATAGCTGAACTCATGAGGCCATGGTGTCACCCTCAGCGAGGTCGCATCTGAAACTCCTCTCACCATTTTAATTTCCCTATTACCCTGCCCTCAGAGCTTCACTTCACTTGTTAGGTCTGGCATCTCTTTTGTACTATTTTTGGAGGATTCCAGAATACATTTCTGATTTTGGCCATCTTCTTATAATTGTTAATAATATTTTTCCTTCCAGACACTGTACTCATTCCCATGTTGGCTGCAAGGCTTCAACACCAATCGCCATTTAATTCAATCTTCCTGTCTTTCAGGAGCACCTTCTCATAACACTGCCCTACTACTGCTGCAAAACCATGGAAAATAAAAGCTTGGAGAACCAGGGGGTTTGACTTAAGGAAAGCACCTTGAAATACACCCCTGTGTATGCCTTGTATCATAAATGCTTTCCTTCCCTCTTCCATGAAACAGAAGGTCCCCCATACCATGTGCCTGATAGGACACAGGGAGACCCCCCAAAACCTCAGAAGGCTTAAAATACATTTTTTCTCCCTGAAAAGCTGGGATCTGGCAGCCTGCTGCAGTGGGATATCAGTGTTAGAACAGAAGGGTTATTTGGATCTATCTTGATCTGAAGAAGTATCCCACAACTGGGACCAGCCAAGAATTCACCTCTGGAGCCTCAGGAACCAAGAGAAGTCCTGAGGTCCCACCAAAGAAAGAAGAGGACACATGCCTACCAGAACAAGAAAAGCAAAAAAAAAAAAAGAAAAAAAAGGCTGGAAGAAGAAATAGCTTCTCCTGAGCTTGACAAATATTCCAAATTCCTTCCTTTTCTCCTTTTGGAACAGAGTTCAGTCTCCTGTTACATGACACAGAAAATATGTCATGTCAAAATCCCCCATGTTCTACTGTTTGCAAATAAATAACATACAAGAAACAGTAGACTAAGGTGAAATTACAGGTATCTAATCATGGCCTTCGATCTACCTAATTGGGTCTCCCTGTGCCTTACCATGTGATGATGAAGTTCCTCCTACCCTCAGGCCCTTGCTCCACTTGGTGCTCAGGGTCCACATTATCAGCTTGGAAACTTGACCAAACCCCACCATGCACTTTCAGGACAATGACAGTTCAGTCCCTCCATTGCATGAGAAAATGTTTGCATGGATGTTTGTGTTCACTCTGACTTCAGTGCTGGTCTGCCAGCAGATAAGTCGGGTCAGGAACTGATATGGATGGAGCAGTGGGGACATCGCTGCTGGCCCATGTATGGCCAATACATAGTGTGGCAGAGAGACAGAAAGGAAAGTCACACATCCCAGCTGAGTAAACATTGGACTGCAGCTGGCCAGAAAACTGACTCTGAGAGAGAAAGGACCTGCACAAAGGAAGAAGAGGGGAAAGAGAGAGATTTCTGAAGGCAAACACAATACCCATTCCAAGTCAACTACAACAAAATCCCTTGGTGTGCTCTACCAAGACTGATCTCAGTGGGTGTCGTGGTTTAAGCCCAGCTGGTAACAAAGCACCATGCAGCTGCTCGTTCACTCCCCCCCACCCCAGCCACCGTGGGATAAGGAGAAAATAGAAAGGCAGGCTCATGGGTGGAGATAAGGACTGGGAGGGATCACTCACCACTTATGATCACGGGCAAAAGACAGGCTCAACTTGGGGGAGAAACAAAATCAATTCAATTTACTACAAATCAAAACAAAACAAGGATATTAGGAAATAAACCCAAACCTTAGAACACCTTCCCCCCACCTCTCCCTCCTTCCTGGCTCAACTCCACTCCCAATTGTCTCCACCTCCTCCCCTGGCAGCGCAGGGAAACAGGGAATGGGGGTTGGGGTCAGCTCCCCACACCTTGTCTCTGCCGCTCCTTCCTCCTCACGGGGAGAGCTCCTCACTCGTCCCCTGTTCCACCACTGGGTCCCTCCCACGGGAGAGAGTCCTTCACAAAATTCTCCAGTGTGACTTCTTTCCACGGGCTGCAGTTCCTCACAAACTTCCCTGGCATGGGTCCTTCCCGTGGGCTTCAGTTCTTCCTGAACTTCCCTGGCGTGGGTCCTTTCCACAGGCCAATCTTCAGTCACACACTGTTCCAGCGTGGGCTTTCCCGTGGAGTCACAGCCATCTTTAAGGGCCTCTGCTCCACCGCTCCTCTCCATGGGCTGGGGGGGGGACAGCCTGCCACCTCACCACGGGCTGCTGGGGCATCAACCTCCTCAGGCGCACCTCGGTATCCGCAGAGGCATTCCTCTCACATTCCAATCCCACTACTCAGTGCAGGTTCCCCTTCTTAAATGTGTTCTCCCAGAGGTGCTACCACTGTCACCGAAGGGCTCGGCCTGGGCCAGAGATGGGTCTGGCTTGGAGCTAGGGAAGTTTCTAGCAACTTCCATGGCAGTACATTCCCCACCCCTCCATCCTGCTAGCAGGAAATGAAACTCCTTCAGGCAGGGAGATGGGGAAGGAGAAAAAAAAAGCTTAAAACCTAGAGGCCGCAGGTTGAAATTTTAACTGGCCAATGGAGATGTGCCAGGTACACTGAAGTGACTGTCTTGGCCAACAGGGACTAATGACCACAGTCAGATTCAACAGGGGTATAAACGGGGTCCCGCCGGAGGACACACTGGCATCAGTTCTCCTGGGAGCAGCGGGTCTGTGGTCGGGGACTCCCTCTCAGGCTGGGCACCAACCGAGGTAACTCCTGAGGGGGAGAGCCCTCAGCTTGTAAGGGAGTGATATGCGCATTTTGAGCCATCACTTTAAGTCTCAAGGATTCTTAAGTCGCCTGTGCAGTACTAATTCCTCTTATGCCATCGTGCCTGTGGATTTATAAAATGTTACTGGACTTCTAACCAACTCTTACTGAAGAATAAATCTGAGCTTTAACTTCTGTTGCATTTGGTTATTTGTGCATCTGTAACAGCTTCTCACAGGAACCACCCCTGAGGCCCCCCTCCCCTGCTACCAAAAAAAACCCATGCCACACAAACCCATAACAGTGGGGAAATCCACAGCCGGGCAGTGTGAGAGTAAATTGCCTATGTTGACAACCACAATCATCCCCCAGTATGTAGAGACACAGGCAGACTGGAGATACAAAAGACTACTGAAGATATAGAGTTGGCTGCTTATAGCAGTGCTTCAGCAGCCTTGAAACTGTTGGTGCCTCAAAGGAAATACCTTGCAGAATCCAAACCTATCATTCACCATCAAGACTCTTAAAAACCAGGAGTGAACACATACAACTAGCCATGCTATGGAGGAACCTAGCTGACATGGTACTTATATCATATTGCATCAGCTAAAGGAAAGAACTGTCCTGTAAACTAGACCTGAGCCTGGTTCCCGTTGGTGTGTGGGTCAGGTCACCCATGGCCATCAGAGCCCTTCCTTGTTGCTGCCTAGCTGCCTGGCCAGAGTCCTTTGCAAACACACAGGTACTTTGGGGCTTAGATGAAATTAAGGCCATCTAACTCTGCCCTTTGGTATCCATGTTCCTCGGATGCAATGATGAAGTTCATCCTGCCCTCAGGCCCTTGCTTCATGTAATGTTCAACACTCACTGCATGGCTTTAGTGTGTTGTGGTACTGCCCCAAGAATGAGTGCCAAGAACTCTTCCTTGCTCCCAGGAAGAAGAGATGAATGTGAAGACCTAAAACATCTTCCCAGGGACACTTCTGGATCCATCCCTGTAGGCGTGACTGAGCGGGGGCCCTCCTTGGATGCTGTGCGGGGTTGCTGGCTGAGGAATGGGGACCTCACCTCATCCTGCAAGAAAGCAAAGGACCCAGCTTGAGAACTGAGGCACAGCTGAGCGTTGCACCCATGGGGCAGGGAGCAGGGCAGGTTTTGCACCATAAGAGACTTTGACAGAATGGAACCGGTCCCTGCCCAGCATGAGACGAGCCAGGGCTCTTCCCTCCAGCTGAGGTATGCCCCCATCCCTGTGGCAAGGAAAGAGGAGCACAGAGCTGTGTCTGCTGATCGTGAGCCCGGCATAAACAAAGGCATTTCTGAAGCATACCCCAAGCATTTGGCTGCAACATCCAGACCCTTTCTGCACTTTTGTTTTTCAAGTTGAATCTGTAGCGTTTATCAATGCAGAAGTATTTCTGCCCTTCTCTCCCTGTGCAGCAGTGCAAGGCAGCATGGGAAATGCATGTGGTGGTGAAGGTGACAGGTGAGCTAACTCATCATGCTTTTTAGCATCCTGCAAGTGCTCTCTCTGCATGTCTGCAAAGTGCCCATCATCCAGGTGGTCTCTGATGGCTCAAGGCAAGCCAGACCTTCTACCTACCATCCTCCTGCTTTCTCCCAAAGATCACAAGACCTGCCCAGCCTCATCTCCTGCCCCAACAGCCTGCTTAGCTACAAACATTGCTACTAACCACGTCCCAAGTTCCCCAAGATGTAGAGTAGGGGGATTCACACCCAGCCCCACAGCACCCAGCTCACCTACAAGGATGCTAAAGCATTCAGGGGCTCCTTTGGGAGTCCTTACTGGAGCAGAGACCCAGAGCACCCATCGACTTGGGAGGCCAGGACTAACCACAGCCACCAAATGGCACTAAGGTGTTTCCAAGGTTGATTACTCTTCTCATGGTGCCTCGTTGCCTCTGTAAAGGTGCGGCATGCACAAACTGAACTTGTTGTCTTATCTTCAGGACATATCTTCTAGGAAGCCACGGTTTGCAAGGCCAAGTAGGTAGAAAAAGTCTCTGTATAAATATAACTGTCTCCCAGACCACCTCCAAACTTCAATTAAATAAGCAAACAATTCATAACTTTACTTAGGGCATAAATAAAACTTGCCCCCATAAGATGGCATTACTCTGCTCACTTCCCATTCCCTCTGTCTCCTCTTCTTCATCCTTGAGGAGACAGCTCTCATGGCAGCTGTGCAACACTCACAACACACATCCCTCTCACCAATCACCAGAACTCATCACCTTCTCTTCTCCTAAACCTTGAGCCCCTTAGCTTCTGCAGTGACTCAGACAGTGGCTTGTTGCCGTTTAGTCTGCCATGATACACAGAGACTCCAGCAATAAAAAGGAAGATATGCCACAGGTATTAATATAATCATAGAACTTCAATTGCAGATGAAATGCATGTAATATGCATGCATCCACCTTTTCTCTTGCCTATATGTATTCTTAAACAAAATTAGAAAACATCTTCTGGGAAATCCTAAAACCGATAAATGGGAAAAGTTAGTTGGCAAATGGAAAAGTACCAAACCAGCAAAGTGATAAGTGTTATTCCCAACAGGCTTCCCTGGGGGCAGGAGAGTAATTCAGGGCAGGGGGAGGTGAAGGATGCTATTAGAGAAGGTAGCTGAACCTTCCCAAGGAATCTGCCTTAGCAGCTTTTCCCACAGCATTACACAACACAGCACAATAAAAATGTCGGCAATGAAATAACACAGCTTGTCTTTGGACCCCCCCTGCCTTTCCTGAATCCAGCACTATGATGATATGTTAAGGCATCAGTGAGTTTTCCATTAGTAAAACAAGGGAAACCTTCATTTCGGACACCTGGGGTCCAACACAAGGCAGGTTGCAAGCACAAAAAAACTCCTGTCTCCATATAAAGGCAGTACTGTGCAATCAGGTGAAAATTCTTTTTTCTTTTTTTTTTTTTTTTTTCAGAAGTATTAAGAACCTGAACTTTGTATTCCTGCCTGCTCTACCAAAAGGTTTCCCTGCCCTGCACTATGCAGCAAGTCAGCCCAAGGTGATTTATAGCACTGGGTGAAAATCAGATGAAATTCAGTTGCTTCCTGTTTGAGTTCAAAACTAAGCAAACTTGAGCTTTGTTTCGGGGTGAAACCAAAGCACAAAGGAAAACTTGAGAGGCAGGAAAAAGGCAGAGAGGGAAACCAGGTAAGTTGACATGAAAAAGTGTTTTTTTCCTGAACTCACGTGAACCTGAACCACTGACCTCCATGTATGCAAGACCCTCTCCACACCAGCCTGTAGCACATAAATCTAACACTGAACTTGGAACTGAGCTTCAACATGGTTTAAACCACATGCAATTAGCCCGATTAAAGGATTTTTTTTTTCATGGCCTGGTTAGGTCCTGCCTGTATTTTAACTGGGAGAAAACTTGTGTTGCCAGTAGACGTTGCCACTTTTGCAGTGGGGTGTAGTTTGAGGCTACATGTGCTTGGAAAAGTTGCGTGCTTGGGCTACAAGCTAAGGCAGGGAAAAGGTTTGCTGTAAAGATTAAATGCTTTAAAGAAGCTCACATGCTTTCTGCTCGTGCTGTGCCAGGCATCAGTAAATGTGACCAGCTGAAATTGCATCCAAAACAATAAAAACAGGGGGTGAGGGGGGTGGGACTGCTGGAACCCAGAATTATTTAAAAAGAAAACAAAACCTGGAAACATTTGCCAAATGAAACCAGACTTTGGTGATTATTTGTAATTATTCATGGTTGAAGGGACAGAAAAAACTCCAGTATTTAAATGCAATTATTTGTTTGTTTGTCTGTTTGACTGCAATTGCTAATGGTGATGGTTAATGGAAAAAAAAAAAGGAAGAAATGTGTATAACTGACACACATTGCCTGCCCCCCCACATTAGTTCCCAAGTTAACCAGCAAAACCATAGGCTTATCGCTATGGGCCTTATGTGGACTTCATTTGTAAACCTGTCTTTCAAATCCTGGGTAATTGCCAGGAATGCCTCTATTAAAAAAAAAAAAAAAAGTGATATCCTGAAGGGTTATGAAATAAATTTCCCTGTAAGCCATATTCCATCTCTGTTGTTGGCATAGAGAGCAAGGAAAAAAGCACATTTCCTTCTCATTTTTTAAATACGTACTTTTAAGAATGATTATGGGATATTCTGAAATGGCTCTGTACCCATTTGAAGTTCTGCCTTCAATCTGAAAGAGATCTCAGGAGTCCAAATGTGTCTGTGAGCAACAAAACTTGTGCCTTGACAAGCCCAAGGCAGGATGCAAGGACTCAACTTCCCCTAATGCTCCCCTGGCATCCTTGTCTGCCGTCTGTAAATATCCAAGGAAAACTATTCTGCAGACTCCCCAGCTGGAAAAAGGTGTCGTGCTGCCCTGCACATCTCCTCTGGTTACCAAGAACAATTGCATGTATAAAAGAAGAAGATTCTGAGCTCTTCCTTATTAGCAAGGATAAACTCAGTACTTCTTCCCATCAGGCAGATCTTGAGTTCTCTGCTCAGGCAGCAAAGAAAAGCTGGCAGGACTCCATGCATCAAACATCTTCAACAACAAAACGTACCAGCTCAGACAATAGTCCTGTTGGCTTAGGAGGTGACAGGTTTTCCCGATCTCCATCAGTGATTTAAGAACATACCTGCCCCTGACACCCAAGACGTTTAAGTACTTCTGAAAATGCCTATCTAAGCAGAAATGCAAAAGCCAGAACTCAAGTAGTGGCCTTAGACTGGATCAGACCAAGACCTCACAAGGTCCCAGATGTCCCAGGCGCACCTAATGGTGGTAGGGTGCTTCCTACCACCCTCTTGGTTTCTGAAGAGTGGCCATTGCCTGAGGCTATTCCCATTTCCTGTTGGAAGCCACCCAAGCTGTGAACAAACACCTGGGTGGGCATTGAAACATCCAAGGCAATCGGAGACCATTTGGGTTCCTTCCTAAACATGGGAGCCTTGTGCATGGAGCTCCTCTGGGTTACTCAGGGTGGCAGCGCTGGCCAATGTGACAGAGGTCCCGCATCCTTCTGGAGTAGCAGAGGGAGACTTGGCAGCCTAACTCACCAGTCCTAAAGTGGCAAAATCTTTTAGCAATTGAATCCAACCCAGGATGTCTGAAATGTTTTTTTCCACGCAGTGACCTTATCCCAGCCCCTGTGCACAAGGCAGTTGGGGAAGGTTTTGTTCTTGCCCTGAAGCATGGCATGGTTAAGAGCAGAGCACCGGCTTAAACTACAGCCAGATGGCTTTGGGTCAGATATTAGAGAAAACTTTCTATCAGGAAAGACAAACAAACACAGGGATTAAATTTCTGGAGATAAGCTGGCTCATGTCTTCCTTCCTGGCCAAGGAAGGAAGGAAGGTACAGGACAGGTTTGGGGGTCCTTGGAGAAAATGGAGGTTGGAGGCAATCCTGAAGGAGCCCTTCAAGACACTGGGATGGCAGACGCTGGTCCCCAGAGCAGCAGCGGTGGCTGTTGCACCAGGGATGATGTCTTTCAGAAGGGGTCTGGACCCACTTGGTGGTCCTGGCTGGTTGGAAAGATCCTGTTCAGGCAGTGACTGCCAAAGGGGCATTTTGATAACCACCTCCTTGCAGTCACCAACAGGCACTGGCATTAGCTGGATTTATAGTGAAGCTTTATCTGTTGCCTGCATTTCTAATTTGTGGTTCGTAGGCCATAAAACTCCAAGTTTTCCAGGCAGGGGGAAAAAAAAAGTGACGATTGACTGTTACTGCTGCTTCTTTTTTTTTTCCACTAGAGCTGTTCCTTATGCAGTTGTAACCAAATAGTAACCAAATAGACTGTCTAATGGCCAGTGCTGTTTATTCCAAAACAGTATGGATTTCCCATTTGTAATTCAAAAACCATAGGGTGTAACTTTCCTTGCTTGGCATGAAGCATGGTCGAGCTTCTAGGATACAGAGACAGTCCTGAGGAAAACTGTTCCTGCCTGAAGAAGGATCCATGAGAAATAAACTGCCTTTCACTTTTGGTGAATAATATATTTTTTAAAAGCATCTCCAGCCTAAGCTGCAAAACAGCCATTTGCTTCCCAAAGTGAGTATTTATTAGACTGTGTATAGTTAAATCCTTTTTATTCCCACTTAAAAATTTATTTTTCTTGCCCCATGCATGAACAGGCTTCCATTTACACTTGAAATTGGTTTTTGAAACATCGTTCATCAATACCAAACTAAAAGGAAACCACAGAATTACAGAGAAATATTAGCCTGTATCATTTCATGTGAGACACAGGATAAAATCAGAACAAACTCACTATCAAACTGAAATATGGCTGCCCACATTGAGTGCTGCAGCTATTTCTGCTTTCCTCTAAGGGGGTGTTATCAGACCACCCAGCCCACCACATGCCAAGGATGCCACCTGTGGCAGGCAACACATCGAACAACTGAGCTTCACTGAGTTTCACCTGCTGAAATGCTGGAATTTGGGGGGGGGTAAGAAGCAAAGTTCCTCTCCCTCCTGATCAAGGAAAAAATTTGGCAAGCATCTTAACATTTGCAAAGTAGTTGCAAAGCTGCGAGAACCAAAAGGAAGGTGGGGGGAAAACATAACAGCTCAGAAAGATGAGGTTTGTAAGGTGTGGGTTTTCCCATGGTCCCATGATTTATGAAAGCCTGAAGAATGTTGGCATGTTTACCTTGCAGAGTAATGTCATTGTGGGGGAAAGCACCCAGGCTCTGGCGTATTATTCAGTGCAGGTAAGATCTGGGGTTGGGTCTTGAATTTCAAGAAAGGTGTGGAGCAATGCAAAGGTGCAAATGAAGGCTCAGGAGAAAAGAGCCATCATCTCACACAGCAGTACCTGCAAGCCAGGACCAGATCCCACCCCAGCTATGGGAAAGATTCTGCAGAAAGGACAATGTCACTAGGTGTAAGATGATGTAAGGGAGAGGGAAGCTTTCTCATGAGGAACACCAAGAATCGGAATAAAATGCATAAGAAGAGGGTGGGTTTACTGGGGAGGAGGTTCAATGCATATCCCTGGGAATAGGTTAGACAAGGAATGCAGCAAGCACGCAGGCGAGTACTGGGGTGGGATGGACTGGGCAGAAGCACAGGGTCCAGCCCAGGCGCAGCTCCAGGGACCACAAAGCATTTTGGCAAGCGGACCCTCCCCGGGAGCCAAAGGGCAGAGCAGGGAAGCTTCCTTGCAGTCCAATTACCTCGGCGGGAATCTAAAAGATATTCCCATTGCCTGCGAAGCCGTGTGCCAAGTCTGGTGTTTGTTTGTGTCTGTGTTTATTTCTCAGAGAGTTTCTTTCTCTGCACCCCGGGGAACTGGCTGGATGCAAGCTCTGGCCTTCTCATGGAATAAGAATTAACTCCTGGATCTTGGCAATACCGGGAGGAGACCAGCTCCTGCTGAATTGCAGCCTGACGAAAGCCCCACAAGTCACAAGACGCCCAAAAAGCAAATGCTGCATGCCTCCCATCTGCCCCGAGACCCAAAAAAAATGGGGCCATTTCTGTCCTGTGGCATTGTGTTGCACAGGGGGGCTTTCAGCATTGCTCGGGGACCTGCTGTGCTCCCATCACAGACATAATCATTCAGCCCACTGTGGGCTTGAAGGGCCCATGAGTCACAGCTCCTTGTCAAATTTGAAGGTGGATAGGGGAAGCAGTTCAAAAAGAAGAGCAAAAGGCATAGCACAAAGTCTCAGACATCGAAATAAAACAGTGTTTGCCCGAGTGCAGTTTTCCGCTGGGCTTTTAAATTCCTGAATTAATTAAAGTCTTCTGGTAAAAATTGGTTTTCCTTCTCCAATGGACTACATCGACTTGCATGAAGGGAGACTCTGATCTATCCTTTCAGGGCTACTTCTGTTTTAAGGGAGTGTGAGTAATAGCTGAAACACGTGGGGACTTCAACATTTGGGGTAGTTTGGTGAAAAATCCTTTCTCCTACCCCCAGTGAGGATAAACCAACGTCAGTGCTTGGCGGTTGCAGGGAAATGAATCGCCTGTCTTGGACTTCCCGCATCCCAGCATCACACATTCCTGCTGGCGGTGAATCACACAGAGCAGACATGGCACTTGCCCACAGTGACCCAGCTTGGACTCAGGGAAGTCTGGGCAGAGACGGGGCAAGTGACATGAAGGAAAAAGCCCAAATCACTGAGAAAATGGATCTGGAGGCTCCCAGGCTTGTACCTACCCAGGTGACCTAAGCACTGCATATGCCTGAGCCATGTTAAGCCCAAGAGCTCATTGTTCTATTCCCTTTCTTGCTGTTGGCTACAGAGAAGGCAAAGAGGCAGCTTTAGACCCTTGAAAGATAAAATGCTGATGCACTGATGCACACCTAGAGTCATCGGGACAGAAACATCCAAGAATATCTTCTTGTGAGGAGCAGATGCTGCAGGGAGGAGTGGAGCTGTAGACGTGAAAAGCCAACTGCTCAAGGGCCAAACTGGCACCCAAGCAGCCACAGCTATTTAGCCAGCTTCATCAAGTAGCCTAAATCTTATTATAAAGAGAGGTGGTCTCTGGAAGAACACAAGATCCATCTGATTTGTAATCTAATCTTCTAATGACATTCATGGCATATAAACTGTTTTCCATGGAAACCTATCTGCAGAATGATATGCATGCCAGATGCCTTGATTTAATTAGCCCATATAATATCCTTAGTTATGTTTAAACATCTGACCCATGCTAACGAGATCGGGTACTTCAAAGCCGGGTGAATCATTTTTCATACCAGAGAAAAGGAATATCAGAAGAGCCAAATTCAAGGCGGACACCCATTGACGTCCCATTTGCCAGTGTGTTTACCATTTTCACTTACCTTGGAAAAGAATGCATCACCAGTGAAGTCATTTCTTCCAAACTGCAAGGTGGCGGTATCTATATTCCCACAGCACCCTGAAGAGGATCCCGCATGAAAGTACCTCCAGCCAAGGCTGCTCAGCGCATTTTGTGCTGTTTTGGAGTGGAACGATGCACATTCACCATGTTTCCATGGCATTTTAAATGCTATCTGCTGGGGAACAAACACAAACTTGCAGCAGTTCAACCAGCACAGAGCTCCTTTCAGTGTTACAGAAGCCCGAATGCAAAAATAACCTTTAACCATCCTATGTTTTGTCTTTGGATAGCATAGCATTACAGGATTCACATTTACCTGCACCTTATTTCTTTTGGCCTCTCTTGAGGCATGGACACATACACAGGGTGAAGTGGAACAAGGTTCATGCACCAGCAATGGGAACAGTAAAACTTCCTAGAGTTGTTTGCGTTGGCACAATGGGTTTTGCTGACATTTTTGCATCATTCACAGTCTACAATGCATGAAATATTTAGGGTTATCACTAAACTCAAAGTTTATGGACTAAACCCAAAGTTCACTGAACACCCAGCATGAACAACTTGCAGCAAGAGGGACCAGACACTGTCTCAGGCTACCAAGTTAAAAATAATTCTCAACTTTCAGATTTCACAGATGGCCTTTAGGCTAAAGTACTGTTGAAATGATGGGCGATTCGGACAGGACACTGCAGCATTGTGTCATGAAGGCCACAGAGATGATGCAGCAGGCAGGGAAAGAGCAGCTGGCACATGGGAAGGTGCAAATGGAAACACAGAATCATTTAGGCTGGAAAAGACCTTTAAGATCATTGAGTCCAACCATAAACCTAACACTTCCAAGTCCATCAAGTCCAAGATGACCCACTTCCAGACTGGTGGCAGTCACCAACAAAGGCAAAGAAGAACCTCTGCTTTAATGCTTTTGCTTTAAGAAAGTTTGCACTAATGGTGGTTGGTAATTATAGGAACTGATATTAGCAGCAGAGCTAGGGTAATTGGAAACTTCTGCTTTCCTAGGTAGTATTTATAGGAGGCTTTATTGGTTGCTTTGATGAAGGTAAGGACTCAAATGCTGTTGAACAATAGAAAGTCTTACAACACATCTATTATAAAGCAAAATTCCTTTCTAGCTCAACAAGAAGTATCTGGAGGTGCGTGTCCAAGTGCTAGGGTGGTATTAAGATGTGAGGAAGACTGCCGTTGCATAGCCACAAAGGCTCAAAGGCTGCAGCATCTCAAGACTGAGCCAGGCTTTCCATGGCCCAGCAGCTTTGTCCTACCCAGAACTGCCCGGCAATGAAGCACTGCTCAGAGATGTCACCAGGCACCAGCACATGACTGAGGTTTCATCAGTCATCTGTGCAAGATGGCACCATGCTGATATGACCTGGACTGCTCTTCAGAGCATCTATCTGTGAATAAAAAAATAATTTAAACTAATGAATTTGATTTATGTCCCAATCAAGACCAAGCTGCATGTACCATTAGTAATTTTAAAATTAAAATTAAAAAATTAAATTAAAATCTATTGCATCACAAGACTTTCCACTACAGTGTCATGGAATAACATGGATATGATCAAATATAAGAGAAAACTTCCAGAAGCTGCTTACATGCTGATATGAAACGCTCAGTTGCTGAAATTTTCCAAAATTAAGATTTACTGGTAAAAACTGGGTTTTGTGGGAAATTAAACAAGGGATGAATCTATTATTACATTCCATCTGCAAACAAAAGCAGGCTTAGAAAGACCAGAGACACCCACAAAACAATCCACCAGATTCCCTGTGCCTCCTTAATCTTCCATGCCTCTGACCGGTACCACAGCTCCCAACACCGTAAGTGACACCACTAAATGGAGCTAACAGCTCTCAGTGCTTTTAAAGCAATTTCTTAATTTAACTTTCAATTTATGAAGGCATTCTACCATCCTTCAACTCTCATTTTCTCTGAGCAAATGCAGACTCTGCTTTGCAAAATGTTAAATAAATGGATGTCGCCAAATTATTAAAATTAAAGGCAAGTGCAGAGTTGGCCAAGTGAATCATGGCTGGAAACCAGCTTCCAAAATTCCCTTAGCAGCTTTCAGATGATTGTGGAAAGACGCCATCAGAGAAAATGCCGTGTCTGCAAGCATCACCTCACCCTGGTATGTTTGGAAAGCTTATAGAAAGCCTGTGCCATGGGGAGTGGACCATGTTCAGACCGTACATCATCCTGCTACCTTCTGGGGGACGGACGAAGCCATTAATCAATGACAACAGTCATCCTACTCCATCTTAAACATCCTAGGTTTATCTTTCTCTCTGACTTCCTAGTGACAGAAGCATCCTATGAAAATATTTGGAGATGCTTGTTCCTGGGGCTCACAGGTACACGTCACCTGCCACTGTACCCTTCTTGCACGAAGCTTTTAGGCAAAGGCTTACTTGAACCTCACGGTAACTCACAGCTTTCGCTAAGCATACAATTGATGGGAAATACGAATTTCCAGCATTTTACCTGTAGATTTTCACCATTGTGCAGTGTGTTTGCCTGGCACTTTCTTGGTTTGGACTTGCAAGTACCTTTTTAGGATAAAGATCGTGGCACACGTGAGCTCCTGGCCAGGCACACTCAAGCTGGCTGATTTTCTGTTGGAAAGATTCATCATGCATTTTACAAACACCAGATGCTCAATGATGGGAAAATAAAGCATACTTTCCAGTAAACAAAAGCAGATTTCATTTGTCTCTGAAGCATAAACAACAAAAAAAAAGTTTTAAAAAGTGCAAAACAGAACAGTACAAGTCAGGCTCATACATTGGGGGGGGGGGGGAAGTGATGAAAGCAGCGGGAAACGCATGTACCTGGAGATGGGTTAATGAGCTCTGCAGTGCAACTATGGTCTCGAGGGGCTGCAGCCTCCTTTTCCCTGCTCAGAGCAGGCATGGGTGCAGGAGCCAGGCACCTGACATGTGTTGCCCTGTCTTTCAGGCACACCACAGGTGAGCCATGAATCTCTCATTTTTCTTCCAGGTTGCAACTTGCTGGAGACAGAGCTCATCTGGGAGGGAAGACAAGCCTGAAGGAGCTGATAGGGAACAACAACAACAAAATGTTAAACAACTAGGGGCTTCCCCAGCAGCAGCTGGGGGAGTGGAACTAACGCATGCTAGAGGAAATGCTTTGAGACTGCCTGAGATTTACTGCAGTCTTGCTTGATTCTTATAGCCCAGAGCAAATATTTGAGCATCACACAGTGTAAGGCAAAATCTCTTCTCTTCCTTGCTGATATAGGAAAGGGAACTCTGTATTAGATCTTAAGATAAGATTAATAAGCATGAGTAATAAGGAAAATGTTGCAATGCCGTTACATAAACTAAGGACAGACTCACCCATGAGCTCTTCTCCTCAGCCATACATGAAATTCAGCGAGAGGTGACCAGAAACCCCAGCCTGTCTACTCCAGAAAGAGAACCAAGAGCAGACAGGTTAATAGCATGCAAAATCATGGCTGGAGTCTAGCAGCCCCTTAAGCAACTCCATGTTTATTGTCCCAAAGTTTGCAGCTCAGACACACAGATCTCTCCCAGTTGACAATAAATCTTCTGTTCTTTCTAAGCTGTAGCACAGAGATGCTGTTGCTGACCACCCACCCAGCAAGGTTGTGGGTACCAAGATGGGGTGGCTACTGCACAAGCCTGGGGGCAGATGGGCTCGGAGGCAGGAGGCAGAATATTGAGGCTGGAGATGATAGAATTTCAAATTAGGGCTTGTTTTGCTTTGGTTTTAATCACCATAATTCCAAACTACTTGATCATTTTCTTCCAATTTAGAAGAAACTCTCTTTTTGCCTTTAAAGGGAATGCTGGCACCAGCTCGGACAAACATCTCCTGAGCAAAAATAGCAGGAATCCTAAAAAAGGGATTGTGCCTTTGACCTGGAGACAGCTACAGAAACTAAATCCTCAGGTACTCAAAATGCTCTTTCTACCACCGGAGCTAAAGAAAGTAAATTGTCCGGGTGTTGCAGATGGAACATGCACATCTGCTAACCCCTAGGAAGAACAGAGCAACCATGAGAAATGCTCACAGCTTAAGCTTGTAGGGAGTTTTCCAATGAAAAAGCTGGGAAAAAAAGCTAAGTTATAAGAATCAAAATATTTTGAGGAATTACATTGATTTCAAAGTACTTTCATACCAGGACGAAGTGAGGAGCTGCATTTCCAGAGCTGGGTACAAAGAAAGCAGGAGCAGAAATGAGAGGTCTAAAGGGCCCTCTTCAACCTCTTTTGAAGGTCCAGGTGGAAAGCCAAAAGCTTTGGGCTGCTTTAAGCAGCAGTGGGTGACAGCAGCCACCTTGCACTGCCACAACCTGCCACAGCACCCTGTGAGGGCATGCAAGCTTGGAAAAGGGATTTGAAGGGTGAGGAGAGGCTCTAGAGGAGGGGGAGCCTCGTCTGCACATTCATCATGGTTTACACTTTGATTTGTCTGCCATATCCCTCCTGAAAATTGTCCAAGGGTGGCAAGGCAGGAGTTGGCAATGGTGCAGGAAACCACTGCCCAGTCCCTGCCTGCTTGCCTTTAAGCCCCTTCCAGGCAGCACGGTTCTCCGGCCCCCTCCAGTGGCTACAAAACATGCAGAGAAGTCAGCTACAGAGGAGCATTCAGGCTTTTGTGAATCCCAATCCTGCTCTTCTCTGCAGAAAGCTGTAACTCCTTCCCATGGCGAAGCAAATAATTAGGCAGACAGCCACGCTCTTGCACTGGAACATCTTTATTCAGTTACACATGGATCCAGGCCTACCACAAATACCTTCTATCTGCTCTCAGATCTGATCTTGCTGCTATGCACAATCATTTTACCCTGGGCAAAGCCAACAGACCACTGATGAGCACTCCGTGAAGTGGGACTCTCTCTTGTCTACTGTCCCGGGCAGGTTCTTACACTGCTTTCTTCACTGAAACAGGAAGGGCTAAAGAGGTGCTGTACCTCAAGAGCCAGGTTTGGTTTGGTTTAAAAAGTGCTTTACCTAACTTTGGGGATTGGGGGGGGGGGGGGGGCAAGGGAT
>JANZLQ010000001.1:11263609-11277451 GCA_026212715.1 Elanus axillaris
GGGGGGGGAAGGGAGAGAAAAACAAACAAAAAAACACTTCAACCCAGCAGATGCTGTCCTTCTGCCTTTCGCAAAAAAACTCCCACAGAGCAGGAAATTATATTTGGGGATCACCACTTCATGCTCTGGAAATCCCCTATAGCAACAAAGACAAGAAGAAAGCCCACGTGAAAAAGACTGCTTTGGATCTGCTTTGCTTATTCTAGATCTGTTTTGGTTCTTTAACCATTTTCCAAATCTTGTTATTCCATCCCACCCACGCTTATAGCAAGGCCACACAATGCACACTTTATATATAATGCACAAATATAATAGGCATTCTTCAATATAGGGAAGGTACACTGCTGAAATGTTTAATTTCCCATCCATGACTTCACGATACTCATTTGTTATTCATGTTAATTGAGCATGTCCCACGGACAACATGATAAAAAGACCTTTACAAAAGAGAATGCTTTGCTACATAGGAGGAAATGGTAGTAAAGTCCCAGTTAAGGCAAAAATAAATACTGCTTATACAGTGTGAAGATACAGAATATGCTACTCAGCTTTCATATTGGAAGACTGTTTTTTCTGGGATTTGAAATGACAGGGACAGCCAGAGGATATAGGTTTTGGCCCTACAGGACAGGACACTGAGGTGTAGGAGTATCATTAATCTATTTTGAGATTCATTATTATCTCTCTACAATGAAAAATCCAGATCTTCTAAGTCTGCATATTAAACCACTTCACTTAGGCAAAGCTGGGTTTATGTAGCTTCAGCAACCAATGTCCACGGGGACTTACTCTAACAGTAATCTTTGCACTTACGGCTTATTATTATGCGAGTTGTCCCTCTGAGCTGGACTCCCTTTAGATCCTCAAGCCAAAAGAAAGACCATCCAGGTTTAACACTGAGACCTTTGCAGGAAGCGCAGTCCCTCAGTTAAGATCAGAGTTGGATGGGTAGTCCAGGCAAAACGTCTCCTGCACTTCAAAGCTTTGATTCTGTATATGTCCAAGTGATTGACGAACTTCAAGCTAGTTTGCTACTGGGTTGGGAAAACCATCCTTTGAGCTGTGGATCGGTGGCTGGAGATATCCATGGTCAGGAGCATCCTTTGGACCCCATATCGGCTGGATTTGAAGACTCATGTAGTCCTTCAAGCTTGAGGTCAAAAGAACTACCCATACACACAGAGGCCAAAGTCCTCACCCCCAGTATGGCTTGAGTTTACCAGTAGGACCTAAAAAGGAATCATATCAGTACCAGGTATTGACTCTGTGCATGGGAAGAGGGTGCTCTTTGCAATTTCACTCACATGGGAGTTACAGTTCCGGAAGGGAGCACAGTTGCTAGACTGGTCAGGGTGCCACTGGCTGGCTATCCATAAACACACTGCAGGACAGTGTCCAGGCAAGGGCACAACAGTCAACAAACCAAATACCAAAGCACCTAAAATTAAATTTGTAACAAGTCATCTGCAGAGGCTTAGCTTTAACTATATATTCGAGTTACATCAGGCACTGAGTTAACAACTAAATTCTCCACATTTCTTTGGGCCACCCTCCATCATTCACCCTGTGGCGTTTCACCATAGCTCATTCCAGGTGGAGCTAGCTGTCCCCAGAGGAGCGTATGCCTTCCACGTTCATCCTAACACTTTCACCCAAAAGGCACTAATGGATGACTGGTTTGCAAAACTGTACAAACAAAAATCAAGGGGAAAAAAAGTCAACCCAAAGAAGTTGTTGCCATGGCATTTTCTCAAGACAATCTACTTCGTTTTCTGCCTCTATACACTGGAGCTAGAGAATATGTTCGGTCTGTGCTCCTGCTTAACATTATGGTTCCACCAGCAAGGTGACAAGAGGCTTTACAACCTGTTTGCATCTTTCAGGCATGTTAACACTTCTATAAAGCAAGCGCACAACTCTCAGGCAACATGCTTATGGGCTGCCCTGGCCTCCAGCATGGTGAAAACCTAAACCATCTGCAAGCCTGAAAAGGAAACAGTGCAAAACTGCTGCCTTCTCACCTTGAAAGCATGCCTACAGCTACATATCCTTGCCATTATATCTCACCTGATGAGGGTTTTGAAAGTATCCTTTGCTTTGGTATCTGAGCGCTGAGCGTAACCACCACACTTTAGCCTGTTCTCAGCAGTGCAAATTGTGCCACTTATCCTAAAATCAGTGAGTAGAGCAATGTAAGAGGCCAGCTGGACCTTCCAGGCCTGGCCACGGAATTGAAATAACAGGAAACAATCAGAGACTTCATTTTTCCTGCCCTTCCTCCTTCTCTGAAAGCATCTTGGAAAGGCACATGTTCTTCAGCAGATAATAAAACATACAAGAAAGTCCATTGTTGCTTATTGAACTCCACCCTAAACACAACCCATAGTGGGAGGAATAGAAACTGAACTGTGATTTTGCATTCATTTATGCCTCTGAAGAAGAACATTTGGTAACTAGTGTCAAGACCTATGGGGCAAGTCCATGGGGCAGCCTTGAAGATCTGCTCCTATAGTGGCAGGTTAGCCAGGGCTGTCAGCCAAAGGCATTTGAAACCAAAATGCAAGGCAGCTTAAACAACCCCACTTCCCTGTTACTGCAGCGGGTCAAGGAGAGAGCGACCAGAGCTAGATCCCATTCCCAGGAGGGGCTGTCTTACTGTCCTTACCATCCCATGCTGAACTCAGCTCTCAACAACAGGTCCCTAGGCACTAATACCATACAATAAATAAATCCCCAACATCTTTAGGATCACATATGAAAAAATACCCTTGCCAACTGCATGAGCATGGGAAGAACATCTGACAAAGAAAAAATTGTTCAAAAAATCAACTTAAAACACAAGGACTAGAAAGAACTTGAATCAGTAAAGTAAAAGCAAGTAGCAACATCACCTGAGTTTTTACCCAAGATCCTGAGGGACCATCATCTGTCCTTCTAAAGTTGCTCTTTTGACAATGTTTCCTTTACAATGACTATGTTGCTGTCTTTAAGGAGCTCGCTGACCCTGAGATCCCAATGAAAGGCTGTCAACTCACTGCAGAATTACACTCTTCTGTGAGCTTGTGACATGAAGGTAAACAGTAATGTAGAGGCACAGGAAATCAAAGGAGCCCAGGCTGCTGAATGCAACACTGCATTTAGAAGCACATAACCTCCTAACTCTTCAAGAAAAGACAAGTCCTTTCTTCTCCCTTTTCCACAATGCTGGTAGAAGCAGTATGCAAACAAAAAGACCTGCTAAGTGGATCTGGGAGGGTTTTCTGTGGTCATACTGCCACTGTGGGATATGGAGTAAAAGGTAGGTAGGAACTTCCTATTTCTATGTGACTATTTCATTGTCAGCTACTTTACCAGGCCTTCAGTAACATCATAATCACTGCAATAATGCAAGCAGGCAGTCTAGAGATCATTTGGTGTCTTTTTCTTCATAATCACACAGATATATTAACAGGCATTGCATCCGCCACCATCCAGCACAGCAACACAACAGTTTAATTTAGCAACCTCTCCACTGTTGCTCCTGGTGACTCTCAAATATTCAAACCCATTTTACAGTGAACATAAGATTAATTTAGCCATTGCTTTTCCAAAAGGTACCCTAGAAACCTTTCAGGTTCATGTGCTGGCTTCATCTGAGTATCGCAGTCCTTGTCCCACCACCACTGCAGTGGTAACTGAACCATAGGGATCACATCCTCACAACAGGCTGTGTGGCTATCAGTTTCCAGAGGTGAAACTACCTTTTCTTCTCTCCATGTTTTCTTATTCGTGCTATGGCAGTGGTCACAAGACTTGACCCAGTCCCAAGCAGTCGGGCAGAAGACCAGCCAGCCCCTGCCTTGTCCATTACAGTGCTGGAGGGAGAGCCAAGCTGCCACAGCAGATCTGGTGCTCTGTAGAAACAACTCAGGATAGGATTACATATTCTGCTACTCTCCCATCTGTGCGATGGGGCCTCTACAAAGAAAGCCAAGTCAGCAGCTACCTTGCAGCACGTAGAGACACAGATACAATTTCCCAAGTAACACACAGCACTGGACAGGAAACTTGGATGCATTTCACACCAGAAGAGGACAGAAGAAAATACACCCATTTTTACAGCAGCAACCACAAACTTCATACGGAAGAGAAAGGCCAGGTACTGGTGGCAGAAAGAGAACAGTGCTGTTGTAAAACCCTTACCAATGCAAGGAGAGACTCCCTTGTACACTATAGGAAGAGGAAAGGCTTAAGTACGGGCCCTTTCCCCACGCAGAAGTACCACTGAGACCCAGGGTGTGTGTAACACAGATCAGTAACAGAGGTAGAGTCATAACAAACAGACATATGCTAACAGCTATAGGATATATTGTATTTGCTCATGTAACAGCCACACACACTTGTCGGCCTCAGTGCCCAACCAATTGCAAACAAGAGATCACCAGTTAGATAACCGGTAACTTAAGAATAGACACACAAAATCACTGCACCCTAAATTCAGAGAGGAAAATCACAGAGGCAGGGAATTATGTGCACTCCATGAGCAATACGTATTTCACTGTGGGGGAAGGGTTAGGATTGGCACCTGGCTTTATCAGCGCACTCATTTACCAAATCAAACTGTCCCAGAAAGCAGCCAGTTGCCCTTTAACTGTGTTCGTGAAGTAAAAATTGTTTAATGGGGTCTGGGATTGGAAGGATATGGATCAGATCCAGACGAGATTTGCCAAGTATTCTTCGTACAGCTATGCGGCAGAGAGACAAGAGGCTCCGAGTGCGGCCTGCAATGAAGAAAGCAGAGAAAAAACTATTGAGAGACATAGAGAGGAAGAGAGAGGGATAACAGTGCGTAAATTGTGCTGAGCTCTGGCTGACAGCTGAGGAGCCATTTACCCCTTCCAAACGCTGAGGCCACATCCTGCACAGCAACATGAAGGCAGTGCAGGAGAGCTGAGCATGCACAAACACTGCCTGTCATGAGGACAAACCTTTCAGGCAAAGTCTTGGAGCAATGACAGCTGCCACACGGGCAGTTTGGAAGGGCAAGCTGGAGACTGCATGGCATTGTGACCATGCAGGCAGTCCTTGAATGACAGAGTTCAAGAGATCACTGCCAAATCCACACCAGGGGAGGCTGTGAGAGGCTTTATACCGTTCAGATCATTTCAAAATTATGTAGACCTTATTTTTGCTCTAAATCTCCCCTTGGGAAACAACAGCATTGATGACCACCTCAGGCCTTATCCCAAATTTCTTCTGAGGGCTTCTTTTGAGTTCATGGAGAGCTCTTCCAGCACAGGGACAAGAGGATGGTAGTGTCCATGTTGATTCAGGAACTGGACCTTCAAGGCTCCGCTCCACTATCCTGCATGCTCTACCTGAGGAGTCCCATTTGCCTCCTAAACTCAGGCTTAATGGAAACCACCTGCTCCAGCTTATGTGCATCTCTTCTTAGCAAAAGTCCAGACAGGCTTAAAAACCAGGCACATGCAAAGCTGAATAACTTTGGGGTGGGGTCTGGTGGTTGTATCCCACATCCTGAATCCCTTTCGAATTTCTCCAGAGTTCAAGAGGGAAAACCCACTTCCGTCCCTAGTGCAAAGCCCTGGCCTTCACCAGCTGAGCCTGGTGGTTTTACAAGGTGCTGCCCTTGCTGGAACAAGGGTGCGCACTGTACTGATGTTGCTTTTGTTATAAAAAGAAAGAAATAGCAGGTAAATTTAGGCATGTTCAGGTCTGAGGCTCCGGTTTACTTCTTTTGTAACTTGCTTCCCAGAGGATGTTGAATTTAAAAAGCAAGCTTTTTCCTAACTTTTTCCACCACCACCTGAACTCCCTCCTGCCACTTGTTACCACCGTTTGTGGCTTTACTTCCCAAGTAGCCTGTCCAGATTACAACTGCCTCTTGGGTCCCTCCCTGGGCCACCCTGCAGAGCACAGACAGGGTCACTGAAGAACAGTGAGGGTCCATCTGCATGGCTTTGGAGAACTGGATCTCATGGGGCATGCCATAATCTGCCTGTGGTTGGCATATCCAACACCCAGCTCTGATAGGACCCCACTGCCTAAACCTTGCCTCAGGCTGCTGAGGACATGGTTAGGCAATGGAGAGGAGCTGGGAGAAAGATAAAAAAAGGTCAAGTTACAGGCAGAAGCTGGGCTGCTGAGATAGGCATCATTGGTAGCTGAAGAACTCAAGGGGGAAAACACCACGTGAATGTCCAAAATGCAACAGGAGAAAAACAGGGAGTCTAGCCGGAGGTTTATAGGGAAGCCATTGGGTTGAGTCATCAGTGTTGACAGAGCTGGAGGCAGGCAGCAGCTCAGAAATGCTAAAGATCCATGCCAGCGAGCCACAGAGGCCAGGCCCACGGTCCTCTCCTGCCTGATGCCTGCCTGGCCAGCAACAGCTCTTTGGGAGCTATATCAGGGGTGGTGAAGTCATTAATGCTTAGCTTAACAGCTTGTTAAATCCTAGTTATCTTTTTTTTGTGTTAGAATTGCTTTACACTTTTAAGTTAGGTATAACCTGTTTATGCGATCTTTTGCACTTGGCTGAAGGCACTTGAACAAACAGACCCAAAAGAGGATGGTAACACCCACCCTAACAGCTCCTAATTACCAAATAAACTCTCCAAATAGTTCTGAATCCAGAGGTAGATAAAACAAGTGCCACTTCAGTAAGTCAAAGCCACTTACCCCTTGCTTCTTTGAACACTTGCAGAGCCTCAGGGTTGACTTTGACCCTTCCTGTGGATTCAACTCCCAAGGCCTCCACTTTCACCAGGTTCAGATCAGCTCCAAAGTCAATCAAGAGGTGGACGAACGCCGCCTCACAGCCATGCCGCAGGACAGCATCCATCACACAGACCGGGGAGCCCCGGGAGAAGCCTTGGATGTTGATGGGCCCGCAGCAGTTAAAATCCGGGTTGGCTCCAGCCTGGAGCAGCAGCCGGAAGCACTGAAGGTTGTGATAGGCTGCACTGATGTACAGCGGGCAGACCACCAGCGTGGTGAGGGGTCGCAGAGAGAGACTGGGGACCCGGGAAGCAAGGTGGTGATTCACATCCACATCTGCACCGTACCTGGGTGGGGGAGCAAGAAGAGCGGAGGTTTGGAAACAGGGGCAACAGCACCATGACTGCAGCCCAGGGTGACAAAATGGCAGGGAATAAGGCTGAAGGACACCCGGAGGGTGAGCACCCTGCCTGTCTTTGGTACCTCTGGGGCCCACCACCCAATAACCGCCTATACCTACCCTCAGATGGACCTGGAAGGGCTTCTGAGTGAGGATGCCATATCCAGCACGGTCTGATCTTCAAGAAGCAAAGCTGTTTCTCTGCCCGCAACAGCCCAGGCTTCAGAGAGAGGAGGAGCAGCTGAGGAACATCTTTCCTTGCCCTCCTGAAGGATGTGCCAAGCACGGCCTTGGCACAAGGGATGGCTGAGGCCTGAGCCAGCACCATGTAATGCTAGATGCTAATGAGCCAGCTGGGGAGCAGGGATGTTTCCAAATGACTCAGTCGAAGAGATGCAGTGAAATAACTTCCCCACCAGGATAAAACAGGCCAAGAAGCAATACAGGCAATCGATTTGACTGTCACAAACAGCAGGGAAATGGAAACAGAAATCTGTGCTCAACAGCAAAACATATATGACAAAATCCTGCTCCCAAAGGAGCTGGGGTGGTTGAAATCCCATCAGGGACTCAAAAAGAGGCCTTCTCACTAGTATTCAGCTCAGCTGAAGGGATATACCCGCCAACTCTGAGCACGCAGGAAACTGAAAAAATACAAAATAATTGTGTCAGACCTTCCATTCTCCCCATCCATCCTGCACAGCTCCATTCACAGGTTATATATTATAATAGATACCACACAAGAGATTACAGTTCACTGGCCAGCACTCCAGGCACTGAAGGGAAGACCTCCATGAGCTGCAGCAGCAAACCTCTCAAGCCTTTTGCAACTGGCTACTGCCTCACCCTACCCCACAGAGAAACCCATACCTCACATCTTCGCCGCATGGTGCCATGGTGACCCAAGTGCTCCATGAGCCCTGCAGCCAGAGCAAAGTGGGCTCGGGCTTGCTGTGGCACAGAGAAGGCATGAAAGCAGGCTAAAGTCCTGCTCAGTGGACATCAGCATCATCATGAAACAGAAGCAGCACCCGCAGCATACTTCTTTTCAGTAAGTACAGATGGCACTAAGTTGTGAACGAGCAAAAAAAACAAGGCTTATTGGCTTTGGTTCTTTTCTTTTTTTCTGTAGGAAGTAAAGAATGCGGCCAAATAAATGGGAGCAAAAAGGCCAAGTGTCACCCTCCAGAAAAGCATAAAATTTGAAAAATGGCAATGCTGCAGAAAGAAGAGATGGCAGAAATAAGCATTTATTTCCCCCAGGCTGGGTAACACCCAAGCAGTGGGGACATGAACTCCATTTACTTCACATGCAGCTTGGATGGGAAGAAGGAGGAAGACAACGCAATCCCTCGAGGAGTAGCTGGTTTTAACTGCAGCATTGCAGATGCTGCAAAGCCCTGTCCCTTGTCTCCACAGAGGGATAAAAAGTTCCCTCACTCCCCAGTCCCCCTCCCAAAACTGCAAACTGAGCATTCAGAGAACTAGATTTTTCTGTCTTCCTAGATAGCATTATATTCCTCTCTGCAGTTAATAAAACAAGTAAAGAAACCACCTGGGGACAAATCCTGCCTCAAGGCAAGCACAGCTCTTGCTGAACCCAGTAGGGGCTGGTCCTTATCCAGCAAATACTTAAGCAAATGCTTCAGTTCTGAGGATGGGAATAGTCTAATTTAAATTAAGCACACACAGAACAAGGGCCAAGGAAACTATGGTATGCAGTGTATTTTCACCCCAACACGCAAGATCTCCCAAGCACGAACATCTTGCCTGAGATCTCAGGAGACTGGTGGGGTGTAAAAAATGGAGGAAAAGGACAGAGCTAAGCAGTAATAACACAGTCGAGTGCAAGCTGGTCCTCGCACCAGCCATAGGACTAAGCTTTGGTTTCCAGGCCAGGCAGCTGGCCCAGGGATCACTGTGGACTAAGAGGACATACCCATCTTTTGGACACATCCACAGCACTTTGCTGAATCTGCATCACTTCACCTATGTTGGAGCATAGTGTGCTAAACAAGAAATGGTGTCTGTTCTCCACAGGCAATCGTACATGTTCCCTATAGATAAACCTCTTAAAATCAGACTACACAAGCATTTGGATAGAGGCATCTGTGCTGCTGTAGAACTTTTGTAGGGCTGTTGTGAGGCCACTGCCTCCTATGGCCATGATTCTGACCACACAGCAGGTATCCCTTTATTTCAGTCTTTTCTTTCCATTGTTGTCATCAAAATTCTCAGTGGAAACCCCCAGTTAAAAGCAAAAAACAAAATTCTACTTTTATCACAGTTAGGCATGCACCTGAGGCATCGGGATAATTTGTCAGATCTCTTTTTTCACCGTTTTAGTGTGGCAAAAGAATCTTCTCGTCCTTAATACATTGGGTTAGCCCTCAGTTACACTGCAAATACAGTGCAACAGTCCGATCCCATTGCAGCATGATCACATCACAAGCTGTTAGGAAAGTAATCTATACCCTGGCAATATAACCATAAGTATTTCCGCCAGCTGTCTTATAAAATGGATCACCATTCCATAGCTATGTGTGTATTTACTATTAATGGATACAATTTCACCTATTGCTTGGTTAGCTGGTTCAGCAATTGTAGTAGTATTCAGGAATCCTGATTGTGCTACCATATGATTAAAAAAAAAAAACCAAAAACCAGGTGTTGTTTAGACACCTGCAGCAAGCCTGACTGGGTTGGGCTTTCTCTTCAGGACACTGAGGCTCTCTCGAGCTGAATATGCTGAAATATTTCTTTATATCTCAGTAAAAGTGTCCTCCTCAATGCATTCCCCTTGCCAAATCCTTTAGATGAACATTTTCAAAATCTCTGAGTGAGCTTTGTAACGTAAGGCTACATTTTAAAATAAGTAATTCTGAACAGACCTGTGAAATGCGTACTCTGAGATATTTGAAATTTTGGGCAATCTGACAATTTGGTATTAGCTTAGCAGCCTTGGGAGAGACATTGTCTAATAAAAAGATACTGGACAAACTCCAGTTAATTTTTAATCCTGAAAGTTTTCCAAAATCTTGCTTTTAATATTGCTGGCAAGGTATCCCAAGGAGTAGACACATAAATCAATGCATCAGCTCTCCATGTGCTGCTGAAATACCATTTGCTACATTTCACCCTGCCTTAGCAGATATATCAGGGGAGATTCTCGGGATTGCAGCATGTGAGCTAAACCCTGTACCAACAAGCACATGGCGATGGGGACATCCTTCTCTCAGCTTGCTGAGAAAGGAGCAAGGAGGGGGGACCAGCTCCCCTTCTTTCTACTTGCCAACTTCCTTAAAGATGCACTTGTATGAAAATTAACTTCCCCACAAGCAAAACGGAAAGGAGAAAATCTCCAAGTATTTTGAATTTTTTTTGTTCAAATCCTTTTGCTTGTTATTTTCTAGCATTTGCAGTCATTGAAGGGATTCCTTGGAGAGCATTTCTGCATGAATCCAAATATACATTCTTCTCTTTTACTATTTCTTTCTACAACCTGTATTTTCCCCTTATGATCCCTTATTATTTGGCATCAACGGCCCATATAGCTGTTCAGCATGGTCCCTTATACAAAAAGTTTCTAATTTAGAAGGAAGTATCACAGCATGCAACAGAGAAAGAAACTCAAGTCTGTACAGCCTACTGCTAGACCTTGAGCCCACTCGCTGCTGGTGCTGCAGAGGAAGTTTCCTGAGGGATAGGAGGTCACCAGTCACCCACCACCCAGCTAAGGTTACTGTTCATCACCTCATCGTGATGGACATCATTCCCTGCCCCAGAGATGCCACCTCTTCGACAGAGCTGTGCATCAGGTGTCTGGCAAGGGGAGACTGAATTGGATGCCACAGAGGGTGTCCCAGTGATGGGCAAACACCAGGCAGCCAAGAAGAGCCAGTGCCAGCGCCAAGCATCTCTCCTCCCAAGAACAGAAAACGGTCAGAGCAGCAGAGCTAAGCAAAGGAAAGATGTGTTTCCAAACAATTTTTGGTTTGCTGGGGGATCCACCACACTCATAAATTCAGCCAGGGGCATGGAGCTGGCAGTTAAGATGGAGGTGGGAAGGAAGATACTTTGTAAGATTTAGATCTGACTGAACAGTGGATGATGGGCTCAGAAATAGACACTCCTCTCTTGGGCTTTGTCTTAAGAGAAGAGGCATGGGAGTCGCACAGCAGGGCACAGACCTGTTGCCAGAGCCAAGCGATGGGGAATACGAGGATGTCCCTTTGAGCACCTCTCCACCCTCTCTCCTGTCCACCTCTTGGCCAGCATCACCAGGCCTGTGGAGGCACTGGGCATGCAAGGAGGGAATGGATGCTCTGAGCACCATGGGAGAAAAGATCCCACGGGAGGAAGAGAGGGAGGTAGAGCCACCCCTCTCCCCACCAGAACCATATCCAGCCCACACCCGAGCTCTCACCTGATCAGCTCCCGGAGGATGTCTGCCCGGCCCACACGTGCCGCATGGTAGACAGGGGTGCTGCGGTGGTGCCGGCTGCCATTGGGGTCAGCCCCAGCTTCCAGGAGGATCTTGGCACACTCGAGGTGCCCATTGACCACAGCCACGTAGAGGGCAGTCTGCCCCTTCACGTCCACCAGGTCGATCTCGGCCCCTTTGCGGAGGAGGAAGTCGACGCAAGGGCCATGGCCGGCGGTGGCGGCGATGCGCAGTGGTGTGCAGGGCAGCCAGCCACAGCACCACACCGACTTCTCATTGATCCGGCTGGCATCAGAGAGGGGAAAAGCCTTGGGTCAGAGAGGAAGGACCTCCTGCCACCTTGCACCATCCCAGCTACCCCAGCCCCAGAGGAGGATGCTGGGAGAGCCCTAACAGCTCCCTTGAAGCTTTTTCTCCACATTTTTGGCACTTTATACCAGCCCTGAAAAGTTCCTGCCAATAACCTGACTAGGCACTGCACATAGGTAGCCAGAGACTACTGCACGTACCAGAGTAGCACCTGGAAGATGGGCTTTATCACAGCTCTGCTGTGTCAGGAGCTGCACATACACACAGTGAGGGACAAACCCTGCCTCAAAACGTAATCAAAATTACCAGTAAAAAAAAATAAAAAGCTCCCTACTCCCTTTTTACAGGGAGATGTCCCAGATCAGCAGTGACCAAGCTAGGGACCACAACCATTTAATTTAAGATGCTCCAAAGGGGGCAGAAAGTCAGGAAAGCAGCAGGGAAACAGCAAGAGGACACGGGAGGAGGGGAGCAACGTACATAAATGCAGGCGTACATCTGTATCATACCACTGGCAGCATCCACATTCAGCCAGGCACCATGGGATGACATAAACACAAATCCAGGGAAACTCAGCCCTACCAGCAAGGAGTAAGCTTGGAAGGTGCAGTCATCCTGCACTGAACAGCATAAGTAGGCCATTAGCTTCCTTGGTGGATGGCTGTACTTGCCTAAGAGCCTTTTCCAATTTATTTAAAGAGATGGCTCTGGCTAGCAGCTGCTTAGACTCCCTCTGAAATAACCTGTATTAGTTGTCATGCTCTTCCAGATCTCAAGTTAACCCTACAAATCTCATAAACGTCCAGACCTCACTCACTCTCTGCAAATCACTGAGTACTGTTTTAGCAGGAACATGCAGCAGAGAGGAAGGGATTTCTTTAAGGCCAATGTAGGCTGGTGAAAGTGCTCTTTAGCCAGTGCAGCAGTGGATTTGCTCTTCTAGCTCACTTCATGCAGGCCCACGTAACTGGTACAGGACAAAGCAGTTTTTATACAGTGCATTTACAGAGTCTGCTAGGAGAGCAATGCCACAATATTTTTTTTCCATGTTTTTGGAAGAGGAGTATTATAAACCCCACATCACACCCTCAGGTGTCAAGTGTTACAATAAAAGTGCTCCCTTTAACCTTGGAGATTTGTGGATCTCCACGCCATACTGATCCCCAAATTCAAAGAAGTCACTTCTCTGCTCACTCCACTACCTGTGTGATGGTGCTGTGGGTCCAGCCCTCCTCCTCCCGCCAAACTTTGCTTTTTCCTGCAAGGAAGGATGCCTGGCCCTGCTGCCACAGGGTTCCCACATGGCATGGTGGAAAAATAAGGCAAAAATCTCATACCAAGGGTCCAAAGAGCCCCAGCTGCCCAGGTGGCAAAAAGAGGGGATGGCTCATTCTCATCTTTGCTGAAAGGACACTTTTTTTGAGGCTAGGAGACATTTTGCACTCTAAGCAGTTTTCTCCACGGTGCAGGAAAATTAATTAACTATCCCCACGGTCACAGACTTAGCACTGGGCAGATTTTGTAACATTGGGTGTTTCAGGTTTATATTCGATTGTAATCCATTTTGTATGTTTTTCCCATTACACGTAGGCTCCTATTTTCACGGTATTACATTTCTGCCCTAATCTGAGAAGAGCTTGTGCTCGGCCACCGCACGCTCGCGAACTGGCTTGAGATTTGCCTCCTGGGAGACCACGGTGGGATGATTTTGGAGGGAGGGTGGGCGAGCAGAGCATCTTCCCAACCTGACACTTCTCCCGTAAAAAAAAAACCAGAACGAGAAGGGGTTGGGTGTCCCCAAAAGGAGCAAGCTGTGGGAATGGCACAGGCTGAGCAGCCCCAGGGTTGTCATTAGCCAAAATCCTTGAAGCGGGACTCGCACCTGAGTTTCCCCCTTGTCCCCGTGAGGGTCTCCAAAGGCAGCGCTGAGGGTGTGGGCAGGGTGGGGTGCCAGAAAGCCCCCCCAGATCGG
>JANZLQ010000001.1:11277618-11293241 GCA_026212715.1 Elanus axillaris
CCCCCCCCCCCCCCCCCCCCCCCCCCCCCCCCCCCCCCCCCCCCCCCCCCCCCCCCCCCCCCCCCCCCCCCCAAGCCTGGTTGAGCCCTGGCCCGGGGCTGTCCCGTCCCCTCCCGGTACCAGGCAAGCCCCAAAGGAGCCCCTGCAACAGCGGCGGGCCTGCGCCGCCCCCCCCCCCCACGTTACCTGCCTGCCCGCCTGAGGCGGCGGGCGGGTCCCCGCCGCCGGAGGGGCCGCCCTCCGCCATCTGCCCCTCGCCCCGCCGGGCCGGCTCGGCCTCCCTCCCCCGCTGGCGGCAGCAGCGGCCGCCGCCGCCCTCCACTCGCCGGGCCGGCCTGATTGGTGCCTGCCGGCCCGGCGGCTTCCTGCCTCCGCGTTAAGGTGGTTTTTCCCCGGCGGGAGGAGGGCGGTTCGCCTCCGCTCCGGCAGCGCGGGAGCCGGCGGTAGCGCCGGAGCCATTCCTCCTTCAGACCCGCCCCGCGGCGGTACCTCAGCCGGAGGCAGGACGGGGCGGCCCGGCCCGGCTCGCCCGGCGGCGGCGGCGGCCCTCAGCGCCCCGAGCCGGCTCCCTTAGCCCGGCAGAGCTCGGTCCCTGGTCAAGGGGCCTGGGGGCTCCTTCCAGCAACGGGCGAAACGGAGCTGGTAATTTACAGCGCTGTCCCCACGCCCTGCAGCGGCCTCACGGCCGCCACCTGCACCTCTGCAGGAGGGATACCAAGCGTTTTGAAAGCCGGTGTAGTGCAGCGTTTTGCTTTCCTTAGGCTAGACACGGGTTTCCACAGCTAAAAGCTACGGAGAAGGCTTTGATGGGATCATACCCTCCTGATTTTCCCCGCAGCGCTGCTCCCGGGGTCTTCCGTCAGGTTGCCGCAAGCCTGAGGGAGAAGACGGGCCCGTGTGAGGGTGGACAGAGCTGCAGCGGGCTGGGGGCGAGCAGAAAGGCAAGCCGGTTATGAAAACATCACCAAGAAACAGCAGGGTCTGAGCAAAAAGCCGCTGCTTTGCTTAAACCCCACCAGGCAGCCTCAAACGTAGCGCCCAAAGCTGTGCCCTCAGAAAGGAGCAGCGGCCCTGTTGGGTGCCCACACGGGCACAACGCTTTGGGGCTGCGAAGGGAAACCACGCAACAGGTCCGCAAGGAAAGCGGGTCGTGCCGAGCCCGACCTCCTCCCAGCAGCTCGTCGTGGTGGTGCCCTGGTGCAGAGCCACTCTCCGAGTGGTTGAAACACACCCTCGGCTTCCGAGCACACGTTGTCGAGGCCCCAGTGCCAGAGGGGAATGGTGGTAATCCATCTAGCCTTCCTGCAGCTCCACTCCTGCTGCTCTGTGGCAGGGTATCAGTCCGCAGATGCCAGACTCCGGCTGCAAACACAGCTTCCTGTAAATGTTATTATTTGGGCTCCAGCAATGCGGAGGAGAGATCTGCAAATGAAACCTGTTTGCTTTGCCCAGTGGAAGATCAAAAGGGGAAAGGAATCGGTGGAATTTTCGGAAGCTGTCGGTGCTGGCTAGCACTGCCACCTTCCCCTGCCTGCAGTCCTTATGGCATTAGATGAGGCAGACTTGCGGCCAAGAAACATCCCCTGGAATGAATTGGCTGCCGGGCTGGAAACCTGACTCAATGTCTGTTTGGCCCTCCTTGAGTCAAAGGGACCAGATCTGGAAACCAGACAACAGGGCTAGGTAGAACTCCACCCTCCTTGGTCAGCCCGTGCTCCCCCATGTCTGTGGAGGGCTTTCTAGGATTGGGATGGGCTGAGGCTGAGCTTTCCAAGGTGGGCTGGCCCCAGGGCTGGCCGCTCTTTGGCAGATGCTTTTGCTGAGTTTGCAAGCGTCCCGACAGAGCAGACCCACCACTCTCCAGTGGGCTCTTCCGCATTCCTTCCTTGGTTTCTAACCCCAGTCTACAACTGCATCCAGCTACAGAGGCTCTGTGTGACCGCCCTCTGTGTCTGCTCACGGGCAGGGAAGCAGCCATACACATCTCAGTTCCTTGTTGCCCTACCTGATGACAGTGCAAGACAGACCAGAGCAGCCTTCTAGCTGTTGCATTGTCTGCAGCCCTTACAGATTTAATGGGACTAGATTTAATGAACTCCAGCTGCAAAGTGTTCTGTTGGACTGCTGGCCAGCCATGAGGTCTTGTCCAGAGGAAGAAGGCATGTTAGTCCATAGGCTTTCATGCACATGGCCCCTGACCAAAAGCCATAATGCCTGTGTGCACAAGGGGATAGTTACTGCAAGGGACAGAAACCTTTGTATTTTAGTGCCTTCCCAGCCAGAACGCAATGCCAGTTTTCAAAGCTCTCAGGAACAGGCCACTTCCGCTCAGCACAATTTTTCTTTAAAATAGATTTGTTTACTCACTCTATGTCATTCGGAGCTGTCTCTTCTCTCTTTTCCCATGGGTAAAGCATAGACAGGCAAGAAAGGGGAGCAGAGGATGCAGCAGTGTTTACTTGCAATATGGTAGTTGTCCCCATGGACAAAGCAGAGCCCCAGAAAGGAACAAAGTGACTGGTAAACAGGACAGACCAAGCTGGAATGCCAGTGTCTGGATTGCTTATGATTTGAGGTTTATTCAGTTCTTCTTGCAGAAAATGCCTCCATTTAACCCCTCTCTTCTCTATCATCCACATATTTATATGTATTTATGTACTTACAGGCATGCTGCAATGAAAGGCAGAAAGCTTTTACATACCATATCCCATTATACTTTCTAGCAGAAGTTTGTCTCCTGAATGAGGCCTTTCTTCTCTTTTTTTTTTTTTTTTTTTTGAGGGGGGGGGTGTTTTCCTTAAACGCATGTGAAAACCAACCCATCCCAAACTGACCTAATGAGTTCTTGTACAGGGCTGGTGGAAAGGGAGCAACTGCGAATGCTGTCTTAGCCTTGGAGATGGCCAACACTGGGAACCCGTAGGTATCTAAGAGAAATCCTGTGAAGAAATACAAGATAATGTAAGTCTGTATCACTCTGAGTGTAATGGAGAAATGTAAATTCACAAATTTGCATTTGGCCACATCTGGAGAAATAATTTTAGGTCTAGCACACCTGACTGCTCCTACCAGACATACCTCTTGCAAGCTGAGGGCGTAGGCTGTGGGCAGCCCTGGCTGCAGTTCTAGCCTGCCCCACTAGGAGGCTGGACTAGATGACCTCCTGAGGTTCCTTTCAGCCTGAATTATCCCATAATCCTAATAATAATCAGCCAATGCTTCCTGTAACTGGAACAGTGCTGAAGTCCATGGACTGTTTCTAAAGACTGCAAAAGGCTGTTGCTGCTTGTTTGAGCTACACTGGGCAGATCCTCCCCTGGCACAAGGCAGCCAGTGGAATCAGGATCTGCTGGCTCGCTCTTTTGGAGCACATTACTTCTAGAAACCTGCCCTGTCCAGGCTCACCACCAGAAGAGAGAAGCAGCCATGGCAGGTGAGTTTACTTGGCCCCTCTTCCCTCCATCGCCAGCAGTTCATTTTCTGTGGGTGGCCTTTTGGACTGCTGCACTTATCCCACCCCACCTGAAAAACTATCCACCCCATAATTAGGGCTTTCAACTCTCTCAAGGAGAGCTTCCAGTATCTAAAAATAGCCAGTAATTCAATACAGCCAACACACACTGACTCACTCATTAGGCAAGACCTTTTCTCCAGCTCCTAACACTGAACCAATGAAAAAGGAAAAAAGTAAAAACAAACAAAAAAAGCAGATTCTCTGGAGGAGCCCTCAGCCATAGCAGATAGCTCAACCATACCTCCACATGTGCTAACATTTCCCGCTGCCTCTCCTGAGCAGACACATCCTCCCACTTGCCCTCCTCTCCCAGCCATGCTCCTTATCCTCCAAGTGAAACAGGGAGTTCACCCATCCTGGTCCCAGCCTGCTTCTGAAAACAGGGTGCTGGATCCCCATCAAGCACCAGTCAGATCAGAAAGGAATGAGCCCATCTTTTGGGGCACCGCTAGAGAGTCCCTGCTCCACAGCACCTGGGCATGTGCCCTCCAACCTGCTCCTCTCTGCACAGCCCACCGTCCCGTGTCCCTTGCCACCATCCTCCACAGCCCAGCGGTGGTCTGCCGTCTGCAGGGTGGTAGCCCCTGTGAGCAGCATGCACTTGTAAAGATAATAGCACAGGGCACGGACGTACAAAGACCCGTGGCTTAACCCTTCTTTCTGCACTTTGTCACTGGGATTATTGCAAACAAGGGTTTCCAGTTTCAGGGGTGTGAAAGACCCCTCTGTGGACTTAGAAGTTCTGTCTCACCTGAACATGGTGAAGGACAAGAGAGGGGGCAGGGGTGAACTGCTCTTAACTCACTGCTTTTCTTTCCTGGAATTAAGCCAGTGGTTTCATTTAGTGCCAGAGTGCACAGCACAGGACTGAGAAAAGAAATGCACCTCCTTCTCTCTCATTTCTGGATTAACAAGGACATCCTGAAAGTCTTGCAGCCAGGCTGGGCACTCTGTTCTGTGACTGAAAATGACAATTACTTATACCTGGTGCTGAAATGAGTGGTTAGCCCCACCACCACCACCTCCAACACCCTTTCCAGAGGCACCACCTTTTAAATCCCTCAAGGTTCCTTCCAGACCTACCAAGCAGCAGAAGAAAGCTGCATTATGAAATACTTAGCAATTGTAACTGCTTCAGTGCCAGAGTAACAGTCAAGCTGAAGACAGACAGAAGGAAAGGGAAAGGAAAAGGGTAAGAAACAAAGAAAGAAAAAAGAAAGAAAGAAAGAAAGAAAAAAAAATGCCATAACCATAACTGTAATTCACACTTAGCTCAGTCTATAAAACTTCTCTTTTAATGGATCTAAGCCAACAGCTTGAATTTTTAGTGAACTCTAAAGTTAAGTTGCCCTGGTGATAAATGCATCTGTGGGGAAGGAAGGGGGGGGGAATCCCCCATCCCCCCATTTTTAGCACAGCTCAACATTTTTCTGCGGAATTTGTATAGTTTCTAAAGTAGACATGAAGACATACATTAACAAGGGGCTGCAACAGAAAACAGGAATGAGGGATGGGAGGAGAACTTAATTCCAGCATCCGGGACTGTCATTAGGACTGGGGCTTTAATCACAAAGACGACAACAGATAGGTTGCTTGGAGTCCAGTAATTATGCTGGAAATGTGCCTTGACATGCCTAAATATGACTGTCTTGAGGGAAGAGATGCATCATCTAGCTGTATTTTGACCTTCCATCAGGTGTCTAGGACTCTGCTCCTTCAACCTGACCATGCAAAAGTGGAGGACGTGGAATGAAGATTATACTGTAACACCACTAGAAAATCCCACCCGTCTGTCATCTTCAGCATGGCACAAAATGAGACAGAGATGAACACTAATCCTGCTGCTCCCAGCAGACTGGTACAATCAGCCCTGCAAGTCGGGGAAGAGAGTTAAAGTCGAGTAAAGAAACACTAGGACAAACAGAGGTAAAATCGGTAGCCTGGATGTAGGTGTTGGCAGGTCATGAACATCTCACCTGCATGGGGGATGCCAGCCCCAACATCATCCTGAAGAAAGTTTACACTGGCTTCACCATGCAATGACACCATTAAGGAAAAACAGCCAAGAAAAAGGTTGTATTGCATACTGGTTGTGCCCAGAGAGGTTTGGGTCACACCACATCTCTGATCCTTGCATGCTTGCTGTTTAGTACTTTTAGCCTTGACCAGAGGATGCCTGTTTATAAGGAAATGGGACAATAATTGCCCTACATGCCCCTTTCATTTCTCCCAAGAAAATTATGGGACCACCTGAGAGAGAGCAGGATTTCGTGCTTTTCTCTCGTTCTTTTCCTAGCATTTGATTTTGTTAAGGGCATGAAAAGCTCCGGCTCTGGAAATCCTTTCCCAGCAGCCCAGTACTGTCCTGTAAGAACTCCTCAGGACACCCTAGCTCCAAGCACAAAGGACCCAAGGAAAGGCTTGCATCAGTCCGGTCTCTCAGGCATGCCCAGCATGTGAGAGAGGAAGCAGCCCATACTTTGGTCACAGGTCCCCAGCCCATGGAGCAAGCGCGCTTGCAGGCATTTACTCCCCCCGGGCACATTACTGTGATCAAACCATTATCATCAACAGTTTGAAGCTGCATCAGAGACATACCCAGCACGAGGCAGGGGAGGAAAACACTGATGGAGTTGTTATCACCATTTTCCAGGAGAAATGGCCATCTGGAGCCTTCCTCTGATGGCAGATGTGGGAATATCAAAGGAGAAGCAGGCGCCTCCTTTACCTCAGTCAACAAACGAAACACCTCCTTGCAGGCAGGTTAGAAAATAACATAAAATCTGCTGAGGACAAGTTTCCATTGACGGCAAAGAACTGCCCAGAAATGAGTCACATAGGAACATTTCAGTCAAACCTCCTCCACTCCCACCAGGGGATTTGCAGACAAAAGGGATTTATTTATATTTTCTTCTATTTTTTCTCTTCAGAAAACATTCAGATTTTGATGGAAAAATAAAACTGGAAAGCTTTTTTCCCCTTCATTTTTGTTCTTTGAACAACTTCTTTTACCACTTGTGTGGAACTGTCAGAAGACAAGACAAGAAAGGCAAGAGCAGGAAATAAAAAAGGAGCTGTAAGAGCTGGGATGAAGAGTTAATTTCCAACATACACAACACGTGCAAAATGCTTCTCTGTAGCCTTCCCCCTCCCTCTTCCTCTGAGTCTGGCCATTGTCGGCTTCATCCCGCTGCCCTAAGCAAAGCCATCTTCAGCCCCTGTGCACTAGGATGTGCACCCCTTCCCCAGGGCTGGATCCCATCTCTTACAGAGAAGAGGTAGATAGGGTCCACCAAGCAATGAGATGGGGCAGGTTTCGCCCTCAGGCAGATGATCTCTTTTGCATTTACTCCCAATGTTGAAAATTGCCAAAGATGCTGTGCTGAAGAGCAATCCAAATGGCTAAAACCCCCAGAAGGTTTTCCATCTATAATGTTAAGTAAGCAAAGAGAATGGTAGGAGCTGTATCCTGGCTGTTAAATAATCAGAGGGAAATAAATCAGTCTTGGAAAGTATATCTGCATGGAAATGGGATGGGAAACTGCTGTCAGCAGTGAGAACTATCCAGCAGCATGGATTATTGATTAAAGCAGTAAGCGGGGTGGATATGGAGCTGGGTCTCCCATCCCACAAGTGCCTGATGCCCAGCCACTGGTGGTTTTTCCCTGACCTGTTGGACCTACAGCTCTGATTCCTTTCACCAAGCAGATGCATCCCTATGTAAACCTGACAATGGAAATCCTTCCGTTTCATACATTTCCTTCAACAAACCAAATCACCTACTTGTACTTTTAAGAACAATCTTTAAAACAGGTATTTCAGTTAGGCTTAGAGAAGATGCTGGCTCTAGTAGGACCACAATTAATCCCCAAATAGAGACTGCAGCACAAACCACTAGACAAAACGGGAATGTTTGTCCTTCACTTTGCTAGCACCATTGCTGAGGACACTGAAAAAGTAAGCTCCTAGGTAAAAATGTCAAGTGCAAGGCAACTCCATTGTTTTCATATAAGCTACAGCAAAGCTATAGACTGTCTCTAGCAAAGGAAAGGTCCGGTACAGCCCTGAGGCTTTCTGTATCACAAGTGTTAATACAGAGAAGACAAGTCTCACCTGAAAACCTGTTTTTAAAATGCTAAACACCAACAGACAGGATCAGAATCTTTGTTCAAAGTTACAGTTAGTTGGTTTCATACTCTCTTTTTCTGGACCAGAATGTCCTGTACACTGAAGTGTACCCAGCAGAGAGCTAACACCAGCTTACCCAAGAGCTGATAGCAATCTGTTGATGGATGGACACCCATTCCAGCCTGCAGCATCCTATCTCCATCCTCAGCTGAAGGGAGAAGCAGCTGCTGTAATGGAAACACTTGGTTGGGTTTTGCAGATCAAAAAGGAGGAGAACCTAATCTGAAAGGAATCACTTCCATTTTTTTGTAACCATCAAACTTTTCCATCAGGAGCAAAGTAGGAAGCAAATCTAATTCAAAGCAGCAAGACCAGCTTGTCTTAAAGCAAGGCTGTGGTTTAAGAAGCTGAAGGCAACAGAATTAGGAAGAAAGCAGACTACCACTCATAGGACCTGGGTTCCCACCCCGGCTCTCCCTGCGTGATCTTTGGCAGGTCTCTGATGCTCTGTGAGCCACCGTCCCGTTCCGTCTCCCTCAATGGGAAAATGGAGATTTCCTAACCCCCATGTCATGGAAAGCAGAGCCAGAGATGCTGTAAAAGGCACTCAGCTTTAATTAAAATATATATTGCAGTCTTCATCACTAGGAAGAAAACTCTGAAATTGTGAATGGGAAGGCAAAACCAAAAGAACTAAATACATGAGTTGTTTTTAATCTGATGCTTTGCAAAAATCAATTTCAGCTCAGGACCTAAGGGTCAGGAGAGACCTGACTCCTGATTTCCCAATGCTTATTGCTGGCATGACACTTCCTCTGCCTTGTGGCTTTGGCTGAAGGTCTCTCACGCAAAGAACATGGTTTATTCTGTGAACGTTCAGTGCCAGGCCTAAAGGGAACAGGAATCACCCTGAACTACTAGCATTTGAATGCATCTGGCTTTTCTGCATCAGTCCATCCATACTGCACATTGCCAGGCTTTCATACTTCACTGTAAAGATGCAAAATGTCCCAAACCAGCCTTTGTCTTCTGATGCACAGAGAAATCAAACAGTGAGCATTTCCTAGAAATCGTAGAATGGTTTGTGTTGGAAGGGACCTTTAAAGATCATCTAGTCCAACCCATCAAGACGTTTCAGGCAGTCCAGATCCAGGCCCGAGGGTACAGCTGCCAGTGACTTGGAATAGGACTCCTGGCTCAAATACAGACTGACATGAAATTTGGTCTCACCAGCCTTGAGCAACAAACTCATAAGCCTGCAGTAGTGATAAAAGGCTCACTGAGTCCCCCATGGCAGCGTCTACACCTCCACCTTTCTTCAGAGGCTGTGCTTTTGGAGATGCTTGACTTTACCACTGCATCCAGCTGGGAACAGGCATCAGGATCTCCATAGTGTCGAACATCTATGGAGGAAGTACACTGTGAAGGTGGCACATTATGGCAAAATTAGAAAATGCCATTAACTAAAAAACAAGCATGGGACTATGCAAAAATAGGAGACCGTTTCATAATGTGCTCACATAAACAGATGAATTAAGCTGGCTCTCCAGACAGCTCTAGCTATATCTGCCTTGCAAGTGGTTGACTTTCCCACCTTAACACTGCTCTTAGCATGCTTTTTTCTCCCTGTGCGTTGTATATAGAAAATACAGCTGCCCGCCTGCATCCCAGCTCTGCAGTAAGAGAATCCCAGTGTTGAGTGAGTGCAGGCACTTACCGGCTGACACAGCATCCCTGCTGCAATCACAAGGGTCTCTTTATAGAGCGGCTCTCCGGGCACACAAGACCTGGACCAGCCTAACCAAATCAGCAGAGAAAAATAAACATCCTTCTCTTGGAAGTGCCTAGCACAATTTCATTAAACCAGAGTACAACTGCAAAGGAGCCGGATGTATATTTATTGAATTGAGCCCTAGGAGAATAAAAAGGGAAAAGAAGCCCCTGGCTGTTACGGTGAGGGGGGATTTAAGGAAACTAAACAAAGCAAGAACTAACCCCCTGCTCAAATCCCAATGCTAAAAAAAGAAACTACAAAGTCATTTTCAGATGTGATTTCCGCAGAGGGTAATGTGAACACGCTGCGGTTTTAAAACAATTACATGAAGAAAGGTGTCTTTTGGAAAGAGGGGCACAAGAATTACGAGCATGTTTCCAACCAGCAGCATTCCTGCCTGTTTTACAGCATGCTCTGGACGCTGGCCTACCTCCGAGGTGGAGTGTGAACATAAAACATTTCCCCAATTGTTTTCCCCGCTCAGATGCGGCGATGCTGAACAGCTGCGAAGCGATGCGCGGGCAGTGTTCCCCAGCCTGGCTTTCACTCGCGGTGGCAGGGCACAGGGGTTTAGAGCTAATTAAGAAATGAAAATTGACTCTCAACTCCACACATTTAACCACCTCCCCTTGCTCCCAGGGAAGGGGTTTCTGTTTCAGGGTATTTCAGATCAACCCCTGTTCATTTTTCTCTGCTTCTTTTGTCTCTTTTTTTTCTTAATGGAAGTGACTCTAGAGAGGCTGTTTAAAACATTTCAGTTACCAAAAATCAGCTTCCAGTAAAGAAATAATATCGACTGTTCTGATAATTCTTCTTACAGCATTTCTTTCCTACAAGTGATGCAACATTTCTTTTAACAAATGACCTCGAGTTCTCACTTCTCTCAAAAAGAGGTCCTGGACTGGAGCTGCATTAGAAATGTCACTCTGCTCTGCTTGAGAGAGATAGAGAAAATATGGCCACTCATGCCTGAAGGACATGGAAATGTGTTATTTGTGATCAGGGCAGCAATATAGCAGTAATAGCAATAAAAAAACATTATATAGCTATTGTTAATACTGGTATAAAGGTGTAATTTTGGCTTTTTGCTTTCAGCTTGTATCCCTAATGAAAAAACATAAAAGGTGAAACAAACTAATCAAAGAAAAAACAAATGTACCCAATCAGGTATAATAAACTACCGTGAGTGGTGGCCTGCATAAGGAGCATGCAGAGAAGGGCAGGCAGGGATGTTTCTTCGCCACTGCACTGATTCCCTCCTGCAAGAACCCAGAAAACACTTCCCCTGAGCCCTCCAAATCACTACATAAAATGACAGAGATGACCCTCTGCCCAGCTGCACCGAACCTGCAAGGGATGCAGGAGCTGACAGGCAACATTGCAAGATGCCACAACAGGCAAAGCATCTCTAGTGTGTCAGGCTATCTCAGCCTACTTTTAATAACACTAGCATCCCTTCCTCATGTCAGGAGTATCACATTACACAATCCTTCTGGTGTGAGAAGTGGGAAGGAAAGACAGACTAGCCTTTCAAGAATATTTTAGCTGGGCTATAAATACTGATGAAGCAGGCTGCCTTCCCTTCTTGATGCATCACAAAGCTTCTCCAAAAGCAGGAAACAACTTGAGGAAAAGCTACCCCCACTCCTGCTTGGCTTCAGGCTGCAACATCTCTCCACCCTTGAGGATCCTTTCCCAGGCAGAAAAGGGGTGTTGTAGCCTAGGCACTTTGCAAAGCTGGGTGAGTAGATTTGCCACCTGTTGCTGGACTGGGGTAGCAGGGCCTGGGGTGTGCGGGCAGGGGGCCGGAGATAATTATTATCCCTAATTATCTGAGCATATTTTGGAGTACCAATGAACCCCGCTCACTGCAGGGATGGATCAATACAAACCTCTTAAGGCTTTGTTCCCCAAAGCGTGAAAGTTAAACTCTAATACAATGCAGTTGTCTCTTTTTTTGTTTAAACAAAAGCTAAAAACAAAGAAAATGGCAAGAAAAGCAGAAAAAAATACAGTCATCAGCACCTGGTTATTACCAGAATCCATGGGGTATGGAATCTGATATCCATTGCCTTTATCGGGTCAGGGTTTGACAAGTAAAAGAAGTAGATTATGGTAGATTTTCAAAGCCCTTTTAACAGCACAGACAACTGAAAAGCTGGGTACTCCGGTCTTTGTCTTATTAAAGGCTATTTTCATAACCATAAACTAACAGAACAATGTCTCATTTTATAATTAATACATATTGTTATTAATAGATTTAAACAAAGCTGGCTTTCATTCCTTTATTTTGTGGTGCATTTGGTGAAGCACTTAAAGGGGGCCATTCCAGTGTACACATATAACTGTTTTAATTACATCCTGTGAATTTATTTTTCCAGGGAGAAATATTTCTCAGGGAAAATGTCTATAAAAGTAACTTTAGAAGCAATGTAATTTTGTGCGTGTTTCCTATAGGAAATCTGTTTAGTTTAAGTCCCAGGTTCTAACACTCTCTTTTATGCAGCAGTGTGACCTGAAGAATGCTGCTGACAGCCACGTTAAATCCTTGTATCTCTTCTGAAGTGAAATTGCTGATGGATTTGTGAGTCATATCTTGATGGGACCTTGCCTCCTCCCTCTCAACTGGATTTCACTTGCAGGATGACTTCTTCACAGACATCCCCACAAAAGGAGGCACCTTACCTTAACAGGCACTCCAGGTGTTGATTTATGCGCCCATGTTGGTGTTGCATTTGTGAGTTATTTTTACCGTCATTTATTTAACCAAGGACAGCCCCACAGGATCTTGACTCTAATTTCCCAGATATAAGAAGAAAAACTTTATGGATTTCACAGCCATCAAAGTGAGAGTTCCCAGGAAATGTATCCTCCAGGAGGGGCTTTGGTCAGGCTTGAGCATTTATTTCTTTCCCCTAGGAAGTGACAAAGACAGCTGGGAACTCCAGCCCACAGCCACTTTGTCACCCTTAAATTCCTAATTTCTGGGGCTTGCACCTATCATTTTACCTTCTAACTTCATCCTGATCTCAGGGGGTTAGCAATTAGCAATGTTTCACTCCTCTGCCAAGAAAGAGTCCATGTTCCTCTGGGTGACTGAACACAGACAGGCATGCTCTGGGTCCTTGGTCCTGCCTGTCTCTTCTCTGCAGACCACAAGCTGCTCCCCATTTGGCACAAGTCCATCTCTGCCTGGAGACTGCTTGGGTTCTGATCATGGCCAGATCTTCAGCAGCTTTGGCTTCTAACACAAGGTGATGGAAAAGCTGTTAGCTTCCTACTGCTGGAGGCTGCAAATCAGCTTTTTCTTTCCTGATAACTTACTGTATAGCCCTTAGCTCATCCTGCTCAGATTTCGCCCTATGCCTCATCATTGTGGAAGAGCAGATATACCTCCGCACCCCAGTGAAAAGACTCTTTGATATACCAGCACTTTGATGTCCCGCTTGGAAAGCCTTTTTCTACCGTACATCCGCTGGGTGCTGCTGTGAGGAGTTGCACCAGGTCATCTTGGAGAGGAGAGCACCTTTCCTTACCTAAGGAAAAGGGCAAAGCTTCTAAGAAAGCCAAAGGCAGGCAAAAGCAGCTCTTCCTCTAAGTAATGACAAGGAATTGGACACTCCAGAGTGGCCCCTTGCCAGCGAGGGATTTCTAGCACAGAAGTGTGACCCTCTCTGACCTTCAAGTGCAGTTTTGTACTTGGTTTTCTTCTAGGAGGCTTGAAGCAAGACCTGCTGCTGGAAACCTAGATCCCAGTGCTGCAGCAAAGAAGATGCCTTTGGACAGGGGACAGTGACAGGTGGTGCACAAATAGGCTTAGGTTAAACAAGGGAAGAGTTGATTGTCCTTTCCAGACTCTGGGCTCCAGAAGAATGGCCAGCTGTACAGCTGGAAACATAGTCTGGGTTTGTGCATGGTCCTTGAAGAAAAGCACATGTGGCTGGAAGTTTCAGTTGGTAACAGTTGTCCTAATAAAAAGTAGTCCTTCAGCTTAAGAGAAGACAGTGTCTTCAAGATTAGTTACGTTCTTCTGCATCTTTGTTCCTAATTGCCTTGGGTTGATTGGGCACTGCCTTCAAATTAGCCCTACCTTATGTGCTGCGCTGCCAGATCCTTTGTCAGAAATGTCCTCTTCCTTCCTTTTCCTCTCTACCATTAAACCAGGAGAAGTAAATGTAGCATGGGTTCTTGCAAGTAGGTTTAATCAGGTCTGTATGATTCAGCTCTTGCTGCTGTGAGGTTTCACCACCTTGAAAATTACACCCTTCCAGAGCACAGAGGAAAGGGTTTGAGTCATTTTAGACAGAGGAAAAAAAAAAAACCCAACACAGAGAAAGTAGCTTTCCCATATGCAGAATATGGTGGATCAGCTTTGCTAGCTATAAAAAAACCTATCCTGCTTACTTATTCTGGTGACAGGATATTTTCACTGTTCACTAAAGATAGTGCATTAGCAGTACCACAAATTAGTCTATAAGGACCATTCTTTAACTCTGGGAAAGCAAGTCTTTCGGTGCCACAAAATGTGGTGTGGCTTTTCACACTGCCAAATACACTTATGATATATGCAGAAAGTGCTGTAGGCCAGGAGGAGAAAGACAATTGTACCTGATCATATAAGAAAGCTAGTCTCCAACAGATGGAGAAATAGTCATTATTAGCCCCTACTAATTCTTCTCTATCATTACTATTGATCTCTATTGGCACTATTGCAAATCCTAGTTCTGCTGTTGTAAGCAATGCACAAAGATGGTGCTGTGAGTTGCTAGCCATTTAAACCAAAGCAATGGAAGGGAGATGACCTGCCCCAGCCTGACAGACATCTAGTGCAGAACTGGAGAGGAAGCCAAGGCAGTGAATGTTACTGCGTTCCCATGTCAGTACTCTTATTGCTCTGATCTGAAAGTCTTTGGCAGGACTTGATGTCTGATCTAAATTTATCTGGATTTTGGACTGACCTGGATTGAGCTGTGTAATCCAGCAGCCTAGCTGAGTGGCATCATGTAAAAAAGTCTCACCCACTCCTACTTACCTCTAAGAAAACCTGGGTGGTGGACTTGAAGTCATCTCAAAAGGCTGCACCATAACCACAGCAGGTGCTAAATTTATGGCTATGATCAGAAAGTGTTGACTCACCTCATTAACTCCTAAAACTCAAAGAAAATGGAAGATACTGTGTTGGACAGATGAAATGGGGAACAGCAAGGCTAGCAGTTCCTAAACACTTTCCAATTGGATTGGTTTGAAGGAAAAACCCAAGGTTGGAGCCAAGGCATGAATAAAAGGCCTGGAGCTCTCCAGAGTAATGTGAGGTCCGAGGCAGAAATGGAACATCCCATCCCCCTGCAGCAGGTTTCACACTGACCTCAGAGGGATACTTCAGGCTCACGCTTACTGAGAAATTTTATTTTTGCCAGCCTTGGACATGCAAAGAGAAAGCCCAAGCGGTTGGACAGTTACTTGCCCAGCAGATGCTGTGCCATGTCTGTCTGGGCTTGGAATGAGAGACGCTATTCTAAGTTAAAACTAGGTGGCAGAACAAGGCCCTTCTTGGAGAGGCTAGTGGAGAAACCTCAAGACCCAGCCTCCTTGCAGGGACTGAAGACAAAGCTGAGTGGTCAAATCACAGTGGTGGGGTCCTGCATTACTATCAAGGACATGTGAAGAAAGGATAAGACAATAGGGCAAAAATAGATTATTTTTGACTTCTGAGTGCACAGGAAAACAATCTGCTTCTAAAGGAAAAAGGCAACCTTACACTTCTTTCTTGCTGGTAAAGACAAGGTTCCAGCTTTTACTCCGATGAATGCCATGCTCATTTATGAATTTTTTCATGGTTTGACAGTGAGAGGTCCAAAAGAACCCCTAAACCTCAAACCCTCTTTTCACTGCTACTCAACCATGCAAACTGTACATTACAGCCCAGACACTTGGTTACCCTACTTACACCCAGGACCTGGAAGCAGCCCTTGCAGGCTTTCATGGAGCCCACCATCTCTTGGCCACTGAACTTCCCAGGAAGATGCCAGCACACACTTCTTTACCAAGGCAGAGAGCACAGAGCCTGCACCTATGCTCTCATGAGATAAGAATTAGAGAAACACTTTTAACCAGCTTCCTCTGTAGATGGTGTGACGGGTTGACCATGGCTGGACGCCAGGTGCCCACCAAGTCGTTCTATCACTCCCCCCCCCCTTCGCTAGACAG
>JANZLQ010000001.1:11293341-11353215 GCA_026212715.1 Elanus axillaris
CAGCAGCTTCTCACAGAAGCCACCCCTGTAACCCCCCCCCACTACCAAAACCTTGCCACAGAAACCCAATACAGATGGTTAAAAGATTTATTGTCTAATGTGAGAAGAAATAGTGGAAACGCTTAGGACAAAGTGCTGCAGGCTGCAGCTCTTTGCCTTGGTTGAGGTCTTCTTTAATGGCTTCCATGCACCAAAGTGTTCGGGCAACAGGCAAATTCTCCATGGTTGGTATGCCCCCCATGGCTCTCCTGACAAGGCAAGGATAACCACCTGCTCTGCAGCAGGGGAGAAGAGATGTTAAGGCTTTATCTCCCATTGCCCAAGCTAGTCTCTCCAGCCTCTGGCTTGCCTCGTTTTGTCCTTGGGCAATAACCATCCTGTGACAGCACTAGGATTTAGGTTATTTCCTTCCCCACTTCTCCTTGAGGGGTTTTAATTAGCATTGCCATTGTACTCCTTAATTTGACTATACTCCTGGCTTCCAGTTTAAGCCTCCTTTTCTTTTTCTTGTTATGAGCCCTTTAAGACACAGCTGTAAAACTCTGCAGACCATATATCATAACACTTCATAATCACACTTACATTTTAGTAACACGACAGAAATCAGCTCATTCCTAGTGACCCAGAGAGCCTCAAAGCAGTACACCAGCACACGTTAATAACGAAGCTGGAAGCAAGGTGTTGAGCTGGAGCACCTCTGCCCCCTGCCACTGTCCTCAGTGGTCCTCTGGGAAGACCTTGGTGGAATGAGGCTGAACCCAAGGGGACTTAGGAGCAACATTTCATTCCCTGCAGGTCCTTGCTGAGCTAACACCAGGTCTGCACGAAGGTGGACGCTTCTTGGTGTGTGGTTTTTTTGGTAGGGTCCTGTGGCTAACAATTGGGATGAGCTCCCCAAGGCACGTTGTGGGGGGTCCTGCATTTCTGTGCAGAAGGGATAAACAAAAGGGCAAAAATAGATTCTTTTTATCTTGTGAGTGCATAGGAAAACAATCTGGATATGTGAAGAAAATAGACAGCCTGCCAGTGTAGAAAATTGAGTCAAGCATCCTTTAGAGCATATACACATGTGTAGGCATGTTCATCCACCAAAAATGGACTTTCACTTACAGATCATTCTGCTAACTGAAGCAACAAATATATTTTCTTACTTATTTTAACTTAATCTACCCAGAAGATGTGTTTCTGAGGCCCTGGGCTCCAGCAGGAGCACAGCCCATCACGAAGAGGACAATGACAGCCACACATTGTGCTCATTGGAAACCATCCAGATAGCTGAAAAGCACTGCTACCCCTTTTCTGTGCCAACCAAGATCAACACGGGACAGGGTCCCTCTCCTGTCATGTTTTTATACAGCACCTTGTGCAGCAAAGCCTTGATGTAATTAGCCCCTTTAGCTGTAATGATACAAATAATGACTGTAAAGCCTTCCCTCCTGATCTCTCACAGCTGCAGACCTCCAACTCACCATGACTTTCTTCTCCCTGGGACCCCATTTCCACCTTCAGCAGTACATCCACTGGTTTTCACAGCAAAGGGCAGTGCGGTTCTGGCCCTTCCTCCATGGTGCAATGTACTGCAGCACAGTCCTTATATGTTTTTCCTCCTGGCTGCACATTTAAGGCCCTGATCCAACACTTCGAGAAGTTTGCAGAGCACTTGCCATTGACTTGAGCAGGTTTTGGATCAGGTGTTGCGAGTAAAATTTGTCCTAGCCAGATACCAGTCACTAGGGTGTAGTTTTGAGACTGAGTTTAAATACTGAAGCCCAAGCCTGGACTTGGCTCCCTTGCTGACCTTTCAGAAAGCCTCTTCTCATTTTCCTTGGCTTCTTTACCAGTTCTGCAGCCGCCTGTGGGTTTGGTAGTGGTTCAGGTTACTTGCTGATGGCCTGTTCTTCTACCTCTGCCTTTCAAGAAGAGTTCATTCCAGGATTTATAACAGGTTTTTGGTAGCACCCTATGTACTTAAATCTGTAAAACCATTTCAGTTTAAGCACCTGTTTTCACACGCTCATAATTTCACAAAGCATCCACCTTTTGGGATAAAATTTTCCATGCTTCAGCTTTTGCCCAAGGCGCTATTTTTTTTTCTTTAAATAAAATTCCAAAAGGAAAAAAAAAAGTTTAATCCAAATCCATTCCACATTTCTGTACTTGGCTTGAGGCAAGAAACTTTCCCCATTCAAAAAAATTTCTAACCACACTTCTTCTTGTGGAGCTCAAAGGAAACAAACTGGTGCTCAGGAGCTGCCACAAACACTATAGGAAGATGACTGGAACCCAGCCATGGGCTGAAAACCCTGATCCACCCCAAAGACTTGAAAACGAGGTACCTGTCCTTCCCTTGCTGTCAGGCAGTGGGGAGTACATAGCTCACACGGCTTCATTAGCTTGCAGTGCCTCCAGCAGCGATGGTGTTATGGAGGTGGCTTCTCCATCACAAGAACCCATGGCCAGGCTATGACACAGCCTCTCCGGGAGCCAGTGGGAGCTTTTCCACCAAAATGGACTCTTGGTCACACTTGCAAGTGCATCACTAATTATGGGTGGATTCAAAGCCCCCTGAAGTCAGTAGGAGCCTTTCCAGTGATCTCAGCTATCTGAGCAGCTGTGGTTCAAAGGCTTGACAGGGTCTGTGGGAGAAGACAGCACAGCTTGTAAAATACATGCCAGGTTTTTCTTTTCTTTTTTATTCCCTGCTCTTCAGGATGTCTTAGGAAATGAAATGCAAAGAAATAACACCAGGGCAATAGTCAGGCTGTAAGATCAACCAGTCAAAGTAATCAGGAAATTGTTTAAAAAAAAAAACAAAACAAAAAACTTACCTTGCTCCAGAAACGTTGTCTCAGCTTCCCTGAGCCACTTCTCTTTTCCCCAGTGTTAAAGGTAATGTATCACTTGTCTTATTTGAATCTGTCCTCATTCCATTACCACAGCACACTGGTCCCAAGCCACCTCCAGGGCCCCAGGCATGTCCCAACCCCAAAGTAACTGCCTCCAACAATGTTTTGCTCCTCCTGGCCTGTAAAGGCTGCCCTGGAGTGTTGTTCCACTCATCACCCCCACAGATTAATTTCTGGTGGCATAAGTCTTTCTTACACTCAGAGCTCTGGCTTAGAAACCCAGATGTCCAGCTTGCAGTTGCCAGAAGACAGGAGAAAAGGATATGGGAGACAGAGATCCCTAGTACCACCATTGAATCAGAAGAACTGCGAGGCAGGAACATTCCTGGATGATGAACTAAGGCTGGGGCACAGTGAAGAGCTACCTGCAAAGCTCCTGTGTCCCAGGTCAACCTGTCAGACCATCCTTCCTCTAAACCTAAGGCTCACTGGGGCAGCCAGCCTTCCTCCAAAGTGCTCACAAGATGCACAAGGTCCCTGCCCCTCCATGAAAGCTGCTCTCAGCAATCAGGAGGCAGCTTAGTCATTCTCCTAGAATATGCGTTGACACAGTCCTTTGACTCAACAGCAGCTGTAACACCATTCCCCTTTCAAGTGACCCAGCTGTTTTGGGTGTCTTTTCTGCCAAGCAAGGCAGCATCCATTGAATGGCCTCTTCTGCACTTTTCTAAGGATGGCTTAGGCCCACTCCAGGATTCCCTCCTTGTGAGTCCAGTAATAAGCTGCTCTTCCAAAGCCTGAGATTTGGCTACTGGCTTTTGGATGTCTGCAGAGCTGTTGATCTCCTTGGCCAGAAAAAGCTAATGCCATACCCAACCAAAAAAAGCCTTAAGACGTCTAAAGCAACTACTTCCAGCCAGAGGAGTCAGAGCCGATCACATATAAATGCACATGTCTACGCTGGTTAATCCCTTCTGGGAACACTCTTGGACTGCTGCATTTCCATCTCCCAAAACTTTGGATAAGATACAGCTGAAGAGAGGACAATCTCTTAAACAACTTCAGCAGTATCACAGTGCTCTAGTGGCCTTTACCACCCAGGGACTTTAGAGCAAGCAACAGGACTATCACCAAGCAGATGCATCAGTGGTTGACCTGCTTGATCTTGTAGCTTTCCCAGTCAAGTGCAGCTACAGCCTTGACAATGAGTGCAAGGGTGTAAAAACAGAGCCAAGCTCCAGGAGACAGACAGAGCAGGTGTTAAGAGTATATGAAGATATGGGGGTCCACAGTAGGAGAGGTAAAGATGTGGCAGGACCACAAATTAAATATTTGACATGAGAAAGGGCACTTTGCACTTGCACAAAATAATCAAGGACAAATTTTCTGGCCAGGCTCTGGGTGTGAGCTGGAAGTGAACTCCAGTGAGTGTTAGACACTTCACATAAAACCCCCTCCTTTCTTTGCAAATTTCAGCCTTAATTTGGCACCAAAAGCTACACTTAATAACCCAACACTTTCAGAAAATAGTTACCTTTAACGGTGCAATGAAAGCACCCACTCTCCCAACTCCTTTTCTGTAGAAGCACCAGCAGGTGATTGGGACTCTGCCCTGTATGGTCATCAAGCCATCCCATCTACATGAACCGAAGAAGGACTTTACTCCTTCTGGAGGGGTTACTTCCCTCTCCAAGCACACTCTTCTCCCACCAAGGAGACATCCCCTCTCCTGCATCACACAGTGGCTTACCCACAAAGCCCAGCCACCAGCAGAGCCAGCCTAGGCAGCCGCAGATGTGGATGCCGAGACCAGCCATGGAAGTTCGCATGTGCCTTCCGCCACAGGCTGTCCTCCCTCCACGGCGCTGCATTGGAAGCAGCTGGATGCCTTCGGGTGGTCCTGTGCTCCGGTTGCTCTCCGCAGTCGCGTACTGGGAGCCCACAAGCCCCGTGCAAATACAGCACATGATACTTGAGAAAGTGACATTTTAACGAAATAACACATTTAATGTGCATTCCCACACAGCTTCTGGTCGCTCCTACCAGCAGATATAAAATGCAGCACAATAGAATAGTATTTAGTTGCAGGAGACCCTGGTCTCTCACCCTCCATTCTGGCTCTGAAAGACAAGTATCCTATTAACGGGGGCTCCGAGTTCACAGCCCTTTGTGCCCTTTGTCTAACGGAGTTAAACATAAAACTGGTCCTTTCTTGATATTTCTGTGGACAGGAATGAAAAGCTGAGAGCCAAGGAGCACTAAAACTGGAAGAGAACACCTTTTCTTCCTCCCAGGCTACCTGATTGGCACAGGGCTACCTACGAACAGCAGACACTGAGTGGCCCATGAATTCTTCCTGGCTTCAGGGCTGGCCTGCAGCACAAGGTGCTCCTCAGCTGAGCTGCTCCTGCAGCCACTGGGATCCCATCAGGGATGCTGAGGCCATCGAGGGGGCTTTTCTTGCTCTCTTCTGCGTTGTCTCACTCCACCCATGCATGGGGACAGCCACAGCTTCATCACACCAAAAACCTGTCACTATTGGAAAATCTCCTCTGGCTCTTCTCCACTTAGCAGCTTCCCTGTATACAGGCTGCTCAGGATCACTTTAAATCAAGTTCTCTTGGTGCATCCTCCAAACCAGCTCTCCCGTCAGGACATTTTTGTTTGTACCCATGGCTGTTTGCTGAAGACCCAAACTGTTGGGATAGAGAGGTACTTTTATTCAGCTTCCACCCTGCCAGGAGCAACAAGGCGCATAAATAAAACTCTTAGTGTGACTAGAACAAATAAACCTTCCTGCTACACCAAGCTGCACACCCCAGGAAGGGCTATGCCTCTTTGTCCAACCTAAATAACACTATCTCTCCTTGCAGTCCCCTTCTCCTTCCTCCCTCCAAGTGTAACTCTCTGTGAAGAGACTGGCCTGCAAGAGAGATCTGGAAAGGATGCTAAAGAGACAAAAAATGCCTCCTGCAAGAACTGCAGAGGAAAATCCAAGCACAGTTGTGTGTTACAGCCAAGTATGACATAGCAAGAGTCATCCTGACAGACAGATGAGCTCAACATCAGCTGCAAAGGAACTCCAGATCTTAACTGATACATAAAAGGGAGACATTTTTTTCCTCTCCTGTCGTTTGTCTCCCTCTTCCACATCTCTGCAGAGATAATGCATTAAGAGACAGGTGTGAGTCTGCAGTTGTAACAAACCCAAAGAGATTTGGCAGATGTACATGTTGCACCAGACAGCGACCTGGTGATGATGGGGTCATGGGTGACCGTGAACCAGCATGGCTTACAAAACAGTGCAAAAAGAAAAGAGGTCTCAGCTTGCTCCAGTAGAGGCTGGAGATATGCCAAGTGAGAGCTCACCAAGCTCACTCTTGCCTACCTTTACATCCTTCTAAAGTTGGAGCCACCACCTCCCAGTACCTCCTGGGACTTCCAGATACAAGCACCAGTGGGGCACGGACATCTTTAGCTATTTCTGTCTGTGTTGATGCAAAGTCAATACACTCCATTACAGCGATTATTCTCAGGTTAACATATATGTTGAAACACTTACTTTTACAAGCATTTTGTTCCAGTTGCCCAAACTTACAGACTTTAATACCTGTTCAAATGAAGGCCAGGAGAAAGGAGCTCCTTGTAGCTTTTTTATATTCACTATTTGTTGTCAGGCTGTTTACTTTCACCCTTCTCCCCATGATACAATGTATGTATACTTTTATATGCACATTTAACCATGAGCGCTTTGTGGACACTGTCTGTTTCAAACATACTTGACTCTAATGCCATTTTTCTGATGCCCAGTCATCACATTCACAAGACACTTCAAGATGTTGGAGGAGCCATTCTTTGTTCTCTGCATCCTCAGACATTATAGTAGCTGAGAACTATGAAAACAGGACTCTCATTTCTTTCCCATCTATCCTTACAATGAGAACTGCAGCACAGACATCTGTGATGGTCAGTGGAGTAACCTGGGTATTGTAGAGACAAGCATCTTGAGCTTTTTCTCTTCCCACTGTCCTCTCTCCAATAAATAAATAAATAAATAAATAAATAAATAAATAAATAAAACATCATGCAAATGGTTAAAGGCTGCTTGTCTGCCTTTAGGAGGATGTGATGAGAGAAAATCCAGCATCTCTCTGTTCTGGCTGCTCATTCACAATCCACCAGTGTCACTTCTGGTTCTTACCTATCCTTTCCTACACTCCATGCACTGATGCTGACCCAGGTCCTACCTCAGGCTGACTCCACTTTCCAGCTTTGTAACGTGCACTGGAAGTACTGCTGAGAGTATTTGAATTGGACAGAAAGACTTCCTTTCTCTTTCTGAAGGCTAAAGCCAGATGAGCTTGGAACCTCCTGCTCGGAGTAACTGCTTCTTATCCAAACAGCTTCTCCTTCCCACACAGCTCTGCAATACACTGTGTATCCCCAGCTCCTCCCAAGCACTGCCAACACTTGGTCTCCAGCATCAGCAGATGCTATTCCAAAAAGCAGAGAAACCTGAAAGCACAGGAGAAATTAAGCACCTTTTGCCACCAACTTAATCTGACATAAAGCTGTTAGCCAGAAAATGGTCCCTGTGGCTAGGCTGCCAGCCCAGGAATTGAGAGATACTATGCAGTTCCTCCACGCTGCTCGCCTGTACCACTTCCCATCCATTTCCTTCTAGACTGAGTCAGTCTTCTGAAACAAAAAGAGCTCTGTTACAATATGCCTTTTCCATTAAATCAATGGAAGTCTTTTCGGTTTATATCCCGGTCATCTGGAACAGGGTCTTCTGGCGTTTTGGGGAGGGAAGAATTTACATCCATAATTAGCCTTTCAAACAAAAGCAATTACACTGGATGGAAAGCAAGGGCCGTTCCTTTCCACAGCATTGCAGCACAAGACCTCCCTAAATGTGGTTCAGCAGGAGACAGAGAGAAGACAAGTCCTGGTATACCCTGCAGGTATACCAACAGCAGACTATATCTGCTGTTCTTCTCAAGAAAATTAAATTCCTTCTGTTTGTCTCAGGTTTGGGATTCTGTAAGTTATTTTAGGTATTTAAGTAGTTTCTCCTGTGTCGATCCTCCTTCTCTGTATTATTTATGCTACAAAACTTTAACAGACCTTGCACTAAAGATGGGCATATGGGCCCCCTGGGGTAGACTTGTTTCGGTCATTGCCTCTACAACATCCTCTTGGAAGGAAAAAGGGAGCAGGAATCTTCCCCAGCAGCACATTCAGGAGGAGAGCGATGCTCAGTGAGGTCTCCAGGCCCATCCTGCTCCAGCAGATGAGCACCTAACTCTGCTCCTGAATGTCCCTCAGGAAAGCACCATGCCTCAGCTCGTGACTGCAAACCCATGGGGTTGTAGCTGCTCTGGTTTGTAGAAGGGAGTTATCTAAGCCATGCACCACACACAGGGAGACCATGTCCCCTGCCATCTCTGGAAGCCTGTCACCTGCAGAGTGTGGGACCAGCAGCAGTTAACACCAGCCCTGTCCTGTCCCTTTGCAAAGCCACACCTGGAAGTACTTGAGTACTGAAAAAGACAGAAATCACCTGGCCTTTCCACATACAGAAAAAAAAAAGTTGTAAAAAGAGAAAAAGAAGAAAAAATCCACCAACACTTTCCTTTAAAAAAAATTTGCACTTCTTCAAAAGCTGGAAAAAGAGAAAGACATCCGTTTTCCTTGCAGGAGACTCATTTGCAGAACATGTCCATTTTCTCCCTGCATTCACAGAGAAGGCTGTCACCATACGTGTTCAGGTACTGCTTTCCCTGTAAGGCCAAAGATGGTGTTTCCACAGCACCTTTGGCTCCTCCACCTTATCCAGCACAGGGCAGAGCAAGACCAAAACAATGGAGCAGGTGTAGTCCCTGTCTTCCAGGGCTGGATGCATTTTCAAAGGTGGCACCTGCACTTCATGGCATGTCCCACGGTATTTCCCAGTGCTGCACTTTGGGTGAAGTACTGTACCAGACAATGCCTGGGCACCCTCTTCCCATGTGTCCTGGGTGCCCCTGATGTGGCACCTGGGGAAAATGCCTTGAGCACATTTGCCATCAAGTGTAGATACGGGAAGATTAGAGGCTTTCTAGGATCACTGGGTCATTTGGTTTGGCCTCGTGTACCTCCTGGCCGACCCATTTAGATCCTGCCACGTTGCTTCCCAAACTTCCAGTAAATGGAGGAGGCGAGCTCCATCCTGGTCCCAGGTCTGGTGTTCAGCTTACCCCTTGCTGCAGAAACAAGGCACAATGAAGATGACAGGAGAAGGTGTCCCTGTGACACCTCAGAGCAGGGCTCCCATCCCCACCTCTTGCCTCTGAGCAAAATAAATGGCACAATCAAAGCTGACCAGCACAACTATGCTGTTACCCATTGCTGCAAGTCTTCCGGGTTCTGCTGAAGTCCCGAGATATTTAAAAATTCCCCAGAGATCATTTCCCCAGTGGTCAAAGCCAGCGGAGCTGGGAAGGTGCGGAAAGCTCCCTTGCATTGAGCTGCACCAGGAGGCTGAGAGATCCTGAAGGAAGAAGCCACACCTGAGTTCTTCCCCCGAGCAGCAGATGTTTGCTTTGGCAAGTTTATGACAGAGAAGGGCTGGAGCAGGGACCACCAGGCAGTGTTTCTCCTGCGCACCAGAATTTGCCACCCAACTGGCTTGAGCGAGGCGAGGGGGAAACCCTACAATGGTAATGGCCCTGAGGCCAGACCCCTCTCATTCACTCCTAATCACTATCACTAGCCAAAAAAAATGCCAGAAACAGGGAAACTGCCTGAGAGGGAAAAAGGCTTGCAGGGACAAGCACACACTCCCCACATGTCTGAACACACACTTTGCCACGTACACACAACCAAGAGCCTCAGTGGCCGAAAATAGCACCTGAGCACACAAGTGACCTGCAAAAGCAGCCAAAAAAAATCAGTTTTCAGCCTATTCCTGGGTACACAACAAAGTCAAGTCTGTGGGACCCTGCGCAACATAAAATAAGGCTAACCCATGCAACCTCTGCTTCACAAGTCATAAATCTGGGGTGGAATTTCTTTCCCTTTTCTTCTTGGTAAGTGTTTCCCTTCTGTGGCTGTCGGATGCAATTGGAGGCCAGGCTACCATCGTCTCAGGTTGGGATTTGGGGAGGAGGGGGAGGGAGCTAATCCTTTTTTCATCACATTAAATTAAACTATAAACTATACCTTTTAATTCCTTCTAATTAAATTTCTCACTGGAAAATGGAAGTGTTATTTCTTAATATTTTTTCACAAAACACATCAGGAAGCATTTTGGAAAAGGCATGCCTCCATGTTGCAGGCAGCTATCTGGGGTGTCACGAGACATGTCTGGGGCTCTTTGATAGATGAAGATCACCCCGCGGCTGGCACCTCCCGAGCCCATTACACGTACTAGACTGACTCACCTCCACACATGCAGTCAGACTCTGGGAAGAGGAGAAAGTGCAAATTTAGCTAAGACAGGGTCCAGTCAGCTAAGATACACAAGGTCCCAGTGCTAGCCTACCCCCTTGTGTTCTCCTGGTGGAGCAGGATGCATTAACAAAAGCCCTTGAAACACCCAAGCAGCCCTGCAGTTGCTGGGCTTTACACAGCCACAGTCCTGCCCTTCTCTGCTGCACCATCAGGCTCCAGTGGTTGCTTCCTCCGTGGATGGACCCAAGGTGCTTTGTGGGGAAAAAAAAAAATTAAAAAAATCACTGGGGCTTTTTAATTTTTAAAGTAAAGCTTTTTGGGAGCCCAGTTTCAATTAGCTTTCAATGGGCTGCATCCCCTAAATCATGTAGGGACTGGACACCTTACAAATGCCAGGCTTTTCTCTCCTGACACAGAAATACAGCTAGAGCTTTGCAATTCAAAAGCATTTAAAAGTAATTGGCATTTTCCCCTTTACGTTCCAAGATGTGCTCAAGGGAAGTAACCTAATAGGCAGGAGACCGTCTCCAAGGCCTCTGAGCTATTCTGGCTTCATGAAGGAAGAAATCCAATACAGCAAATTGCAGCAAGGAGTCAGCTGAAAGCAAGGGCAGGCCATGAAGGAAGCAACGTGTCCCTCTCTCAGTTCTCCTGGCTTAGCAAGCAGAAGGAGTTTCCATCTGCTCTTCAGATCCCCAGCAGCACAGCAAACCGATATCGCCAAGCCAGATCAGAAGGAGCTACAGCAAGATCAGGCACCAGCTCAACAAAGTAGAGAAAGCCAGATCTGACTCAAGGACATGTGCGTCACGACTGTGTTGGAGGTAGTATGTCCTGCATTGCATACACATGATTAAGAATTTAGGATTTCAATGCAAAAATATCAATGTTGGTGTTCCTTTTGCCCAAACTGGTGAGGATAATGAGATGTGAACAGCGGTAGGACTGTCTTCCCAGGTCAGCAGGCAGCCTGGAGCCACAGTTTGGGAAGACAAACCACAAAGCATTTACCCTTGAGGCCAAAATACAAACACTTCAGTACCGGCTCTGGCAAGAGCTTCTTGTTTGCAAAACTGTTAATTCCACATCTACATGCCTCCAAGCAGGACCATGTCCCATCAGGACCAAAATAAGAGTGAGCTCTTCCCCTGAGCAAGCTTGCTGAATTAAAGAAGTTGTCTCCAACTGGAGGGTACCAGTGGGGAGTGAGAATGTGAGGAAGAAGGGGTGTGCAGAGCCTCCTACCCCAGAGCATCTACTTTTGTGATGGGTGAGGAACCCTGGCAGATAACCTCCATGAGATGGGAAAAGACACCTGATCTCTTAGCTAAAGGTGCGGGGTCTGAGACTGAAGGACTTAGGAACTATGGGTGGGTGAGACAAATCTCACAGCTTCAGTTGCCAGCAAAGTAAATGGCCTTACCTGAGCTTTCTTGCCCAAGGCTACTCTTGCAGAAGATGCAGAGAAATGGGCTTTTCTAGGGAGCCCTACTTTTGAGCTCAGCATGACAATCAGGCCTATTGAAGAATGCTCAAGAAATGGGCTGAATCTAGAAGTAGCTTAGATGGCCAGCATATTTGGACTCAGGACACCTGGCACTGGCATCTCCAGAATTGAGGACTGAGGTCCCAGGTGAGCAGGTGATCCCTCACAACCATAGTTGAACCCTGTGGTACCTAAACTCCATCTGAGTCCCATTTCACACACCTCAACCCTTCAGGCTTCCTTTCCCCTGGACCACTGAACACACAACTAAGCCTTTTCCATTCCCACCCTGGGGAACAGTCTCCAACACCCAGAGCACTCACTAATGTCCTCAGATAGAGAGCTCTGAGCTCACCCCACCATCCCTTTCCAGCCTCCTCTGTCCCTGGACCCAAGTCCTCCCGACCTGGGAAGGTCCTGTCACTCCACTAGTGTCCCTCACTGGCCAGCCACTGCATTTCGGGATCCTGCAAACAGCTCTACCTTTTCAGCTGAGAACTATTCCCTGACCCTAACGCAGAGGGGCTGGCAGCCACCTCCCAATCTGCACAAGGGAAGAATGTCAGGCACGTCGTGAAATACAAGTCCTGCTTCCCAGAACTGTCAGGCTCCATTAGCGCCAGAGGGGCCTGACAATGTAAGGGTTTTAAACCCCAAACCACCACGCTAGCAAAGCTCCCCTTGCTAATGAACCACCCACAAGCTGAAAGGCAAGCCCAAGGCACAGGCAAGGCATCGTGTGCAAGAGAGACACAGGCAGATGTGTGCACAAAGGCCTTTCTTCTCTATCCATTTGCAGAGAAGCTCCTTTCCCCTTTGTGCGGCACAGCTGTTTATTTGCTTTTTCAGTGCTGCATCTTCAACCTGCCTTTAAAATTAAACCAAGCCTCAGCTCCAAGGCACTAGCTTTGTTCTAACATACTAGAAAGCAAAGCAAACCTAGACAGACAACAAGCTAAGACAGCGGGAGATGTTAGACATGTTATTAAACCCTAACACTAACTGATTCTTGTTTAAAGTGATATTTGATGCAGAAAGCATAAGAAAACTGGTGCATAAAGTTGCAAGAAGTCATTCCTAAGGTCTCCCAGGAACAAAATCAGTGCCTCCAAGCCCCAGGTTTATATGAGCCCTAGGCTTTCCACCCTGCCTCAGGGGACAGTGACTTCTAATGCAAGGACAGATGAACGCATGGGTTATGTCACCAAGCAAAGAGCAGGCAGCAGGGGGAAGATGAGGAGTAAGGGTCTGGTGAAGAGAACTCAGTGAAATGGAGTAGCCGAGGGAAAAGAAGTCATGATTTAAATCCTGTTTAACCCAGGGCTGTGCTGAAATCACTTCATGTCCCTGGAGAACACCTGAAACACCCTGATACTGGTCTCCCCTCACTGCTTTTCCACCAGCCTTGTGCTACAGCAGCACCACGCTGGTCTTGTCTGTGGGTGCAGAAGAGGAGTCAGAGAGGCACAAAGGAGGTGACAAGGGCTGGGGGACTGGTAACAAATCTCTCTGTGCTTTTAAAGAGTGGCTTCTAGCAGTGGCAACAGAAGCACTGAGGGACCAGGGGCTCACGGGGTCAAACACCATCTAAGCAGGGGTCTGAGCAATCTGACCAAACCTTGTATTTTTCGATGCAAGTATTTAAAGGGAGAAGGGAGGGAGCATTCAAACCGCCCTGAAGTTATATATTGACCACGCAGGCTTTCACCATCAGTTCTGGGCTCCAGGGATTCTGGTTGACATCCTGAACCCCTTTTCCTTCATGTGATGAGACCCAGGATGCAGCAGACAGGCTCCAAACCTGGATGAGAAGCAATGCACGGTAGGAGAGGGTGGTAATGCAGGGCTGGGTCACGGCAGGAGTCCTGCCTCTCTGGACCCTACCCACAATACTGCTTCACCATTTAAGTTCACATATTGAAATAAAAAAATGGAAGTGACAATTCAAAAATGCAAAAGCAAAGACCATAGTGCCATAAGCTGTTAAGAACAGATCAGAGTATTTCTCCTATTCCTTCCTTCACACATGCCCTAGTTTCTCTCCACCCCCACCAAAACCCCATGCAGCAAAGCCCTTTAAAATGTCTGTATTTAATACACTAAATACTCACGCTATTTGGTGATGTTCCATTTGGTAGGTTTTTCAACATCCAGATACCAGAAAGAGAAACCAAGAAGAAAAAAAAAAAAAAAAAAACAAACAACCCACAGATTCGCCAATCAAACAAGGGGAAAAAAAAAAAAAAGACACTAGCACTTCATACACAATCCAAACAACATGGGAGAAGATGTGCTCGCACATTACAAAAATCTTGAGAGAACAGCCTTGCAGGGGACTAAAGCCTTCTGTGCTCAGTGCAGTGTCATATAGTTGTGTCTACGCTAATATGCTTTGCAGATTTCAGAGTAAGTAAAGCTGGACTCTAACATGCAGTACACTCAGGAGGTCATTAGGAAAACAGTACAGACATCTGCAGTTAACTAAAAAAATCAGTGGAATTATTCACATACAAAAAGCTACAGGAACATGCATTTGGGAGGAAACAGGTACTTAAATTAATCCTTTCCAAATGAACACATGCAATAAAAATGGTATTAACACCTGTGCAGATAAAATACTTCTGCTCCCTTACATGGTGATGTTCGTATTGCATTTTCAGTTGTTACTAATAAGATTCCTGAATACTCTGAAAACATGACATCACCTCTCTAACAGTGCAAAGAACTGCAAGTTACACAAGGCTTTACTTCTTGATCTTGTGGCATTGTTTTGTAGATAATTCTCTCTTAATAACAAACAGGACTCAGGAACCGTTTTGTAGATAATTCTCTCTGTTAATAACAAACAGGACTCAGGAACCTTCTGACCTGCAGGAGTTTGGAACAGTTTTTTAAGAGGGCAAAAGAAGTATCTAATACCCATTTTTCATGATAGCATGTTCAAAAGTAACCTCTGGAAATGAGGATAAAAAGGAGACATAGAGAGAAGTAGCTCAGAAACTACTCAACAGGCCAGGGAGGGAAAGAGGGCTGTGGAGATGTGGTGAGTAACAGAAGTTCACATCTAAACAAACAAGTTATTTTAATAGCTCTGCAACTGGAGCATTCAAATGAGTATCATTTTATCCTGGGTTATAGCATCATCTAAAGATCAATGCAATAATGGGACTTTATATAATTTTTAGGCTTCTGGTCCCTAAACATTTTATAACTAAACAAGGAATATCTTAGTTTTCTCCACTATTTTGTTTTTATTTGGTAGGAATGTCAAATTCCCAAGCAGTCCCAAGGCTGCTTTTTTTTTTCCCCTTCTTCACCTTCTTGAAGACAAGTTTATACTAAGAACCATCCTCCGGATTTTTTCTTCGTTCTTTAAAATATTAGCTTTTACAGCACAGATCTTGTCTTGCTGGTCTTTAATCAACTGTTCCAGTTCAGCCAGATCAGCTTTTAATGGTTCTACAGCACTGTCTGTGATGCTGAAAGAGACACAGAGAGAGTAATGTTATTGGAAACATTATGCTGCTTCAGGTTACTTAAGCCTCCAAGAAAATACATTCAATACCCGAAAGTTCGCAAAGAATTTAAGTTGCACCCACCCTTCCTGAAAGAAAGTTTAAAATAAGCAGCACAAAGGCAAAGCCAACAACATGGACAGAGTAGAATATTGTTCAAGAGAGATCACCTACAATTCAGCGGTACACAGTCACTTCTTGGCTAATCTAGATTTTCTGCTAAAATCCTGCTTTCTGCTAAAAATTCTGCTAAAAACTGCCTTGCAGTTATTTCACTCCATGCATACATCAAGCACTTCTTTCATTTTACCCAGCCAAAAGCTGCAGCCACCTGGCTCAGGGATGAAGCAGCACTGGACTCTATGGGATATAACCCAAAAAGGACCAGAGAGGTTGTCGATGCCCCATCCCTGGAACTGTTCAAGGTCAGGTTGGATGCGGCTTTGAGCAACCTGGTCTAGTGGAAGGTGTTCCTGCTTGTGGCAGGGGGGTTGGACCAGGTGATCATTAAAGGTCCCTTCTGACTAAAACCATTCCATGATTCTAAGGACACCCACCTTTTACAGGGGCCCCTGGGTCCTACTGTGATACACATGGTAACAGCCACCCCTGTGGGCCTCACCACAGGAGCTTAAAGGAGAGAAGCACATGGCAGAGAGGGACAAATACAACTGCTGTGGAGGTTGCTGGCCTGCTACCAGCTATTTCCTATAATAAACCAGCAAGCCAGCAGCAAGGCATCAGCAGCTGCCAGCAGCACCAAGCTGCAGCAGGTAGACATCTGAGAAGAGGCAAGGTATATGAAAACTGACCCATCACTAGCTGCTGACAAGGGCAGGCAATCCCACACTAATAGGAAATTTAATAAATCCGACACTAATAAACCACAAGTACACTGATGCATCTGAAGTGAATGGGGCTGTTTGGCTTTAAAACAAATGTGCACCCCTCCGTAATGTTTCGCTGGTCTTCAAGAACACTGAACAGCCAGAGAAATGACAGCCTGAACTAGCCTGCTGTCATTCTGAATTACCCAGTCACTTTGAGGACTCATTAGCTAAAGTCCGCATCTCAAAATCATTTAGTTTTCCCCTCCTCTCTACCCCATTAGCATAAATCACAAAAAGCATTGCCAGAAATTGCACTAACATTTCCCCAATGGGATCCTTCAATTGTCTTTCACAGAAGGAAAGAAAACAAAGACATGCATCCAAATCCCACTACATATGGGAAGCATTGTCTTCTTCATGTCTGATACTCTGTAATTCTTTCCTGAAGGATTGGACATGCCTTAGCACTACACTGATCTGATTAAGATCTCATACGAAGCTTTGTTCAGTGCAGGGATATGCTGTGACAGTCTCGGCTCATGAAAGGGAACCGACTGGCTCAGCTGAAAGGATGCTAGCCTGCCTGCAGTCTCGGATGAAACAGCTGGCCATTGTAAAGCTTGGTTTGACATAAATCTGCAAACAAATTCAGCTGGGCAGTTCCTTCTGCCCCCTTCCCCTCTCCCTCCACACCAGTGTCAAGGAGACAGTCTTGTCCTCAATGCACTTTGCCTAGGAATGCACAGGATAGTGAAGCATGTACAGTCACTGTGCTGGGAAAGCAGCCGAAGTATAAATGCCTTGTTTGGCAAGGCCAAAATGGATCCACTGAGTAAGCACATGCCCAGAGAAAGGCCTGAGACTTGCTCCCTGTCACTAGGTGTGGTGCAAAGGCCAGTGAGTCAATGCCTCAGTTTCTCCAACTGTAAAATAAAGCCAAACACCATTTCCTTTCTCTTTGCAGGGCTGGTCCATTCCAAGGCCAACCACAGTTTTAAAGCCTGTCAAGGTTTTGGGATAGAAGTGCTATGTAAGTGCAAGGAATTAACATCATTACACTTTATATGTGAACCAAAGCCCTAATTCCCACCCCAGCCAGTTGACGAAGCCAGCAGCTGTAAATTTCCAACATTTAACACATTGCTACCTACCAAGATAGGACGTAGCTAAGAATACCACCCATACTAGCTTCTGTATGAATAAAGCACATCGATTCAGGGAGCAGCAAATCTATCTAGGCTGACTGTGAATCCAAGAAGATCAATATCTAGTTCATGTTTAAGATCAGAGGGCACGCAACTGGAAGGGATGTTCTGTTGTCAGGGAGCATAAGGACACATTGGTGAGACAAGTAAGGCCAAAGAAACTGTTTCTAGGCTTGACCTCCTTGTTTTTATTATGCATGTCACCTTCACTCTCTGGCCTTCTAATGCTGTTTTTTAGCCTTGCACAAACAACAACTTATTAACACCACTGCAGAACGTGCTGAATTCGATGGCACAAAGAGAGCAGGTTGTGATTCAGGAATCCACTCCTAGTCCCAATTCAAAAACTACTTCGTTTACTAAGCTCTACTCCCATTGCTTCTCATGCATTTGTAAGAAGAAAACAAATCAAGCCCTCTCGTATCACACAAGCATTTGCATCTCTGCTGTCACATACATCATGTGAAATTGAGCTGAAAAGACATTAAGACTTTAACACTTCAAAAAACAATTCAGGCTGCAAAAAAATATCCCCAAACCACAAACATGACTGATGACAATTTGCTTTGAAAAAATGAGTAGAACTCTCTCCTCTCCTAAAAACAGAAATCTGTCTCGAGAGATAACTCAAACTTTCCCTGACCACACTCACCTTTGCTCTTTCTGTAGAGCTTCTGCATGCTGCCTGTTCTCATGCCGCCACATCTGCAACTCATTCTTCATGGCATCCATGTCTTCTTGAATGTAATCCATGATCCTGCCAAGCGTAAGGGCACTCTGGCACAGAGTCTGAATAGAGACCTGAAACTTCTCAATTTCTTTGGCTACCAAGTCTCTCTCTTTCTTCCTAGCTGCTTCCAATACAAAGGGCTTCTCCTAACAGAAAGGATGAATAAGAAGGAAAGCATCAAAACTAGGGAAAACAGTTGTTGCACATGAGGTGTTGAATGAAGAATGTTTTAGAGACTGCTATAAAGTATCTGGAGAAATGTTTATGACAGTCTGCAACGAAAAAGAAGAAATGAAGCAACAGTCTAGAAATAGATGAGCAGAAAGCATGCCATATCCAAGTCACCACTGCTACAGAGGACTGCTACAAAACTGTGCAATGGCATCAGCAATATTAAAGAGCTTTCCAGATCACAAGTGCACAAAAGTAAAGTTAGTATTTGATCCCATAAATGATCTCACTGATGTTCTCATTCTCGACATGATCTTTCCCAAAGCAGTGGGTGTAGTGGGGGGAAAACCTCCTTCACATTCAGACATGGTTTACCTCAACCTATTTCTATATATTGAAAGGGAAATTTCTGTGGCTTAATGTGGCATCATTAAACAGAAGCTCTCAGCAGACATGTCATACTCGACAACACTTCTGTTACCAATCTGGTGCTGCCACTGGCATTCACTGTGTAAATCACACATCCATCCATACTCCCCCTGTGCACTCTATAGGGCAAGGCTGGGCTGTCACTGTGTCACTCCAGAGCCCTGCACCAGGACTTGGTGGATTGGCATTTACTCAATACTGCTGCAAGTCACAGTGCGTAATGACACTGAAAAAGAGGTCATATTAAACTCTGGATGAAGATGATTATGAAATCTAAAAGGCAGTAATTTGGAAAAGCAGAAGCACCCCCCATTTATAATGTTATAGGCTACTGCACCATAAACATTCAATGGACCTGCTTGCCACAGTGTTTTGCTGCAACCTGGGAGCTACAGCAGATGCTGAAGCGCACAGCATCCTCCTAGTTCTCTAAATCGGTCCCTTCAAGATGCTTCTCTCCCTCCACTGTCTCTATCTGGATTTCCAGCTCCTAATGCTGGTCCTAATAATAGCACTTCACACCGCACAGCTAAAATAGATGGCGGTTATTCCATATCTTGTACTTCTGTTAACAGTGGTTGTAAAATCATGCAGGCTGCAGATGTGGCCTCAATAAACTCCATTACTCAAAAATAATTTGGTCTTGTGCACACTTCCCTCATGTGCAGCCAGCAGAGTCTCTGTGGTCAATCTCCTGAAGCCTCCTAGCTTACTGCAAGCTAAATACAGATAAAATGTTTGCTAAAGCAGCAAAGTCATGAAGAGAAAAAAGATGCCATAAAAAGAGCAAAGTGATGCCACATTACTAACATACTGTAATAACCTTATTCCAGGAAAGCCTTCCCTGAAAACAACAATCACCATTAAAGAAAAGCCCGCTGTATTTTTTCTCCCCCATCAAGAAAAACAACCTAATTTTTTTTTTCCAAGAGCCCTACAGGTCGAATTCCCAAACTGAATTTTTTTTAAGACACAAAAAGCTTTAAGTAAAGTTTATTTAAAGTCATTTTGGTCATTTAATGTATGCCGGAAAACTAGAAAGGTCTTTCTCTACCACCCCAACCACAAGATCAACCAATTCCTGAGCACAGTTCCTAGCGGCTATATAAACACAGAGGTGGCAGCATGCTTCTCTCTCGTATTGGGACACCAAATCTACCGCACTGTCCCCTCCTGCCCTCCTACCCAATTGGCCTGTCTTCCTGTGCGAGCTGTGGGCTGTTTGTTCAGCTGTGTTTGGAGGCAGCAGGGACTACTGCCAAACACATTTCAGCAGCCCTTGGCTTACTGATGAACTCAGATATGTATATATATATATATATTTTAGAAAAATACTTCCAAAGATTTGAAGTCTGGGATTTATTTACGTCTAACGCTTGTGTTTTACCACACACGTGGTGCATGAAAACTGTGGTACTTCTGAGTTTACTGCAATTTTATAATGTTGAAGTCATTTAATTAGGAACTGGGCTGAAGTGACAAATGCTGTTGAACTTGTGACCTTCACTTCCTAAGTCAATTCGTGAGTGCTGGCTAAACTGTTAAAAATAACACTCATCTTAATTCCTTCTCACTTGACCCATACCTCTCTCACAGAAGCAGGTGTTTCATTATACTACATTACATAAAACACATTATTTAGATACTTTCTGAAGCCATCCATGTGTTTGCTATCCTTTATGACACAAAGATGAAAGCACTGCTTCTTGCCCCATTTCATCCCCCGAGAGGTGGTTGAGCACCCCTGTTCTGAGCACAGCTGCTTCGGGTTGAGCACATCTTCTCTCCTCGGTCCCCTCCTTGGCCAGCCTCTGAGCACAATGGCCAACAGTGTTCCCATCAGTGTCATCCAGCTTCTCTCCCTGTTGATGTTGCAGCTCCCCAGAGAAGAGAGCTTTTGTCCAGGTGCCCCTGAAGGCACAGGTAACAGGACAGGGTCCTCCACACCAGACTTTTACTAGGGCTCAGAACACATCTCAGGTTGACAAGAGTTTCTCTCCTTGCTGCAGCTAGTAAAGATGTATGAACAGATCTGCACTCTCATAGTGTTTCAGAACCCTTTGCTGTCCATTCTGATTCTGTTTTTCTAGTCCTTGCTACACATTGTTCTCCACCAAAGCCATAGGGAAGGCTTAATCCATGGCACCATACTTTCCACATGTCATTGGGAAGTTACCTATAAAGACAATCACCTTCAGTTCAGCAGCAGAGCAGAGTTGCATCAGAGCCAACAGCTTCCCAGGAAGAAGTCTCGTTGCCATGTTTTTCCTCTCCTCCTAAGAGCACCAAGCCCTTACCACTTTCTTCCCTGCCATCCATTATAAGAAGCCACAGTCAAGAGACAAGGAATTTATTTCAAATACAACTATCTCAAAAGCAAGACAACTCAGCCAGTCCATTATCTGAGGATACAGTTCAGTGTGTGAAAATCTGAAGAATGTTTCGTTTTTATTTTCCAAATGCGGAGTTTAATGTTTTACATTCTAAAGCTGGCATCACCTCCCTGATACCTAGATACCAAGCAGCCACACTTCTCAACACCAGCAAGTATGGTATGAAAATAAAAAATAAAAAAGAAGTTAAAATCCCACAATTCAGCAGACCAGAATTGTATACTTTAAAACAGAGATCCAGCTAACAATTTCAAATATTCCATGCTAAAATACACAGCTGCTTGGAAAGCTCAAGTGGAAATAAAACACCACGGAATATTTTCTATGAATCAGGAAGATGCCCTTAAAGTGTATCAGTAAATACTCAAAAATAATTTTAGTGTCCCTGTAACTCCAGCATACTCTTTCTGTAGTACAGTTCTTCAAAACTGACACAAAAAGGACAAAATATTATCCCACCCAAAGTAATTTCAAGTACTGAAACATGCTACCACTAAAAATCTATTAAATACCATTTGGACTTAAACAGGTACATCAATAAGCTTGATAAAAAACCCTGTGTCTTTGAAATACATACTATATGATACTGAAGTAGTGTAAAAACTTGCAAGGTATTTTTTTAGCTTATCTCGCTAAAGGAGAAGCACTTAGATTTCAAGCTCCAAAGAAAAATTTCCCAACACCTGAAGGTGCAATAGCTCAACTGAACAGCAGTGTCCCTCCTCACACAAGTTAAAAAATAACCAGCACTTCTTTGTGTCATTTCACTAACACCTATACTACCAAGATGGGATGTTACATTTCCTGCAGGCTATAGAAAGCTGAGCTCAGGACAGAGATTTATCACCATGAAGCACCCAAGCTTTGTCAGCTATTGCTGATTATAAGTAATTAAGGGGCAAGGGGTGGGGAAAGCCATCGTGTCTGTTCTCAGTTTCATAGTTACGGTTATGGGTTAAAATCTACATGGGACACTTTTAAATCACTACAAATTATGGCAGATGGTTTATTACAACAGGCAATGTGGGTGGTAAGAGTCCTGAATGCCACCTTTGCTCATTTTGCACAAACATATAACAGGATATATTCAGTTTTAAGAAATATGCCAGAATCAGAATTGTTTCAGTCTATTTAATTAGGCCCTACACCTCAATGAACTCTCCTTTCACAAAAGCCCAAGAATCAATAAATTATCCCCATATAAAAGCCTATATCACTTCTGTAGGCCCAACACGCTTCCTCTCCTTCGTGTTTTTCATAAGGCACCAAGATAAATGTTTATTTTGGATTCCTGGGAAAAAGTCTGCCTTTCCCATTACCTCAATGTGAACAGAACACAATATGGACTCAGATGCAGGGACCCGAGAAATTAAAAAGCAGGAATTTTCTTTTTCATCAATAAAGGGGAAATTATCAACAGGGCTCCAGAAACCACCAGAATTTACTTGTGTTTAATTTACCCTCGCTAAAGCAATTAGTATAAATATTGCAGTCTGCACAGCTCCTTAAAAATGGATCATTCACAAGACATCCATTTCCTATAGCTGGGCTGCTGAGGGTATTTGAAGTGCCTGACATCTACTAAGCTAAAGACGTGATAAGATTTTTTTTTTCCCTACTGTTTGAAAAGTTTATTTCTAGAAACAGTATTTGCTCACTTTATATAGATTCTCCTTTGTTTCCATTTTTTTAATTAACAGTTTTTAAATATGAATCAGATTAGAACAAACATCCATGAAGTACTTAATAGTTTCTACAGCCTCTTTTAACTATTGTATTATGTCCCATTATGAAAACAGACCCAAGTAATCATACTTTTATTGAGCTATACCACTTCCCCCCCTACTTCTTTCTATAGGACAGGACAGAAACTTCATTTTGGACAAGTAATTTTGATACATTCAATGCAAAAACAACAAGGTGGGGTTTTTTTTATTGTACAAAATATTTTTTTATCATAAAGGGTGTTTTCTTTTCCTGGTTTTTAGAGTCTGCATTTTAAGTAGATTCTAACTATCCACTAGGGATCACCATAAGAAACTCTTTCACAGAAACACAGGGAAAACAGTAAATGTTAAATCATTTCAAATGAACAGGATGCTATTTCTGCTTATGCCAGGTACTGAGTTCAGTAACAGGCCAAGGAATCAGAGACACAATCTTCTTTATCATCAGATTTACCAGAGTTAGTCTGACCTGCTTCTGAGTTGGAAGGTACCAAAATAAAATAAAAGGATAGCTCTTTAAAGGGGTCTTTTTTCTCTTTTTGGGGGGAGGGGGAGCATAGGGTGGTGGTGTTTCCCCCTCCCCCCAGTTCATTTTTGATACCTCTAAAAAGAGCTGAACTTTTCAGACGTACATAAACACCCCACCTCAGCCCCCAGAGCCAGTCTGTTTTCCTTCACATTCAGTCCATGCTGGGGAGAAGTCAGTTCATAAAACCTCGCATATTTGGTGCAGTATTCAGCACACTAAGCAGAATCCTGTGAGTCTAGTCTGACCACACACATGACAACAGACAACTCTAGCGGCAATTAATGATAGTAGATAGTATTAATTCAACCATAATGGCATATTGGGTGCCAGTCCTGCCCAGCTTTCTTTTTCTGCTCAACTGCTAAAACTCTCGGACCATGATCCCCGTCTATTGAAAAAGCAGCCACTTTACTGTTCAAAAAGAATTTGCAATAAACCTGTTCCTTGTGTTAAACAACTGCTTTCACACCAGTCTATGCTCCAGCCAAATCCACTGATAAGCTTCTTGAAATATGTGAAAGTCACCTGTACTGTGTCTTACAACACACTGCTGCTACACAGCTGATGCACTGCATCCTCTCCTAAGGATGGAAATCACAGCTGTCTCACTGCACTTTTATATATCCTTTCTGTTTAACATATCCATCAGCTGTCTCATGTTGTATTTATACCGTACCCACAGGAGAGAACATTTTGTAGTTTTGCGGGCACAGGCCACAGCAAAGGAGCCATGATACCAGGAACATCACAAAAGTGACAAAAATCCTGTTCCTGTGTTCACAGCTTGTAACACAATTACTTGGGGACCATAGGTTTTTTGTTTCTGAGAGTGGGTAGTAGTGCAACAAGGACACTCAAACTCATTCAATTTAAGCCCCTGTGGTGCTTGTACTTAACCATACTGCTGGGTACCATTCTTATGTTTGAGGAACTGCATGCTTGCACCGAAAGTTTCTCACTGCAGCTTTATTCAGACCACTGCATTAATGTCACACCGTCATGAACAGATCTGTCACACAAAGATGAAAGCCCTTCTGCAGGTAACTCCTATTAAATTTTACTGGCGGCATTTCTTATGACATAGTAAGGTGGCAGGATGCTGAGAAGCTGTGGTCCTGAATGGTGAGCCTCTTCCAAATACTTAAATCGTGGGACATATGTATACATCTGGTTAACATGACACATTACTAATTGCATTGACTGGAGGAGATACCCAATGTCATGCAACTGATGGATTAATGTAAAAATCAATGACCTGAAGAACTTTAAACAAACAGAATCAGCAATGATTATATTTGTTCTAAGCTTAGAAGTACATATTTAATTTCTCACATTGGTAATTAAAGTTAATATTATCCAGGTGCTAAGCAATTTAGTATCACTTGTTCCTCATAGAAACCTCAAAGCTGCTTCTTTTCTGAAGCCCATGAACTGTATTTGGTAGTGCAGAGATGGAAATTCTGTGATCCCACTTGCTTAAACTATTTAATAACCTGCCTACATTTTCCACGCATCAAATAAATGAAGTGGAATACAAAATGTAACATCTGTTTCTTTCTCTGTTTAACATTAGAGGGTTAGATTCTAAACAAATACATTTAGGAAGTCTTTTTCAGAATTTGTTAGGCTGAACACAGCTAATCAAGGCAGCAAAAATCTTGTGTATTTCCAGAATGACCTCTTTGTTTGACCTGAAAATTGTGTATATTATTTTAAGTTTCTGCACATGCAAAACCTAGATGATGAAAGCCCCAGCCCTCTTTCCTTTTCTCTTCTTTTCTTTATTAAAACTTCTTAAAAAGCAACTGCATGTTTGCAAAATGCAGCACATAAAAGGTTTCAGAGGAATGCTTTTAACACAAATAAATGCTCCTCAGCAATCAGCAGTTAGAAGTAAAGGTGGGAAACATCCCCAGGAGTTCACCAGTGTTACATTTGGATTAATTCACCAACTCCACCTAATTTCTAGTTGATTAATCCACAATAAATCAGGTAGACACATTGATAAATTTTTTGCTAAATATTGGACTTGCATTATTAGCCAAAAGTTCCAGCACTCAGACTACAAACATATTTTTTTCCTTGTTCAGTTTCCCAACAGGCAGAAGAACAAGGCTTTAAAGACTAATTAATATAACTGGGAAAACATTTCATTTATTTTGTATGTATTGAATAGTTTAACAAAATGAGGGAAGATGAACATTCTCACTGACAGACACAAGGATATAACCTTCAGTTCATCATATGTTATTTCCCAAAGCAAGTATTCTTCCAAATTTTCACTGGACTTTTGGTTATCCTACTCCAAAATACAGAAGCACAATTACATTTTACTCTCCAATGTATAATATGTTTTGGAATACAGTTGCATACTGATGTAGAAGATATTTCTTCTGGAGAGTTTGATGGAAAACAAATTTAAAAAAAGAGCTGACAGTCTGGGGAGAAATGGTCAAATCCCAGACTGATACCGCTTCCCAGCAGACTGCAGAACTAGACCTGGCACAAAACCTATGGCCATTTGAACACAGCACACTGGCCAGAGTTCATTGACCCATTCTCGCAGTCCCATCAACATAACAGGACGTGGTTCCACTTGCCTGCCTAGACCACTTGGCAGGAATAAACCACTTGCAACTCTTCCTTCATTTTAATTACTTTTGCTGCCTCCCTCTGAAGAGATTCCACAGACCAGTAACTATTCCTCCAAAGCCTGCTGGTCTGCAGTCTCACAAGAAAAAATCTTGCTGCCACTGCTTTCCTCATGATGTTAGGAACACCCCTCAGAGATGAGATGTGCTCATGATGCTAGGGCAATGTAAGCATGCCAGACCCCCGCCTGCTACTCTACATATCTGGTCCGTGAAATATTCCCAGAGGCAATGCCACGTTGGAAATATTTTTTACTTTTACTGTCTCCTGCGTCACAGTGTCTCTAACCTCTAAAATATATTCCCAGGATTCAGTAATGTCTCCAGCTCATGTTTTCTGAACTACATCTGTCAAGTCCCAGTCACTGACTCTGAGCATTTTTAATCATTTTTTCCTCTGCTGTCAGGAAAACTATGCTTCTCCTCTCTGGATTGCAACAACTTCAACAACATAATTTGAAAAGCAGTAGCAGCAAAGAAACCTACTGCAGTAGCAGCCAGCTGCTTGGATATGAGATCAGATGATATTCCAGGAGCTTAGCGCTGTATGCAAGTTTTCACGTGATAGACTAGGAAGTCAGCACGTTTTTTTCCAGAATTAGTTGTCTATTATCAGCACTGCTAACACAGATCAGTGCTTCAAAAGATGCAACAAAAGACAAACAAGGACTGAATGAATGTTTTAGAGACTGAAAATGGGCAACTGGACTAAATGGTTATTGTAGGAGGACACAATTGTCCATGTGCATTTAAAAAAAGAAATCTAAGGGGTTAAAAGGGAATCATTTTAGTTAGAGTTACTCTTATTCAGAAAAAAAACCATAGACAATTTAGCACAAACACCAGAGGAAGCTTCCTGAGCATGAAATCCATGCAGTTTTGTAAACCCTCCCCCATTGTCCCTTTCTATGTCCTGTGCTTAAGTTGACAGGACACAAGACCAAACAGTATAGCCTACAGCACAATTACGTACTGGCAGAAGACATTATTAAATGAACTACCAACACTTAGTCTCAAGACTGATGATTCAACAGCACCACCTAGTTACAAAACCAGGAACATGAACAGCTGGATCTCTTGTTCTCACAAGTGCCAGCTCAACGTGCACTCCAATAATGAGCTTTAGAGCTACCACATAAACATAGCAGTATCAACTTTTAGCCCTTCTTTTCTCCGAAATAAAGGCAGAACTTATTCAAGCTGGCAAATTTTCACGAAACACGTTCTTTAGAAATAGCCAACAGTGTTCCAATGATCAGTACACAGACAGCACAAGCTGCATATTTATAATAAACGGTATATAATACAGCAAGTTGGATAAAGCTGTAACTATTCATAACAGATTATGAACAGGAAAACTAAAGGTGTATTCCTATTTTAAGAATTCATTTCCTTCTATAATCTCAGCCCTTGCAATATGTGAAAGGAATTTTCTTCCAACCAAGCAGGTCTGGATCTCAGAGAGTCCCAAACTTCGGATGGGAAAATACTCCCCCAAGGGTCTAATCTACCATCCCAACTTTCTCAACTTGCTGAGGAAGCAAAGAAAAGGCTGCACTGTGTGGCAGCATAACCCATTACCACTGGACATGAAAACATATCAGAGTATGTCTATTTAACAGGAGAGAATTGTTGATTTTACCCTCCCAAATCCAAGCCTGCAAGTTAACACTGTGTCACTTTTGCTGCAGATTGTAGAGGTGATTATAAAGTCATAAAGGTTTTAGATAAGACCAGGTTTTTAAACAAACAGTCTACTGTCTACCATGGTTTTAGTCCCTCAGAGGCATTTTTTTTCTGCTGTACACTTTGCTCATAACCTATCATAATATTATTATATATTGACAAATTACTACAGCTGATAAAGCCAAAAGAGGCAGTCAAGTGGTCAAAGCTTCAAAAGTCACTACTGATTTCAGATGGCTATTTGAAAGAGCTTGATGCTCTGTGAAAAGCTGGACTCCTGAGTGAGGCCTGAGTTGCAGCATCTTAAAACAGCATGCCAAACTATAGCTCACGCCTGAAAAAGAATATAGGTAGCAAAAACCTACACTACTGAATTAACATTAAAAAAAAAAAAAAACCAACCAGAGAGAGATGTGATTGGAATTGAAGGTTTTAAAGTTCCTGAGAAGCACTCGCCCTTCCAAAACATTATGTACCTGTCTGTATTTTTAACAGCACTTTGCAATCCGTTCCTCAATGCCTCCTCACCAGTACATCAAACTAGCTTAGTGATTTAGAAACTTTCCAAAAGGCCAATGGATTAGAAAGTCCATCTAAATGCTCTGCCTTTTGCTGCTTCCTGTAACGTGAGCTTTGCAAGGCCAAAAAAGTAAGAGCTCTCCAGTTCTAACACTGAAGTCAGGGGGGTTCAACCTTTTGCTTTTGGTTTGTGATCACTGCTAGATCCTTTGTAGACCCTTTGTAAGTGATCAAAACAAAACAACAAAAACCAGCAAAACCAAAAACTACTTTCCCTTTCCCAACTACTGATTGTGGGAGGAAAAAAAAAAAAAATCAAATCAAGTCACTTCATAGATTCAGATTTGAATGTTGGGTTATGCTAGGACGTTACTAGGGAAACATTTGGTGAAACAAAAATACTTCATATGGTTAACTGCAGCAGAGATCCCTTTTTTTTCTAGACAATGATAATGATTGCTGGGCAACAGATACTGCTCTTCAAATGCCCAGAGGACAAGTAAGATTGAAACAGTAATTGTGCAGCTGTATAAATGCAGAGTGTGCCCTACTACATCTAGGGCAAAGCTGAAAACAGAAGGCTTTGTTCTGGAAAACAAAAGAATAGGCTAAAGAAGGCTCCCTGAAAAATTGTACTGAAATACTGAAAAAAAACTCAAACCACAAAAATTAAAGGTGAGAAAGAAAGAGTGCCACACGGAGAAAGTAACAATATCTGACAGAATAATGGAGGAAAAAAGCAGCATAACACATAAGGAGGAAAGCTTGATCATAAATGGAAGAAAAACATTTAAGGCAGAGAATAAGGCACAATTACTATATTTAATATTCACAGTTCTTTGAAGGCCATTACCATCTTACCCTCTCTGTCGTCTTTGATAATTTCTGTGATGCCTCATAATCCTTCTTTGTTTCTAGGATTCTTTTTACAAGCCCACCTGTTGAAAAATCAGTATATTTCTTAGCATTGGTTGGCACTAAAATACTGTTTTAAACATTCAGACAATAAAGATCAAAGCAAACTGCTTAATTTTTTTTAATCTAAACAATTTTTAAAGCAACATGAACAGCATTCTATTATGTATTTTAATTACTGAGATACAAGGTATTCGTTATTTGGTCTATTTTCTCCAATGTCCTCTAAAGCAAAGTATCATCAGCATCATCTACTGAATGACTCTTGGTACAGAACCGGGTCCTTGAGCTGTATTAACACAAAGGCATTTCCTTTGCACCTGTCTTTTGGAAGAATTCAAGAACTGCACAACAGGAATATAGATACACGTTCCTTTGCAGCACATTTTTGGATGCAAATAAGTATATCTGCCTAAATCGCATCCAGTGTAAATATAAACGGAAGCCCCTGAATAATAGATCTGAGGTCAAAAGTAAGCATAAATGTTGTTAAGAACCAGTCCATCCATTTTTCTAAAAGCTTTTTTGTAACTTGCCTTGAACAGCCAATACCATCTCATATCTCAGAGCAGATAAACTATACATGACACTGCAAGGAACGTTAATTTATGAGTTTTATGCAGAATTTTAAATGCTGCTGATATTAAACCTGCATAGAAAATCTGTACTTAACATCAATTGTAAATCCAGCTGCACAAGTAAACAAGACTGTGTTTGATGAATAATTTCTGGTTTTCTTGAAAAAGTTGCAAGCTCCTACCCTCAGGAGGTATTTTGCTGCTTTATTCAGCATTTTACGTGTTCAGCATTTGGTTTAAACCCATGGTTTTATCATATATATATACTCATATGTAAAAGCAAACATACCATGCTTTTGATCCTCAACCAGCTCCACTTCTGGCTCCTACATATGCAGGAAGACAGCTTTAGTTGCAAAAAGTTGGCATTGCTATAATACACAGCTATTCAAAAACATTCAGCTAGAAACTACTTAAACAACTAAGTTACAAACAAAGTATGGAAAAAGGTTCTATGATTTGCAACATGAACAGACCATTTCCGTATCTGGCATTTCTAGCGGCGGCAGTGCTGCCTCCACCACAAACTGGTCATCATCATCATCAGAAATCTGCTGGTCTATGATCACATTTGAGACTGTTTTACCACTACCACTCCTGTAAGAGACACAATGAAAATGCAAACCTATTAAGATCCGTCTAAACTTATTAAGATCTATCCAGAAGAGACAGCAGTACACTCCCTTCCTCCCATAAAGTAAAGCAGCACCAACCAACTACAAGCACATCAAATTCTGTCATTTCCATTTGCTCCCCAACTCTGAAAACAGTTAGCCATCCTTCTCTCACAAAAGGACCTATATTTTCCTTCTAAACACACTGCTTTGGTGACTGGCATTTATCAGAGGTCAAGTAAGCCATTTTGTCCATAGTTCCAAATGGCTGTTTCAGCCTTTTTTGAACATGGGATATTCACTGCATGCTTTACAGTTCTCTTCTAGTGGTAGTTTAGATTGACATTCTAGGGTTATCTGTTTCAGAGTTCTCAAAGGCAAAAAAATTAAATCATATTTTTGGACTTCCAGATGCGACTACCAACCACAACCTTTAGATAATGCACTGGATTTGCAGAAACAATAGAACAAATAAAGCAGGCTTGAATTTTCCTGTCTGAAATGAGGAGCAGTGAGGTAATCCATCCTAAAGCTGTACATCAGCAGGTGAGGCACAGAAGATCCAGGAATAGTGTGGCACAAGAGCTAAAAATATCTGCTCTTTATCTCCCATATTCCTTACCTTTCTGGAAGTAAGACCTCTGTGCTTTCTTGACGTTTTACTCGGGGCGGTGCTGGTCTTGCACTGCTAGGACGGGGAATACGTCTGCAACAACAAAGAGGTTTTTTTCATTTATACTGTCAAAGGAAGCCTCACATGTCTTCCAGAGGAACAGACATACTCACACATGAGCCGAGTAAACTAGCCAATGCCTAATAACACTGAAGACATGCCCAATATACAATCCAATATCACAATACTTGCTATCCTAGTAGGAGTCCAGGAAAATCTAGAAAATGTGTCCTAAAACAAGAAACCTATGGTTCTGTGTAAAACCACCTTTTGATTTGTCTTGCTAAAAAAGCAGCCCGTATACAGCACAGTTATTTACCATTAACAACATATTTAGCATTAACAGTACACACTGCAGTGTAAACAGAAAAAAATAATTTTTGCAAGTGAAACAATTACACAAGCCTCTGCTGGGCAAAAAAAAAGTAAATTGGGATTTAAAAGGCAAGATCACTTTATCCATAACACCATACTTACAAAATGCATGAATGTAATGCAATGTTCTTCTCATTAGACTCTCCACACGTCTCTCATATTATAATAACATTACATCAAAGCACTTTAGGGATTAAGAAAGTAAGTCCAAAACACTTCACAATGTTAAAAGTTTTCTTCATAGAAGGAAATTAAAGTGAATAAAGGCAAACCATACGTGGGATAATATTTATTATTTGGTACTGCTAGCAGAAAATACTGCTCCAAGCTTCCTTGCTGCTTTCAAATGGACTGACTGTATTACCTCTAGACATGTCATAGTTCAGTTCAAACAGAATAAAGGATAGGAACAAACCTTTGGATAGGCTGAGGTGGAAGATCATTAGGTACTTCACCATTTTCAGATACGGCATGCTTTCCAGGAGCCATATTATCTACTTCTTCTATTAAACAAAGCAAACATACAATTTTGGCTTAGCTGGCAAGGCAAATCTAACTTTCCTTAAGACAGTAGTTTGAATCTTACCAGCACTATATTTGAATGAGTGCTCATGAAATATATCATGTGACAAACTTTTAAAATTAGAAATAAAATTTCTATAAACTTATATAAAGTTAAATATCTTGTGAATTTCCAGTCTTTAAACATCTCGGACCATTCATAATTCAAAAGGGACACTGAAAAAACATTTAAGATTTCCTTATTTTTTATTTGCTTTTTAATACTGTGAAATTCTCTCATGTGAAAATGACATCATCTCACTCAATTCTTCCACAGTTGCATGGTAACATTTGCAATACTACAAGTTTCTCATTATACAAAATTGTAAGAGGAAAAACCGTATTAAAAACTCCTGTATTCTCTATGCTGTGGTTTTGTTTAAACCTTTCTTTTGTTTACCTTAACTTCTTATTTTCCTCTACTGGTATTCTTAGTTGAACTAGATTTGAGCAGGGGGTTGGACTGGCTGACCTCCATCTGTCTGTCCCTTTCAGCAATGAGGATTCTACAATTCAAGGATGAGGGCTTCTTCTGTAATCCAACCACAGTTATGCTCTCCATAGGGTTGACCCCATTTGAAATTTAAATTGCACAGAACCACTTTAACCAATCCTTCCCAGTTGATGGGTTTCTCACCAAGTTACTCTGACCAGTCCAGTGCAGTTAACAGCACGAACGCACACCTGCCAAGCTCAGGTTAAACCATTCTCTGCAATGGCAGAGAACAAAACGAATGACATGTTTGCCTTGACAATCTGACTGTGCAGGATTATGGACATCATTCACCACTTTCTGCTTTAGTGTTTCTACAAATTATTTTGGAAGGTAAAAAGCTTTTGATGTTCTTGGATTCCATCTAGAAAGCTTGCTCAGATGAATAATCTGTTGGTAAGTATTTCTTCCATGTAATGCCATACACAGTAAAGGACTTCTCTAACACTATTGTCCACTTCATCGTCCTTCTGCTCCAAAATCTGACGGCACCATTGAAAGAAAAAAGGCCAAGGCAGCTGGGCTTTTACCAGCCCAAGTTTAGGCAAAGAAATGCAAGTTCTTTCCCAGAGTCTACTGCATTCCACTTTCCTAATGGGTTTGTGCATATTCTCTGAAAAGCCATTTCAGAGGTAGGATCTTCTCATTTAAAAATACTGAGCAGTTAAGTTTTCCCTCAGTCTTACTGGTACAGGAACAACCACCACACATCAGCCAATCCTACTGTCATTGAGACACAGGTTGGAGTGGTCCTTATGTTAAGACCAAGCCAGGCCTGAGTAAGAAAGTTGTGCTCTGTTGCTGGCTATACCACAAGCTTCTTGCACTTCCCTGGGTACCTAATTTAACATCCCTGGCTAACTGATGCAATACGGATTTCAAAATTCCCCTTCCACACAGCAGAAGGCATTTTCCCACAGGATGGAGATCACAAAAATATGGAGAAATAGAAAACAGAGGTCTGCTCCTTAATATAGTATTTGATTTTGCATAAAGGCTCTGCTTGGAGCCTGCACATGCAATCACAGGAGCTGAGACAGCCCACTGGTGACCACAGGTACCCTGGGTAAGTCAGACAGAACAAAGAACTCTTTGGCAGCCTTTATGCAGACAGGCTTGGGAAGAGGCGTGAGCACCGCCAGGATTTTTAATTTTTTTGTGTGTTACGTTCAGTCTGTTAATAGCATAGCTTCACTTCTCATACTGGAAAGCCATCACTGACCTTTGGCACAGCAAGTTTCTGCAGGTTTGTGGTAAGCATGTACAGTCCTCCTTTGCTTCTCTGTACACCCAGCTCCTGGGGAACAATGCCTGCAAGAACCACTATTTTTGTTTTCACAGAAACAGCTATCATTAAGAAAGAAGGGCAGCCTGCTAAAGAAATTTAGCTCTTGGAGCATCTCTAAAATCTCACACCCCTGGTTTATCCCAGCCCCATAGCACCAGTGGAGACAGAGCAGTGACTGTATCACAGCACAGTGCTGTGACACCTGCACAGAGCAAACGAAGATGCTTCAGGGACCTCACATATACCAGATTTCTAGGATATTTCCAGATTCACTGTCTGTTACTGGCCCAATTATCCAGTTATTTGAGGAAAGGTTTTGTGGATCACTTTCACTTTTAATATAAAGAGAAGCCACAAACGCAATAGGCAGTAGGAAGAGGGAAACAAAGTCATGTACGGACATTAAGAAAACGGAAAATGTATGTTTGTAACAAGATTAGTAAAAAACTACCTCTAATATATTGCAAAAAGTTCCCCACAGTCTCTGCTTATTTGCAAGTTAGAACCCATAAAATGCTCATAAAGTTTTTTTTTTAAAAAAAAAAAAAAAAAAAAAAACACTTAACCAAAAAGACAAAGCACTTTCATAGATGGCTTTTGGTATTCTTGTAAGCAGAAACTACTTGGATAAAGTCTATTCAAAGCATTCAAACACAACTAAATTACGTTTTGTTACAGTTTAAAAATTCTTTTTACATAGCATAAAAGGGAAAAAAGCACTAATCTAGAGAACTGCTTTATTTATCAAAAAGCACTATTTTTTCTATTAGAAGTTTTATAACTACCCTTGGTATGTTCAGTGCTGGTCTTTTGCCACTATAATGTTCCTGAGTCATTGGCAAATTCACCTGGAGATAACAAATCCACTGATTTTTCAGATAAGTTATATAAATTCTTTAGTAAGAATCTGACCAAGTTAGGCATGCAACACACAAGAACTACAGCCAGATTCTTGCTTGGGAACTAATACTGGGGCCAGGAGAATACGGACAAACACATTAAGGAATGTTTCCAACAAACTTGCACTTCTGTGCTAAAGACATCAGTGTTCTGGTCACTAAGGTGAACACACTCATCATAAATGAAAGGTTTTTTTTAAAAGTCAAAAGACAGTGGGGGATCAAAATGTTTGTCATGATAGAGTATCTGAGTAGACACTCCTGAAAGTTAAATGAGATATGTAAAAGGTGAATTGTATAAATCTATCCAACAGATTTGAGAAGCAAAGCCATGCCAATCTGTTTTGAACTAGGAAAGCATAGGGACTGCTCACCCCTCAAAGTAGTTTATGCAGTCCACCAATATAAAAATTAAAGGTTCACAGGAAATTCAGATGCAGTTCATAGAATGCAATACTTTTTTCTGAGTAGCCCCAAATAACCCCTAAACCTTTGAAAACCTTGTGGAATAACTATCTTCATCTCCCCTCCGACTAACCTACTCCAAAGGTTGCAGAAGGACAGCAACTGTGATTTTCAAGCAGTTTCAACAGCCACTTTCGACTTAATTCCACTACAGTTAGCTGGAGTATAAATCTTAATGCACAATTAACTAACCAAACAGTATCACAGACCCACTACATAAGCAAACAAGACAGTGCCTGAGCAACTTGTAAGGATTGTGATTTCTACGATGCTTCACCAGGCACTGGCAAACTAAGCAGAGTTTCCTAAACCCTTCTGCTAGTGTAAACCAGCACTGCTACCAAATAAGCACTCCTGCCTTTACATTTCCAATTCCCTCCTGTTAGCACATGCATTCACTCACTGAAGAACTGGATTAGCATGACTCGGTTTAAGACACTGCCTTCCCAGACCCTGTGGTGGAAAAGACGATCATATTTTACATGCATGATAGTTCTCTGTGGATGGGTGGGAGGTGGCTGTGATGGCTCAACTCAATGAATGACAACATCTTAAGGTTACTTTGAGATAAACTTTAGAAAAGAGCCTGGCACTACTCCTCCCAGAGAAGTGTACCTCAACATAACTACCAAAACTGTGAGAAGATAAACTGCACCAGTGGAACTCCCCAAAAAGCTTGTTTTAGAATATAACACGGTTCAGAAAAATCTTACATAACCATCAGCTTCTGAAAAAGCCTCATGCAGGCCCACACTTTTATAGATTGACCATGAAATCCAACTGTTCCTCCCTTCTTGCCACAGTGGGCTCATTTATATGCAAATTGCTAAAGCAAGTGGAACCTAAGTAACTTCAGGGGTGTAGCAGCAAACAGCTGAGGCAGGCCAAAACACTCTTTAGCCAGAAAGCTTTAAACATATACTTCTTATTTAAGAGGCTACCATGAACTAGCCAGTGAGGATTCCTAATGGAGGACGCTAAGGGAGAATAACCAATATGCTGGCAAATCCTCATTTATATTTAAAAAAGCCCCCAAAACCCACAATGGAAAGGTTCAGAGCTTCAATGCTCAAAAACAGAATATAAGACTGAAGCAGAATGCAGAAATAATACTCCAAAAGATCCAAGAAAATAAGCTTATTTCAGCCAGTAAACAATGTTTCTAAAGTCCTATAAATTATTCTTCCTTTGGAAACTTTCATTTGCAGTTAAAGACACAAGAACACAGCAAGAAGGGGCAAGTGATCACTGCCTTATTATTACTTCAACTAGCATCCAACTTCATTATCTGCAATGACTGTTCTTATCAACTGTCATAATTGGTTTCACATTCCAACTATGAAAGCTATTAGATGTGTGAATGATGACTTCATCTCTATAAGAACTTACAGAAAATTAAGGTTCACTAATATACTACTATGTTATACTATCTTATTGAATAAAGCTGAAAATAAAGAACAGTCAATACAGTATTTGGTTCATATACCACCTGAGAATCCACTCCAAATCAATAATGAACCTGGGGTTACTCCTCTTACATGCATTCAAATCATAAATAGAGGAATATAAAGTTATGGAATATAACAGATACATTCCAGTAGACAAGACAGATCCAAAAGACTAAAAGGAATTAGCATGGAAGTTCTCCCAGTTGTGTAAGGTCACACAAAGTCTTGGCCAACCATCTACATTTCATTAGACTGACAAAGCTATGAGGCCCTGAAGGCCACAGGTGGACTGGGAAACAGCCTTTGACCTCCCACATACATGGTATCAACTCTCCCAAAGAGGTCAAGCATCTGGATCTGGAGTGAACAAAACCACAGCTTTTTGCTTAAATCTCAGTTCTTCCTGCTAAATTTTGCTTCCATGGCTCCATGTATACCATAGCTGGATACAAATACCTCATTAACAATGTATGTCTTGGGAGCTATATACAACTTGGAAAAAAAAATGGAGAATTAAGAATGCAGAGATGGAATTTTCCTCTAAAATCCTGTAAAATGGAAACACTAAGCGAGATTCCCAAATACTTGTATAAAAAGGAAACATGCAGTGATGCAGTTCTTACATAGAACAAGTCACCAAGGGATTCAGGTGCAACAGCCCTGTGTTTTCCTGGGACACTGTAAGTGCAGGTCTCTTTGAAAACTTGCATAAAATTAAGGAAAGAGAAAATAAAAGTAACTGTTTTATCAGGGAACATACATTTTTCAAACCAGGACATTAATCACATGATGTGATTAAAACACAAGGCAGCAGTTCAATTAAGTGTAAATCACCCTCCTTAAATCATTTAGCTGCATGGATTCAAGTTCAACCCCAAAGCACTCAAGTTAGACTTTCCAAGGCAGTCAAGTTTTTATTCTCTCTACCTTTTTGTTTTACTTTAAGTCCTGGTTCAGCTTTCTCTTGCAGTTTAGCAACACTGTCCTCTGAAATTCCATCTGCCACACTCTTCATTTCTACAGTTCCTGTAACAAAACAGTTTATAGTCAAATGAAACCACAGATACAATAAAAATTTAGCCCTGTTAAATACCTGCTACACTTACTATTTCTTTAAGGGCTATTCTAGTTTAATAAACCATCTTGAGTCTAAATAAATGATTTTCAAAATTCACAAAGACTTTTTACATAACCGCTGATTGAACTCCTTATGTTACTGCAAACTATCAACAACTTCCTCAATTCAGAAACGATTTACACATATAATTTATTAGCCTGATAGCTGGTGAAACAATACAGTATTTATCTAATAAAGTCTAATTTGCTAAAATACACAATATTATTTTACACTACTTGGAATGCATAATGCCCTTTGGTTTGTTTCAAAGGCTTTAGCTTTAAACACATTTCATACTAAAGCCATTAAGAAATTTCAAGCAAGAAAAGCTGATTTCTGGTAGCTGAACTCCACAACTTGCTGGTAATGCCACAGAAGAGCCTAGTCTACAAGCGCTGCTCACTTTTGATGCTACCTAAACCAGGTTTATTTTTGCAAAAAAATGAAAGACCGTTTCATCAACCAATTATCTTAAATTAATTCCCGCCAGTTACAAAAGGACTATGTTGACAAAAGCAAAGTAACACACAGTAGAAGAAAGCTGAAATATTCAGGTATACATCTGATTTCTAAACTATGTGCCCAGGGAGAAGAGACATTCCCAGTGGAGGGATGCAAAGGAGAAGTGATTCAGCACAATTTGTACATCATTCCTCAAAATACACCTGTGCATTGAACACACATGGTCAAGAAAAGGTAAGCTATTCAGTTTGTCAAGATATCTACAGAATGGGTAGAATATTCAGCTTTAGTCTTATCTTTAAATATATATATACATATATACACACACACGCCTTCACTTGGAGTAATACGTTCAGTTCTCACACTCCTCAAAATACAGCAGAAGCAGAATAAATTCAGAAATAGGCAAGATTACAGATACAGAAAGAGCATGCATGTTTAAAACAGAGGTACCCAAAGCGCTGCCCAGGAGCTGAACCCAGCGCTTCAAAATCTCCTTATCTGCCAACAGGTAACTGTAATGCAAAGGTAAAGAACAGATTCACAGGGCCCCTCTTTACAGACAGGACACCTCAGGTAACATTTCCACCACCACAACAAATATGTAAACAGTTTTGATAGCATGGGAAAAGGTTTACTAGACAGAGCCCTGCCTAATGCTTGGGTTAAAACATCCAACACTTCCAAAACCAGCAATGAAATTACTGCATACACCATAAAGCTGAAGCTTCCAGGACATATACATCAATAACAGAGGATCTACTCCTCCACCCATGCCATGGGAAACACTGTATATCCATGAAGATATACAGTCCACTGCAGTAGAAATGCTGAGTTCTACTAGTTTAGAAGGAGATTAACACGCAGCAGAGAAAGGTCAGCCGGCACTTTCATCTGCCTGTGCTGACTAAGGCCAGGATGAATTGTCATTTAATAAAACTCAAACTAGCATTTAAACATTCATCACCAACCCACACAGCAGTGCTACAAGTTACCCATAAAGTCTGGAGTTTAGCAGAAAAGCCAAACCAACAGTGGAAAGCGAAGCACTTTACTGCATTTCCATTTAGAAAGTAATTCAGTGTCTGAACAGAAACCTGTTCAGACCTCAGTGAAGAGCAACTGCAAGTTTAAAAAAAAAATTAGATTCAGTTTATCAATCAACTTTTAAATTAGCAAAAATTGTTTCTATTGCATGATGCAAGTTTTGCTGCAAGGCATGTTGCAACTATAAAAAGCAGTCATCGCCTGAGTAGTAATAAATGTAACGTTAACCACAAAAAAAACCAAACCAAAACAAAACATTGTTCCAATAACATTAGGAATTTGTTCATAATAGAGGTGGGTAAATGCTGGTATAACTTGTTTTAATTACTAGGATAGCAAATATACCTGGTTTTGCTTAACTGGTCCTTCATTCACCACTTCAGTTTTGCTTATTACAAATTTAGTCATGACACTAGTCCTTTTGCCTTCTCCTGTTGTGCATTTATTTATCTCCAGTTAATACTAGAAAATACAGAAAGCTCTGATCATTATCACCAGTAACTACAGAGACCAGTGTGCAACAGCACAGGCATCAGCATAGCTCCAGGAGGTTTTTACTACCCTCTGGATTACTTATTGGAGCACCTATGAGCACTACTCACCTATTGCAGCTCTGTTGCCTTAAAACAAAGAGGGCTAATGCCCCAAAGTATTTATCACTTGGGTGAACTAAAAGTTGAGTGCACTGGCTTGATGCATCATGAGAAGAGGAGTATTTTAAAATATTAACCTTAAAGCCAAAACACAGGGTAAGTCATTAACCATATTTCATTTATCAGAAAAACTGGATCCTGATTTTAAAGAAGGGACGATCCTATAAAATGGGGCATGTCTGGTCACTGTAGTTTAGTGCCAGTTCAGGCTATAAAACAAATATTCAAATCTTGGGAAATAAAAAAAGTTATAGGATCAGCTAAGGATCACTAAGTAGTAAAATAAGACTACATTTAATGGAATCCAGATGGTATTTTTCAGCTGCAAAATTATTAAAGCCTCACAGCACATAAGTACATGAGATGTGATGTAAAATTTTCGATTTTCAAGCACCCACTTGAATTAAGCTCCTAAGTCAACAGACATTCATATCCAAAGTGCCAGATCTTTTCCAAGGTATTTAGGATGCCTAAACATCTTTTTAATTTTTCCCCCAAGTCCTTTTGAAAATATGGCTATTGATTGTTCTGAAAACACTACCCAAGCTCTGATATAACTTCAGTGTTTTGCCTCAGACACATGGAAACCTACTAAAACAGAAACCCAAATAAACTGCAGATGCTTGAGAAGACACATAGCAACCCACAATCTCTTTACATAAATTAATAATAGTGACATTGGCAGATTTAGTGTATGAAGATCTTCATGGTTCATATAGACTAAACAGTACCAGCCTTTAGCCAGAATTAGCTATTTTGACAGGTATCTATTCAGAGGTGTTATCATATCTTCTGGACAGAGATGTTAAATTGATTTATGTGCAGTGACTTCTTCATTAGAAATAAAATATCAGTGTCCAGGCCACAAAACCACTGAAAGAAAATTTGAATCATAGTAAATAATCAAGTCACTGAAATAAGAGTAGGGGGGAAAAGGCATTTAAATACAGACAGAAATTGCAGCTGTGCTGTCATATGAGGTCTGGGTACCAGCCAGTTTTATTCCTTACCTACGTGTTTCTCTAGGCTCTTCCTCTTGGCTTTCTTATACAAAGGCCTAGCAGTAGTAAGTTTAAATTTCTTTTTTCCTAATGTGAAAGTATTAAGTACTTGGAATATTCTGAAGAGAATCTAGGTTCCAGTTAGTATGCAAATACAATAATTAATACACTTACATAGAAAAGCTGGTGACATAATTGATTGCAATGAAGCACCTTAACAGATAAAATAATTTACTTATATGCAAACCCTGGCACAACTGTCTATTAAACTCAATTAAAACCATCCCAAGACTAAAATTTTTTACTTAAATCTTGTCCAAAGAGACAAAGAGAAATGACTAATAAGGTGCGAGGCAGATGAGGAGAGATGTTTATTGATGATTGTACCATTTGTTAAATAGCTCCAGTCAACAAAGACTCAGAAGAGGCTGTATCATCAAAAGGCTGGTAAAACGGCCTGTAATCAATACAATTAGAGTTTATGTCAATCCACTTCCTAACGTGCAAGCATGGATACCACAGATCTATTATCACAAGTGACAGTCTTGACAGACTTAACACTGAAGCAAGGATGAGATGACTAGAGAGCTAACTCCTGCTGTCAAGACTCAGGGTGGTGGCCACACTGCTACCAGGGGCAACTCCTGGCTGGCAAAAAGAGATGGGCCTTTACAGATTCTTATTTCCTGCTGGCAGTTCCTCTATAACAAATAAGTATCTGTCCTTCCCCAGCACTCAGCAGAAACGCAGCTGGGCTTGGTTCCTTACACCTGGTTGAGCTACTGTGGAAGATGACATGGGATAGGATTCAGTATTGGTGATACCCAGACCACCTTCCCTGCTCCAACTCAAATCAGAAGGCCCTAGCCTGACACCAGTCCAGGTGCAATACAGTTGACTGCAGCTGTAATGACAGACATTGGAGAAAGTCAAAGATCTACAAACATGTGTCGTTATTACAATTCACAGAGGAATCTTCTCTAATCATCACATGGGCTGCAAGCCAGAGGTTTTGCTTAACACCTTATCTTCACCTGTTCTTCAGCTTACACCTAGAGTATTTTAAGTGTCTCAAGCTACAGAAATCACTCAGAAAGGTTTGGCTAGTTTTGAATTCACCCAACCATTTTTTCACTGAAGAAACCCCAGAAAGTGTAACACAAATGTGGATGCTGTAGTGTACTGCTTACCAAACAAATATCCAGGGAAATTCCTTTTTGCATTCAGTTAATCTCAGGGAATATGCCTTTTTTTTTGTTGGTTTTTTTGTTTGTTTTGTTATTTGGGTTTTTTTGACAAATATGATCTTCTCATTTAAAAACACAAAATTTCTGAAGACCAAATGCTAAGACTTCAAATCCTTGAGAAATAATTGAAAATTTCAGAAAATAAGTGAAGTTTGGATTCTCTAGCCAAATTTAGGAAGAGCACTCTTCCCAAATATTAGTAAGCGATAAAGTTACAAATTCAGCATTCATGGCTTTATGATTTATCCCTACAGGAAAGCACATCTTGCCTCACAAATGTATTTCATCGTAGTAAAACAACCTTAAACAACATATCTAAGTCTTACTAAAACAAAAATACTGTGCTGAATATTGCTCTGCTGTAAACATTTAACAAACCTTTGCACATGACTTTATATAAAGGTAACATGCACTAATTTAATCAACCCAGACATACTGTCGACTAATCCTCAGTGACAGGAAAAAAAAAAAAAGCCAAAGTTTTGCATGGCATATTTGACTAAACTTGCTAGTTTATTAAACGAAGAAGCACTTCTTGGAAACTAATAGAAAAAGAAATAGTTGTAGACCAACTAAAAAAGCCCATTCAGAGAGAACACAATAAACATCAAGAGCAGGCTGAATGTATATCTGGAATTGTACATAAGGAACATGAGCAAACTGAACTGAGTACCACTTTCTATGTATCAAATCCATGCAGAAGATTTGCCTTTTGGATTCATAAATGCAGACTGGGAGTATAAAACAAGCACTGAAAAGAATAAACACAGATATTTAAGTATTTATGCTATTCCTATTCAATAACCCTCCAGCATATTTAATAGAAATAATATCCTCCCTCTAGTTACCTTCTCCTCCGGGTTTGGCATGTTGCCTTGATCCTTTTGTTGAAGGCTGCCTTAATACTCCTGCAGGACTTTCACTCTTTAAAAAAAAAAAATTATATAGTTGTATATAAAAATATATATATTTATATATGAAATTTACTTACATGCGTTGCTTTATCTATAATACATAAAAAAAATTCACTTACAAAACTGACCCACACATATATGATTAAAAATATGTCAAGTCTGTTTTCCTCAAAGTCTGCAAGTATTTTTCCTGAATACATGCTTTTAAATGAACCTATACGATTAGATTTTGTTATTGTAAAGACAACTTCCAAATGTGAACTAAGAGTATCCAAGGCAGAGCAATCTTGTGAAATCTGTAGAGCATCTATGATGCCGCTGCTGGTCTCGGGATACAATGCTTAGTTACCAGTGAGCTACCAAAAGGAGTAAGATGCTTACAATCACCTATATGTTTCAGCTATATCAGATACACAGTTCCTCTTTAACCTTCTAGGAAGTCTTTTAAATTTCATTCCAAAAGAGAAGCAAAGACTAAAAAACCATGCTACTAGACTTGCATAGTCCTTTACTCAAATGGCAACTTCCCTGGACAAAGACCCAAGACAAACCAAGAAATGGGTCCTGCCAGAAAGTCCAGCAGACAAACAATGGATGATCTGAAGGTACAACTGGTACATGAAGGAGAGTAAGAGTTCAAAAGTGGAAAAGATCAAACTGGAAGCAAATTCAGGACACTTCTGAGGACTCCGACCTTAGTCCGAAAGTGATTCAGACAGGCCAGGAAATGAAAGCAGGCAAGCACACATGAGAATTATTTTGTTTTCTCTGGATATAGCTTGCACTGCCTGAAGTCAAGAACGCTTGACTGACAATACTTTTTGCAAAGGCACTATGTTACGCGTTTCAATAGATATACACCTTGGAAAGGAGCAAGTTAAATCAGTAGGTCCATTTGGCTGGATGTTGGGAAAGAGATGTGCATAAGCAGCACCCTCTCATGAGACGAGATCAACATCGGTCCCCAAAGACAAGGCCACCTGGACTGTGAGGTCCCCTGTGTGTGAAGGAATAACTGAGCCTATGCACAGATAGCACTAGAGAGGCTGAAGGCAGCTACAGCACTTGCCCTACAAAAAGGCTCAAAAATCTTCCTAGCAGGAGCAGGCAGAGGGGCAGGTCCATGAAAGCTGCCACTACTCTAGGTAGGGTATAGTACAGATTTACTACTCACTCTACCTGAAGGACAGCTGGGGCCCAAATGCCTCCAGAGGAGGTGCAAGGTGTAAAGGAGGACTTCTGCCAGCCCACCAAAACTCCTGGGCATGTGATCAGGGTGGAAAGGAAGCAGTCCATCCCCTTACACCAATCTCGGCTAGCAGAAGGGGCAAACTTGGTAGTGGTGGACTTGGAAGTCTTAGGTTAATGGCTGGACTCGATGATCTTAAGGGTCTTTTCCAAACTAAACGATTCTATGACTTCTGCTTGCATGTAGACCAGAGGATGAAGCCAGCAATGGCATCTGGCCCACTATACAAAGACACAGAGCTTCCCACTTCTTACAGTACTGTACACACTTAATAAACCAGTAGCTTCCAACAAGCCATTCATGCTTCTAATAACCTTCCTGTCTTTTTACCCAAGTCCTTGGTTTCATTAGCAACACTTGTTGCTAAAGAGGAAGCAAACACCTCTGAACACAACAGTACAGGTGATTTATAGGCTCTCTCTCCCTATAATCGCCTCTGCATCTCATTCAAAATTCTGAAACATGTTTAGCACCTCACAGGATTTCCTCCTTATCTGCTTTTTTGAAGGTTGTACGAATTGACAGTCCATGCAGTTTGGATCCAAGATTTATTGTCAACCCTGCTGATAATGACTATATCTATAACATAAATGAGATTACAAATTCTTCCATTTCTGTGCAAATGTTAACATTATATGTTCCAATAACCTGTAAGAGAAAATTGTTAAATTACAGCGTAGAACATTCATTTTCCATATCTTGCATATAGGACAATGGACCATACATGTCATAATGGAAAATAACACTACAAGGTGTCTAAAAATATAGGATACTGGTGAGTATTTTTACTCAAACTACTTCAGCTGACCATGCAAAAGCATTATCTCGCCTCTACAAGCTTACAAAAGTGTATCCACTGGCCCCAAAGAGACAGCTACATGAAAGAGGAGAATGAAGTTCACAGTGGTAAGTTTGCTTTGAAGGCAAATTTTGCTTTTGTATATGCTATAATGCACCATGAGCTTAAAAGAAGTTCTTGACAAAGGGAAATGCTTATTAACAACAGACAATCACAGCATGCAAACTGTATGTGATAAACTGAGAAGTTGAACTACTTGGAGGTACTTTATAGGACAGTCAGCAGTCTATGCAAGTGTCAGCTCAACAGTTAGTTTAGGCCCTTTAGAAACTACATCTCCTTCACCTCCATAAGGTGTAATATAACATGTTATAACATAACATGCACACTCAGAATTTCAGCTAAAAAAGCCCTACATCCTACACTTCACAAAAATCTATCCGAATGGACAGTACATGGTCCGGCTTCAACATAAATTAGTTTTGACTTATACTATCTTCACTGGATTATTACAATTATTACTGGACCCACAACCAGAGCTACCAATATTTTTGTTTCACTCTTCAGGAAACAGAAACATAGAATCATAGAATCATTTAGGTTGGAAAAGACCTTCAAGATCATTGAGTCCAACCATCACCTATGCCCACTAAATCATGTCCTGAAGTGCCCTGTCTGCACGCTTTTTGAATACCTCCAGGGATGGTGACTCAACCACTTCCCTGGGCAGCCTGTTCCAGTGCCTGATAACCCTCTCAGTAAAGAAATTTTTCCTAATATCCAACCCAAACCTCCTTTGCCGCAACTTGAGGCCATTACCTCATTCTATCACCAGCCACCAGACAGAAGAGACCAGCCCCACCTCACTACAACCCCCTTTCCAGTAGTTGTAGAGAGCGATAAGGTCTCTTCTCAACCTCCTTTTCTCCAGACTAAACAACCCCAATGCCTTCAGCCACTCCTCATAAGACTTGTGCTCCAGGCCCCTCACCAACTTGGTTGCCCTTCTCTGGTCACGCTCCAGCACCTCAGTGTCTTTCCTGTAGTGAGGGGCCCAAAACTGAACACAGCACTCGAGGTGCAGCCTCACCAGTGACGAGTACAGGGGAACAATCACCTCCCTGCTCCTGCTGGCCACAGAATTTCTGATACAGGCATGTTATGAAGAAAAATGGACAGAATTCCAAAATGCACGGCTAATATTGAAGTGGTTAATCTTAATTTTAGTTCATCTTAATTACCACCATCTTTTACAATCACAACATTATGCAAGGAGCAAAAATAAAGCTCACATACCATCAGAGTCTGGCTCTACAGGCCCGCAGGCCACATCTGGTACACTCAAACTTCAGCAGCTCTTTGGGTGATGTAATTATTAGCACAGGTGGGGAAGGAGTTGAGAATAGGTGCTGAGGCTCCTGGAGGAGTGGATTCAGTCATTTATTTATGTCAGGTAGTGACTACAAACACTGCTTAACATTTTTGTAGAGCCACATGTGCACACTGGCAACAGGTGCAAAGTAAAAGCTAAAATTTAATCACTGTGGTAGCACACAAAAACATAAATCCTACAATATTTATGATTTGAGTCTTTCCAGAGGGAGATAAAATAGGTCATTCTTCTTCTTACAAATTCAGAGGCTCCAAGACTTTGAAAAACAGTCACTGGAGCCATTAAAAAGAAATCTTACACTTCTTCTCACACCATCCTGGAAAAAACATATTAAAGTGGAATCCTAGATGGATGTATGCACACTTCCCAGTTTTGATTAATTACATTTCTCTTTGGAGAGGATACAGCAGCCTGCTGTAAACTGTCCAGTCTGCTGCTTTGTCCTCATTATTAACCTTTAAATAGGTTGACTTCATTTTAGGACATAACAATGATTTCTAATGTTTCAGCAGGTCAAGAAGAGGAATATGCTTTGAAAAGACATCCTGCCAAACTGTTAATTCTTCCTCCTTTCCATGCAACAATCAACCTCTACATTCATGCAAGGATGTCATGAACAGTTTCTATCAGTGACTTTCATACTGCTCTCATAACTAGTTCTATACACGCTTACATACATCTCCTCTAGCCACAGCCACCCCGTGCATCAACAGTCAAAGGCAGGAAAAACACTCCCACCGAAGCAAGGGAGGGAGACAACTCATTATATAAATCAGCCACTGTGATTTTCCTCTCTAATTCATCAGATCTACTGATAGTTCCCTAATAATAAACAAGAATTAAGTCTGTGAACAGAAATCTAATCCAATCAACCTTCCACAATACTTTTCTTCTATTTAGATCCACAGTGCCAGGAAGTATATTTGCATGCATGTATGCGGTAAATAGTGTATGTGTGTGTGTAAAAGTTTTATATAAAATACAACTACATATAAAAATACATTTTTTAATTTTGTGCAACAGACTTTTCCTCAACAAATAAACATGGTTCATTTCTAATGCTTCTACTGAAAGCTATGTATCCCTCAAAGACTTTCTTTGCTCTTTCTCTCAAACTGTATTTCCAGTATTTATTCCTAAAAAGTCTGTCATTATTAATGGGCAGAATTTACTAGTGTGCAACAGCAACAAAGAAGATCTCTACTTGCTAAGGTCAATTTGACTGCTGTGGTGATAAGCTTATTCAGAAAATATCAATCAATTATCTTTTCCTCAAATGAAAGCTCGCAAGATGGTGTTCTATTGGTGTTAGCTTCTGCTAATTAAAACCTTTCAAACACAAAATGTCTCCCGCTTTTTTAAAACATAAGTTTTAATAATGGTTTTGTATTTTATGAGCCAGTTATGAATAACTGACACCAAAGAGAGGGTCATTCACAGCACCAGAAAAAAAATATTTGAGCCATGTCCAGCAGATTTCCATGGAATGATTCTCTCTACTGGTTCTCGGGCAGTCATGTCTTTTTTCATTCAGTAGTTGTTTCATTATATAGTCAAGATGAGTTCCAACAGAAATAGAAGTTCATTAGATACGACTTAAAGGCTGATTCAAGTGACCCATTCCAGAGCCATACAGTTTGTAGGGCAAAAATAAAAGTAATTATAGAAGTGGCCAAAAGTGACAGGATATTACAAAAAGCTTTAGCCAAGAGTTTCAGCAGCCATCTGTAAAATGGAAGAGATTTTTCCAACATGTTTGGCCTTAGGGTAAATGACATACCTGTTCTGAAGTCACTTCATATAAACAGCACCATACACTTAGAAGCTCTATGACCTGAATCACCTTTTGTCAAAAGACAAACATCTTTATTATTTAGAAGGTCAGCAAGTCATGCTATGAAGTGCCCATTTTTAAAAAAGACTTTCACCTGAGATGGACTGAGAGCTAACAGAATACAACTCAACTGAATTTGATCACAGTATGGTATGCAACAGCTAGCGTTGAAGCAGCAAGTAGTCTTCTTCTGATTGCCATGTGTTAGCCAAATGTCTCTTCTTAATTCCTACTTATTATACTTGCTTTCTTTTCATTCCAGAAAACTACAGATACCCATGTGATGACTATTACATGCTGGGTAACATACAGAGTTTCTTTAGTACCAGAAAAATACATTTAAAAAAAAAAAAAAGACAGCCTGTCAAAATTTACGTAGTATTTTAAAGCTGGCCTCTGATACTTAAAAGCAAGAAAAATTAAGACCTATATGAATATAGATTGAATCTTATTAAGACTCCTAATCTCACAGGAGCAAAGCCAGGAACTAAACTAAGTGATAGCTTTGCTGTACATGTAGAATATGAAAGAAAAAAAAATTAAATTATTTTATTCTCTAAAGTAAATGCAGCATAAAAGCCGTTCTGCCTAAAATTCTGTGGACATCTCAAATACAATAAAAGTTCCCATTTCCCCACTGTTTCCATGTTCTTATGCTGCCAAGCAGCGTGTCTGAAGAAAGGACCTAATGCAAATACAGAGGAAGCAAGATGAAAGTCAAGTGGAAGACAAATAGTTCACTATGACATGAAGCCATGTAAGACTAGGCTTGGAAAGAAAGAGGAGCTGTGGCTAGGAGTGTGAGGATAAAGAGAGCAGGACTAGGAGCCAGGGGAAGTGGGTAAATGAGCACAACAGGAACAAAATGAGAAAAGACAAGAAGTCAATCCTTAGGGCAGAAAAGAGCAGTGACATGTTAGGTACTGGCATATCAGGCACTGCTTGAGAGGGGCTGCTTCAAATTGTTTCATTTGTATTATATTTACAAAAAGCTAAAGACAGATGCTGAAGATTTATTAATTATGCAGCAGAGACTACAAAATCTGATTCAATACTCTTCATATGCATAAAGACGTAAATTGTTTCCCTTCTTTTTAATACACTTGTTTCACTGCCATGTGACTCAAATGGAGTTACAGTCATTTAAATCAGGGTAAAACTGTGGAAATAAAGGCATTACCCTGCTGTGAAACTACTGTGAGGACAGGAAGATCAACCCCAGTCCTTTAGAGGCATTTCCCAATTATTTCATGCTGGAATTTCCTCTAAACCACTTTGTGCAGCTATCTTAGCTCTCCAGCTCTAAAAATTCATTGGGAACATTTTCATTTCATTTGTCTCCTCCACAGTCTTAAGATGATGACCGTTCGTCATGCACTGGTCTAAAGTGTGTGTTTTCATCACCTAAAAACCAAGTGTCTACTGTTACGCAAGCAAGTAGAGGAAAGCATGTCATCTAGATTTAAGGTAATAAACCCACATGCCTTGGAATGACTCCCAAAAGCACTTAAGACAGGAAATGAAACTTTACTGCCCCAGTGTATTATTGTGGTGCCCAAAAGCACTATGATACTTTGGGATGAGGCTCAGAATTTCCATTAGAGACCCAATTTGCAGGAAGTTTAACTTGGCCATGAACATTTGCTTCAGGCTAAAAACTATTTTATAAGCTCTCCCTCCAAGTGCCAATAATTTAAAAAGTTTGGTTGGATTTCAGTCAAAGAATAGCTATAAATTTGTCATCTCATGTAGAAGACACAATGATGTCAGCGGCCCATAGACTCTCAACAGAGACTCCTGCTAGACTTGGGCTCCTGCCTATTTTTTCCTAGCCTGAGCTGCTTTACGTTAATTTATTGAAGTCTCACTCTTTAAACTTTTAGCCATATGGCTCCGTAATTCCCCAAATTGCCTCAGGTCATCAAGCAGCAGCAGATGCAGACACAATGGTATCACAAGCAACAGCTACTGTTCAGAGGCAAACAGTGAGTCGCTATTCTGCCCTACCATCATTCAGCTGCAAAACATGGGCCAAGACTCAACACTGGACTCATTTTCTTTCCAAAACAGTAACTTCTGTTAAAAGTACACAAAAACCTAAGAGCTTTCCCAGGAAGGATCCAGAGGAATAAACAGAAAGCTTTGAACAAATAAATATTTTTCCTGAAGTACCCAACATATCAATACACAGAAATAATACCTGGAAAATGAAATAAACTGAGTAGACCTTCTTTTGTCCAAGCTCAGAGAAATTTAAAAAACAAACAAATAAACAAACAGACAAGCACCTATTTTACAGCCCTAAAACTTGTAATCTACCTACCTTTCAATGCTACATTCCTTTCATGCAGACTCCCAAATCATTCTAAAATGCAACACTTTCAAATGCTGACCTTCCCATATCTATGCTACTAACCTCATTATCTGGCTGGCACTTGCTGTCTTTAGTTGGCCTCTGCATTTTTCTAAGTGTGGATTCCTCAGAATCTGCGGACTGAAAAGAAATCAATTGCTTTAGATTCAGTGTGCTGAGAAGCCAGCTACTTACCTGAATAACGTGAAAGGGGAAATAAGCATAGAGTAGAACTGAGCATGTTACAACATGCATCCATCTACCCTATCCATCTACCTGCCCTCTTTACCTTACTTCCCCCACACAGGAGACTAACTGAGCAAAATTAACAGTTAAACATTGTTCTCTCTGAGTAACACCTGGAAGGCAAGAATCCTTAAAGCCAGCAGACAGGTACTGACAGAATTGCTTTCTCACATCTAACAAAATTAAGCTACCCCCTAACAGAAGCATCTTTGATATCCATTAATCCCAAATTTCTACTATGAACCAGCACGCAACAGAACAGAAAAGGAGAATAGGAAATGTTTAGAGGAGGAAGAGAGAAGATAAAAGAACAACAAAATGAAAAGCAACAAAGAGATGGCTCTTAAGGCAGTTTAGGACTTTACACTGAGAAGGCCTGAAGTATGGGGAAACGGTGGATGTGTTCCTTCTCAAAGATGTAACATGATGTGTGGAGTCCAGTTCAAGCAGAGCACCCTTGCAAGAATCTAGATGGGCTTCCCAACAGTTCTCTCAATGTAGAACAAAACAAAACCAAACCCAAGCTGGAAGCAAACAGCTTAATCTAGAAAGCCAGAAGAAAAAATACAGATGTGCAACTCCATCCTGTGTGTCCTGCTACAGAAGAAGTCTGCTCAGGAGAGACTAGTTATGGCCCAAAGGAACTCTCTTCAGCCCCATCTTCCCTAAACGTGGCTATGGCTGTAACAAGAGCATGCATTACTGGGGAGACACGTAAGGATAGAAGTACACAGTTCCAATAGTTGCTGCCACCTCTCTCTGCCAAACATAATCTAATGTGATCAGGAGAATTCATACATGCAGAGTTCAGAAAGGAAACAGCTTATTAGATGTTCAAGAAGCACAGTCAGAGGAGTTTGATGGCTCAAGTCAAGATATATCAGAGACATGAAGTTACACATATGGCCTCAGTCACACTCTTACCAGATCAAATCCACACCGACACTTTCACTTCATGAGAGTAATTGCTGTTAAAGAAAGTACTTAATTGTTAAATGAGCAGAGAATACAAACATGCAAGGTCATTATAACAAGTGTTCAGTCCCTGCCACAGCATGCCAAAAGTTATTGTTCTCTGCAGTAACACTTCAATTACCTTTTTCTCTGCTTTATCCTTTCCATGTTCTCTTAAATGCTCCCTATCTTTTTCTCTGTCCCTCTGTCTATCCCTTTCCCGATCTTTTCCTCTATCTCTGTCTTTCTCTCGTTCTCTGTCCCTAGCCTTATCTTTGTCTCTTCCTTTTAGTCTGTCTTTTTCTCTTCCTCCTTCATTTTTTTTCTCTCTTTCCTGTCCTTTATCATGCTCGAGATCATCTTCTCGTTCTATGTCTCCTTTTCCCTTGTTTTTTTCTGTTTCTCTTCCTTGCTTTGTTGTTCTGCTTTTGTTTCTTTCCCTTTCTTGTTTTTCTCCTTTAAAGGCGTCTCTTTCAGGGTCTTTGTGTCTGTCTTCATCATCCTTCTGTTTATCACTTTCTTTTTCTCTTTCTTCACTCTCTTTCAAATCTCCTTTGGGTTTTCTGTCTCTGCTTGAGCTTCTGTCTTTAATTTCGGTGTCTCCCCTACCCTAAAAAGAAAGTAAAAATGAAAAATTAATTCCAATACATGGCTACTATATCACACAGTTACTTTACACAGACAAAAATGCAAGCAAAAAAACCCCAAACAAACAAACAAACCACAAAGAGTGGTAGCCCCTGTACCCTAGAAAAGTTGCAAATGCCTACCTCTTTATGGCTTTTTTGTTCTTCTGTTTTGGATTCTCTGCTTTCTTTATCTCGAGATTTAGATGGAGGTTTCCCTTTAGCATCAGCTCTTTCCCCAGCTAAGATCCTTTTTACAGCAACATCACTGGACAGCTGCAAGGAACAGAAAACCATCATTTCAATGAGTAAATTATTTTATTAAATTTCTATTTTCTTCCTAACTCTGTAATCACCATGACTTGCAGTTGGGTGTTTTTGTTTGGGTTTTTGTTGTTTTTTATAAATAAAGCTGATATTTCTGCTCTTTTGGAAACTTTCTTTCACAAGAATAATAATGCCCTTGTATGTCCAACACCTCTTTGTAATTCTTGTAATGATTTAATTATATGTACCAGAGCTATATAAATATATGGTGCTTTTTATGTATTATAGCACAATAGCATTTCTCATTCCAACAACTTAAAACATTTTTCAAAATGGTAAGGTAAATGACTGTCAAATCCTTATACCACGACTACTAGAACAGTTAAACACTCTTAAAACCACATTATGTTGTACTTCCATCCACTCTTAGGCCACTCCACTTTCGCCTAATACTTGCTCAATCAGCAACAGTCACTAAAGAAAACTACATTAAGAATGACTTCCAATAAGCTGCAGTTACACTGTTTAAAAAGCTTCTGCATCTAGTTCATTTGTTAAGACAACAAGCAATTACTAATTAGATCATTTGGACAGCAAATTAACATCATGTTTTCATGTCCAAGTGGCAAAGAGTTTGACTACATTAACAAAAAAAAAGAAAAAAAAATCATCCCATTGCCAGACAATTCTCCTTCATGAAACAGGAACAGCTTTTAGATCACTAAAACTGATATTGCCCTGGGGGTTGACTCCTGATTCTCTCCTCATTTGTAAATGCAAAACTATGAATTTTTGTGGGTTTTCACACTTGGACACAAATTTCTGCAGATTATCAACACTTGCCTGAACTACCTAACTCCAAGCAGCATACTCAGCTCAGCACTAAAAGTATCAAGCTAGAGACTGAAGGAATCTTTTCCAAAATGCACATCAAGCTTGTGTTTCACAATAAAAGCCAAGGGACTAATTATCTTAGCTCAAATGAGTAGCCTATACCTTCTGGATATTAAATCTCATTATAGTGTTCTACAAAGCTGTTCCATCAAGCAAATTTTTTAACTTGTCCAGTCTCTGTGCCTATGTTTATCAATTTCCCCCTTCCTGATCTCAAGCAATTCATAAGGAAGAAGCTCATAGCACTCAGCTAATTAAAACAAAATAATATAAGTTTAAACAAGTAGATTATCAGACAAAGATAATCCAAACTAAATTTGCAGACAGCCTGTAAACACTGTAGTATTTTACAGTTAAGTATATACAATTTTTTCACACTCATTAATTCAAGGGTTTTCAATAATACTCTTCTTCTATTTCAAAAATCCCTGTAACACCTGTAAGAAAAGAACCCCTATGACTTTTAATAAAACAATGATTTAAGAACTGCCGGTGCAGTTATTTTTAACAGGTTATCAAATTTCTCCTTTGCTGCATTTCCATATTCAAAAAAGAAAAAGAAAGAAAAAAAGCAAGCACACTGGAAAAATTACTTTTACTACAGAATTAGAGATTTGACTGAAATGTTAAAGGAAATAAAGCAAAAGTGGCAGCATCTGGTCATATAATTAATCTGTCTGCATCCAAAAGGTTTACAAGTTCTGAAGCTTCATATTCTTCTTCAAACCTAATAAATGTTATTAAATGACCAATGAATAAGGTGAAAAATAAAAACCAGTATACATTAAAAGCACTAAAATATCCAGAACATACTTGCATGGAGACCTGGCTCAAACTACTAAGGATCATACACCATCTCTCTGTTGTTGTTGCTGTTGTTACTAAGTGGTGACCCAATGTTTATCTTGTGTAATTAAAAATAGCAAAGGAGTGTCAATAAGCTCTGACAATATATCACCATGTGTATAAAATACATTATGTAATGTCATACCTTATTTAAGCAACACTTCCCAATTGCTTGAAGAAATTCATTGGTTTTTTCAGGTTCGTGTCCAGCCACAACACGTGCTGGTTTGACTGACAGTGGCTCTCCTGTTACCATTACAACAGCATCAATTGCCTTCTGCAGGAAGCTGATTTTAGCATCTTTATCCTGGTAAAAGAGCAATTAAGAAATTATACTAAGACTCCAAAAGAATTCTACATACCACCTAAAGACTAGAAAAACTCTCATGGGAGGAATAGTTGTGGAAAGCATCCGCAAAAAAAGAGCAGCACGTGATTTGTAAATTCAGGAAAGAGTGCTGCCCCTGATTTATAGTTAGCTCTCTATTTCTGATTAAGAAATGACAGCTTTGATAATGGATGAATATTGAACTGGAATGACCGAAGTGAAAGTATAACTTTGTCTTTTTAATATGTTTATCATTTAGCTCCAGTGCATTTTAAGAACATTGTAAGACCCTTGGCACTCTATTTTCAAGGATTACATTTTAAAGAAGATAAAGTTTTGTTTAACAAATCATGCAAGTATTACCAAAAGAATCACTGAAGAGTTACAATAAGATTGTTACAGCAGATATTGCTTAGAAGGACAGTTCTTGCCATGAATATTTTTCAGCACAGAAGTCCCAAAGTTATGGCACTAGTATAAGTCTAAATTGAGGGACTTAGATACTTGTACACATACTTTACAAACCAGACTTAACAGTGAGTAAAGAAAACATACGAAAGATGGTGGGAAAGGGATAAAGGCATATATTTTTACCTCCACAATTGCCAGATTTTTTTTAGTTTTATAATTATACTTTACAAACAACTTTCCCCAAGTGCCCTTCAGTCGAGATGATGTCTTTTACTGATTATGCAAAATCATAAGAAAAAAATAAAGACAAAATAAACAAACCCCCACCACATAAAATTTTATTGGAGGGTTCCTGACCCAGAGAATGAAATCATGGTGTGAAGTCTCCACAGCTGTAGAACACTCAATGAGGAAAATAAAAGGATTTTTATTAATAAAACATAATAAAATTCAAGCAATATTTACCAGCCCAGCATGGAAGTCTACTCACTCATCCTTTATACTCATGACTGGAGATAAAGAAAGTACTTTACCAGTGTGTTAAAAAGTAAACCCATGTAAGAACAATTCTGTATGTGTGTTTTAATAGATGTCAGTTTAAAAGAATATGAACTACTGCATTCAAACCGATAACTGAATAGTGGACCACTCATTTCAGTTAATTCAGAAAAGAAGCAGTTGTAATTATCCAGTAAAACACCTGACTTTGCACTGCACTTACTGTCTGAGTATCTCAGGTGCACAGATCCAGAATGCCCCAGATCAAATTTGACAGACATATTGATACACAGGAAAGCAACTGTATTTCCTCAGGTAAGCAAGGCCAACTCTCTTGAAAGGCCATCTGGTAGCACTATCTATTCCTGTGGCACTGCAGCTTAACAGAGCTGTTCACATGGTATCTCAAGTCCCAGAGCCACTCTCCATAAACAAGAAATGGGTTCTGCTGCAAGCACGTAAATGATAGTCAAACACCTTGGAAGACAGTCTCCAGAGTCAGGGTACTTCCCATCTTCGGCTCTTCCAAATGGATTAAAACAAACAACTGCCACATAGCTGGGATTTTCAGGTTGTCTCCATTAACATCAGGAGCACTTCACCCTCACCAGTGCTCCCTGCATTCAAAAATAAAAAAGGAAAGGAAGGAAATACTGCAACCTCCTTCTATTAAAACAGTTGACCATCCTTCCAAGGACATATGCAATCTAACTCAGGGAAGTAGACAGGACACTATTCTAAATCAAACATTTTCAAATAAAGATCCAAAATTTCCTCCTACATCCTCAGTGTTTTCAGCAGTTACGTTATCAGTGTTCTGTCCATATAAGAAATCCTCATGAATACAATGAGAAATCTACAGCTCCCACCTGCATCAGTAAACAAAATTCTATCAAAATTGACACAAACATCTGAAACAGTGCTGAGAGCTTAAGAAAATATTTTTTATTGGGTTGATTTCAAAAAAAGGCAACTCCCCTATTTCAAGTGCTCAGACTTTATATATAGATATAGAGACTTTTTGTGTGTGTGTATCTATATAAAGCTGATGTGAAAGATTAAAAGAGCAAGCCTGATATCCAATCTTTCCATTTATAAGAGAACAAAGTTTTACTAGACCTAACAAGATGAACCTTTCTGATAAACACACAGACAGCAATATCATCCAATGTAGCTGGTACAAGAGGTGTATTTGTTTCTGAGAAGTCCCAACAATTAAGGAATCCTCATGCTTTAAATTCCCCTTACACCTCTCTCCAATTGATTGCTATGACTATATATCCCTGAAACAAACTAGAACTCAGTGAGCTCCACATGCATGCTCTGCAGGGCAGATTTGGCTGGTGGGATGCTTCCAGCCTGCCTCCCGCATCTCACTATGCAGGAGGAGGGGACCAGCTACCCAAGCAGAATATATGGTCCCAACAGTGGAGACATAAAAGGTAGCACAGAAGAAACGGTGGGTACTTCAGGACCCCACTGCTATGTCCAGGTAGGAGAGATGAGTTGAAACTAGAAACAAATACAGTTGCTGCATGTATGTGTGCATGACACTGCATAGCATATAAGGCGATGTCCAGGCCAGGAGCCAGCCCCAGCCACTACAGAGGCTGGACCATAAGCTTTGGGCTTTTGTCATTTCAGTCTATGCACCTCGTGATCTGCAACAGCACAGAACAGCCAGCTTGCAAAGAGCACCTGTCAATTCTTCCCAGCCCACAGCAAGCAGACTGTGGACTGCAGCACTGGGACTATTTCAGAGTGGGTACAATCTTTTCCTTTTTTCTGAAAGCCTCCTGCCCATTCCAAGTCTGTGTATCAACTGCCAGATCATCACACCAGATGAATATGATACCCTAGAGTTACATTAAGCAGATCACCCTTGCATAGAAATACACACAGCTATTCACAACATGGACTCCAGCTGCTGCTCTCAAGACTCTAGCTCTCTGTGGTTGGTTTTGGTCTCTGCATAACAATCACCCTCTTGATTTTCTACAAATCCAACCAAAATCGCAGTAAGGAAGCATCCTGTGAAAGCCAAGTCTTCCTGCTGACCACTGTTTTGAGAAGAGGAGCACAGCTAGAGATGTTTTCCCCCCACACTACAGCATTTTGATCTCCTCTGCCTGAACTCTTGAAGACCACGATCTCATGGACTGTGAAAGAAATTCTCAGAGAGGTACTCAAGCCTGGTGCAACTTCAGAGCTATCACAGTATGTAGATGGAAACAAAGACCTACTCAGGACTTGCTAAGAAATCGGCTTTTTCAATCCACAAATAAAATGCATGGTGCTCTCCCAACAAGAGGCAGCATGTGCTAAGCTGCTCTTCATCACAGAACCTATTGACAAGCTTCAACAGGGACAGTACTAACAAAACCAACAATCCATTGCATAAATAACTTCGATTTTGGTTATCCCAACAACAATAAGAACAGTCACAGAAATAAACATACATATCAGACCAATAAGTAGCTGCAAGAAGTATACAAAACATCCATACAATTGGCTGTATGGATGACAAGCCCCAGGCTCATAAACCTGATACTTTCAGTTACTATGTTAAACAATCACCAATGGATGCTAGCTGTCTAACTAGCAACATACAAACACTACATTATTTGCCACAAATAAGTAAGCAAAGTCTCCAATCAAGTTGGCAGTCAGAGACATCAGCACCAGCTCAGCAGAGGCAGACAGTAGAACAGCAGAGACTAAAGTCACCCTTGTACTTAAGAAAAGCATTTTCCAGTAATAACATTAACCTCCTCTTTCAGTAATTAGCCATTTGAATACTGTAATAAACCTACTGTGGAATGCATATACTAGATTAATACCTCGGCAAGTCCTGGGATATTAGGCAAGAGTATTTGCTGTTTGTATATATACAGTATATATATACCTGTATGTGTGTATAGACACACATATATAAAGCAATAAATATAAAAACATACATTCCATTGAGAGACCACAAGACTCTTTAAAAAGCTGAAAGTAGACTTCTAGTGTTTGTGTTTTATTATCAATGCCTAACTATTTCAAGACAATCTTTCTACATGTTGACTCTTTTCATCTGTAATACAATAGTATTTTGGAAACCTAGATCTGGTCATAGATTAACCCACACTCACTGTTTTGAAATCTTTACCGAAACAGTTCTCTACACACAACATCTTGTTTGTGTCACATCCACAAATACAATCTATGGGTGTTCACCTTGTGCATTGCATAATATAAGCAACAGGCAATAGCTTTTACAATTTCTTCACAAAAGTAAAGACAGGTACTTGCCATCAAATGCAGAAAAGACCAAAGTGACTTGTGGCACGTTTCAAAGAACACTAATATTAAAGCTAAATAAATAAGGAAGTTTCATACCCACCTTAACGTTATCTGATTTCAATTCGAAATCTGTGTAAAGTCCTTTCATAAAACCTGTCACTCTAATTACCTTCAAAATAAAAGAAAAGGACTACGTTAAGAACAGTTGCAGGCCTCTGTTCAGTAAAGCTGGTGTGACAATAGGAAATATGTTGGCCTCATTTTCTTTCAGCCACCCCTGTAACCCCCCCCCACTACCAAAACCTTGCCACAGAAACCCAAGACCTTATTTAGAACAATTTCTAAAGCAGGTTTGGAGGCCTGATACATCTCTGAACATATTCTGCATGATGAGACTTAATCCTTGCTTAGAGCTCAGGCCTCCCTTCCTACTTAATTCCATCTTTAACCTTGATGATTCATGAATCCAGGAGATGCACAATGTAAACACACCAGCATATGCATTTTAAACACAGCTCTGCATTATTCCCATGTTGACTTCTTTGCATGTGACTATATGTATAAGCAGCGGCTCAGCAAATGTAAAACTTAAGACTCGTGTTTTGGGTTTTTTAAGTGGGAGGTAGAAAAACAACCTGCGGGCAGGTTTCATGAAAGATCAAACGCACGGCAGGCAAAGGAAAAAAGTCAGACCCCTCTTCTGGTCTTAACCACCGCCAGCAACCCCGAAGCCCCGGAGATTTTACTTACCACCCTAAAAACCCGGCGATCGACTCACTGCCCTGAGCCCCCGAGGATTTACTTGCTACTCGCAGCGTGCCCCCCGCAGCAGCGACCCGCCTGTGCCGCCCAGCCCCGCGAAGGTGACGGGGTTCCCCCTCCCGGGTGACCCCCGCAGAGCCCCCCAGCCCCGCGCCCGGCCGACCCCCACGCTCCCCCCGCCCCCCCGGGGGGGGGCGCGCCGGCCCGGAGGCCCAGTTGCCCAGCAAC
>JANZLQ010000001.1:11353315-11379737 GCA_026212715.1 Elanus axillaris
CCCGCGCCCGGCCGACCCCCTCGCTCCCCCCGCCCGCCAGGGGGCGGGCGAGCCGGCAGGGAGGCCCTGTTGCCAAGCAACAGAGGAGCGGGCCCGCAGGCCGGTTCCCGGCCCACCTCGGTGATCACGTCGTGCAGGTAGCGGAAGGGCGGCTTACTCAGCAGCCGGTCCGTCAGCGGCGGCTTGCGGATCACTCGGCCCAAGGCCTCCTGCGTCCGCCGCACCACCGCTTCGTTCATAGCGGCGGCGGCGGGACCGCGCCGCCGCCGCCGCCGGCTGCTCCGAGCATTCCCGGCGTGCCCCGCGGTGCAGGGAGCCTCACTGCGCAAGCGCAGAGCAGGAGTGGGCGGTTGCTAGGCAAAGCGCGGCCCTAGCAACCGGCCCCGCGGCCTGTTTAGCCCCTGCCATCCCCCGCCCTGCGCCAGGCGGAAGAGTCCCCAGAATCAGCCCCAAGGCCTCTTGGCTCACACAGCCAGTCACACCCCAGCCCCTTGTTTGAATAATCAACAGATAAACAATGCTCAGACTTCCATTGTACCTTTTGGTGCTCAGGTTTTGTTTTTTTTAATTGTTCTTGAAGTAAAGAATTAGAAGCAAGAGTGATGCATAGGGGAGAAGGAGCCAATGTCAGGATTGCCCGATTCCACATCACACTCCCTAGCAAAGCCAGGCCACGACCATTAAAGAAAAGCACAGGACCCCCAGCACCATCCTCACCCATTCCCACCAGGCAGCGTACTACACCCTCCCTGCAACCCACTTTGTCCTCCCCCTACCACAGCCCCCATAGACAAGCAAAAACCTGGCAGTGTCCCAGCCTCTGCATCACTGCCAATCTCTCTGACCAGGTTTGGGAACCTGAGAAAGAAAATACTGTATTTCTGCTTGGCCAGTCATGACCATGAGTGTTTGAAAGCTGAACTTCAACAAGGCTGCACGGGGGCTGTGCTGCTGTGCTTCAACTTAAAGCTCCAGCTCCCCTGCCTTGCTAAACAACCTTAGAAGGATGAATCAGATTTGTCCACAAAAAGAGACATTACAAAGCAAATTATCTGGTATTAGTTCAGGCAAGAAAAGTTATTTTTTCAGCAGAGGAAGGGAAGCAGACAGCTTCCACGCTGACTGGGTAATTACACCTGGGCTCCTGAGAACAGGTGGTTGCACTGAAGCAATTTCTGTCTTCCCCCAGCCCCACACACTGGTGAGTTGATGACATTCCCAGACAGGACTGGGACTACAGGATCTGGTGAGCCTGGGAAGAAGAGGAGGTGTTGACAGCTTCTACATCCAAGGGCATCGGAAGAAGTCTCAGAGGAAGCAAGAAGACTGGGAAGAAGCTGCTCTGGGGAAGTGGGTTGTTTATTCTGGAATCATGTGATTTATCTGGATTTCTGCCACCAGCTCTCTATGAAGCGTCTGAGATGCCTGAGAAGGAATCTCAGAGGTTTTGTTCAATTTGGCCTTTGGCACACTCATTTTGCTGAAGAGGTAGTACCCTGAGGAAGCATAGCTTGATTTAACTGAACAACCAAAAGCTCCACGAATCCCTGTGGACCTAAAGGGAGGCATTGGAATTGAAAAAGTACCCTAAGACCATAAAACAGATAGCTTTAAGTTTAGTCTGGAGACCTAATCTTTTAGAGGACCTTGGACTAGAATTGTTCACAGGCTTTGGGCAAGCTGAGACCAATCCTCCTGGAGATATCAGTAGGAAATTCACCTGACCACACAACATCAGTAACAGACAAAGCAGCATACCAAATGGATTAAGAGAAGACTCACAGATCTCCAACATGTGCCAAAAGCCATCCTAACACCAAGAGTGGCACAGAAACTTGCTGGTTTGAGCACCATCGCAAGCAGGAAAAGACATCAATGCACACTGCCTTTTTCTCCAGCCTTTGCTTCCTCCCAGAGGGAAGGACTCTGACCTTTCCAGCCACTAGTTTGACTTTATACAGCAGAACTTCTTTGCAGAAATAGGCTGGAAAGCAAGAAAGCACTGTGGTAGATATTGCTGGCCAAATATTCAAGGCCAAGCAGCTGGGAACGTATTGCTCCCTACCTCTGTTTCTTTTTATATACCACAAACAGCAGGATACTATCTTCAGCCTCAATAAACTTATGAACTCAGTAGCTTAAATGCAAGCATGTATACGTGCAGTTTCCAACCCCTACCAGCTGACCTACCAAAAGCTGCTGTAAAATATAGATGCAGCTTGACAACAGAAAGCACCCACTGTCTGTCTCAGTCAGAGACACATCTAGTTCAGACCTGAGGAAACCGGTACTGGGACACTAGTAACATGGAACAACATATTGACTGCATTATCTTAGAACAAGATTTTTGTTGCTGACTGTGATAAATATTACCAGGTTTTCATGCTTCACTGGGTTTCTCAGTTTTAAGACTTTTAAAAGAGGTAATGGGAAACCACTTTGTAATTGTGCAGAATTCTAAACCAAGTAGGGATTCCCACAAAGATGTCTACAGCATAGGATTTGGGAAGTTTACATCAAAATCAGTTCCTCGGGCAGAAATAAACATTCACACAGCACCCCTTACCCTAATATCAAGAGCAGCAACCAAACCAAGTCCATGGAAAGAGCCCAAGACGTGGAAACAATGGCATTTGCTTGGCAGGCAGCCTTCTGCTCCCAACATGCTCTTGAACTCTCTAATCCTCTCTCCTCCTTTAAACAGCTGTGGGTTTGTTTGCCTTTTAAATTACTACCACCCCTTAACAGCCATGTTTTGCCTTTTGAGCCACAAGTCAATGCGGAATTTGGAATTTTGTCCAGCAGTCCCACACATTTTGGATTACTATCAACCATCAAAATCACTCCCAGCCCATCAGGTAAACATCTCAAATGTATAGTTCAAATCACTGTGAAGACAGTATGCTTTTGAAGATCAGCAGGAAACTGGTGAAACACAAACTACTATCGTACATCTTTGCTCCTAGATGATTTGAAGTAATTGTATTTTGATGCTGCACAGGCCTGAAACTTTTGGTTGGCAGGTTCTGCAAGATACCTTGAAAAATGTAGATTTAAAATAATAGCTTATCACTGCCATAGAGTTATGTAGAAGCCCGTACCATCTGCATCTCTGGACACACTTTATTCTGTGAAGGATCTCTCTTCTATTGCCACCAACTCCAGGACTGATACCAGCTCTGCCACACAGCATCTCCACATGAGAAGTGAGGCTGTCAAAGTTACAGAACTTCAAGGAGTGTATATTGCACTCCCTGAGAGCAGCTTATGTTCTTTTACAAGAAGGCCTATTTACATATATTTACTATTTACCATAAATATGATCTCTGGCTTCCAAAATTATTCAGAAAAATTGGTGTCCTGTCTAAAGTCCTGAAATTGGTTCTCCTGACAATAGCAAGAGTTTGCTTGCCAGACCTCCCCTTACCATGGAGACTCATCTATACACCCACTTAGGTGGGAAACAGTCATAATCCACCAGCAGCCCAGGTTTATCTGACAAATAAACTCAGACAAATGAATCCACACTCTATGCCACACTGGCAATTTTTTAACCTTGGAAATCTAAGGGTTGTGACTGTGCCCTCTCTTCCCTGCTGCTTTAACAGCACAACCCTATTGCAGTGGAAAACTAACCATTTTTACTTGGCATGGACATACCAGAGACACTTGGATGTAGCATCATCTTGTGAACATTTCAGAAAGCAGGCTCTAAGGATGGGACCTCTTAGTGAGCAGAGCTCCCACCTGGGACCACTTACACAGTTCCCTTGTGCTAAAAGGTAATTGCACAAGCCCAACACCTGCAAAAATGGAAACCAGTGAGATTTTCCCTGTGTGTTCTGTGTCATTATTTAGCTGCCCTCCCACCAGTAAGCCATGAAGAAATTGGTGGCTGCAGCTTTGGGGCTAATGATTTCTCATTTTTATTCACTATTTAATTCTAATTGCAAGAAAGGTCAATGATAAGGAACTTACACAGTTTGGAAAGGAGAATGAAGCTGGCATGTGATGCCAAGGGTGTTCCCCATTGCTGGCTCTGCATGGCTAAGCCAGTGCTTGCAGTAAGAAAAAGTTGTTTTATTCCATGAAACTTTGGACTTACAGTTGCAAAATGCAGGTTCAGCCACCAGTTGCTTGAACCTACTCCTCTCCTTTCCCATGTACTGGATAGAGATCTCCAGTGCATATTCCCTCTCCGCCAGTGCAGCTGGGCTACAGCTCACCAGTCCAATGCACTGACAGATGCTAGTGACTGCTTGGCTACAATTCTGTACTGTAATGAAGTTGACAGACATTTCAAAGTGCTCAGCATCTCTTGTCAAAGAGACTTTGCACTTCAAAGCACATTTCAGTTCAAAATCTAAACCACATCCAACTGGATAAGGTCTAGGGCAGAGGGAATTTCTTTCTACAACCCAAGCTGGTGACAAGTAATACACGGTCATAGGCATCTTCTACACCTTTTTAGTTTTTTGAATACAGGATGAATCTCAGCAAATATTTTTTCTGCCAGCTGAGGTTGTGGCCTCTTAAATACCTCTTCTGGGGCTTGGCATGGCCCCTGGTATTTGTTTTGTTTCATGGCTGCTTGCCATGAGATGCATTTGTAGGACTTCCAGCTCTGCAGAGGCTCCGCTGCCCTGCCTCTGCCATCCAGCAACAACCCAGCTCACGAGACGTGTCCCAGACCTATGGACGCAGCTTGCTGGCTGATCCTGCCTGGATCAGAGTAAAGCAGGCTTGCTGTGACATTCCCATCCTCAAGGTGACAAAAAGATGCTGTGTCCTAGGAGCACTGCATTGTGGAAAGCAAGGGAGAAATGAGGTTAATTACCTTTGTGAGTTATTTTTTCAGATATAAAAGCAATAAATTGATAAACGCACCTTAAATGCATTTTGTGCAGAGATAACTAGACAGGCAGAGCTGTGTGGCTTCCTAGATAGATGTTTCCTGCTGGTTTTGATCACTTCAGTACAGATTCTATACCTGCTTAAGATATTAAGCAGAGGGACCGTTAAGAACCCTAGCATAAATTTGTTTTGGCTAGTTGTTTTTGGTGTATTGGATAAGACCCAAACCATGATAAGCAACCTGGAAGCTGCAACATGTTTACTCTAAGGAATGTTAATGGAAAGGCTTGTTTGATTTATTCTGTTACATGATATAAAAAGAATTTTTCTGATTAATGGGTGTAGGGTGCACAATCAGATTTCTTTTATCAGGAGAAACACTCTGAGTCTTTTGAAGCCATGTAACATATCATGCCCGCAGTTACAGTGTGCACCTATTCGATCTGCCCTGCTGTAGCTGAAATTGAAAGCAGTAACTTTCATGAGAGCTGGGTCTCTACAAAGTGTCACTTCGTTTTCTAGATCCACCCCACCTTTTGTCTTTAAATTTTGTCTGTGTGCTCGTTTCCTTTTGGCAACCTCTGCTAAAGCTGTCGATGCTGGCTTTTATTTCTTTTGTAATCAGAAAAGCTTGTCATTCAGAGTGCAGCAGCATACTTGCATTTTTATAGTATAGTTTTGCAAATAAGCAGAGCTTTTGAATATTACTGAAATGACCATCCATCTTCATCTGCACAATTCAACCTCCCCATGCAATTTATATACAGATTTCATTCAGTACCATTCTGGTTCAAGAAACCTGCAATGTTTGCACATTTCAGCAACTCTCTACCTACTGTAATCCTCAGCCTCAAGCTAGCAATGTGCTGTAAGTCACTGGCAGGGCTCCTGAGCTTGCTTTGTGACACTCCAGGTCTGGATACTGCCTCTTCACCTTGCAAGTGAACTGGAGATGAAAACCACTAGTGAAGTATGAGAACATGTACATATAAATACATGTATGTATATCTATATGACTCTCCAACACCTGGGAGCCGGTTCGCTAGCTCAATGAAAAGGTATAAGGAAGTGAGAACAGAGGGCAAATCAAAGGAAAGAAGGGGTCTCTCCCATGAGCTGCGCTGGCTCCAACCCCTGCTTCTGCACCGAGGCCTTCAAAGAAGAAGGGTTTGCCTCCCTTCTATGACCACAGCCATTGCCAGCTCCAAGGTCTAGCTGGGAAACAGCCCAGGGCTGTTGTCCTTTGTCGTTCAGGCAACAGAAGGAAGCACTGAAGTTGAAAGTCCAGGTCCTGCTGTACCTTAAATATAGGCAAATGCTGTTTCTTCAAAAAGTGCCAAGGAAAGCCATTCACACACAACAGCATTCGAACAAGCTTTGCTCGGGTTGAGTAACCAAGCATTAGAAACACAGGGAATGCAGTATTTCTAGCCCTTCTAAAACCTTACCGTGACCTCCTGACCCCATATGATACAATAAAGCCTGCCCTATGGGACACCAAAAGGGGTCCTCACAAGGAGTCTTTCTCAGCACAACAGAGCAGATAGAAATAAAGCCCGCAGTATGACTGCATATGGAAGCAGAGCTAGGATTTCCTAACAGGCCTGTGGTTGGTTCCACAATGGAAATTACGGTCATCTTCACTTAACACAACAGTAGTTTTGCAAAGAGCTATCAACCCTGCATGGAAAGGTGCAGTTTATTTCCTTAAAATTGACGATGGGAGAAAACCATCTCCTTAGGCTGTGACACAAGTCATATCCCATAGAGTTATGCCTCATATCCTTGCATGGCCCTTTCATTACACTGATGCTCCCTCTTATTGCTACATGGTTCAGTTCATATCATGTTGTTTACAATGTGATTTCTTATTTCCTTTAACGTTTTTTTTCCTTACAAGAATGTGCATTCTGCACCACTTTTGGCATGAAGGGTGTCAAGAGAGGTGTATGCATCCTCTCTGTATCGCTCAGTTTGACTCTGAGACACTTCACTGTACCTGGAAACCCACAGTTGACCCCCAAGGAGCTAGGTGTGTCTAGCATAAACTCTGTGCAAATGCTTTCATAAATCAATATACCTTGATTACAATCACGCATGTTGCTGGGCTGACTGAAGAAATCTTTTGTAAAAAGGTTGTTCTGTGCCTTGGCAGGAGCAGGATATCCTGGAATTTCAGCTGACGTCCATACCCAGCTATTGTATTTACGGAGGTATAAAGAGACCTTGACTTAACCTGGGCCAGAGGGGAGGGGCTGCAGCAAGGACACCGCTGTCACGTCAGCAGGAGCTCCCAGGTGAGAGACCAGTTCCAAGCAAATGGCTCTTTATTAGACTGTCTCATCAAGTTCTGCCTGCCTTAGTTGGTCCTTTCTCTCTTTGTTGCCAGCCAGAAGCATGCACACCTTTCCATTCCTGTGTTCCCTCCTTCTCTGCAATGGTGTAATGGTTGCTGCACAGGAAAAGATCCAGAAGCTCCCTGATGAAGAGAAGGAAAGCTCAGCTCAGATACGGACCCCACAGACTCTCTCTCGAGGTGAGTGACTAGGATGCTTAAGGCAGTTCTGAAGCACCTGTATTTCCCTGTTGCAGTGGCTAGTGTGCACCTCTACCCATATATCCACACATGCAAATATTTGAGAGCAGCAGCTGGGATATTCCCCACCGTGTTCCTATTCAGAAGCAGAAGCTCAGACCTACTTTTCACGGGTGCCATTTCCATCGTGGCCAAGATCCCTGATATGTTCAGCAGGGGAGAAGTCCTCACGCTCTGTGCTTGAGGACAGCTACAGGTGCTTTGCACTAAACTTGGGTTGGGGACAGGGCCAAAAGCAAGGCTGTTATACCAGCTGCTGGATCAGCTTTACAGAGGCTGAGCTCAACAGGAAGCCCCATCAGCAGCTGCTACCCCTACAAAGGCATGCCATGTATGCCGGAGATCATAGTCACACAGCCAAGCTGCAGCCAGCAAAACCCCTCTGCTGTCTGCTTTCCTGCCAACACTGTAGGTCAGGCATGGGCAAGCAGGTACATCCTCTTTCTCCCTGGGGTCTCCTTTGGGTGATGAAGGGCATGAGCAGGGTGCTGTAGCCTTTGCAAGGGGATCCAGACTCAGGTCCAAGCTTTGCTCCATCAAGCAAGATCCAGGCACCTCACACCAAAAACACTCTTGTATTCCTACCCTCCCTAGCCCCCAGCCTGTCGAGCAATCCCTTACTGCAGAAGACATAGGCAAGCAGCAAGCCTGGTTCAGCTCTTTGGGAGGATGTATGGGTTCAGGGAGAAACTGGGCTCCAGCTTTCGAGTGGCTGGAAATACCTGTCTAATACTAATCCTAATCCATGACCCAAGTCCTAGCAAGGCTATGGTTTCACCCCCCTTCCCTATCATCCGTTTCTTTGCACCTTTCTGCTTGGCAGTCTCCTGGTACCCACAAACCACCCTGAAGATCTCAACACCCTGAGGGAAGGTGCCTAGTTTGTGCCACCCAATTGCACATGGAGCTCCAGCTCCCCATTCAGCAGAAAATCCTCATCCATAGTGACCAGCAAATTAACTAAGGGTGCTCTCAACAGGCTGGGGAGATGACATTGAATGGGCACAGACATATGAAGAAGGTTTAGCACGATCAAAACACAGGTAATCCTCAATTCTTGTTGTCTTTTCGTTCATATGTTTAACTGCACAGAACAAAGCTACGCTCTAACATGATGTTCAGACTGTGCCTTGTTGTATTTTCCTGTATGGTAGGGAGGCTGTACAAGATTTTGGTGAGAGCTTAACCTTCTGGGAGCTGAGCAAATGCCCTTGCAGAGCCTCCAGTGTAATATTCTCAGTGATACACCCCTCTGTACGTGGCTGTGTCCACACCTCCCTACTAGCCTGGCTGCTACTGCTCTCAATGTAAATATATCCCTGGAGCAATCCAGTGCCTTAACACTTTGCAAGTGCTGTCTGTAAAAGGTCTGAATTGCTTCCCCCCTCCTTTCCTGCAATGTCGTTTCAGCAAGAAGCCACTGATGGTTATTCACCACTTGGAAGAGTGTCCTTACAGCCAAGGTGAGCAAAGCAAACCCTTCCAAACCACCTGGGGTATCCAAATGTGGTGGTACTCATTCCTTAAAAAGCATTTGAGCAGTTGGGGTAAAGCCTTTCCAGCACACGCAGGAAAAGGGAGAGACAGCAAATCCACTGAGGACCCTTGAGAAGAGTTAGGGAATAAAATAGTTGTAAAGTTTTTCTGGGCAGTAACATGCTCTGGGTCAAAACTTCCTGGCTACGAAACAAGCAGGTAGACACAAGCTTTCCTCCTTTATCCTCTTTCACACCCCTGATCTCCTGTCAGTTCTCCTTCCTGTGTACTCCCAACTCCAGTCCTAGCAAGCATGGAAATCATCAGATCGTGTGATTAAAGCTTGGGAAAGTTGTATGCCCTCAGAAAGAGGCCCTGAAAGTAGACCATGTCAAGCCAGCAAGGTTAGGCATCACGCTGCCTCCATTGCATTGTTTTATAGCGTGGCTTTGAATAACAGGGAGAGTCAGACACCAGGAAAATTATCTTTTATAGCTTCATATTCACAGATTCACAGGGACTGCAACATGCCTTTATTGGCGTACTTTCATCTGCAAACAAGAACCTTAGAAGTGTACCAGTTTACAGCCTTGGAAAGCTCAAATCATCTTCTGCCCTGCAAGAGCATCTGCTACCACCTGTTTTATACACTTTCCTCTTACTCTTATGAGGCCTCCTGCCAAAAAGTGTGTCAGACCACTCACCATCACTTGATAACTTCCTCAGTTATCGAGAACAAAGTGAGGTTTGTCAGGGAAGTCTGGCCCCACCATGTCTCATGAAACTTTTATAAGTATTTGTTCCCCCAAATGCATACAGCATAAGTTGTGCAGACAACTCACATTCTCTGTGGTAGTAGTGTAGTAGACGGCCAAATAAAGCCAAGCTGTATGCATTCATGACCTGTTCAGCCCTGGGAAGGAAATATATCTGTACACCAGCATTTCAATTTCTCAAGGACTAAATGTCTTTTGCATTTTACTTTACAAGAACGAAGTCCTCCACACTTTGTGGGACATATGCATATCAAAGTGGTGCTGGTCATTTACTGGTGTATTTAGGATCAATATAAGATGATGCAAACCCATGAAAAGCAGCGATCCAGATTTTTTTTCCCCCCCCAAGTAATGTATTCTCTTTCTTTTAGCTTTAAGGAAAGCATTTGCTTCTAGCCGAGAGATCCAGCAGATGGCTCAGGAGGACTTCATCATGCTCAATCTGGTGGTAAGTTTGTATTTTAAAATATTAATTGAAATGCTTACTGGGGAGTGGAATAAGCCATATTAAAAGCAGAAATGGATTCACTTCACACAGCTTTGAAGTTGTATTTGAAATTCTCTTTTTTCTCCCACTTCTCTGGGGATGCACAACAGGGTTTGCAAAACACTAATGCAGTTCCTCCTTGGAGAGAGGGCAGGGAGACACTGCCATACACACATACGCATACTTACTGGTATGGAAATACCATTTTGTATATTCCAATGAGGTAGTATTCTGATACAAGGAAAAAATACCCAGTCATCAGGCTTTCTGAGCTACCTGCCCGGGGTTTCTGTGCTCATCCCCAAGCATCTAGGAGAGGACAGCTTGGACAGATCAGGGAAAGTCCCTACTTGATCACACCAGAATTATCAGTTGTTGGTAGATAAAGCAAACTCAGCTGATTCAGGCCATTTTTAGTGCTCAGAGAGTTACCCGTCACTAAAAGGCTATTTAACTCTGACAGCATTCCAGCAGTGATGACAACATGGCACCTGATGGCCATTACGTCCCTCGGATCCTCTTTGTGGGTGAGTCTCTGGGGTCAGGGGAATCATCACTAAAGCCAGAGAAATAACCCAGACTTTCAGAATGAACAGCTTAACCACGCAAATAAAAATTGGGCATTATTTCAGAGTACTTGAGCAATCAGAGCTTAAGTCAGGCACTCAAAACTAGTACCAACCTTTTAAAAACAGGACTGTGACAGTCTCATTTCGCTAGTGGAAATGAACAGCATGTCACTGCTATTAACTGCTCACATGTATCCTTTAAGAGTTTGGTCCTGGCTACGTGACACTGTGCCACAACATCTGAATACAGCCTCTTACTCCCAGTCTGTCCTCAGATGAATGACAAATGCTCTGTCCTAGGGCAGAGCAAAGGCTTGTCACCAACCATGACCAACAACTATACAAAAGGGACAATGAGCAATAATCTTGAGCCAACAGAAAAGGCTCGTGTGTAGAGGATCTGTTCATGATGAGTTTCAGAAGCAGACTTCATTGATGTACAGCTGCTGAAAGCCTGGTGCTTCCAGATGTACCTTTCTGGCCATAAGAAGGCCAATCAACACCATTTTAAAAGACTTTTATCCTCACAAAATTATTCACCACCATCACACTTCACAAAGCCAGAGTTGCCAATACCTTGTACTTTTTTCCCCCCCTCAAGATCCTTCGATGACAGTTCGAGCTGATCTAACTGGCAAATATGGGAACAGGATGTACACTTATGAACCAGAAGATATTTCAACCTGTGAGTGAAATGGGCACTTCACTGATCCCTTTTTAGCCATCTCAAGTTTATACAAGACAAATGTGGCTCAGGGAAGAGGGTGTAAGAGAATCTTGAGAAATGCTGGATCTATTTCTGCAGTAAAGCTTCCTCAATATAAACCTTTATAAACATGAATGAAGTAAATTTAGAGTAAGTGCCTTCTAGGAAAAACCATTGCTGAATACTTCTGAAGAATTGAACAGTAAGGTATGGGGAGATTGTCCTCAGCCTCTGAAGCCTGCTGGTGGAATTTCCAAATGCGGTCTAAGTTTGGCCCCAAAACCCCACTTGCTTCAGTTCAAGGCACTTGCAGACTTGAGTACACTGCTGCTTTGCTTCATAACCCAAACTGCAGAAGCTGTTTCAGTACTTCTCGCCCTACAGGTAACCAAAGTTTAAAAATACTTATTCCGTGAGGGCTGGAATTAATTCCTGAGGGTTGATGTCTCTGCAGTCCCCTCTCCTGGCTGCCCACTTTAATAATGCTTAGAGAATTGTATATTTCTGAGGTCTCGGTCGCCAGATTGCAGCAAGCTGGGATGAACAAGATTCAAAAGCTGCAGGTAACAGAACAAACCGCTTCCCACAGACAAGCAAGCTAACAATAATCCTGCAATTTGGGTTCACAGTCTTTTCTAGTTTTTCTACTCCAACAGCACACAGACTTTTGTCTGACACTCAGACAAAGCGTTGAACCTCATGGGACACCTGCAGAATGCAGAAAAGAGCATCTGTACCCCCCACAAACACCATCAGATGAACTCATGTATTCTAATGGCACTCTGACACTGGAGCATCAATTAAAACACAGGATTAGATACACTTTTGCCACCAACAGGAGTTAATGAAATAGTCCAAGAGAAAGGTGTGTGTGGGGAATTTCTCCCAAATCAGTGTCTGAATATTTTCTAGAAGCCAATCACTAATTGCAGTCAACACCTGTTGCTGAGACAAAATAACTAGTCAAAACTACTCATTAAAATTGAAAAAAAAGGGTTCTTTAAAGACCTTTTAGAAATCTAGCTATCCAGAGTAGCTTTAATTTCTGACCTTAATTTCTGACCTTAAGCTGTGTAGACATACGCATCTTCCCCGTCATCCTTACTATCTGCAGTACTTTCTCCGCAGTGATTGAAAACATGAGACAAGCAAAGCTGCTTCTGCACACAGAGCTCTGAGCCCAGGGCAGCACCAACCCACATACATGCACCGACACAACAGCCCCCAGGAGTGCCGAGAGACGCAGAGCAGCACACGTGAACCATCCTTGCGCCTTCCCTCACAGACCTTTGCTGAAAAGCCCCAGTCACGAGAACTCAGTGTAGATACACCCACTGATTTTTAAGTAGCAATTTATCTTAATGACTTTACAGTTATCATTAATAGAGGAGAATTGTCTTTTGTAGCATTCACAAACTCTTCTTCAGCCCAATTAGTGTCATTCTAAAAAGGACACTTCAATTTTAAATACATTTTCTAAGTTTGTCTTGTGTATGCTTAGCTATGTTGTACTTGTTGCAGCCATTTTTCCACAGCACTTTTTTTCCCCTCTTTTTCTTAAGCCATAAGTCTTCTAGTTTGAAAGGTATTTAGTATAGTAAGAAACAAAAGCATGCAACTGTATGTGAAGATGGGTTTTGTATTTTCATTGCTTTGTGAATTGCCATGCTCACTAATGTGAATTTCAGAAAACTGTTTTATTATTATTTGTTAATAATTTTGCTGTATAATTCAAACAACAAAAATAAAGGATCACCATTTCCTTCCTGAATTTCTTTTCCTTGATTTCCACATTATTTTATGTGCACAGCCATAATAAAAAAAAATTGATACTCTGCAGAACTGAGCAAGTCCCTCTTATCTCATCGTGGCTGTTAACCAAGTGCATTCAGCCTCCAGCTGGGCACACTGAGTCAATGATATGAAAATCAAGAACTCGTAAATCACTGCAAGTAAATTCTGACTGGGAAGTCTTTAATGGCCCTGTGCACCACCCCAAAGGAAGATATGCTCAATGTGTACATTATAGCTACAGCTGTGTTGTTTCTACTATAATCATACTAAGCTTAATTAGCTGGATTAGACAAACAAGCATCAGTTTAACAAAAACTATCACGGCTGCACCTACTTACAATCCAAAAACCAAAAACCCCACCACAGTCTGTCCCTGTTAGGAGCATCCCATGGGAACAAAACAAACCATGCTAGCTAACAAATACCTTTCTTTTTTTGAGCACAAGGGCTGGTGGGTGGGAGGAGGGTTAAACTTTGTACAGCATTAAGAACACAGGTATAATTTACATAAGTCACCTGGAAGCTGTTTCATAAGCACGGGCTGCTGGCAGGGGCTTACAGTCAAAACGTGGCTCTGGGCAGAGATGGCAGCCAGAGATGGGTATGGCAGCAGAATTAGAGCCCTCAGCAGCTTCTGCCTTCAGAAGTGAGCAATTCCCTGTGATCACCAGGAAAAAGAGAATTAAAGATGAATTTGAAGACAAAGCCTGCAGCAGATTGAGCCCCCGGGAGAAGCTGCAGATGACAAATAAAAGGGCAAATAAAGAGAGGGATCAGCTGTAGGGAAGAGCAACCCTGGGGCTACCCAGCAGAGACAGGAGGACTGGTTGGAGCTCAGAGCAGAGGCGGGAGCAGTTCAGAGAGGACAACGATGGGCTGAGTACTGCCACAGGACCCAGGGTGGTCAGAGGGGCATCCAGGCAGGTACCTGTGTGAGGAAGGCTGCCGGCACAGAGGGGCAGAAGGCACCAGGTGGCCCAGTGAACAATGCCAGCATTGCTCCGGTGCTAGTGCAAATTAAACATGGTTAACCCCTAGAGTGAGTAAGAATTACTTAACTGCAGTAAAACTTTTGAGCAATAAAGGAAACAAAACGGCCTAAGGCCAGTTTTGTTTTCTTTTTTCTAAATGTTTCTATCCCAGTGATTAGCAAGGACATTTTAGCAAAAGCAGGTGTTTAATCTCTATTGATCACTGTCCGGAATAAAACCACCGGAATTAAAATCTGTTTGGGTTGCAGTTAAAGTTTATAGGAAAGCTTTGTAATGCAGGAATTTATAGATGTGTTAGCCACAAAGCTGATACTCTCTTTGGAAGAAACCCACGAGGCACAAACACCTAGATCAAACAGAAGCAGAAGCAGTAGTACTTGCAAACTCCATTCAATAAACACAGCTGATAGGCCTCCACTGCCATGGAAAGAGCTGTATCATTATCACATCTTTCGCATTTATCTACACACGGACCTGTGCTGACCAAGGGTCAGCCAGAAAACAGAAGGTTAACAATTTAATTGTTAGCTTTCCAGGCACTGAGTCCAGGGCTGGGAGCTCACACCTCTTGGTCTCTCTCTAAGCTTGCTGGCAAACTCAGCTTGGTATTGTTGCCTCCAGATGTCATGGCCTTGGACACTGCAAGGTATGAAGATTAACTCCTCAATTACAGGCAATGTCAGCAGAAGTACTGGCAAAATCCCAAAACTGCAGCTAACCATGCTGGAGGGCATTCCTGACAGCCCCTCCCTTCAGCTTCGGGCGAAGTCACAGCAGCCAGCAAGTCCCAGAACCAGGGAGCTTCTGCACGAAGCTTGCAGCCTCTGTGCCATCACTCTCCTGCCCCAGCTCCATCCTTCTGTGCTGCTGCTCCTCCTTCTTGGGGTTTGTACCTCCAACACCCCTCAGAACACAATGGCTCTGCTCAGCTGCAGCTGAGGGAGCACTGAAGTGAGCGAGGACTTGCTTTTTCTGTGGGCCACTTCCTCCTGCTCCGTAATCACTTCAGCAAACTGAAATGAGTTACGAGGAAAAGAGAAAACACAATTTTCTCATAATAAGATTCCCAGAGCTGAACACTTGCTCTTTTACAAGGACTGCCCCAGGAGCAGATACAAAAGATAACCATTCCTTAGCAATCCATGTTTCTTACTCTATGTAGAGCCACAGTCCTCTAGATGATTTATGCTAGTTCCCTGAAAAAACAGACCAGATTAATATATTTGTGCACAAACTAGGAGCTGGAATAATGGGAAGTAAATACTAGACCATGCTTCCTGAAGAGGGGGAAAAACACAAGATAAAAATCACTTTAACTTGCACCAAAATCGCAGTCCTCTAACTGAACCCAGGTCTTTGTACAGCTTAACCCCAGCTGGGTTGGGGAAAATTCTCAGAGATCGGAATGCTGTTTTAGGAATAGATTTGGAAATTAAAGCTTAATGAAGGTTGTGCCGTGTCCAGCGTTGGAAACCAATTCATGCTATTCCCAATCAATGTATTTAGTGAGACAGAGAGACAAATCAAATAGAAATTACTTTTTATTTTGTGAAGAACACTTGAAAAATAAAGATGAAAGCTTTTCCAGGCTTTGGAATATAACCATCATAAACCATGGAATCACAAAGACTCCGTTTTAAAAAGGTGTTCCCTCTCCCCACCCCCACTTTTAATGAACTCTTTCATTGTGGAATGACCCACAATAGTTTTAAGGAAAAACCAGCATTTTGAGCCAACATTAGAAATAATCCCAAGATTGGTTCAGTGCAGGCGCTGCTACATTACACTTTAACAAAGGCACATACTAAAATCCCCACATTAGCACATGGAATCCGTATTTAGATTTCTCCAAACTTCGTGTTTTCAAGAAGAGGCTAGAGTCATTAACAGCTAGGTGGGAGGGCTGAGGTCAGTACAGCTGTCCAGCAAGGAACTAGAGGAATTAAAGTGACAGCAAAGTAAGTGCAATGCAATGAAACAATCTGCAGACACAAACCTTTCTTGCTTACCTTAGTAATCAGCAAGTGTGATCATTTCTGACTCACAAGAATACTTGATATGGAAGAAAACAATGCAAAATAAGATGGGGAAAGCAATTGGCTGCCCTCAGTCAGAAAAATCTATCCATACTACAAGGATTTCAAGATTCAAGTAAAGCCTACCTACAACCAAAACAGTGAGGAAATTAAAATATCCTCTTCTTGAATGAATCAGGCTAAGAAAGCACAGAAGCACCTGCTGAATTTTAAAGATATGCAAAGAAACAAAAAATAATCATATGCTTCAAGGAGCTTTTGACTTTTTTTTCCTGATAGCTGAGAGTGTCAGTTTTTGTCTTGAAGCTGTCTGAAATACCAGAATATTGTTAACCTATAAAAGATAAATGACAGATCTTCTCGTATTAGCCAAAATTTTAGTAGTCTGCTGTACTGGCATCTTCTACGCATATACAAAGCAGGTTAAACGTTTATGGCAGTCCCCGAAAGTGACTTGTATTTTGTCCTCTCATTAACACAGATTTAACTAAGGATACTTCAGGCTATGTTCAAAAGCTATTTTTGAACAATTACTTTGCTCATATCAGAATAGGTTTCCAGAAATTTGGGCAGTTCAGCAAAGCTCTGCAAGTGTGTTTGAGAGCAGACTTCACGTGATACGGCAATCCATTTGCACAGGTTCCCAGCCATTAACAGCCAGACACATTAGATACCACCAGCATGTCACTGCTGCACAGAAATGCTTGTATGTTATCTGCCACTGTTCCATTTTTGCCTTATCATTCAAAACATGTTTAGAATTTGATTGTAAGCAATTAACTCCATCAAGAGTTCGGGTTAATTTGTCAGTACTAGCTGCGCTCAAAGAAAATTCTGAACCTGATGGGAAATTAATTTATGAATAGTCACATACAGTGGGGGAAACACAGTTTAAGTATTGTAAGCATTAAAGAAGTTTTTATAAAGATGCTGAAGTGTCAGCTTCTGGTAAACCCTGATTCCCAGCCTCAGGGGTAAGAAAAATACAGTCTCTCATCAGCTAGTTACACATGTTCTCATTCTTGAGATCCAATCTCACAAGCACTCGGTAAACATTTTACTTAATACTTAAGAACCTTTGTTACTGAGTTCAGCTGGTAGTCAGCCATATACATCCCCTTCTGTTACAGAGGCTGTAAATCGGCTTTGTGACACCAAGAGAAACTTCTGAAATGTAACAAAGAGTATTAGAACAATTGAAAAAATAAGAAATGAAGGAAATTCCTCTGAATAAGATTACTGAAAATACAAGCCTTTTTCCTGAGTACAATAAAAACCACTTAAGATCAAACATCAGATCTGTGAATTTTTTCCATTGCTTTTGTTTGTTAATGAAGTTTATGGGGAAAAAAAAGCCCTAGCAACTTCAAATATATAGGTTACTGCACTGTTGTTCCGTATCGCAAAAGGTCTTCAGGTTTTAGAGCTTGACAGATTCTGAACTTGCTCTTTTTTTTGCCATTTCAGTACACTTTGTCCAGACATTTCAACGTTTCCTTCATTCCTGAAATCTGACTCCAGCTACTACAGACTTCGGTTTATATATAAAAGAGACAAAAACAAATTCTGGTATCGCTAGTACCTTCAGTGATCAGAGATGAAAAAAAAAATGTAAAAAAAAAAAAAAAAAAAAGAGATGTTTATGAATGCATTAAAAACCCAGCAAACTCTGTAGAGATGGTACAAATCAACATCTGACCAAAAAAAAAAAAAAAAGCATTTAGGGTGATTACAAAACAGTCACCAAAATGTTATACAATATATTAATCAGCTTTCTCATGGATAAAGTGCATTTACCTAGCCTGAGAAAAAGTACCATATGGATAAGGGATGCTAAAGCACTTCCCCCAAGAGAGATTAGAAGAAAATCAGAGTTATCCTGAAACCCTATATAACCAGTTTGTCTCAGTGATTCTTGAAGTCACTTCAGGAAAGACCCTCTTGTTGGTCCAGTTGAGGTACTCCATGCCAGTTGAGTACAACGGTAGTATGCTCTGGTCAGCAAATCATCTCCTGGTGCTATCTGAAAACACCCACGTTGATAGAAAGAGCCACTTCTGGTTTGCGGTGCTTAATATTCAGCTTCTCCTCAGAGAAAACATGGTCCTGTAAGTGTTCGGCTTGCAGACTATTACAAAGAAAGAAAAAGCATTTAAGATGCCTAGTATTAGAGTTGAGCCTTGGCACCAACAGCACCACAAACCTGGACTGGAACTTGATTTCCACTTAGTTGTAAGAATGACCTTGCAAACTCACATTTACAACCTGTGCAGGGCCAGTGCAGCCAGGTAGTTCATTTTTCATCTCCAGAGGCAGGGACAAGTGTTGCAGTGTGTTGCAAGAGCAAAAACTGTGGCTTGGTGTAGGAATATGGCACTTAAAGCCAAGAGTCTGAACTACCTGAGCCCTTCCTTCAGGACTACTGGAATTGTGTGCACTGAGAGCACCAAACAAGCACTGTCACAAAAAATTATCCAAGTATCAAGCCAGTCTGAAAAGCAGCAAAGAACAGTTTGCATATTTCTAAAGAAAAATAAATATAAATACTCAATACCTTTTCTTTTTTTGTAATGCAAGCTGCCTTTGTTTCTCTTTTCCAATGTCATCTCTCACTGTGCTGAAGTCCTTAGTGTCATCAAGGAGAAGATTCTGTTGTGAAAAACGATTGAGTTTATTAGCTTATACTTTTCATCTACCAAAACCGTTTCCCACATGTCACTCAGTTTATGCAATTAATTTTCAGTGCATCTTCTCTAGCTAGTTTTGCAGCTATTAACTTCATGTTAATTAAATGGAAAAAATTCAAAAAAGCAGAAAAGGTTTTTAGACTCCTCTGTGCAGTTTTTGCATTTAACAGTGAATTTGCCTTATTCAGGGACTTCTCCAAATAGTCCAATGCATCAGGATGGGGCATCAGACATTTTTGCCTACCACTTTAAGACCCAGTATGTTCTTCTGGAGGTCTCCTAAATAAGCCTTATTTCTACTTCAGAGCTCAATATGTCACTGTGAAATTATTTTTTAAAGAACTAAATAAATCTGTAATAATTCTTTGGAAAATTTAATGGGTTTAAATTTACAATATGATTTTTAAAGGGCACTGTTCTTGGATTTTACACTGAGATGGGAAAAAAACAGTCAATAAAATGAGGGCAATAAAAAATATCCAGCTTCTTCTGGATAGTGTTCAAGCGTAGAACAGAAACTGACTGCTTGCACTGGCTGAGATTTGCACAAGACCCTCTAAGGTATTGCTCTCTGGTGCCAGTACCAAGATACAAGGGGAAAAACACAAAACTTCCATCAGACTGGTTAAGTACATGAGAAAAAGAAGAAAAAGCACCAGTAGCAACAATTTTCTAATGCACACAATGTGTTGTCCAGATCCACATCCCAGTACTTTCATAGAGATGTAGCAGGATGCAGGACAACCAGCAAATTAAGATACTGCAAAGGGGACAGTGCCTGAACCTAATACTTGTGCAACAATTAAAGCCAAGTTAATTTACCTTCACCCCAATGATATCTCCATCCTTCAGGTGGTAAGGTGCTGACTGTAAACTCTCCTGTTTTTTCTTCCGTTTCCTCTTTGAAATTTGCTGTGTCTGAAAAAAAAAATCAAAGCAGAAGATTCGTACATGGCAGATTTCCGAAATCTGCTTAAATATGCTTGCTCAAGAACTGCAGCACAAACCAACAAACACTTCTCTCAAACAATGGTTTGATTCTGTCATTCCAGATCTTACCCAGCTAGATATTGGCAGCCACTCGAATCTTTCAGGGAAGTATTTGGCTATTTCAATTTTATCTACAGGGAGACAATAGTGAGAAGCCACTCGTTGCCTCAGTGCCCAGGTTGTGCATTCTTTGGAGATATCCCACACCAAATCCATGGAGTCATAGTAGTCCCTCTCCCCTGGTATGCCCATCTGGACTCGAAGCAGCAGTTCATGGGGGCTGTCATCAGGAAGAGAAAACAGACTTTTTTTGTGAATCATGCTTTCAGAATCTAGAATTCCCAGTTTTCACTCCCTCCCACCTTCCCTTATTTTTGATTGTGGAAAACAAAAAATAAGCTCCAAAGTCTTCTCACATATTGACATCTGTAATCCTGACAATGTATTTAAGTTAAAAGGTGTTCAATTAAGTCTCATCTCAAATGCACTGCTGTAAGAAATAAGTATCTTGAGATCTTACCCCAAATGCTCTTCTTTTTGCAAAGGTTCTATGCAGATTTCTACTCTGGCACCCAGCTTATAGTCACTGAAAACAAAACAGATTATATACATTTTCAACCATATATTCTAAATTCTTGAGTAGATAAATCACGCTTTTAATCAAGTAGACCTGTGCTTATCTGGAAAACCAAAGCAAGAGGCTATTGGAACAAAAATTTAAAACTCAGAAAAGTAAAAAGATGGCATTTAAAAACACCTAATATAAAGCTTAGCAGAATAAGCATGGTATGATCTACTTATGCTCACACCTCTCCCTTCCACAGCTCTCGAGTTAAAAAAAATGTGCTCAGCAAAAAATTGAAGTAACCAGAAATGAGCTTTCTGTTGACGTTTGACTGAGCTGATTTATTTCCTCACCAATCCATCCCACAATCCACTCAACAGCCAGTCTGTTGCAATGCTACTTGCACGTTCAGTAAGAAACCTACTTCAGTTGCTGCTTGTTGTTTCGTAAAAGCTTGGCTGGGCGTTTACTGTCCACTGTCCATGCTCTGAGAAATGAGGGCAGTGGGACAGTCTGCTCCTGGCAGCATAGTAATGTCATAGCCTGAAAAAAGAAACATTTCTTCAATAACTTCAGCAGCCAGTCTCCTTGGAAAAAAAAAGGAAACCAATTTATTAATTCTCAGTGCAATACTAAAGCAATCAGAGATAGGGCAAGGTATGTAGATTAATTCCACACCAGCTGTTGCTTGTGACTTACAGGTGGCAGCTATGATCAACATAGTCGCTCTTCAACCTCAAAGCAAGTTGGACTTCACTCCCTCCCAACATTTCTCAACTTAACTTGCATTTCAAACTTGCATTACCAAATTTCTTTTTTTAACCAAAAATTGTATAACTGGGAGGGAACGAAGCTGACAGAATCATTACCCCAGTCTCTAGCAGAGTGCCAAGCAAGCTCCTTTAAGCCCTTATCAAGGACACAATACTCTTTCCATGCTATGACAATTCTCCTTGTTCACCAGATGCAAATGGTCTGTTTTTCATAGCAGTAGTTTGCCAGAGACTGAAACTGAAGTTGTACCCAAAAGAGTAAGTGTTGGTATGGATCAGGATCAGAATCAGATGAGATATCCTTTCCCATGCAGTTTAAGTAGAACAACCAACTGGCTAAACAATAGCAAGCCTTATTATAGGACTGTTTCATGTCTTTTTGTGGGTTTGGGGTGGGGTTTTTTGGTTGGGTTTGTTTGGTTTTGTTTTTTTTGCTTTTGGGGTTTTTTTTGGTTGGTTTGGTTTGGGTTTTCTTAGTATATTAAAATCATACTTTTATGGTTAAAAAAAGTGTTAAAAGGCATCTTAGTTTCTGGCCAAAGAAACTAAGCTGTACCTTCCTGGATGACAAACATGACCTTCTGTGCATCAAAAGCAATTCTTTATTCATTAGATTCAACATACAAAAAAAAAAAAAAAAAGAAAAAGAAAAACGCAGAAAACTAATACAGGAACAATGTGGAAATGGAAAGTGGCTTTTTAGGAAGTGCTTGTATGTGTGTGCTTCTCATGAAGAATTTTTACATTGTGAAATAAAGATAGGGCTGCAAGCCAAAGTTCCGGATGAAGTGCAATACGGCTTTTGCAGGTCAGGACACATGAGAGGTAAAATGGTAACTGCAGGGGACATACTAAGGAAGTCTCTGAGCTACATGCTCCAACTGCCTCTTGGTACTTACCACTGAACATGGCATATAAGCAAATGCCATATCAGAACATACTGGAGACAAGGGAAAAGGAAATAGAAAATAGGTATTAATAGAGATTAATTAATCACAGTGTTACTGTACATTTCCAATACAGGAGAACAGCTAACCTGCATCTTCAGATCTTCCAAGGAAGCTTGTCCTGCTATTTCTATACTGCCAGCATAACGAAGATCCGTGTCTGTGTGGATGTATTCTAGTGAATCTTTATATAGGGGAAGGAAGACAGAAACAACACAAGAGTCAACATGACTTTGTTTATCGTCCTAACAGGTAACAGTCACTTCACAGTGAGATTTCACTTAGACAATGTACCTGACCTCAATTTTTTGGGGCAGGGGGAGGAGGGCAGTTCAAGAAATATAATACACAGCTGATAAAATACATTGTTAGTTGCCAAACAGGAAGAGTTCAAACAGATCCTATATGTCAATTTTAAAACTATGACCAGTTATTCAAATTAGTCTTAATTATTGGTTATGTCTCTGAAATGTAAAGTGTGCTGCAAGGAAAGTTAAAACTGCAGAAATGAAAAATCAATTTGTTTCCCATTTTCCAATTCACCGTTGTCCCCACTTAATTTTCTTCTTCTCAACTCTCACTTGATTTTCCTACCCCAGCTGGTTTTTTATTTGGATTTGACCTTTACAAGAAGAATAACAGGTTAAAATACTGTATGTAATGTCTTTTATGCTATGTAAGATTTACTCATCACTCCTTTTACAGCTTCTCAAAAAGCAACATAGCCTCAAGTGAACTAAATAAAATATTAGGAGCCTGGCATTTGAAGCCAGTCACCTCTATGCTTACTGAGGAGATGCTTTACAATTCGGCCAGTGCCTTCAGGTATGGAGAAGCCATTTTACTGACAAGTAAAGAGCCCCTGCTTCAAAACTCAGTGGAGGTCTTACCCTTGACCAAATATAGCTAAGGAATATCAGAACACTACCTAGCATTCATGGTCTTGTAAAAAATTGCATGTCTCCTAAGTGGCTCCTTTTCCATAAACTTGCTGAAACTTGTAAAGTCACTCATAGGTTTCAAAAGCATTTTAAGGCTTTGGATTAAAATTTTGGTTTTGACTCAAAGCTCTTGGTGCCATCACAGACAATCAGGCCATATGATTCCTTTCAAAAACAGATCAAGCTCACCTCCTGCAGGAGACACCTGCAAAGCATCCATCTTGCACATCATCCCATTCACTTGGTCTTGTGTGTTCTCTCCACATTTCTTATGGCTTGAAGACTTGAACCACCAGATGGGTATTTTCAGGAAACCCTGAAAAGTGAACAGAAAGTATGAGGTAGCTTCAGTATTCCAATGCAGATGATGAAAAATTTTACCTTCAGCTCAGGAAGAAGGAAAAGACTTGTTCAAATCTGAGCTTTTGTAAAAGCATGTTTATTGGTATTCATCTAAGATCACACATCATGAACTCTCACTTCCTACTTTTACAGGAACTAGAGTGACAAAAATCCAGCCTCATGGAGTCTAATCTCACCATCCTGGCTCTGCTGTCATGGTATCTAACATTACAGATGCAACTGAGTGACACTTCTTGTCTAAAGATCTGGACATAGATACAACCTTGCCAGAGGAAGCTGGATTCATCTAAGCTCACCAACTGCAATAATACTCTGCTGCTTCAGAAGCTACTGATGTTCTCACCTGCTCTGCATGGCCATGAAGGGACATTAAATTGATGATACCTCTCTCCTTTCCTGACCAGGAGAGGTTGCTTTCTTTCAGATGTAGCTCTGAACTGGGCTATTAACACCCACCACACTGCTCTTATCTTACTGCTTATGCTCTATCTTACACCACCACTGTAAGCTCTTATCCTACGGTTTTCTTCTGAGAAAAAACATATTAAAAATATCTGGTTTTCCTTTATGAAGCTTTATTCATCATGGACTTGCCAAGATCCGTATTGTCTTCCCACTGGTTCTTGCAAAGTCTTTTAGCCTTGTTTCAACTTACAATGCCCTATACTTCAGGGGATAGAGCAGGGCGTACAGACCCATGGTATTCCACACCTCTTGAATTTCCTCATTAAGACAGCATCTGTGCTTATTTCCCTCCTTCCCCTCCTCAGCCATAGCCGGGTCACAGTCTGAAGAAAATGTGCTAGGATGTGAAGACAGCCATGTATAGGAGATTTTGTCTACGCAGGGCAAACATCCTGAGCTTAATGTAATCCACACAGGGCGTAAAGTTCAGATGCTTTATGAACACTATTTGTCAATATATTTGGTTTCTGTGGCAAGGTTTTGGGGGGAGACGGCGGTTACAGGGGTGGCTTCTGTGAGAAGCTGCTGGAAGCTTCCCCTGTGTCCGACAGAGTCAATACCAGCCGGCTCCAAGATGGACCTGCCGCCAGCCAAGGCCGAACCAATCAGCGATGGTGGTACCACCTCTGTGACAACATATTTAATAAGGAAAAAAAGTTGCGGGACAGAGAGAAACAGCAGCTGGAGAGTGAGAACATGTAAGAGACAACTCTGCAGACACCAAGGCCAGTGCAGAAGGAGGGGGAGGACATGATCCAGGTGCCAGAGCAGAGATTCCCCTGCAGCCCGTGGGGAAGACCATAGTGAGGCAGGCTGTCACCCTGCAGTCCATGGAGGTCCATGGTGGAGCAGATACCCACCTGCAGCCTGGGGAGGACCCCATGCCGGAACAGGTGGGTCCCCAAAGGAGGCCGTGACCCTGTGGGAAGCCCGTGCTGGAGCAGGTTCCTGGCAGGACCTGTGGATCTTTGGAGAGAGGAGCCCATGTAGCAGGCTTTCTGCCAGGACTTGTGACCCTGTGGGGGAACCACGTTGGAGCAGTGTGCTCCTGAAGGACTGTACGCCATGGAAGGGACCCATGCTGAAGCAGTTTGTGAAGAACTGCAGCCCATGGGAAGGACCCACATTGGAGAAGTTCATGGAGGACTGTCTCCCACGGGAGGGACCCCACACTGGAGCAGAGGAAGAGTGTGATGAGTCCTGCCCCTGAGGAGGATGAAGTGGCAGAAATAACATGTGATGAACTGGCCGTAAACCCCATTCCCCTGTATTGCTAGGGGGTTAGGTAGAGAAGCCGGGCGTGAAGTTGTGCCCAGGAAGAAGGGAGGGGTGGAGGGAAGGTGTTTTGACATTTGGTTTTATTTCTCATTACCCTACTCCAGTTGATTTGTAATAAATTGAGTTAATTTCCCCCAAGCTGAGTCTGTTTTGCCCTTGACAGTGATCTCTCCTGTCCTTGTCTCGATCCATGAGCCCTTTGTTATATTTTCTATCCCCTGTCCAGTGAAGGAGGGGGGAGTGATAGAACGGCTTTGGTGGGCACCTGGCACCCAGCCAGGGTCAACCCATTGCAGTGGAGAACCCGAAAATTTGCTGGATAAACTGGAAATCTTGTAACGCCCCTATATCTCTGCAGAAAAGCTTCAGCATGAGTATCACAAAGACACAATCTATGTGAAAACACAGTTTCAGAGGGAAGAGGTTGATGGAAATGGGGACAGGCATACCACAGGTGTTGAACTAGATTAGGACTGCAGCTAGTCTCGTAACATTCCTACAGGAACAATTAGTATCAGTGGCCTCCCGTAACTCCCTGGCAACCGTACCTAGAAGTTACCTCTTGGCAACAAGCAACAGTTCAAGTCTGTTCTACAGCCCAACTGATGTTATGTTTGAAGATATTCACTCACAAAGAACCCCTCCAACAGGCTCCTCGTGTTGCACCAGCACCACAGCCCCAAAGACCCTAGGTCCTCTCCTCCTCTCTCTCTTAGGACTCTGCAGAAGAGATGGTACCTCTCCATGCTCCATTGGCACGGCTGAGGGACAAGGACCCACACACTTGGCAATCAGCAATTCTTTTAGGCCGTGCTGGGAGACCTTGCTCAGGGCAGCTGCACCTCCCTTTCCTGCCTGCGGGTTGTCTGGATGCTTTGCCCCCTCTCAACCACTGACAGGCAAAGAGGGCTGTGCCAATTGCAAGCAGTCAGATAGCTGGGGGGGGTCACTGAGGACCCTGACCCTTTAAAGGTCCCTTCCAACCCTAACGAGCCTATGCTATTGCTTGAGGTTTGTTAGCAAAGAATCCTGCCATTTGTGTAACCCTCGCTGACAAAAGGGTCTCCCAGTAGGACCATTTTCAAACGCCATCCTCAGTACAAATCTGAACTTATGGCAAACATTTA
>JANZLQ010000001.1:11381463-11397905 GCA_026212715.1 Elanus axillaris
CTATTAAACTGTTCTTATCTCAACCCACGAGTTTTACTTCTTTTCCCAATTTTCTCCCCCATCCCGCTGGGGGGGGGAAGGGGTGAGCGGCTGCATGGTGTTTAGTTGCTTGCTGGTGCTAAACCACGACATCCAGAAATTACAATACTTTAGATTTATCACCTGTATATAAAGTGCACCAGGTACAGAAGGAAAAAATACAATTGAACTTTTTAATGTGACCAAAATAACTGATGAAAACGCATTTTATTCTTTACAAGGTACAAAATTCGACTGTCATAACTAAAAAATCCCAGGCCCAGAAGGAATCTCATCAATAAATTCCATGGAGAAAAAAACAAAACAAAACAAACTTGCAGTCTTTTTAAACAGCAAGACCATCAAAATCCACTGAAGTCTGACATTTCTTTGAATGAGAGCAGTCAGATCACAAATCTCTACACAAGATCAAATTCAATTGTTCAAAAATGGTAATATAAAATGAAGCAATAGAAAGAGAACCATTGTTTCTTGTAAACCTACACTATAGGGAAATGAAAAAGGTTAAGATTATTTCAAGAAATTATTAACTACTTCAACTTATACGTACATGTGCACATGAGCACACTGGTACACTGAGGTGACTTTTGGCCAATAGGGATTAATGACCACAGGTCAGATTTGACAGGGGTATAAACGGGTCCTTCCGGAGGACATGGAGGACACGTTGGCATCAGTCCTCCTGGGAGCAGCAGGTCTGCGGTCCGGGGGGACTTCCCCTCCGGTTGGGCACCACCTGAGGTAACTCCAGAGGGAGAGAGCCCTCAGCTTGTAGGTGAGTGATATGCGCATTTTGAGTCATCACTTTAAATCCCAAGGATTCTTAAGTCGCCTGTGCGGTACTAATTCCTCTTACACCATCGTGCCTCTGGTTTTATAAAACGCTACTGGATTTCTAACCAACTCTTACTGAAGAATAAATCTGAGCTTTAATTTCTGTTGGATTTGGTTATTTGTGCATCTATAACAAATGGCCAAACTGTGATCTCATTTTGAGTAACTTGTTCTTGCGAAGTGACTAAAACCTATTTTTTACAGTTAATCTCATGCAGTGGTTCCCACTAGGACAGCAAATCTTTTCAAAACAGCCACACACCTCTACCTGCACATGCACCCAAGCAAATAGTCTAGGAACTGTGGATTTTACCATATTTTGATTAAATAGAAAGCCTGAAACTGATTTTCAAGAGGAACTGCACAGCTAGTTTTTATCAGAGTAAGACTGCAGGTTTATGGTTCTTTCCCCTCCTCACTCTACAGTGACACATAGACCATTGTAACAAACTTACAACTTGTAAGTTTTAGGGTAGCAAGAGCTGTCTTAAAATCTGGAAATTCCTTTTTAAAAAAAAATATCATTAAATAACAATACAACTAACCTGATAATCCAGATTTTTCCAGCATTAAATTTAGACACTGAAAAAAGAAACATACAGTGAGACTTGTCTCAAAGCATAGGTTGGGAAATACAAAGTTTTCAGCAAATCTACACTAGAATTTGCCAACATAAAAACCAAGTGACTGATTCCTGGTCAATTCCTAAAACCAATATAATTACACAGACATGGTGTATTTGTGCTATGTATTAATCTCTTCCAGTATGAGATTGTTTTCAGGCAAGAAATTTACTATGTCAGGTGAGTCAGCTTTTACAAACTTCAAAAAAAAATCTCTACTGTCAGTTTTCTGCTTTACTTGAACAAGTTCTGTTCTAGAGTTTGAAGATGCACCTTTTAGAAATCAAACCTGCAAACTCAACACTTCCCAGTCACTACTCACAGAAGTTGGCACTCTGAGCCAGAAGTCTGGATTGGCAGTACTGAGAACTGCTTCCTTCGCTCTGCACACAGTTCTTCCTGACTCCTCTCACTCAAATTCTGTGCATTCAGATTTTGATGAACTACAAGAAACTGTGGCAGGTTCTGCCATAATTGCACATCATTCTGAGGACTGCTGTGTATAAAAGGAGTGGCTAGCCATGCATGAAGCAGCCAGGCTATGTTTACTCTTGGGAAAAAGCACGGATGTCTCTTTACTAACTGGTGAAAGATCAAGACATTCTTCCCCACTGGCCTTTTGAAGTTAAACCACTTCCTTTGTCTCCGTGTCTCCTGGTGACCTGAAGTGACGCGTGGGTATAAGGCAAAGTTCTCCAGGAGCAACAGACCTGACCTAGGCATGACAAAAGCTTTTAAAAGCAGCTAGACTTACATCTTTGACAGAGGCAGTCTCCTCCACAACTATCTCCATCTCAGGGCTTGCGTTTTGGTCACTCCCAACAATAAAATATAAGAAGAGCTAAAAAAGCAAGTATAAGCTATCAGAATACATATTTAAGTAAGGAAATACTGTGAAATAACACCCCTTAATGCACACACATATACCAGCTACTGCAAGCCTGCCATCAAACAGTACTGAAACTACTTTGGGCTAAAGTAAACAATCTAAGCAGGACAGAGGAGCACATGCAATTGAGTTATGGCTATCAGTAGAGCTTCTTTAACCATCTGTACGTCTGCTACAAATGAAAGATAAAACCTGCTAGCACTCTCATCTTTAAAAATATACAACTATTTTTTTCTCTTGCATATTTGTAACTTGTAGACAACAAGAGGAATATCCCCCTTTTCTTACTTTATGCCTTTTACAAAAGTATATGCACATCAGAGCAAAGAAGCTGGACAACCACAGACAAATGATAAATGATTTACCATTAATCATATGAGCTTTATTAACAGGTCATATATATGCTCTTGACCTGCAACTGAGATAAATGGTGTGAGCCTTCATGCTGATATGTATAATTCTTAGTGTGACCGAGCATTTTTTCCATTTACAACAATTACAAGAGTAAAAAGACGACTACAGGAAATATTGGGAAGTGTTAACAAAGTATAAAAGCAGCATGAGACTCTTCAGTCACAGCACTACTATACCTGAGTGGAAGTTGGAGCTTTCCCATGACACAGCCCTAGCAAGCTTCCCATTTTCAGTTCCGCTTCCTTGACAGTGTAATCCTCAGGCACTTCAGGAAGGACAAAACCAAGGAGAACATCATAAGCTGCTGCTTCCTGAAAATATCTGTTCTATTATGCTGCTCCTTAGAGTAAGATAAAAATATTCAGTGACATTTAGAGAACTTCACTTCCACAGTGTTGACATCAGATCTGTAAACCTCCTATGATGACAAAAAAGCAACATTTGCATAATGGTTTCTCCCCGCCACCCCTTGTATATGGGGTGACAGAAGAATTGAGGTTGGAAGGGATCTTCGTAGGTTGTCTGGTCCAAATCCTTGCTAAAAGCGGAACCAGCTCTAAGTTGGATCAGTTCACTCTGGGCTTTTTCCAGTCAAGCTCTGAATACCTCCACGGATGGATATCTCCCAGCCTTCCAGGGCTCCCTGTCTATTGTTTCACCACTCCCAGTGTGAATTTCCACACACACACCCAGCCCCATACCAGCTGGAATTTTCCTTGCTGAAACTGGTGTCTGCTGTCTCTGATCCTTTCCATGTGCTCCTCTGAGAAGAATCTGGATCTGCCTTCTCTATAGGTCCATGTTAAGGAGTTAAAGATGGCAATTACTCCTCCTCCCCATAAGCCTGTTCCTCTTCAGGCTGGAATAACCCAGCTTCTCTCCTCTTTCATATGTTCCAGCTCCCAAACCATCTCAGGTGCTCTCCTCTAGACTGGTTCTAGGTTGTAAAGGCTTCTTTCTCATGCTGGGGAGCCCCCAAAACAGACACAATACTCCAGGTGTTGTCTGACAAGTGCTGAATGGAGGGGGATTAATCTCTCCTTGGCTTCCTGGCCATGTTTTACTAATGCAATATATTAGCAAAATAGCAAAGACACAGAAAACGCTTCCCAGCAATCACAAAGCTGATCCATTCAGTTTCTCACCACTGCCCCAGTAACAGCAAAAGCAAAGCTGTGGGTCCTTTTCTGCTGAACACTGCCTATCAGGAGCACAGTTATATAGTGACAGGTGGTACTGCATGCTCGTGTAAACCAAAGAGCAGGCTATAGCATCAACACTTTGCTCCACAATTATGGAAGCAGAAATCTACACATTATTCAGCGGGCTTAATATACCACAGACACAAGCTGCCTTCTCATAGTAAACAGGAACCTAACAGTGCTTCCTCCATCACCACAGGACACAAGTTTGCTGCTCAAGCTATTCTGAAATCCAACCTTATGTATCAAACTTTAACAAATACATTTAGTCCATTTTGTTTCAGGAAATATAAGTTAGAAAGACATGGAACAAAGATTCTGCTTCCTGGAACATCTAGAAATTTGCTCTGTAAATATATTAAATGTGATTCAAAACAGACAATTTAGACTTTTCAATTTATAAAATAAGTATGGGAAAGAAAATTTTCTGTTAATTCCTACAGTCTTGAAGCATATGGCCAGTGGTCGATAAACAACAGCAGGTATGCTAATCAGTTTTTCTCATTAGGTTTGCAAGTAACAACACCAAGCTGAACACTTAAATTTAACTTCTACCTTTGTATTAGTACTGTTAATAACCAGTAAAACTGGAAAAAAAGCCCCACATAACTGCTTCAGTTAAATCTGGAAATCAGTGGAGTTATGTGTGTGTACTTCTCCCAGGAAAGGACAAAGGGAAGCTTAGAATCTCCTAATTTAACTTGTTAGAGAATGATATATAAATAAATTTACCTGGAGACAGAAGTTTCCCATTTCCACTAACAGGTCTAAGACAGCTGTCATTTGCTGCAACAAAAAGGGCAGGAAAGAGGAATGGATATATTAAGTAATTCAAGTAAGAAGAAAATTGGCTCAGAAGTTTAGACAGAGAACATATTTAAGATTAATGACAACACGTATATCTTAGAGGCCTCCCTCTGCGGGTATTACATCAAAAGTACAACTGGACAGAGATTCCTAGAGACTTCATGAATAGTCTTAGTTTTTATCCTTCCAGTGAAAGATTACTTTCTTTTTGAAGACCGCTGTTAGCCACAATCAGTAATACTACAAAACTGACAAAGTGCTTCCAAAGATAAAGGCACCAACAAAAACTTCAAAGAAAGAAAACTGGAGTGTCTTAAAGAAAGGAGTAAGGTTAAAAAAAAAAAAAATCTTCAATTCTGAGTGTAAAACTTAGAGTAGGAATAATCATGTTGCCTTACTAAACAGCTTCTGAAAAGTAAGAGCTTCATAAAATGTATTTTAATCAAAATTTACACTGATTCATTTTTAAGCTAGGAAAAATAGTAATTTTCTTCAGAATTATATGAATTTTAAGTCCTTTGCACTCTACTCCTTTCCCAAAAAACTCCTAACAGCAATGGATTTGCTGTTTTGAACAGACTGATGCAAAAAGCAGGATGCCAGCCAATAAATTCTAACACTGTCAGATCTAAAAAGCAAAGCAGCTGAATGCTTACCTAGTTCCTCCTCTAGCTGAAACTCCCGTATTGCTTTCATTTTGATATCTGACATCACCTAAAAGAAAACAATATTACCTCTAACACAGGATGCCAGTAACACACCTGCTGTTCAAATCCCAGTCCACAAATGACAGCCTTCACTTGAAATGCATCCTACTTATGTTCTTATTCCTGATAACACTATATATAGCTGAGAAAACATTTAACATTATCTTGCCAAATATATATAATAAATAAATGTACTGGTACCATCACACATTTGCGGAAATTAAAACAGTATTCCAAAGAAAAGAAAGTGGTATTTAATTTTTGGTTTTACCAGAAGACTAATATTTCAAATAGTAATTTTGTGAGCAAAACCAAGTAGTACTTCATATTTGCTGTAATAACAAATAATTTAAAAGGCAGGAAAGGTGCCAGAAAAGGCCAACCCTTGGGGAAAACCAGCATTTTTTCCTATCCTATGTTGAAAGTAAGAAATAATACTTTCCTCCTCTTTTATGTTTTGTTTACTTACATAGCCTCAACAAACATACATTTACAGGATAGTCCAAAAAGAAAACTGTTTCATACTAAAACACACTAATGTAGGCTACACTGGCTTAAGCTACCCGTGCCACAGTCTTATTACACAGCAGCCTAAGTATCCCAGTAACAGTAACTCTGAGTTGCACACTATTTTCATCACAGAAAAACTTCAGCCTCGATGCTAAATCCACTAAACCCAATTAATTGGCCCAAGTGCACTGGCCAAGCTTTTCAGGGAAACAGCCTGTGTTATATCCCTGAACAATGAGGCTCCTTACTGTTTCAATGGTGGCAGTAATTTTAACATGTTTCTCTTCATCTTGTGTTCTGCAGAAGTTTTTAACTTGGAGCCAGCTGATGTCATATGTAAAAGCAGTCAAATTGCCACTTGACACATTCACGAAGCTGTAAAAATGAGCAGCGCAAAGATGGTCAAAGACAGGAAAACTACATGTTGTCTGGGCTAGATTGCTGAATACCAAAGCTCTCAAAGCGATAATGCCTAGGTCATTAATAGTGATGATATGTCACACAGTAAGAGTCAGAGGCCTCAGGCAGCATCCAGGCACCTCTGGGCTGGTTACTGAGTAAACCCATAAAAACTATGTTTTGGTAACTGGCTTTCAATGGGACTTCAGCTTCTGAAGGTACTTCAGAGTCTAAAGTCACTTTGTGAGGCTGGATTTAAGGCTTCTGAAAAGAATACTGTAAAAGCATAGCTAGTCATAAGTAAAAATTTGAGATTTTCTCTTTCTGCTACCATATATAAACACAGAAACAGTTCTTGGTGAAGAACCCTCTCACTACTTGATTTAATCTCAGTTTTTTCTTACTGTTTCAACTAGGAAGTCATAATTTAGGTAATGAGCACACAGACGTCTCTGAAAATGGGAACCTAACCTCAGGGCTATACAGTGGGAAATGAAACGAGACCAGAAATTTGCCCCTGGCAACTTCAGATTCAACTGGCAGATTGAGCAGAGCTGCATACTCTTCTGATATTGCTCTGTTCTCTCAACCCACCAAGTCCCTTGGAGAGCCATGTAACTCAAACCTCAGAAATTCAGGTTATGTCAAAGATGTGCCAGCACAGTGGGCACAAGTTGTTCTCCCTAGGTTTTTCCCCTTTACAAGTGTAAGTCAAAGGATGTGACTACATCTGCACTTCAAGAGAAAATAAATATCTAATAGTTGATAAGCACCTGATCTCCAAAACTTAATCTTAAATTATCTTGAATTAAAAAGCTCAAACCGACAAGTAGTTAAAAGAATATAAATAGCTAGCATAATTTTAACTAAACAGATTTTGCCAAAATTGCTTTTTTGTTTAATTAGACTTGTAATCAAAATGGTTACCTCTGGTCATGGCTGTCTAAGACTAGTACTGAGCATCCATCCATCAGGCCAACACCTTTCACTGTTTCCTTCATATCTTCTTCAAGAAAGACTTCCCAGTTCTTGGCTTCTTTATCTGGTCCTGAGCCATTCTTTAGAATTATTCCTCCTGATGGTGCTAAGGCTCTGCGCAGATCACCCAGTTTTGTGCTGCATGAAAAGATGTGCTGCGATTCTGTGAAATGCTGACCCTTCCCTCCTTCATTATACTCTGCTAAACGAAGAACGTTTATGACCACAGGTTCATGATCAGCGCCTGTCATGACCTTTGTTCCACCAACCTGAAGTAAGGAATGCAAGATTTATGCAGTGGTGATCAATAAAATACAGAAAAGACTGCACAGAAATAAATGACAACAGTAAAATTACTGAGACAAAAAGATAGACCCTCTCTCCTCATTAGAAATAAACCACCTTTGACCAAACACCTAGTGAACAAACAACTAGAGTAACTCAAGGGTGTTGGGAAAAGAAAACATAATGCTAAGGTCTGTTCCAAGCCTGCATGTATAGTAAATATATCAGTAACAGTAGCAGTGAAATCAGTGGACACTTAGTCTCCATCAGATTAATAGAGGAATTTAGCCCCTCGGGATATTAAAGAACTACCCAAAAGTGTGACCGAAGCAAATCAAAAGAGATTTCAAAATCTGGCCTTTCTGATATTCAACCTAGGCAAAGAATATAGTTCCTTGCTGAAGACAATTTAATCACACAGAAAGCTGGAGTAGTGAAGACTGTAAGTACAACCAAGACAAGAGCGACTCTTACTAGATGTTTTCTTCTGGTTTGGTTTTGGGTTTTTTTGATAAATCAGAAAGAAAATGTATATTTCTACAACAAAACTCTTTTAAAAGTAAAGTTTTATTCCATTACAGAGATGGAATAAATGCTGTGTTACATAACCACTGAGGCAAGTATTTCAAAGTTAAGCAGAAGCCTTAATATTAAGAAAGAAGATGCAACACTAGAGAAAGGGCATGGTATCTCAGGGAGACCATATGCAGAAGTAGCCACTGACAGGTCTAATTCTGTATATGGAATGATTCACCACAGGGCATAAGTTTTTGCTACTGTATTACTATCAGCTGATCTCCTTCCAAGAGACACCAGATGTTTTCAGAATACACTCCAATGTAACTGGCACTGGATTATCTACAGGCACCATCAATTTGACCATATCACATTCTGCATACTGCAATTCTGTTTATAATTTTATCAAGCAGCACAACATACATCCCTCAAGGTCTACTGACAAGCTGTAAAAACATAGTATTCTAGATGAGGCTGAAGAGGTGTCCCCAAAGCTAACACTGGTATGTCAGTAGCACATCTGCAGAACAGATCAACACTTCCAAAACTTGTGAAGAGGTAAGATGCAATCTCCAGACACTGACAAGGAGAGAGGGTATTTGGTTCTTTTACCTCTTTTCCATTCCACACAAAGATGTCTGCTCCATCAGCCAGCCCAATGCCATTCAGTGTCAGCTCATCTCCTAAAAAGGAGCAAATCATCAAGTTCTTGCCCCCCACAAAAACTGGGTCAGCTGGTAAACTGAAATATGTTGGCACATTCTACTCTGGCTCAAGCACATCATTACAAAAGCTGCTGTGTGTTCAGCATTTACAGGGTGTACGTTAGGGTTCACTCACGTAGCAAGAGCAACACAAGTGGGTACACACTCCTATAGCACTCTCACTGAGTAAAGAGGGCTGCAGCACAAAGGTTTTAATTCAGTTTCCCTTGCAAACTAAGGCCCAAGTTAGCAGTTGGCAAAGCTGCTTGGTCAGAATTATCTACATGAGGTTTAAGAGGGAATCAATAGATCTAAAATAAAGAGGTTGGATTTAATAAATGAGTCACATACTGTACATTCCAAGCCCATTCTTTGAAATACTAATGCCCATGCTGCAGGATTTTTTACCCTCCTACCATAAGTCAGATTCAGATTTTTTAAAAGTCACTGTCATTTAAAGACCTCTACTCGCATCTGGAGGAATATTTACAGCAGCTATGAGTGGCTGTGTATTTTGATGTCAACATCATGGAAAGTTGGGTTATGTTCTGGTAGAACCCTAATTTTCTGAAACAGACCACAAAGACTAAAATTTTTAAATGGCTAAAAAGGCTTTTGAAGACTAACACCTATAATTATGTAACAATGCAAAGCTGGAGACAGAACTCATTATTTTAAAATACTAATGTACTCTTAATAAATGAATATACTCTTTATGTAAGCATTTTCCTTTACAAAAATTCGTACTTCAGCTTAGGTCTAATCTATATTTTTCTTTGATGTCACCCTGGTTCCCTTCTTCTATCCTCTCCTCTACCTACTAGGTAAATACTATGAAAGCAAACATTCATAAGCAAATCAAGGTCAAAATACAGACTGATGTATTTTTGTCAGCAAATATGTTTAACTTGCATAAGATCTGCAGTCTTACTGCACTTCACAACAAAAATTACATATAAAAGTATCAAAACTCTTCATATTTCACTCATAAGAGTGTCCTAAATAACTTAGCAGTGGACTTGCAGGTAAGTTTGAACTTGAAGAGTGTTCAGTAATACACATCTCCAAGATGTTTTACATATGACATCCTCGATGTCTGCAGTAAATGCAACATATAAATAACATGGAAGCCTTGTATGTAATAGTCTTACCATCAAGTATCTGGTAAAGATGCAGTCCTGCTGGTAAAGGCTTGGCAATACTGAGAATCACGTCCCCTTCCCAAGATTCCAACATCTAATAGGGAAGAATTTAAAAAAAAAAAAATCTGTACATATATATATATAAACACCAGAAAGCAATAATTCACATCACTCTAAATTAAAACTTTGCTGAAAGCTGTTACAGCCTGCCTATGAAGCTCATTTTGACTCTTAGCAAGTCACAGCTAATTACTTCAACAAGGCTAGTAACAGAGAAAACAGTCAAGGATTTAGGACTGGACCCTTCAGACTAGTCACCAGATAGATGAAAATAAAGTTGCAACTGGATACTAACACAAGGTTGTGAGGTACAGGAAAAGCAGTGTTTCCTGACACTGAGTTAGCTTTGATTTAGATATCTATGAAAAAGAATTTTACAAATTGTCATATTCCTTTAACAAAGTAGAGAATAAATGCAAAGATAACACATTCAAGAGTTAAGATAAATATTACTTTTAACTAATTTTCTTTTTTCTTAAACTACTCTGATTATTTCCTTTTAAGGCCAGCTAGCTCCTTGAAAATACAAAGACAAATCTGTCACAAACTGAAATGTTAAGAATAATTCTGGAGTTCTGCAAAGTGTCCATGTCCATGCTGCCCAAATATAAATTATTAGCCTATGAGAGCTTTAAAGTCTGCATAGTTAATGTTCCATCAATTTCATGGTTTCTTCAATACTTTGAGAACTGACCTCAAACTAATGTTCCCTCCTGTGTAAATACATGTAGTTTTTAGCCCCCTAAAATTATATTTACTGTTGAAAATTTCTAATTGAGATAAAAATCACGGCATAAATACTTTTGTAAATGTTATTGTGGCTCAAGTAATAATGAAGTGTTTGAGTTCATTTAACATAACAAATACCTGGAATACTGATTGTCGAAGGTCTCCTAGCGTTTTTCTTCTATCAATAGTCAAATCCACAACACCCTCTTTCCAAGTAAGTGAAGGATGCAAAGCCCCATTGTGAAATTTATAACATGAGCTCAAATGGAGATGTAAATCAATGTCATTGTTTGCTGAATCACATTCCACTCTTTGAAAGAATAACACAATAATAAACCAGTGAATTTAACACAAAAAACAAAATAATGACTAGCTTATCGCAGAGATGCTTCTGTGCAGTTGTCCTGGAACTGATGCCCTCATGGCTAAATTCACTGTCACGTTCCCCCCTCCATCAAGGGTTATGCAAAGAGGTGCTCAAAGATGACAGAGATTTACATGTTGTACAATAGAGAGCTAGTATAGACATCCTCCACATAAGCACCGTAACAGTACGTTCTGTGTGTTTCTACACCTTGCTTCTGCCTTTCTAAACAGAATGGCAAACTTCATCCTTTGGCATATGGAGGCGGTAGGTTTTTTCAGGCTGTGTTCCAGATCAGTACTCCATTGAAATGCAGACAGAAAAACTGCATGGAAACTGAGTGAGGACAGGCACAGCCATGCCTTCTTCCTTTATACCTGTATGCAGTTCTATTAGCTAAACATAGCAGCAAATATGCCATTTAAAAAATAAAGGAGTGAAGTTTGCACAGTGGAGATAAATCACACAAGACTTGTGTCTCATGTGTCTGTATTTTGATAGCTTAACTGTGATTCAGGCCTATCATCAGTTCTGTGTATTCCTCAACAGAAGGAGGAGCTTCAACCAACCTGAATACCACTACCTCTTTCCTCTATGTTTCTGGCAAAGGATACCATTTATCTGTTGTTTTACAATAAAGCAAGTCATTCCCTTTCTCCCAAAGGAGAACTCCCTCTATAAACATAACTATGATAACGTAACCCATCCTCCTTCCAAAACTGCCCTGATTTTCACAAAAAAAAGTACAATTTTGAACGGTAAGTAAGTTTCCCATGAAATTCTGTAGAACACCTAGTTATGCCACTAACAGGGAGGCAGGGAACCAGTAGAAGGCAGAATATGGACATACAAGTTGTATTCCTTGATTAATCTCTATGACATTGAATCATTTTAGTATCTGGCTCTACTCAATGAGTTTCCTTCATTTTAAATCACTTTGGAGATCTGCAGATTAAGAATGCTGTCTAAGAGATTGTTGGTACAGTTACATTAATATACCTCTTTTTTTGAAGCTCAGTATTAGCAGCATTCATTTCATTCAGAAGGTGTTCAGGAATTTGGTACCTTGGATTTCCTCGTGCTGCAACAAATAATATAGGCTAGTTTGGCCTCACCTGCTTAAAATGTGTTTTGGCAAACAAGAAAAGTGATCAAGATGAGACATTACAGTACAGTAATAATTGAAAATTCAGAGCAATACTGTTGCATCCTTTCGTAATCAAGAAAATTAAACCACAAGATGATACAAAGAACAAACAAGTGATTTTACTTCTTCCCATCAATTTTTCCCACAGGGAAAATAATACATGAATGCCATTAGCAACAACATGTATTTGTTTCAGTAGATGTTCTGCTGGTATTTGTGAAGCATACTAGAAAAAAGTTAGTGTCAGCTACAGCCAGTTAACTGGTCACCACCTCCTTGGAGGTAACTTCTGTGTATCTTTGTCACCCCCCCCCCCTTTTCTTTTTCTCAAATGAGCACTAGAAAGAAAACTGTATCTTCAACTCTTGGAAAGGACAGAAAGGCCCTTTGCCCTCCAGAAAAAAAATGCCAACGAAAGAAGCCCCCAGAATATCACAATGAGCTTTGTGTACCTTCAGGCGGTCTTTTTAACTGAGATTTTCGATAAAACAGCATGTAGGCACTCTCTTTACCCTGGAATTGTTTCTCAATATCCTTCTCCTTGATTGGCTGGACCTTTGAATCATTCAGGTCAAACCAATGGCAACCAGCAGAACTGTCCCTTCGCCTTGTAGAGTTTTTTTCTGAATTCCACTGGACATCATTCTTCTGAGGATGGCTTTGGAGACTTTGTCCTTGAGAATCTGATTTAAACAGGAGCTTGTGTTTTTCCTTCAAACCAACCTTATTTTCATCAGGACTGAACTGAAATACCTGAGGATGATTCTGCAAATACTAAAAGGAAAGCAAGGACAAGATTAAGAAGATACTCAGTTTTAAATACAGCAACCTGCATTAGCTACTTCATCCGATTCATTCTCAAATTGATACACAAATGCCATCTCTTCAAATTTGATTTTATGATACTTCCTCATGTACCTCCTCAGTTTAGACAGAAAATGTAATTCCCCTACCACCACTTATCTGTCTGATCTTTTATATGCTGTTACTCACTTCATTTCTTATATAACTTCAAACTACCATGCAAGAAATTGCAAAAGAATTCTTTCCAACATACATTTATCACTAATAATTAAATCAGATTAACTTCTGAATTTCAAGGATGGCTTGAGACACTGGAGTCCTTTTAAAACACTTCTCACAAGTGCATACTCTCTGTTCTGGAAAAGGTAGCATAGGGAGTGATACTCTATAGCCAATCAAAAAGTTTCTGCTTTATCAGACAGACAGTACCATCCCAACTAGTTTAGCCCTCTAACATCCACACCCTAGTATCTGCGGCATTGCTCCCTTCTGTATTTACCAGACAGGGATCTTGAGCTCAATTCTGGTCTGCTGAGCTGTACCTTACCCAAATTAATGCTGCTCATTGTGGCAACTCAAGAACTTAAAAACCTAATCGCTCTGTTTTGCCCAGCTTATCCACTCTGTTGTCTACTTTCATTTTAGCGGTATGCAGATACTGCAAACAAGATTAGTGTCCAAATAACACAGAACAAAATCATGGCTCTTGACAGATGGCGAGGGAGGGGTTGGATGCCAATCACCCTCCAACCCCCCCCAAAACTACACAAACTACCCAACCCCCCCTCAAAAAAAAAAATCCCAAACGAAAAAAAAGCAACCCCCAAAATCTGAATTTCAGTTTCAATCATAATCAGAAACTCATTTGATACTTCAAAAAGTGTAAAACAATTTACAGTTATTTCAATAAGGCAAGTATTGCAATGATCAACGTGCTTTTGGTATAGATCCACCACTTGTGAAAAGTCAGCTTTAGTAATATTCACAACAGCACTCAAACTTGGGAATGGTTGATACTGGGTTGCTCACAACTTGTTTCTATCACTTCCCTGACAAAGTCAGAAAAGCATCTACCTCCAGGGAAGACTCACATTCAGGTTTCACAAATACTTTTAAATAATTGTTGTGGAAACTGCATTGCTGGTTCTAGTAAAAAAAAAAAAACAGTCAAACATCAATTTTCCACGTATCTATAACACAAATGTTCAAGTATTTCCTTAAAGCATTAGAAAATACAGTAAACTACTCAAGATTTTACTGGAAGTGTTAATTTTATGGACATGCCCTTATCAATCAAAAAGCAGCATATATTTTCAAACCCTCATTTCTGTTATGACTGTCAAGTAGTACTGTATTTCTTTAATTCTCATCAGTGTTTCTGCATTCAAGTGGTAGTAGTGTTGCTGCAGCTTCATCCACACACACAAGTGAAACATGGTTCAGTAGGTAAGGTTAATTCTTTTATAGGCCAACCACATAGATGGAAAAAAAGATACAAGCTTTCAGGCAGATTATCCCTTGAGAATCTTGTCCATGTTGTCCAGTTGACTAATTTATCTTACAAACCTCTTTTACACATGCTCTATCTTGCTAGTCCAAGGGCCAGTATTTTCAATTACCATTCTACTGACTATTCAATAGGAATATAAATATAAATGTAAAGTTATGTTAAGAGTAAAAAACAAACTAACATACGTGCATATTACCTTTCGTAATGCTCCATACTGTTTTCGATATTTCTTATTCCACGACATCCCTTTTTTCTCCAATAATTTCTGCCCTAATTGATCCACGGGAATTTGTTTAGATTCTTCCTACAGATAAATACAAAACCAAGGATAATGAAGGCTACGAAAGTCAAGGGATCAACACAAAGAAGCCAATTCTAAAGTGCTTAAATCATATTCCTGTTTGTTAATAAAACAATGTAAAAATCACCATTTGTAACAGCTTAGGTAAGCAACTTCAGAAATACTCAAAAAGGGCCATTTTCTGTGTGAAGAGCCACTATTAGTATTAAAGTCACGTTAAGCTACAAGTTTCATGTGCTTCACAATCAGTTCAGAATAGTTCTGTACAATTAGACCTGCCCACTCTTGCATACACTAACCCCTTCTTCTGTGTTCCCAAACATCAATAGCAAAGCAATAAACTCATTACATACCATACCTCTGATAAAATCCCTTTCAACACTGCCAATGGATTTTCTACTTCTTTGGCATTTTCATTATCTCCTAAAGCTGTATCTTCAATCAGCCTATCCTCTTCTTCCTGTATAAGAAAAATAAAAGACTCACAAATGCTGTTGCTTCACAGACAACTAGCGGTTTTCGATTATCATCTGTACTAGCATTAACATGCACAGTTTAGAAGTGTGAAGGAAGTTCTGATAAGCTGCCTCTGCCACCCGCTACTGACTGTATATTGTCATACAGAATATCCACCATCAGTTTTTTTTAACAGAAAAAGCATTTGCGTTATTTACAGCCAGCATCATCCACTAAAATGACTGTGCTAGTCTTGAGCAAAGATATTAATTTATTTAGGACAGAAAAAGTGAGCCCAGTGACGTGAGATAGTTCAGCAGATTGGAAAGCTAGAATTTGCAACAAAATCTTGATAGAGATCACATACTGTGGAAAACTAGCATTCTCAATGAGGTAAGAGACCAAATGCCTCACTAAAATATTTATTAGTTTGGGTATACATTTCATCCACTAGCTCTTAATACTTTTCTGAAAAATGAGACATATCAAGCAAGGAAGAAAAACCTTTAGGACTTACTTGTAATTGCCAGTTTCCTAATTCATCCACATCTCTGATATAAACATGATAGTGTCCTCCATAGCAGCCACCTTTATGTATAATAACAGAGAAGAGCTCATACATGTACTCTGAATCATCCATTTCAGTCTTTAAAAAGAGAAACAATAATAGTAACAATAATATAGATCAGTAAGTCTTTCATACAAGGACACTTTTACACCATCAGCATAGCTTCAGATATTTCTCACTGTGCATTCGCATGTGCAGAGACTGAAATGGCTTTTCAGTGCTGGGGAACACAAGTATGGACTGACAGAAACCATGGACCAAGGCACAGGCTTATTAAGCAACTACTTAAGCATGATTCTGAACAATATTGGAAATTCAAAATTTAAAATAATACTGATGAAAACAATAGAACAGCAACCTGCTTGTTCATAACCAGGCTTATTTTGCTTAAAAGACTAGAGAAAAAACAAGCAATACATTTATATCTACAAACCAACTGGGGGGGGGGGGGGAG
>JANZLQ010000001.1:11398005-11418223 GCA_026212715.1 Elanus axillaris
GGGGGAGAGAAAAAAAAAAGGACTTCCTCAAGTGCAAACACCGAAAAATTTCCAAGCTTGCACTGCGACATTTCAATCAGAAAAATTTCTTCTTAAAGAACAGTGCCTCTATTAAGTATATTCTTTACATATTTTAAGGATCAAAGATTGGCATCAAGCATTGGTATAGCTCAGTTTATAATCAAAATACATATATATAAATGCAAAGACAGATTCCTAAGAAAAATGAAATAACTACAGGCACATGAAACATATATAGCAAAATTTATACATGACATTATCAGATGACAAAACAAAAATTAATTTCAATATCCAGTTAATAATATTCCTTTCAAACAAACGTCAGATTAAGTTTTAGGTCATTATTACACCCTTTCACCCTGTATAACTACAAGGTATTTCCCACTCAGTTAGAAAGTGGTCTTTCAGAAACAAATTGGAATTCCAAAAACTTGGATTCAGGCACAGAGAAGAACCCCACAAAGTTTCTGGAATACCTTGCCCTGACAAAATGCAAAATAAAAGAGAACTTGGCCTTGAGAGATCAGTTCTCTGCTGAGTGTATAGAATTTTTAACAAATTAAACAGTACAAACCTGCTCACAAAAAGGCCTCAGATTTATCTGGACAGGGAATGTATAGCAGCTCATTTCCTTGTATCGTTCACACTTCTCAAAGTCAAAGTTAAATCTCAGGAGAGAAATGGTGAGAAAGGGCGGCAACTTGCGTAGTTTAGCAGACTGTAAATGATTTTAAAAAATTGTCAGCACGAAGTTATAGAGAACAGTGGTTTCCACCTTGCTATGGTTAACTCTTCATTTTCCAACAAAGCTTCATTACAACCAGGCAGACATGATCTGTATTTTCATTTTTAAAATGTCTTCCCTAATTCTCAATTTCCCTACCAACCAGACATCCTAAAAGTAATCAAGATCCCTCCCCTCTGTTAAGGCCTACACCTTCACTGCATGGTGATCACCAGACCCATGCTTTATCCTCCTACAGAAAACAAAGGAGGACATTGCTGAAACGCTAGTCAGTAATTTCATTTCCATAGTTCACATGTTCTCTGTGAGAGGATTTTCTTGAATTTTATACTAAGAAGCAACTGCTTCAAACCCCTGGGTTTGTGCTTACCCATGAATTCAGACTATACAGCATCTTCCCAGCAACTTTGCTCTTGGCCCCTTGCACAGCACCTCCAACCACCAGTCCCACACAGACCCTGAGAGCCCAGAAAAAAAAGCACAAACACTCAACTGCTGCTGAACAGCAGGTGCTGCAGAACAGTGACACAGCTTCATTGCAGCTTCACCATTCCCAGATGAACAGTGGGGCGCTCAGCATCTGGCACAGGCCCTGAAGCCACCCCTCCAAAAAGCAACAAATTAAGCTCAGACTACAAATGCAGCCTACATGCTTGCTTCTGCTGCAAGGAAATTACCTCATCTGAGGCTGGGGCTATTATTACTCTTCTGGACCCTCCTGGTCATCTTGTCCAAACACAGCATTTGTACATCACCTTAGGTTTGTTCCAATGGCCTTTGAGGAGTTTTCCAGTTCTCTGAGGGTTGTGTGACCCCAAGTACAGGTCAGGGCTCATACAGGCACAGTGTTTTCAAATGCAGAAATCAGAAATGATCCTATCTGTAACACAGCTAGCTCTGACAGGCGTGTATTGTCCAGAAAAAGAGATCATTCCCACATGTATTTTGCAGCCTGCTGCTGGGCTGCCTCCAAGTGCAACACAAACAGTCTGAAAAATGTCACCAGAATATATCACAGTGGCATTTTGCTTAAGATCTGCCAGGCTGCCTGAAGAAAGGGCCTTGACCAAGGTCTGCAGGCTACATATGGTAAACATCCAAAGACTCACAGTGTACTGAAGAAAGGGAGGAATGGAGTGGGTAGGTGTGGGCCATATTGTCTTTGACATAGGCTAGATGTGGGCAGGTGATCACATCGTTAGGCAGCTGCCTTCCTAATGCTGCCACCAACCCTCGAGTGACTCATATGGCACCTCACTTGCTGTCAGTGTTGACTCTCGCTATGGTCTGCTGTGATCAAGTGCATCATGCCAGCAGGGCCACAGAGCTACAGGCAGCAGTAATGCTGACACAACATCCCTCCTTCCTGCCACAGCCTCTCTCTTGAGGCTGTCCATTCATACACTGGTATCCCCCAGCTATGTGATTTCTTACCCAAGTTCAGAGTTCCCACCATCTTCTTGCATGGATGACCATGTATGAAAGGAAAGCAACTCTTATTTCACACACCCTTGAACCTGGCAAAGTTTAACTCAAACAAGCCCTTATAACCAAGCCACACAGAATCCTAGAATGGTTTGGGTTGGAAGGGACCTTAAAGATCATCTAGTTCCAAGCCCCCTGCCATTGGCAGGGACACATTCCACTAGACCATGTTGCTCAAAGCACCATCCAACCTGGGTTTGAACACTTGCAGGGATGGGCATCCACAACCTCTCTGGGTAACGTGCTCCACTGCCTCACAACCCTCACAGTGAAGAGCTTCTTCCTTACATCTAATCTAAATCCACTCTCTTTCAGTTTAAAGCCACTACCCATTGTCCTAGCACTAAACGCCCTTGTAAAAAGTCCCTCCCCAGCTTTCTTGTAGGCTCCCTTTAGGGACTGGAAGGAGGCACATGAAGCACTGACAAACATTTCTGAACTTCTGAGTCACTGATTAATTTCACCTGTCCTCAGCTTGCCTTTGCACCTACTCCCTTCCACATTAGGGGTGCTGCATGGTTTGGATTGCAGTCATCCTGCTGAAAAAGAGAGTCAACGCAGTAGGCCAAAGAGCTTTGCTGTTGTGAAGATGACAGAATATGTCGTAGTGAACTAACAGATGTCTACGTCTGTTTCTCCTTTACAAAAAATAGTGGGAATAAAAGGAAAAAGGAGCAACTTTTTTATAAAAGACAACATGAAAGAAGAAAATCAAACACTACTTTGTATCATTCTGGAGAAATGCAATTCAAAGACCTACAACTCTCATAAAGCTCTCACTGGGCTGCCTTTCCCTGGCCCTGGCTAAGGGGATGGATGAGAAGGCAAATAAGACGACTTAAATTCAATTACTACGTTGGGAAAACCAGTCCAAACTGTCATAAACCAACAAACAGTGACAAGCTGTCAGCACAAAGATGCTGCAGGCTGCCCTGGCATACAGTGACCAATGTTATCAGACACACCATAATTTAACAAAGCACTTGGGGGTCACATACACAATTCCTCTGGAGGATAGTAATATAGACAAGTGTCAAGCATCTGAAGCTTTCCCAAGGTGCCCAGGGGTGAAGGCAGGGAACAAGGCCAGAAAAAGGAATACTCCAGTCTGGTTGTCCCTGAGCTCCTGGGGACCACTCTCAATGAACATCCCAGGCTTAATTAATGTCAAGAGTTCTCCATTGAACACTGGGGAGCTCCAATGACTAAGCACAGGAAAAAGGTCACAGCATTTGGCTTTACAAGTATTTTTTTTTAAAAACAGCTCAAAACCAACAGTTCTCACCCATAGCTGAGCACAGATCAAAGCAGCAAATCATTCGCTAGAAGATTATGACAAAGCAGCACAACTCAACAGATAAACCGATTGGCTTCATTCAAAAGCATCTTCAAGCTACTGCCTGAAGGAGAGCACTCTTCCACAGTCTGTACTCTGACCACAGGAAGATGACTTTGAGGCTTTGCTGTGCCTGGATTTTTACCCTCCTCCTGCCTGGCCTCTCAGGTGGAGGGAAACTCTTGGTGGTGCCCATGGGTGGAAGCCACTGGCTTAGCATGCAGCAAGTGGTTGAAAAGCTCACTGAGAGAGGACACGAAGAGGTGGTGGTTATACCAGAAGTAAACTGGCAGATAGAAACAACACAGGCATACACGGTGAAAAGGTACCCAGTGTCTTGTGACTTAGAAGAGCTGGACAGTTCCTTGCATGAATGCATTCTTATTCACCTGAAGGCTCTAGCACTACAGAACACATTGAAAACACCTACTAAGGTGTTCATTTATCACTGCAAGAACCTGTTCAGCCTCAGGGAAACAACGTAATACCTAGATCAACAGATTCAACTGTGCAAAGCAACAGTTACTCATTATTTTTCTCTATCATTTAGGTTCTTCATGAGAGAATTTCCATAGTTTTCCTCATTACATGGATCTGTTTATTTTTTTTCTTCAGGGTCTAGCTTATCTTTCAGCCTGTTTTCTGAAATGTCCAAAGCCAGGTGCCCATAGAGGTGCGTGAATAAGGCAATACTCTCGAAACTACATGCCATCCCATCCACCATTTGCTAGATTAAAGACTGCAACAACATTCAAGTTAAGAAATGAGTCACGTGAGCTTTTCTTGACATAGTTGCTGAGGTTTAAACAGGTCAGATTTTGGCATCCTCTTGTTATATACTGTCTGATTAAAGAAACAGATTTTTTTTATTTCTGAGTCAGAGGGCAGACGCAGCAACATAAACAAAGTTCCTAACTGTCAGCATACTGAACACTGAGAATCACCAGTGCATTACCTTTGAAGCTTCAACAAGTTTATCACAGGCTCCACATCGATACAAGTTCTCATTTTCAAAGTACTCTTCTTCCACATACATGTTCCACAGGGCCTCCTCCAAGCCAGCTACACCTTTTACTGCTACTGTTAGGTCTAAGAAATCTTCCTATGCAGAAGTAAAACAAAAGAATAAGGTAGTAAGTGGTGTAAGTTCACAGTACATTAGAAAGATACTCATCTCATTCACCACAGCAGAAGTAAGCGTTCATGCTGTTATCATTGCTGATGGGGAAGACCCCACATATATCCACAGAAGATAAATTAATTTAAAAAAAACCAAACACCAACCTTTTTCTAAACTACAAAGAGCATAAAGACTGTAAAGGTATGTTTTACTGTTGTTACCCCACTGTTCAGCTCTCTGCTAAATACATCTACTAAAGGCAATGCTTGCCAGCTCAGAAGATGCAATAACACTTATGTTTTTACCTCTGAGTCACAGCCTGATGTAGGTGGTTTAGGAAATGCCAGCCAAGACTTAACAACAGTCATGCATAATTTTCACATTTTCAAGTCTGCAGCACTCTAACCAATACACACTATCTATATTCAACAAGACCACCAGTGACACTCAAGTGAGATGTCATTATTTTTGGAGTTAAAAAAAAAACCAAACCAACATTTAAAGTATCCTCAACATACTGAACAGAAACCTATCCCAGAAAATCATCTGGCTTTACCTGTCTCTCACTGATATTCTTGCATTCTTTACAAACAATCTGGTTGACAACAATCCCATGGTACAATCGCTTAATAAGGTCATGACCCGAAGTCCCCACAAGCGAAGTTTCCAAAGCACTGAACAGAATCCGATTTAATTCCTGCACATCATGCTGCCTCATTTCCTGCATGATAAAAAAACCCAAATTTGAAGAAATAAAATAGTGCCATCTGCTTTGCTTATTGTCATAATTAATACATGTTGTTTTTAAGCAAAGACAGCTCCCTCAATGACTACCCATGTATTTACTACCTTGAGTAGTAAATTACTACCTTTATTATTATTTGTTATTCTTAATTTAGATATAGTGTCTGAATAGCTACTATAACCCACAAAAGACATTTTTACTTGGGTAGATTTAGACTAAACTCTAAGATGAGTTACACAGTTCAATTTAGGTAAGAATCTAAGTATTTGAGGACACGAACCCTAATTAATGTTGGAAAAATGTTCCCATAAAAACAAAGGAAAAGCTACTGAAATTGTATCTAACAGAACTATTTTCTTCTATTACTTGCTGTAAACGATTGGCATGTATTTCATGTGGGGATACAACAGTATACAACAATAGTTGACCCAATTCAATGCTTTCTCCACAGCTTGAAGTATTTCAAGGTATTTCTTAAATGTCAGACTTAAAAAAAAAAATCATCTCCATTCAGGAAAAAGTTTATCAATTATAGCGTCACTGATGGTGATTTGTACCTCATGGCTGTTCCACCCGAAGCTCTCTGTAAGGTCTGTTGTAGATGCAGCCTGCTGGTCCAAGAGCAGAAGCTGAGCAAATAACCGTTGAAGTTGTAGTGGAATTATTCGAACCTAGAAATAAAAAACAAATATACCCAACAGATCAGAAAAAGTCTTCAAACCAATCAATTAAATAAAAATAATTTAGTACAAAGCTTGTAATAAACGACCACTGTCTATGGCTTTCACAACACAGGTTACTCAATTCACACCAAGACATCAGTCAGACTTGGTTCCCAAAAATCCAGTGCCTCACCTTACTCAGCAAATAGTCAGGAACATACATTTTGTGATAAAGCAAAACTGTACAGATTAAAATTAAGCCATCACCATCGTAAAAAAGGACAACTTCCTCAGATATTTTCCGTAATACTAAGCCCTAAGAACTCAGCTACAAGACATCATGACATACAGATTTAACAAGTGCTACTCCTTGCTCAGTAAACGGTGTTTGGCAGTGGGGTGGAATGAGATGAGAAGAACTGTTAATGTCAGTAAGCTTGATCAGCTACCTATATTTATCTTTGACTTACAAAGAAAAAAAATTTCCAAGCAACCGGTTGTGTCACTTTAACCCGAGAACTAAAGAATGTAATTCTGTAGTCAACTTTAGTAAGCACTTTTTAAACAAAGATTAAATTCCAGTCCCATAGCATCCTGTGCACGGGTGGGCTGTTAAACCTTCAGAGAGCCTCAGTGCAGTCATTTAGGCTGCACACATTTACTTTTTTTTTCCTGGACACAAATAAGTCAAAACACTGTAGCTTCTATTACAGAAGAGAAAAATCTAAACAAGGACTGTACAGAATTTGGGATTGCTCTTGCTCCACTTGAAGACAAAATGACCTCTGCTTCAATTTCAGCAGAGACAGGCTCAATATTTTACTTCTGAAGCAAACACTTATGGCACTGAAAACTTACAACTGTGTGAAAAATTGAGTATCAGCCAACCAAACTGCCTTGCAGTATCAAAGTTAGGCTTTCATTCATTCTCATAAGAAGTTTCATGCGTATTGAAACAATGTTCTTCTGAATCAACATTCAGCAGTGACTAATGACAAGAAAATTTTAAATACCTTTGCATCTGGTTTACTGCTATCTTCCAGAGACCCAAGTTCTTCAGGTCCTAGAGAGAACAGTGCCTCTGTAATTGTAAAGAAAAATGCCCATTTAAAAAAAGACAATATCCTCTCTTTAAATATTAACTGTATTTTAGCTGTCAAGCATGATGATACTATTCTTTTTGGCAAATTAGAGACATTAAACCACCTTTCTGAACATCAATCATCCTTGCAACTGGTTCAAGCTATAACAATAAAAAAGAAGTAAGCATGAAGGTGTTTAGATGGCAAAACATTTTTTCAGGAATTGTAGCGGCTGCATTAAAAAAAAAATTAATTACATTTTACAGAGAGCAATAACCTCTCTTATGTACATAAACTAACTGCCCACCTGTAAGAAAAGGTAATGTTTACAATACTTACATTTTGTGCAGAAGTATGATACTAATTTTACAGACCAATAGCTCTGAATATTCTGTAATAACTTATTTGAAATAAGCTGAAGTAAACTGTTCCTGAAAACAATGTGTTTGTCATGTTTCTTTAATAAATAACTAGAAATGCAGATATAAAATATCAATTCCAACTTTATTTTAAGAAGATTTTGAACACATTACCTCTAAATTCAGGTGTGAAAAGCAAAGTCTGCAGAAGGGAATTGAGGTAGCAGGTCCCACCCTGATTTTTTATACCACTTAGGTTGGTGAAATCCCTGGGAGGTGGAGGCTCAGCATCTCTGGGCTTTGATTTCCTCCCTTTTCCAAAATGATTGTTTGAAATAAAGGAAAAATCCTCTTCAAATAAGTCCCCAAACATTGTGAAGGCAAAACAGTCCTTTAAAAAATATAAGATAATCTGTTTACTATAAAAACCACAATTGAATCCACCCAACTCTAGTCCTCCAAGATGAGCCTTTCATCTGTTGACTGACGCATTTATTTACAATTTTTTTTTAACTTATTCTGTTTGTTCTAAAACTGAATGTCAGATCCATACAAAAGGGAACACTAATGTAACAAAAAAGGGTGAATTAAAAGCATTTATGTTAGCACAGGTCTGAACAGACTTTTAACTAGAACCAAATACATCACATTTCAATTTTGCATCAGCAAAAACATGCATAGCAAAATAAATATATCCTTCTAAACATCCATAATCAACTAGTGTTCAAGTTGCCCAGCTTCCTGCAGGAAAGGTATGTAAGGCCTCTCAAACTCATCAAAATCCCTGCACTGTCTTTCGAAAAATCCATGTGCACAAGTAACTTGTCTCTAGCATTGGCCAGTTCAGATGGGAAGAGTGTAATAAATAGTCAGAAATACAGTGATATGTTATGAAAATATTATCTTTGCTTCCAGATGTTCAAGCCAGAAACTCAGTGGTAACTAATTCTTATGGAAATTTTTTCAGTCCCTTTTGGAAACCTTATGACCTCTTAGCACGTTCCAGGACTCCAAAAGTTAGCTCACTTTTGTTTTGTACTTGTCACCCCATACTTTCCTTTGGTATGCTGTAGCTCTTGCATTAACAGTGAGTAATCAAAGAGTTATACTGAGGCAGTGAGTAATCATTCCTCTATTTACTTTCATTCCATGTGCAATTTTACAGATCTTTCTCATATTCTACTCGGACATCTCTTCCAGACAAAAGCTTCCAAAAAGACGTATTTACAGCTGAACTTGTCCCTTGTCTTCGATTATTCTTATCTACCACCTATGAACCCCTTAAACTTCTCCCTTACCTATTTCTGAGATCAGGGGACCACATCTGCCTACCATGCTCAAGATGTGCACAAACCATGGCCGCCTTCTATGCCATAATAATGCTCTGGTTTGTTCTCTTTTTGTACAACTTCTGAGCACTAAACTACATTTTTTAAGCAACATATATTATTACCCCAATTATCACTCCTGTGTGTTCACTTTAAACCCAACCACTATATATGCACTTTACAGAAATACTTGTGCGCATATATAACCGTAAAGCTGTGATCGGCTCTGCCCCATGCTACACCTCTTTGGATTCACCTACAATGGTATTATCTGCTACTGTTTCATTCAGCTGCCTCTTAGCATAAAGACTTTAAAGCTCACTGATGGCACTTGTCTTTACTGCAATGTATCAGTCAACTTCACAAGCAAAATTAATAATCTCAGAATTTGCTGTTTATTGCTGTCAATTTATGATATGCTGAATGCAGGCCCTAGCAAAAGTACAGAGAAACTCCCCTTGTGACGGTTGACCTTCTGTTTCATATCTTTTATCTCATTATTTAATCAAGCACCAACTTTCTTCCCCTGTGTCAGCTTAATTTCTTTAAAAGCTTTCAGTGGCAAAAGTTGTCAAATGCTTTTTGAAAATCCAAATGTAGTTGATAGCTCCCCATTCAACCAACTGGGAGTTCATCAGGCATTTCCTAAAACTTTCTACAAAAAAGCATTACATTAAGCCCATTTTAGTCCTTCCCAGAGTAAAGCAGTTTTTAGGCAAAAGGCTATGCTCAGAGCAGCTGGCTATGAAGCAACGTTACACTGTTCACTCTGCTTGTGCTATAATGCTTCTTCACCACTTCACACAGTAGATATCCCCTTATAAATCCTCAAAATAAAATAACATGGCTGGAAATACTTCTTAATGAACATAGGCAGAAAATAAATCATTTTGATGTGTTTGTATTAGGTTTTTCTCCTCTGAATGCACCTCTTATACCTTGACTGCCTAAAAAAGAAAAGTCTGTAAAGGTTCCACCTCCCATACTTCAAGACCTAATTACTAGGTTTAGCACTCTTTCCAAACTGTCTCACAGCCTTCATTCATTTTTCCAGTTAGACCTGCTGCACTTTAGCATTTAACCATTCAAAGATTACAACTGTTCCTATTTTCCTAATCCAAACGCACAATAGCTTGCTCCTAATAGGTTTGTTCACCATAAAAAAGCAAAAGTCTAGAAGACAGCAATCATCTTACAGTCTGCTGTACCCACCCACCACGCCAGAGAAGCACTTCAGCAGGACAGTGCCAAATTCTCCCTCATCCCTTATTTCTGGATCCTCAAGGCACTGCTGCTCGCAGCTTCCTTCCCTTAAAAATCATACAGTAACATAGATTTGAATGAATCTCTGAATGCAGTGACAGATTAGAACAAATCTCTGGATGTCGTCTCTGGTCCAAAACCCTCAAAAACCATCACTTATTAGGGCCTTGCCCCGCCAAAGTCGGAATAAGTCCATGAAAGGAGATCCCCAAACCCCTCTAATCCCCTGCGCTCTACTTCTCTCTGGTGGGAACCTCCCACGCTGTAACCTGGGTCTGGCACCTCTCATCCTACCCCACCGCATCCCCGACAAGAATTAGGCTGCGCCGATGCCCCCTCCCGACAGCAGTACAGTCTCCACCTCGCTTTCCCTTCTTCAGGCTGAACTCATCCGGCTTGCCCTGCCTCTCTCCGCCTCCCATATGCTCCAGTCCCAGAGCCCCGGCGGACCTGGGCCCAGTCTTCAGGCGCGGTCTCGCCGATAACGGAGAGGACGAGGACCGGTACCCTGGGCATGCCGCCCGCACCCCGGCCGGCCCGCAGCGCCAAGGCTGCCAGGGTACGGCTCCCCGGCCGACGCTTAGCCCGACTCACCCCTCAGAGCCAGCACTCAGAGCCGGGCCGGTACCTACCGCCACGGCCCCGCGGCCGCCGCCATGTTGGCTGTGGCGCCGCGCAAAGCACGCTGGGATCTAAAGGCCTCCGCCGCTCCGAGACTTCACTCACCTGGCCAAGTCTCGGAGACAAAACAGCGGCACGCCCTCGCCCTGCGGAGCGAGGGACGCCTCCTGCAAGGAGCGGGAAGGAGCCGCCGGACACGGGAGCCGATGCGAACCGAAGACCGGCCGCAACGCGGCCGCGCACAGCCCGATGGGAGTCGTAGTCCGGTGGCGGAGCGTCGCGGCGCCGACTGAGGGGCGGGAGAGCCGCACTGCCCGCTGGGAAGGCGGGCCGCCCCGCAAGCCCTCCTGGGGGCTGTAGTTTCCTGGCGGCCGCGGAGGATAGTGGGGGGGGTAAGGGTTGCCATGGAGACCTCGGGGCCTGCGCGGCCTCGCCAGGCTGAGGGCCTGGAGTGGGAGGAGAGCAACACTTCTCCACCATGACCGAGACCTCTCAGGCCACTAGCAGGGACGGGCCCTGCTGAAGCCTTCCAAAAAATATAGCCAGGAATGAAGCTCAGCATACCAGCCCTGTAGCACAAGGGCTTCCGCTGCAAGGAAGAGCCCTCACGGAGATGGGGGCTGCTTCTCCTCCTGCCCCTTCTGGTCCAGTTCCCTCCCTGAGGATTGTGTGGCCCCATCAGGTGCAGGCCAGGGTTTGTACTGGGATTGGGATTTCAAATACAGATGAGCCTGGCCAGTAATCAGAGAAGACTAGCTGCCTCTGAAACAAGCAGGTGGTCGGTCGCAGCTGCCACCAAGCCTAAAGCGGCCCAGCTGGCACCTCACTTGCTGCCAGCATTGACTCTCACTGTGGTCCGCTGCAATCATGCACATCATGCCAGTGGGCCACAGGCAGCAGTCGTGCTGACGCAATGTGCCAGCGGGCCACAGGCAGCAGTCAAGCTGACACAATGTCCCTCCTTCCCGTGCAGCCGTCCAGCACAGCCCCACTCCCTTGGGGTTTTCCCTTCTTCCCCCGGCATACCCCAGCTATGCAGCTTCTTCCCTAATTCGAAGTGCCCACTGGCATCTCACACTCCCATGAACCCAGCAAAGTTTAACTCATCAAGCAACCTTTGCCAAATAACGAAGCCAACTGCAAGAGTTGTTGGCAAACACTGAGGAACACCTCTAAGGTACTGATTAACTTCACCCATCCTGCGCTTGCTTTTGTACCCACTCCCTTCATGTTAAGGGTGCTGCAAGGTTTGGATGGCAAATTCATGCTGCTGCATAAGGGAAGGGAGGGCAGGACATTTCCCTTACAGCTGTCTGCTTACCCCTCTCCAGCAAATGGGGGGTGCCAAAAAAAACAACTTAAAAAAAATAAAAATCAACCTTTTAGTGAGAAACTGTTGTTTACTAAACTGGTCTTTTTTCCAATGCTCATTTTTAAGTGCAGTTTATATAAAACTTGAAATAATAACATGTTTTAGTTATTGCCTACCTTTTTTTTTCTTACAGTTTATAATAACATAAAACATTGTGAAAGTATTTTTTTTCACTTTTACCTCAAAGCTTCTCCCCCTACTCTGAAGATCAAATATTTTGTTTTCTGAAGTTATCAAGTGCCTGAAAGAAAACTGCATTTTGCCACTTACTCAGTAGTTTTCCTACACAAAGAAAAAGTTACAAACATCAGTAAAGTGGGAAAAAGAAATAAAAAGGCCGATAGGAAAAGATGCAGAAAATGATACGTAATTAATTTCATTGCATTGACCATGGTACTGAAGGGAGAGAAAAGAAGTTGTGTTCCTGAGGGACAGAGGCTGCATGGCTCTAAATATCCCACATTTCATTATTTTTCCATGTCACAGTGCTATTTAGGCATCTGATCTTTTTGGCATCGATAAAGTCAAAAGCAATGCTGTGAAGCTGAAGGCTCTTGCAAACCTATACTTGCACTGAAGCTGCTCATTAGCTAAGTCAGGTCCAATACCTGGGCTCACACCTGAGTCTTTATTGAACAGTCCAAGCCACACAGGGAGTTGTAGTTGTTAAAACACATTTAGTACTTGTCCTATGTCTGGCCTCTACTTGATGTATAGGCAAGTGGTGAGGAGTTTTCAACTGCCTGAAGGCCATCTCGTAGGCTGTGAAACAACTGCATTACTGCTCTGAAGCAAGAAACTGGGCTTCAGCTTCACAGATCTCTGCCTCAGCTGCCAGCTCAGCCTCTCTCAGTGTCTCTTCCTGGTGTCATTGTAGACTGTGGAGATTCCTGCTAGCTCAGAAGAGTTGGTTGATCTGCCTTTTCCCCTTGCCCTGAGGTCTCCTGCTCTGTCCTCAGAGAAATGATCTGAACATCCATGTTTCCAACCACAATGAAATTTGTTGAGGCTGTTTTCATTTGTTACTGTGGTGTTGGAGTTTTTCACACCAGACTTGCCTTCCTTGGTCCCGGCCAAGGCGTAAGACAGGACACGTCAATGATCAAGAGAAAGTCCCAAGGAATCTGACTACCATGTTGAGGAGCTACTTCTCCGCTTAACACTGTGGAACTCCAGTGACTCTCAGCACCCGAAAGGGTCACAGAATTTGGATTTAAAATTAATGAGGAAAAAAAAGCCAAACCACCCACAACCCAAAGCAGTGAATCATTAACTAGAAAATTATGACAAAGCAGCACAACAGATAAACCGATCGGCTTCATTCAAAAGCATCTTCAAGCTACTGCCTGAAGGAGAGCACTCTTCCACAGTCTGTACTCTGACCACAGGAAGATGACTTTGAGGCTTTGCTGTGCCTGGATTTTTACCCTCCTCCTGCCTGGCCTCTCAGGTGGAGGGAAACTCTTGGTGGTGCCCGTGGGTGGAAGCCACTGGCTTAGCATGCAGCAAGTGGTTGAAAAGCTCACTGAGAGAGGACACGAAGTGGTGGTGGTTATACCAGAAGTAAGCTGGCAGATGGAAACAACACAGGCATACACGGTGAAAAGGTACCCAGTGTCTTACACATTAGAAGAGCTGAATAATGCCTTTCATGAGTACGTTGCCACTCACCTGAAGAACCTGCCTTTCCCTCTGAACACTCTAGCATTATACAAGAGCTCAGCGCACGTTTTCCGTGTGTTCTTTGTTCAGTGCAAGAACCTGTTCAGCAGCAAGGAGACCCTGCAGTACTTGAATCAAAGCAGTTTCGATGCTGTCCTGACAGACCCTGTTTTTATGTGTGGAGCAACACTTGCTAATTATTTTTCTCTTCCATTTGTGTTCTTCATGAGAGGATTTCCTTGCAACTTACACTACGAAGCACCGCGGTGCCCAAGTCCTCTGTCCTACACCCCGAGACTGTTTACCTTCAACTCAGACCACATGACTTTTTTTCAGAGAGTGGAAAATGCACTGGTTTCCCTCCTGGAGCCTGTGTATTGTAATGGTTTCTACGAAGATGCAATCAAGTTTTCCTCTGAAGTTCTTCAGAGAGATATATCCCTGCTAGACCTTTTGAACTCTGCTTCCGTTTGGCTTCTGAGATTTGACTTTGTGTTTGAATACGTCAGACCAGTGATGCCCAATATGGTCTTTATTGGAGGTATAAACTGTGCTCAGAGGAAACCACTGTCTAAGGTATGTTTTTTTCCTCCAGATTATACATTTTCCAATGAAATGCATTACATCATTTCTGGAAGTTTAGTGCTATTGAATTTTTTTATTTCTGGTAATGATTTAATACAACCAGGTTCTGGCAGTTGTTTTCCACAGGCTGAAATCAAATTATCTTGATGGAGGCAGATGACTTATTTGAATCAATGAGGATTTTCTGAAAAGTCCAACAAAAAATGGACTTTATCTGCCAGCTACAAATTGCTGTCCTCAGGGAATGTATATCATTCACCAACCAGACGCAGTTTTAGTTTCATTTTCATGGAGTCTGACATATATTCCTTTCACCTGACCAAAAGCTCAAAGACTATGCTCTAAGAGTCTTCCTTTGTTTTTAACTCTACGCTCAGCAAAGTCAGTTAATTTGCTTTGGTTGTATTTTCATGACATACGGTTTCCAAACTGGGTGTCTGTATCGTTTCTGTTTGTAGATCATGGTGAAACATAAATGTCATATTGAAAGGGGAAGAATTAATCTAAAATAGTGTATTTGGTGAAACACACTTGTATGCAAAACTCACATCTAAGTTTTCATACCTATTTCTTGACATTTGCGCCTACCAGATGACCGCACTGGCTGCCTCAGGCTGGATTTCCTCTTGTCCTGCACTTTGCATAGGCATCTGTCTCAGTAGCAATTACATATTCATTAACAGATACTTAAATCCAGTTGCCAAGTCCTACTGTACCTGGAGGTTTAATACAAGGCTTGCAGGAAATCAGACCCAATATCTTGACTGAGCAGAGGTTCTGTGCCAGCATCATCCACTAATGACTCCAGAAGTGCCTGAAGGCTGTCATGGTAAGTGGTCCCTCATTAGGGGGACATCAGAAATGATCTCAGAATGTAAGCCCTGAGACATTTTGATGCATATCTCATCTTTAGCTAAAGTTAACAGAAAGTTGCTTTTTTGGGCAGCTTATCAAAACAAAGTTCATATTTGATCAAAACAAAGTTCAGAAATGTAAACTATAGCAACCTTTCAAAGTTGTTCCTGTTTTTTTTAACCTAACCCACCCATTACTTATTTAAACAACTAGTTAACTTAAAACATGAAAACAACCCAGGATTTAAGTAGGTAGTAAAAGAGAAATGTAACTGAATAAATACCCTGTGGTTTGTCCCTCTAGCACAAGGATTAAGAAGACAGGTCCTGTTTTGAAACCCTCCTGCCAGAGCCAGCAGAATCTTGGAAGCTTTGATAAGCAGACACTTCTAACTGGTCCTTTGAAATAAGCAATTAAAGTGGAATTCAGAGACTTTGGCAAGAAGCCAAATAATACAGTAAGCAGTACCAAAGTGCACACATGTAACTGGTAACACAGATACATGCTTTTCAAAAGCCTGCACAACCCAAATGTCACTTCGTGTGACCTCAGAAGGGATCCTGTCATGTCTGTGGGTACTGTTAATTTGCTGACATGGGTACCTAAGATTAGTACAGCTATAGGGGAACTCTTCATTTTCTGCACTGAAGCAGTAGTCATCACTCTGTTCATGAATCAAATAGTAGGGTCTTTTTTGTGCAACATTCAAGGTGTTGATGAACTTAGTGGCAGTTCAGAGCAGCCTGGTATCATGTCAGCATCTGTTTATTATGCTTTTGTAAAGTATATTGAGCACCTTTAAAGCCGGCAATACTATTCATCTGTCTTATATTGCAACGGCAAAATACACAACATCAGACAAGTAGAAGCGGCACTACTTTTGAAAAAGAAAGTTTAATCATCATGCATTGTTCATCTTCAATGCACAGTATGTATCAACCTGAAACAGCTGCTCTAACCAAACAGTTCATCTCACTGTCCTCTTCAGTTTGCTCTTATCCACATCCCTGTGCCTCCCATATTTTGAAGAAGAGATACTGAAGAAAGTTGTAAAATAGTTCTTTTCACAAAAATTCCCTCATATCAAATGGAACTACTGCCTTAGTTTCCCTTTCCATGGGAAGTTTGTCTGCTGGTTAAATTACACCACCTTCTCTAATATAAGTGTAAAGGTGAAATATTTGACAGAGGTCTATGCACAAAACTCTAGCAAGGTTATAGAGTATTATATTTACAAATATCAAACACATTGCCCGACAGAAGTTAGGAAATGTTCCAATTACAGTTACCTGGGCAGCCTTAAATGTCACCTTTCTCTTATGATACAGTCATTAATTTCATGATCATATACTATCATTTTCATATGATTTCTGTTTATGGCTTAGGAAAGGGCTGCCCTAGAAATGATCTGTGTTCTGTGATTTGCTTAGCTGTGTGCTGCTTCTTGCTCTTGCAAAGACTTAAGTTTACTTTCTAACTTGCAGACAACGTATCATCACTTTTATGAGCTGTTTTTCCTCTGAGGTCATGCTAGTGAAACTACATACTATCTTATCCTGTGCAGGCAAATGCCAGTGTATCTCCACAGTGATGTAAAACTTGAGGGAATCAGGCAGGTTCATGTCAGCAGCTACCAACCTGCATTTGCCTGGCACTGTTTCATATAAAAAAAAAAAAAAAAAAGACTGGGTTCAATTACACAAGGATTCCTCCACGTATAGGCCTGATCCATCATCCAGAAACCTGGGAAATCAAATTACATCATCCACACACTCTTGCATTTGAGCAACCTGCTTGCAAGAGTCAGAGCACAAGAGGATGAGCAATCTCATCTAACAACAGGAAAACAAATCTGGTAGATGAAACCAACATTTCCAGGCTGCCTCAAACATTTGTTTTTAGTTCTAGTTTTAGTGCAGCTCATATTAACAAGTAGCTGCTGAGGTATCCATTTGCTGTCCTCTTCCCTTTGTGCCACTTGCTGTTTGCTGCTCAGGTTGAAAGAAATCCACACATCACAACCAGTCCAACTCAAAGATAAGCACTTTGAGAGAATATTAGTACCTTTTCCAGCTGAAGCAATCATACTATGAGGCATAAGCACACCTGCATCCAAACCTCTCAACATGGTTATAGCTTAGGGTCCAAGCAGTCTGAACTCCTCAGAGCTGCTTTCATGCCAGTGCAGTGCTGCTCCATTGCTGCAATGCTCCTTGCCAGCTCAAAGACACACCCTGGAGTAACCCACACAAGCCTTTTCTCAAGCCTCATCTCAAGAGATACTTCTAAAAGGAAAACAAATCTGCACTCTTGGGTCACCCAAGGTTCAGCCTTGTTTAACATAAATTTTATAGCCTACAGTATCCAGTGGGGAAGCTCTTCCTCCAAGCTGGCACATGGGTCTCACTCTTTGAAACCTCTGTTCATCAAACTACTCTGGTGCTCATCTGCACATACAATAGAATCATAGAATCATAGAATCATTTAGGTTGGAAAAGACCTTCAAGATCATTAAGTCCAACCATCGTCCATGCCCACTAGACCACGTCTTGGAGCGCCTTGTCTACATGCTTTTTGAATACCTCCAGGGATGGTGAATCAACCACTTCCCTGGGCAGCCTATTCCAATGTCTCACAGCCCTCTCAGTAAAGAAATTTTTCCTAATATCCAACCTAAACCTCCTTTGCCGCAACTTGAGGCCATTACCTCATTCTATCACCAGCCACCAGACAGAAGAGACCAGCCCTCACCTCCACTACCATCCCCTTTCAGGTAGTTGTAGAGAGCCATAAGGTCTCCCCTCAGCCTCCTTTTCTCCAGACTAAACAACCCCAGTGCCTTCAGCCACTCCTCATAAGACTTGTGCTCCAGGCCTCACCAACTTGGTTGCCCTTCTCTGGTCATGTTCTAGCAAGTCGGTGTCTTTCCTGTGGTGAGGGGCCCAAAACTGAACACAGTACTCAAGGTGTGGCCTCAGCAGGGCCAAGTACAGGGGAACAATCACCTCCCTGCTCCTGCTGGCCACACTGTTTCTGATACGGGCCAAGATGCCACTGGCCGTCTTGGCCACCTGGGCACACTGCTGGCTCATATTCAGCCGGCTGTCAACCAGTACCCCCAGGTCTTTCTCTGCTGGGCAGCTTTCCAGCCACTCTTCCCCAAGCCTGTAGCATTGCATGGGGTTGCTGTGACTGAAGTGCAGGACCTGGCACTTGGCCTTGTTGAACTTCATACGATTGGCCTCGGCCCATTGATCCAGCCTGTCCAGATCTCTCTGCAGAGCCTTCCTACCCTCGAGCAGATCAACCCTGCCTCCCAGCTTGGTATCATCTGCAAACTTGCTGAGAGTGCATTCAATCCTCTCATCTAGATCATCAATAAAGATATTAAACAGAACCATCCCCAACACCAAGCCCTGGGGAACACCACTTGTGACCAGCCACCAACTAGATTTAACTCCATTCACCACAGGCCCCTGGGCTCATTCATCCAGCCAGTTTTTCACCCAGCATAGAGTACATTTGTCTAAGCATGTGACGCCAGCTTTTCAAGGAGTATGCCATGAAAGACAGTGTCAAAGGCTTTGCTGAAGTCAAGGTAGATAACATCCACAGCTTTCCCTCATCCACAAGGCAGGTAACCTGGTCATAGAAGGAGATCAGGTTAGTCAAGCAGGACCTGCCCTTCGTAAACACATGCTGACTGGGCCTGATCCCCTGTTTGTCCTGGACTAGCCATGTGAGTGCTCTCAAGATGAACTGTACCATAATTTTCGCCGGTACCGAGGTCAGGCTGACAGGTCTGTTGTTCCCTGGATCCTCCCTCTGACCCTTCTTGTAAATGGTCATCACATTGGCAAGCTTCCAGTCATCTGGGACCTCCTTTGTGTACCGGGATTGCTGATAGATGATGGAGAGTGGCTTGGCAAGCACTTCCACCGATTCCCTCAGTACTCTTGGATGGATCCCATCTAGTCCCATGGATTTGTGAGTGTCCAGATGGCGTAGTAGGTCACTAACTATTTCCTCCAGGATTAAGGGTGGTATATGCTGCTCTTCATCCTCACCTTCCAGCTCAGGGGGCAGAGTACACTGAGGATAATGGGTCTCCCTATTAAAGAATGAGGCAAAGAAGGCATTAAGTACCTCAGCCTTTTTCTCATCTCTGGTGGCAACATTCCTTTCTGTATCCATTAAAGGACAGATATTCTCTTTGGGCTTCTTTTTGCTGTTAACATATTTGTAAAAACATTTTTTGTTGTCCCTTACAACAGTAGGCAGATTAAGTTCTAGCTAAGCTTTTGCCTTTCTAATTTCCTCTCTGCATGACCTAACAAGGTCCCTGTACTTCTCCTGAGTTGCCTCCTCCTTCCTGCAGAGATGATAAACCCTCTTTTTTTTTCTTGACTCTTAGCAAAAGCTCCCTGTTCATTGAGGCCGGTCGTCTTCCTCGGCAGTTGGACTTGTGGTGCATGGGAATAGCCTGGTTCTGAGCCATTAAGATTTCCTTCTTAAAGAATGTCCATCCCTCCTGGACCCCTTCACCCTCCAGGACTGAATCCCATGGGACTCTCTCAACCGGTGCCTTTGAGAGGCCAAAGTTTGCCCTCCAGAAGTCCATAGTGGTGGTTTTGCTGACCACCTTCTTTGCCTCACCGAGAATTGAGAATTCTGTCATTTCATGGTCGCTAAGCCCAAGACAGCCCCTGACCATCACACCTTCCACCAGTCCTTCCCTGTTTATAAGCAGTAGATCTAGCAAGGCTCCTCCTCTGGTTGGCTGTCCTACCAGCTGTGTGTATTGGGTTTCTGTGGCAAGATTTTGGTAGTGGGGGGGTTACACGGGCGGTTTCTGTGAGAAGCTGCTGGAAGCTTCCCCTTTGTCCTACAGAGCCAATATCAGCCGGCTCTAAGATGGACCCGCCGCCAGCCAAGGCTGAGCCAATCAGTGATAGTGGTAATGCCTCTGTGATAACA
>JANZLQ010000001.1:11427175-11450442 GCA_026212715.1 Elanus axillaris
CTCAACACCAGCAGTGTTTTTTGTAGACAAAACCTATGAATTTAAAAAGGATTTGACTGGTTAATAAGAGGTACATTCTTACTGCCAGGATTTGTAGACTTACAAAAGAGGTAATCATGGATTCCTCTAACTGAGATATTCACTGTATCAGTTCCAGCATACAACCTTGGCACTCAACTTTGTACTTTAGCTTTACTTTCTCCTGATACATCTCTCTTTTCACCCCTGCCTTTGGAATGGGCTGAACTTGTGGACTTCAGACTCTGGACTCATATACACGTGAAAGGGTGTTTGTGTGTTACTCAAAATCCAGTGACACAACTTTGAAACTCTTATGAACGTGCCATTTTTCTTAAGGGTTTGGTTTGGTTTTTTTTACCTCTTTAATTTTGTTTAATAGCATTTCATGTTATTGTTACACAGATAATACACATTTGGCTGAAATGTTAGCAGATCTTAAAGACTACATGGAAATGACTATATATCAAATATGAGATTTGAGGGCCCATTATCCGTTAGCATAGGGTAACAGTATGACTGCAACTCTGGGTTAACTACCTGAGTGTATACTGCCACCTGAGGGCATATGTAATGCTGCATCAGCTTATTATGTCACATCTTTTCTTCTATCACTGAAACATGAAAATGCACACATAGGTACTGCAGCTAACGCTCTGGCACATGAGAGTACCTTCTGTCCACCTCCTTTAGTTTTTGGTCTTTACTATCACCTCACTGTCAAAGTCAAGCAAACCGGAGAGAAAGTTTTGCTTCAACAGACTGCAGAATGGGACTGTATTGATGTCTGAAACTTCTTCCTCTTTAACGCAGTTTCCTTAGACATTAAAGTCCTCCTTGCCTGGCTTATGAGAATCACTTGTTTTTAACATGCCACATGTAGAATCTCCTATCAAAATAAACTTTTTAGCACACACTTAGTATTAGCCTTGGATGTACTTATCACACCCAAGTACCTTTGGCAAAGGTAGCCATTTCATGAACCAAATTTCCCTTCACTCCTACTGGCTCCAAGGCAACTCTTCCAGGCTGCTGCACAGCATGAAGAAACTGTTCAGAGCTCTCTCTCTGATTAGGTGTGCTTAGTTGGGGGGTCATAGATGTCATGCCTAATATATAAACTGGGGGGAAGTAGGCCAGGGAGGCAGATTGCTACTTGGGAACTAAATGGGCATTGGTCTAAAACAGTCTCTCTTCTCTAGCCAGCAATTGCTCTTGTTCAGCTACCAGTCCTATTTCTTGTTTTGCTTTCATAAACTTGCACATTTTGGCATCCACCTTTGCCTTTCTATGAAATATGCCTTAATGGCAGATGACATCTGCTTGGTCAGATACTTCTTTTAAGCACAAACTGCAGATATCTGGTTTTCTAGATTTATCTTGAAAGTTTTCATGTGCCTTTGCATGTTCTCCCTATCTAACGACATTAATTTGTTTATAGGCACCTATTTCATTCACCCACCTACCCATTGGGTTTCCATTACATTATTTGCTGCAGCTTCAATCCAGGTTCTCAGGAATAATTAGGCACTTAAACCCCATTCAAATCAAGTTGATTTTGATACCTAAACAAGTCCTTGGAGTGGGACTGTCTTCCACATAGGTCACGTCAGCCATGCTGTTATACAGGTCAGCCTTCAAAACCTCAGAGGTAAAAAGCTTTTTCCAAATGTTTAGTCTGAATCTCTCAAACTACCGTTTGTGGCCGATTATACTGTTTATTCCTACCTGGAAAAGTTTGGCCCATTATTATTACTGTTCATTGAGTAGCTGTAGGCTGTGGTCAAGCGTTACAGAGAACAGGACATCCAACATGGTTTGGGGTTTTTTTTCTGCCTTAAAAATCTTATCATAGCATGCAGAAGCAGCTCAGAAACACTGTTCTCCCTTTCTTTTGGGAAGCATAGGACACACTTGTAGACTTCCCTTGGCTCATACGACAGCCAAGCTTTATTAACTTCTTTTTAAAAGTAACTATTATTAAGAACTTTCAAAAACATGTGGCCTGTAGTCTCTCACCTATGAACTCTTATGGCCTCTCTTGAGCAAGGACTGCATATTCTGCTGAATCATTGCTTTCAAAGAGACGTTTGGCCTCGAGCCACTCACCTACAAACTCTTATGGCCCCTCTTGAGCAGGAACTGCATATTCTGCTGCATCATTATTTTTTTAAAAAGTTGTTTGGTTGATATGTTACCCAAATTTTGGTGGCACCACTGCTTGGCATGCCAGCTCCTGCTTACCATGTAGAACATCCTGTGTGAACTCCAGGCACCTTTCTGAGCAAAGGTATAAAGGAGAAAGTTGGAGGTTTAGGTCTTTCATGTCAATAGTGCAACACTCTTCTTGCATTATAAGCTCTCTGGAGAAGCTCAGTGGACATAAAAGTAGATTCCTGACTTGAATCTGGCACAGGACAGTCAAGTGCACAGTGACTCGCTTGAAACAACCCTGACCTAGAAAAATCTCTCTATAAATAATGGCTGCCTCTGCTAATCAAAGATCCTGCTAATTGTTCTGAATCATTTAAGATAACTTAAACGCATGGAAATGCTTCTTGCTTTAGAACCCTTCATAGCACTCTTATCAATGCTTTTATCACTGTTTAAAATGGGATCTTTGAACTCCAACAACCTGTCTTAGTAAACATTTTGTAGAGGTAAAGATTAAAGCCCATCAAGTTATAAATGAGGTACAAGTATATTTTGCTTTCATATGCTGCTTGGAAGAAGTAAGAAGGAACAGTTCATTTCTTTTCCTGCTGACAGCCCCGTGACAGTTATGTGGAGGAACCAGATATATGCTGGGCTTGTTCTTTTTCTTCCTTTCTGGAGTTTGGCAGAAGGTGGGAAGCTCTTAGTTATGCCTCAGGATGGAAGTCACTGGCTGAGCATGTGTGTGCTTCTGGAGAAACTCTGGGAGAAGGGTCACGAAATTGTTGCAGTGATTCCTGACGCCACTTTGTTCATGAAAAGCTCACAATCTTTCACCATCAAAACATACTCTGTGCCTTACACACAGGAGTTTGTGGATAGATACTACCATTCCATTGGTGCAAAAAGTTTTTATAACCCTCCCTTTCTAGAAAAATTTACAATTTTATTCGGCAATATATCAGAACTGACCAGCATGTTCTCTTCTACTTGTCGGCATCTCTTATATGATGAAGAACTAATGAAGTACATGCAGGAAAGCAAAATTGATGCCATTATGGTGGATCCTGTGTTCCCCTGTGGACCAATTGTTGCTGAATACCTCTCTCTCCCTTCAGTATACTTCATGCGTGGTCTTCCATGTACCTTAGACTACAAAGCCACCCAGTGTCCCAGTCCTTTTTCTTACGTGCCAAAGACTTTCACATCCAGTTCAGATCACATGACATTTATGGAGCGTGTGAAGAACCTCCTGGTTGGGTTTTCAGAGCATTTGTTTTGCTATCTGTTTTATTTCAAATATGAGAACTTAGCTTCTGAGTTTCTTCACAGAGAAGTAACAATACTGGAACTATTTAGCAAAGCATCAATTTGGCTGATGAGATATGACTTTGTTTTTGAGTATCCGCGCCCAATAATGCCAAATATGGTCTATATTGGAGGCATCAACTGTGAGCGGAAAAAGCCATTATCAAAGGTTTGCCATTGTTTATGCTGAGGGTATTATAGCATTTATTAGTGATCATTTAAGATTTGTTTTTTAAGTGCTTCCTGTAGTAGTATTTGTGCTTGAGGCAATATGTGATTGAATACCAGGATGGCATTATTTGGGAGTGGGAATCTCAGGCTCTGATAAGTGATCACAAGACTTGCGCTGCAAGCAGCTGAAGGATTTCTCTCTGGGACACCTTAGGTGAAGTTGTCTAAGCTATGTAGCTGCCTAGGTATACCTTAGCTTGTTGTAAGCATGTCACCATAATATTAGACAATCATGGCACATATGCTATATCTGATAAATGACAAAATAATTCTAGGTCATACAATTTAATATCTCAAACAGTTGTGGAATACTGATTAATTGCAGGACTCTTGATTGGACAAGAAGTGGAAATACAGAACTAACTCTGTATGTATATACCCAGGTACTTATAGTGTGCCATAGGTATTGATATAGCGGATGACTAAAAAAATATGCCTGGAGGATTGTACTATCTGCCCTGCCTCCCTAGCTTGTTTAAATCTCCCTAGTGGGCTGTGCAAATAGTGCAGATGTCAGTCATTTATTCTGTTTTTCAGACCGCAGTAGTGTTGCAACAGTAGAAGTTATTGCTAAGCTTGCATCACGTTTACTACTGTAGACTTAGGGCTTTCACTTTGATAACTACTATGATCTAGAAACAAATCTGAAGATATACCTTATCAACCCACTGTATATGAAATCTCTGTCAAACATTGCTTCTTGTTTAGACTCTGACTGTGCGAAGTAATCCAAAGGTCAGGCTTTTGTTCCAAGTTTTATGTCCAATCAGCTGAGCAGACTCAAGGCAGGGAGTTCATCATTAACTGGATGTTAATAAGATAGTGATTGCTGGGTCAGGTGTTACCTCCCATTCATGACTCTTCAGCCTTTCAGTGCAACACACTGCCAATTGCATGACACTTCTCCCTTGAGCACTTGAATGCTCTGTTAATTCAAGCATTCAACTTTACCTTGCAGTGCCCAGTTACTTAAAGCCTTCACTGTGCATAGATGATAAACCCAACCTTTACCCACAGTTAAAAATTACCCTTATTTCTTCCCACCAGTGTACAGTCTGTTAAAAATTAAACACTTACCTTAGTTCAGATTAAAGTGCAAAGTACCCCATGATTCAGTCCTTATCCCCTGCAATAGTTTTGCAGCTGTTTAAAACTTTGCTGACCGCACAAGGAAAATGGCTTCTTCAAATCCAGGATTTAATTCTTTTGCCTCCTGGGTTGTGTTTTTCCTGCTCCTGTGGACCTTTTCTGAAGGTGGAAGGCTTTTGGTTGTACCTATCGATGGCAGCCACTGGCTCAGCATGCACCCGGTTGTGGAACGGCTCAGACAGAGGGGACATGAAATAGTGGTGGTTGTGCCAGAGATAAATTTGCGGATAGATTCATCAGTGCATTATACCATGAAAACATACTCTGTGCCTTACACCAAGGAGTATGTGGAAGCAGAATTTAAAAAGCTGGGCTATAGGAGTTTCACATCTCAACGCTTCTTGGAAAAATTCTCAAAAATGGCAAATATTACAACCATGTTCTTTGATTCCTGTAAACGTCTTCTGTCTAACAAAGAGCTGATGGAATACCTTGAAGAAAGCAATTTTGATGCTGTCTTTATGGATCCTTTTTTTCCATGTGGACAGATAGTGGCCGAACATCTCTCCCTACCTTCAGTGTACCTTGTACGGGGACTGCCGTGCAGCCTAGACTTCCACGCTACCCTCTGTCCAAATCCTCCTTCTTACATTCCTAGGTTCTTCACCCACTACACGGACCACATGGCCTTCCTCCAGCGTGTGGGCAATCTCATAGCTAGCCTGAGCAGTTCCCTAGTTTGCAGCTTTCTTTATTCACCGTATGATCGTTTGATCAAAGAATTCCTCCAACAAGAGGCAACAGTGCTTGAGCTGTTCAGCCACGCGTCTATTTGGCTCATGAAATACGACTTTGTGTTTGAGTACCCCAGGCCCCTAATGCCTAATATGGTCTTGATCGGAGGCATAAGCTGCACTCAGGAAAAAGCATTATCACAGGTTAGTTACCTTTTCTCCCTAGTTCAGATGTGGCTGCACTGTTTGCTCTCACCATGAGATGGAGCTCCTGGTAGTAACAAATAATAACAGGCAAAAGGTGGAAGTGGCTGGGAAAGCACTTTGCACCTCTGCATCCCTTGTGCATTGAGGAGTACATTACCTTGTGAGAGACCTCCAGATTCCCAGACAAACATCCCCCAATATCTTCTGGCTGCCTATTTCCATTAATTTTGTTTTGTATACCTGTTTACAAGACTTGGTGCTAGCTAGGGTAATGCAGCAGGCCAAATCATCCTAGTCCTCTGCCCTTGAGCAGAGGACCACTTCTGCAGGAATTGCAGACAGTGGCACACCTGAATGAAATCCCCACCACCCCATGAAGCTGCAAGAGATATGCTTCTTTTGTGTAAACTACTCTGTCCTAGATTTGGTCTGCAACTGTATTTTGCTTGAACTATGCCAAACTTCCTAAATATGTGATATCTGCCACTTACCACTAAGAAATCCTCCTAATTCTTAGTGCTTTCTGTTATTTTTCAGTGAGTGTCCACTACAGATTTTTCATAAAGGTTGTGTATAGCACCCACTGATACAAGCAGCTGCTGGTTAAAAAGACTTAAGTAAAATAACCCACCTATTCCCGAAGCAGGGCTACAAAAAGTTTCATAATGGTAGTGGCATTTCTGAGCAGAAAGTCAGACCTTGGCACACAAAAACATTTAAAGAACAGAGTAAACCTGATGTGACTAGTCCTACAGAAAACAAATAGGGCTAAATACGCCCTGAAATAGCTGTATCTGTTCCACTGCATCAGGAACTGCCAAAGAATTTTGCACCAAAAGCACATTTGCAGTTTGGGGAGGATTTTGCAGTTCCCAGATGTCTGTGAGTTTACACAGAACTGACCTCTGAGTTCCCAACCAGACAGCTACGACAACTTAATGGAGAGCATGTCTTCAGAGAAATCTGGTAAGACAGAACCAAGCCCCAAAATGAGAGTTACGCTTCACCTTGTTTACCCCCAGAAGAGTGCCAGGTCTGCTGTCCAGGGTGCAGCTATCAGCAAACCTTTGATGGCTCCTTCTGTTCAGGATCCAGTCCAAGCGAAGGGCCATGGCACTCTGGTCAGCCACAAAAATATGTAACAGCATAAACTAAGAGGGTCAACTCAGTTACCCCCTCAGAATCTAGAAATATTTCAATTGCCAGGCTTACAGGAACATTAGTTCATTTTATTCCACTCATTTAACTCTGATGCCCACAGCAATTCCCTCCAGTTTTGTGTTTCCTTCCCTGGCTTTACCAAATATTTTTCTACGGCACAGGTTTTTTGCTCTAGCCTTCAGCTGGTTTTATGCTTCACTGGAATCCTTTTGTTCTTGGATTCCAGTGACAGATCTCCCAGTCTTTCTTTTACCTAAATCAAACAAACAAAACAAGTAAAAAAAAAAATTGGCAGTGGTTCAATATTATCATACTCAAAGCAAATCCAGTAAACCCGAATATTAGAAATTAGAGCTATCTGCTGTCAGAACACTTTTCAAAATCTTAATTCTCTCTTGCAGCTGCATGGTTTGAAAAGAAGAGCATCAACTCTAAAGCCAGAGCATCTGACTTGCAATAAATGTGAAATAAACCACAGTGTATTCACCTGGGGATTGGTTGCCAGGAAAAGTATGATGATGAATTGATATCCTTAATTGGTACAGCATCTTTTTAATGCACAGAAACTGATGCCTTTGAGCAGGCAGGCTTTGCTATGTGACTGTTTTAAAGTAAATTTTTTCTCATGTCCATACTGAATCTCAATTTGGGCTTCAATTCTGTAAACACTCATGCACCTCCATAACTTTTTTCATCCACCTGTGCCCACTTTTTTCCCCTGGGACTCAGTTTCATACAGATAACTAATTTTCCTGATCATAATTTTGTTGTGTTGACTGTTCATTTTATTGTCTTTACAGATGGTTTTGTGGGAATGTGACAAATTACAGCATATGATGTGGAAGGGAATTTGACTAAGGATGTGCTTTGTGTTGGCAGGAATTTGAAGCTATCGTGAATGCCTCTGGAGAACATGGCATTGTTGTCTTCTCGCTGGGATCCATGGTCTCCGAGATTCCTATGAAGAAAGCCACAGAAATTGCAGATGCCTTGGCATCAGTCCCTCAAACGGTATGGTTTCCCTCTTCCCCTTCCAGCACAGCAATTTAACACTGTTTTCAAATACGGTACATGATTACCTTCAGCTTTCAGTATGCTTGGTCCTCCCTTCTTTCTCCTGCTCCCTGATGCCAGAAGAAACTATCACCCCAGCTGCTCTACATGATGGAACAGGTTGTGTGCACCACGGATGTTTTTAGCTGTGCTTTTCAAACTCACTGAGGAGCAGCAAGAGGCCAGTTGCTGAGAACTGACATTGTGTTTACTTCCCTTGAAAGGTTTTGTGGCGATACACAGGAGAGGTGCCCCCCAATCTGCCAAAGAACGTAAAGCTTGTCAAATGGCTGCCACAGAATGATCTTCTAGGTAGGTCTGAGATACCTTGAGTGATACTAGTGTGTTTCTTTTAATCTGATAATGCTGTTGTAAGGCCCCATTAGCATCATCCGTGCTGACTCCCTGTATCACTGTGGGTCACAGGACTTCCTTACAGCCTTTGCTGTTTGAACCAGAGCTCATCTTTTAGAAACTTATTTGATTGCAACTTAAAAATTGCCACATTATGAAACAACACTGTTTGGAAAGGTGTTCCAACACTTGACTACCCTTACTGTCAAGAAGGGGGGGGCTTGTATCTCTAACTAGCCAGTCTCAACACCCAGCCATGTGTTTTTGTCATGTTTTTGTCTACTGGACTGAAAAGAAAATTTAAGGTACCTGAGTGAGCATTTCCAGACAGGTTGTCAGGATTTTCAAGTGGTAAAATTGTACATGCTATTGCCAGGAGTGCATTTGTTGGTTAGGCAACAGGGCTGTGGGAGGTCTTCAAAACCAGCAAATGGAAGGCATGGTAAAAAAACAAGCAATGGTAACATCGTTTTTAACCTCACTTGGCTCTGATTTCACCCTAAAATCTGAGAAGCTTTGAAGGATTATCCAAGGCTTTCCAGAGATTACCCAAACCAAGACAGAGCTCTGCAACCCAAGGTTCATTCAATCCCTTGTAATGTCATGTTCTCTGCAGCCCTAAGTCTCTCCAAAAGTAGTGATGTGTATGAAAGCCCAAAGTTCTTGGTTTACAGCTACCAGTGTTCTTTTTGTGTAAGTTCTTCCCCAGAGATGTGTTACTGTGACTTAACAAATCAAATAGCTAAGCAAGTCTTTCTTTCCTCCACAGCTCACCCTAAGACTCGTGCCTTTATTACTCATGGAGGCTCACACGGTGTTTACGAGGGCATATGCAATGCGGTGCCGATGGTACTGATGCCTTTATTTGGAGACCAGATGGACAACGCCAAGCGAGTAGAGTCACGAGGAGCAGGACTGACACTGAATATACTTGAAATGACTTCAAAGGACATATCCACTGCCCTGAAAGCAGTTATTAATGATAAAAAGTCAGTAACAGAAATACAGCCTTTCTTTTTCTACTGTTGTGTAACACCAGCACACTAGCTTCCAGCTTAACAGAATGTTAATCTGTTCTTATATACCTTCTTATATCAAAGTTACATCACTGAGAACTGATGTTTGCCCTGGGTTAACCTCATCCTGTCCCTGTAACAGCACCATCCCTCTCACTGTTCAGGAGTATAATCATTAGGTGACAAGAACTGGCTGATATGAGAGGATGCAGGTATCAGAGAAGATGGGGTAGAGATGCAACAGAATAAAACAAATTGACAAAAGATGTAACACCTGTTTAAAGCCAAATTTACCAGGCAGTGATGTAGAGGGCTTTGACACTATGTGGCAGAAAAGGCAATCAGTGAAGGGATGTGGCAAACTGCTTTTATTCCCCCAAATCAGTGGCAACATGAGTCAGTGGAGAGCCTGAAAAGGTTGAAAGGCTCAGCTGCTTGGTGGATTTTCTTTGCATGAGGCTTGCCCAGAGGTGCTGTCTGCACAGCAGCAGGAGGAAGGAGGCAAGTGGCAGTACCTTGGTATAGTCCAGAGGCTGTACTGTGTCAGGAAACATTGCCTTCTAGTTGGCAGAGTTTACTAAACATCTAAACATAGCTATTATCACTCATTTATTTTACAAACTAGTTCTGTCAGTCATATCCACCCCTGCCTAGTGCTCCTAAGGAGCTGTATGAGCACAGTCAGCTGCTGCCTGGCTCAGCAAGGCTGGACAATTCCAGCACAGAGCAGAAGGAAAATGCAAGGGTATGCTGAGGCAGTACAGGGAACCACACTAGACATCACAGTATTGCAGTCAGCATGCCCAAGGTGTTTTAAGGCATCACAGCGAAGAGGAGCTTTAAGACAAACCCCCCTCTTTCTTGCTCTCATTTTTTGTTGTCATTAGGGCTTCTTAGTCCTTGGCATGCTCTTCCCCATCATGTTTCTGAGAAATGGCACCTTATTGCCATTGTTTCCTAACTACTGTTCTTATAGCAATAATAATAATAACAACAGTAATAATAATAATAATAATAATAATAACAATAATAATGTTGCATCTTGATCTTGAAAAGCTGGATGGCTTTTCTATACCTAGTCTCACTTTCAGCCAGATACTTTCACCCCAGAGATTTTGCTGACAGCTCAAACTAAGCTTTTTCTTTATCTTCTTTTCTAATACCTTTCCCTCTTTTTTTTTTTTTTGTGTCATTGAAAACAGCACTTTTCTGGTTCTATAATTCTGCCATTATCCTTCTCATGGGGTAGTGGTGGTGGGGAAACACACCAGAGAAGCCCCCAGTGGGCCGTCAGACAACTGACACTGCATCCCTTTTTTCTGGGGACACAGTCTCAGAAACACAAATCGCTGAAGACATCCAATATCTTTTCTTGACAGGTACAAAGAGAACATCAAGCGTCTCTCAGACCTTCACCTTGACAGACCCATCCACCCTCTGGACCTGGCTGTGCACTGGGTGGAGTTTGTAATGAGACACAAAGGGGCCCCACACCTGCGACCTGCTGCTCACGACCTGAACTGGATCCAGTACCACTCCCTGGATGTCATCGCCTTCCTCCTCGCTGTGGTGCTCCTCTCACTCTTCGTTTCTTTTAAGTGCTGCCTGTTCTGCTGCCGCAGGTGCTGCTGTAAGAAGGGAAGAACAAGAAAGCCAGCTAAATCAAAGTCCCACTAGCAGATGAAACCAATGTTAGGAGATAAGGCCTCTGCTCCAGACCAGGATTAGAGAACATCTCAAATTTCACTAAAATAATTGCTGACTTTCAGTCAAGAAATAATAGGATTCCTTTAAAATAGCACCATGGGTGGGATTGTTTCACTGATGTAGTTTTTGCCTTTTAATTAAGAATCAGTTGTTGAAAATAAATTGTATAGGATTGGGTCAGTCACTTGGGAAGATATTAGTGTGAAGTCCAAAGCTCCTGGGTTCCACATCTTGGTGTACAGAGGACTCATGGTGACCTTTTTTTTTACCTCTATATGCAGTGGAGATATATAGGGATTTCATAAGACTTTGCTTCAAGGACTTCAGCAGAACCATTTGCTCTAATGTAAAACTGAGGTTTTTTAGGCACATTGAAATCTTTGTATAGGTGTTGTTATAGAAGAGGCGAATGTTATACACCGACAATACGTGTCACATAAGCCAAGCTAGACGCACATCTTAAATGGGTTTTGTGTGTTTTTACAATACCCTGAACAAAATTAAGGTTTCAGCAGGGAAGTGGTTGCAAAGCCACAGATGTTTCACCCAAGTTCCCCATCAGGCAGAGTGCTGTATCTGGAGCTTACCTGTTAGGTGATGAGACCTTTGTAAGCATGTTTATAAAACCCAGCTGATTTACTCTTTTAAAGTGATGTTCAGGTAAATACCCAAACCCCAGTCCTATAAATAAATCCCCAATATTAACAATAATGGCTCTTGTGTTTTCTGACTTGAGAGATACAGGGCTGGATGCTTGTTCGATCATGGGGAGAGAGCTGGAGAAGGGGAAGATTCAATACCCCACAGTGTGAAAGTCACCTCAATGCACAGAAGCCATTTCTCAGCATTACTGTCTGACTGCTTGGTGACTTGGTCCTTGCTGTGAGCTTACATCCTGAGGCTGCCACAGTCCCCACTACTATGTGTAGAAAAAGTCAGAAAAGTACTTAAACCTAAATTAATATTCAGGGCTCCACACAGACTGGGGCATCCCGGTACCTCATGGCAGCACAGGCATCCTGGTAAGTACTTGGTGCTGTTACTTTCTATTGCTGTTTGAAAAAGCAGGTACTTCAATGAAAGCTGTTAAGTTCAAGAAGGCAGTCCCTTTCTTCCTCAGCCTGTCCCCATTGCAGTGCCTGATTCTCTTGGGCATCCACACTGCCGGCAACCTGTCCAGGACTGATGATGACTGTTGCTTTTCATCCTCTGCCTTTCCCTCCCCTCCTCTTACCCCCAGTAAACAGAAGGAAACCCTTCTTTGGGACATGTGGAGAGTCCCTATGGTGCAGGAGAGCTGACCTCCTTTAAAATGCAGCTTTCGTGGCTCCTTGTGTTCCTGTAGTGACAGCTCTGGCTGTCCCCACGGTCCCAGCTGGAGTCAGGTGACAGCAGCGCATCTGTGACTCTGGAAATGAGACCCAGCGGGAACTCGCAATGCCCATCACACCACCAGCCGTGATGGTTTCAGTCATCTCTGAGCGTGGGGCTGGCTTCCAGCAGCTGTCTAATGCAAAAAGCACTTTAAAATGTCCTTACAGAGAAGTTCTCCCAGTACCCTGCTGCAAACAGGCTCTGGATTGATCCAGTGACTTTCTCTTCATGGACAAAAGAAAAACGCCTTGATTTCAGATCAGATGAATGGAATTTAAACAAAATTCCAGATTGCAAATGTTTGGGTTTTTTTCTTTTTTAACAACTCAAACCCTCTTGTGTAGGTGAAGAAAAGGAGCTATGAGAAAGGGAGGAAGAATCAAAAAATCCCAACCCATGGCTTTCATTCCATTTTGGAGATTTCTTAAACACAACTAAAGCAAAACAGCAGCAGAAACCAGGTATCTTCCTCCTCTCCTTTTCCCTTTGCTCTCCTTAGCCTAGTTTGTCCTGCTTTTTATTTTCCCTTGGCACACAGGGGATGTGCGAGCCCAGGCCTGGACAACTGTCACATCGTGCCCAGCAGAGGACACTACAATATCGCTAACAGGAGGGAACAAGGAAAAAGCCATCCTTCCCCCCAGGCCAGGCCAGGTGGGTCAGTAGAAGTCAATAGAGACTTGTTTATCTGCCTGTGCTCCAGGAACATGGACCCTGCTGCAGGGAGATGATTTTCAGGGTGAATTAGGAGTGAAAGTTCATGGGACAAGCAGCTTCGGTGCAGAGGAAGGAGCCAGTGGGCTGCAGCATCACCACAACACAGCCTTCGCAGTCGTTCTAAAGGGAAGAGTTACACTGGGGATACCATCCCCTCTTATTGTCCCTTAATTGGGTGCCCTATAGAGCTGCACTGCCCCTTAAGCAGGGCAGAGACCCCCAAGCCCCTGCTTCCTTTACTGGGTTAAGGAGAAACTATTGGCCACGATGAATTTCTAAGCAACAGAGCTGAGATGGGGTCACTTCTCCAAAGGGGAAACTGAGGCAGGGCCAGCCATTGCTCCTCTCCCTGAGCTGCGCAGACTCCCCATCTCCCCAGGGCTCCAGGAACTGCACCCTGAGCTTTTCCAGCAAACCCTCCAAATCCCTGTGAGACAGCAGCCAAAATCCCTTTGCTGCCCTTGGAGAAATGACAGGCACAAACACCTCCCACCTCCAGCAGCCTCTTGGCATCACCAAGCACTCACGTAGCACCCCTGCAGAGCTGCGAAAGGAGAGGAGAGCTGTTGCTTTCCACTCCCACTCCAGGACTTTTTTAGTCTTTATTTTATTTTTGCCTGGATTTAACATCTAGGCTAGCAACAGTAAGGCTGGGGAGAAAAAGCAGTGCAAGACAGTGCTGCTCCTGGCTCTTCTGGTGACCCTTGGACCTCCCTGGCTGCAAAACGTGGGCAAGAGCCTCTTTGGTTTGGGGATAGGGGGTGTCCTCAGGGACACAGCAGCCCTGGCTCCAGTGGGAAGATGCAGCTGGCATCTCTTGCTGCTTCCCACCAGCTGGACCACGGGAAATGACAGGAATTGCTGACATTTTTCTGCAGCCACAGGGTTTCTGCATCCTCACCCCAGCCCTCCAGTCCTCAAGGACAATGGTGAGTTTCTTCTACTGCCACAGGAGCTCTGGGTGGCTCTTGGGCTCCTCTACCTCCCCAGTGCATGGGTCCAAGAAGACCCCTGTCCCACAGGGACACAGCACTTGAAGGGGGGACTCACTCCCTTGCAAGACACACTGAGAAGTTAAATACACTTGTTATTCAAGGGCAGAGCAAGAAAGAGTAGCGACCTGCCAACAAACAGTCCCTTCTCCTCCCCTGCACAGGGCTCCCAGGGCCAGACACCCGTAGATGTGTCCAGACACCACATCCCAGTGCTGCCTCACCCTGCACACTCACACTTGGATGCTCACGCTTAGACCTACAATTACTTAACTTGATTTTTTAAAGATCTATCTTCTGGGTGGCTTTGTAAAAATTAAGTACTTACTGCTGCTGGCAGCCAGCCATGACTCCAGTTTGGGAGGTTTCACAGGAGCTCCCAAATCCCCTTTCAGCCTTGTTTCCCACCATGGGAAAGCACTGAAAGCTTGAGACTTGAGCAAGTGCGGTGTGTGTGCCCACTTCCCTTAGAAGTGTGGACGAGGGATGCTGACCTGCCAGGAGCAGCACTAGTCTCATTTAAAAAAAAAACCAAAACCCCACATGTATCCACAGACAAGGCTGCTTCGGAGTTGCAGGCATGATGCTGTGATGGTCCAGAGCCCTGCTCTCCTCCCTGAAAGCCTGGGGAGCAGTGCAGCACCACACAGGCCCCCCCAGAACCCACAGGAAACAGTCAAGGCTGCCCCACAACATGGCGTGGCCCCTGCATCATTCTCTGGAGCCATCCCTGCACACCCCCATACAGCACCCTCATGGGTGAGCCTGCAGTTTGGCACTGGAGATGTCCCATCCTGTGACACGCTGTGTGCCACCAGTGCCAGTCCCCAGTGCTGCCTGGAGGATGGCAGGGAGCTGACACTAGCAAGCCATGTACTTTCAGCTGGAGCAGCCACACAGCTCTCCAATTAATTATCACCTGCAGAGGTGGTTTTAGGAGTTATTTATAGGTAAGCATGATGAAACCTGGGGAAAAGCAATTGCCACAGTGAACCAGGCACAAAATGCAAGACAGCGTCTCCCTCCCCAGGGAAGAATGTACCCTGCTGAACCCGAAGAGGGAGCAAACTGCTCTGGCTTTAGCATTTAAGCTCAGTGAGCCAGCTTAAGCCCATGTGGCAGCTGGACTCGGTCCATAGCTTGGTGCATAACCCCGCTGCTGCTGGTGCCATGGGCTGCTGGGACTGAACCAGGCTTACAACGGAAAGAGAAGATGAAATCTTCATCCACAAATGTTTCCTCACTGGCTGAGGGTGCTGATATTTCTGGGAGAGGCAATGCAGCTCATCCTTCCCAGAGTGAACTCCTGCCCTGCCTACGGCAGGTGTCACGGCTCATGCTAAAAGCTGCTGTCACACGATTCTGCTTTGACAGGTACTAGCAAGTGCTCCCAGCATCAATATCCTTTCTATCAAGGATGGGTGAAAGGTTTCATATGCCAGATCTGATTGCTTAGGATGATAAAAGCAAGTCATCAGCATGGGCTGTTCAGGCATCAGCAAATCCTAAATCCCCCCGGCTAGATATTGGCTGGCTTATCTAACCGCGTGACCTGTCTTCAAAAGCCAGCCTGGACAAATGGAGCAGATTTCTTCCCTGAAATGCTACTAGCCTAGATTATCTTGGGGGGTGGGGGGGGAAACATAGTCCCCCCCCTTCACTGGGGCAGATCCAAGCAAGCTGCATCTGTTACCAAGCATCCCTCTCTGGCTCATCGCTCTCCCAGCGAGGGACCAGATTGCATCCCAGTGACTCGCTTTGTGCCGGACAAGACTTTGCAAAGCATCTGCTGGAAAGTTTAATTAACGTTCAGTGGGGGGTAATCAAAGCAGGGCAGAAACCCAAGGTTCGTTATCTTCCAGAGGCTGCTGAAGCGATGGCAGGGCTGTCCTTTGAGTTTTGGCCACAAATGGTTGGTCCGAACTCCTTGGAGGGGTGGGTCTGAGATGATTTCAGTATACCACAAGGGAGGTTGCAGAATGGATTCAGTGATGGGCAGGAGAAGGGAGGAGAAACCACAATCAGTGGCTCTAGTGACGTCAAGCAAGTCTGTTAAACAGCAATAAAAACAATATGGTCATCTCCCCAGTCAAAGGCTTCTTCCTTTTCATGCAGGACATCAGGGTCCTTCCACCCCCAATCAAGCAATCAGTCACCCCTTGCAGAACTGACTGCTCAACAAGTGAAGCTTCCGTGTCTTTTGACCAGGCTCCTCTGTACACAGCCTTTACGAAAAACATGCCTTTATATTCTGCTTTCCCCCCCATTATAATAAAAAAAAGCCAAATGTATAATTTGTTACTTGGAAGTCCCTGAATTTCACCAATGGATTAAGCCTGCTGAGCTGTGAAGAGGCGAGCCCCAGGGCATGCTTTGGGTAAAGCCTGTTATCAAAAAAAAGGGCTTTCCACAGGAGACTTGAGCAGGTCACGTGTTACGCTGCAAACACGCAATGGGAGTTGCACTTCCAGGGACGATAGCCATCTCCATTAATTTACAGTCATTCAAGCCCATGTTTTATGAGGGATCTGGCCTGATTAAATTGGCTTGGGTTATTAAGGTGAAAAGGTCATAAGGGTCCAGCAGACAAGGAAACCCCAATCTGGAATGGGACTGCTGAGCCAGATGTGCCTGGGATGCTGGTGGAGCCCAGCATCCAGGGCAGAAGTCTAAGCAATGCAATACGATCCTCACTAAGGGTGTCTTCTGCACGGGTTTTCCACAAAGCCAACCATCGTGCCTGCACCTGGCATGGGGGATATGGCCGTCAGAGGAGGGCACACACAGGGGACAGCCCTGGGAAGGATGGTGTTTTGGTGGCAAAAGACACCTGCCAACAAGAGGAAGGCTTAGGAGCAGCCCTTTAACCAGCTCCTTTCCTCTAAGCACTCATGACCAGCTCCTCCTATTGCAAGATAAAGGTGTCCTGACAGCAGATAATCCACAACAAGCATTTAATTGAGAGCTGCTAAGGAAGCAAAGTCATTGATTTTCAGCAAGCATTTCTAGGGATGAAAACAGATCCCCAGAGACCTACAGGGTCATTAATCGTAGACTAATTTTCATTGCAAACCGCACTGGGCATCTGGACACTGAGAGCTGGTGAGGACAAAGCAAAAATCACAGATACAGCAGCTCTTCTGTACAGACACTGATAACCCAGAGGTGACTTTTTTTCCCCCTCCCCTTATGACATATCTTCTTCAGTCATTTAGTGCCAAGCTGAGCTGATGCAAGCTCATCATTCAATTTTGATGGCTGAAGTAGTGGAGAAAATGGTGCAAATGCATTTCCAAGGTGACCTGTGCTGAAGCAGTTCATTTCCCTGATTGGCCCAAAGAAGAAAAGCCACATCATTTCCTTGAAGTTGAAATACTAGAGGGAGTCAGTCAGCAGTGAAGCAGCTAATGGGGAACTGCTCAAATCAGATGACTGGTGCCCTTCCTACCCAGACCATGTAGGAGTGAGGTGGCCATATGGCAAGGCACCCATGGTGAGGCACCCTTCCCACCTACCCTGGGGGTGAACCTGCAGTACCAGGGCCATCAGGAGAGGACCAATAACCCCAGCAGAAACCAACCCTTTATGCAAATAATTCAGAAATAATTCAGAATATGCCACAGCAGACCATCACTGGGACATGCCCTCACACACCTTTTTGCATTCTCACCAGGCATACCAGTGCCAGAGGATGGATTTTCACACCATGTTACGTTGTGAGGCTCCCAACATCAACCCGCTCCAGTCACGGGTTGCTGGCACTGACCAACTTCACAGAGGAAAAGAAACAAGGAAGGATGGGCAGCTGAGTTGAGACCTTCTTACCAGTGGAACCTTGCTAGCAACTGGAAATGAGGGAAAAGAAAGGCAGGCATCATCCTGCATCACGGTGCATCATCCCTGCAAGAGTCTGGGAAGAACCTGCTCACATGTTCCTTTTGACAATGCAAAGGGATGTTCAGTACCTTCCTTAGCTCACGAGTTCCACAAAAATCTTACTTTCTCATTTTTTCCCCTGCTCTCTTCATCTTCTCCTAGGCTAGACCTTGGTTTTGCTTTGGAAATCAAGCCACATTATGCTGAGAAGGAAATTTCCAGTCTCCTTCCATAAGCCAGATAGCCTGGTATCAGCAGACACTGGTACCTGGCTTCATGAGCTCATTTGCCACCAGCATGCATCCCCCTGCAAGTTCACCCTCCTCGCAAGGAGGGACCAAGGCTTTCAGGAGAGGACATGGTCACACCCATCCAGGCCTGGATGGAGCAACAGGTGCCAAGCAAGGTCCAAGCACATCCTTGTGTGCGACACGTCCTCCTCATGACCCGTGAGACATGGTGGTCCTGGCTCAGCTGCCCAGATGCACCTTGTTAAGTGGGACCACAAGACACTGTTGCTAAGGATGAAACCAAATTGTCATGTCTCCTATTCACCTTTGGCAAACTGAAGCCACAGCCAGATCGCTGAATATTTCACTTTCGTGGCTTGAAATCTGAACTCCATTCGTATCAGGAACACCACAACTACCTTGGCTAAATACAAGGATGCTTTCTCCATTCAGAAAACAACCAGAAAAACACATCTCTGTGCCAAAACAAATCCTGCAACCAAAGCTTTTCCCGCTTCAGAAAGTTTCTTACCCAGTACTTGAACATAAACAGCAGCTTGGGAAGCCAGATGGTTTCCAGCGACCTTCCCCCTGAGAGGGCAGGATGGAAAGGCACAGGGAAGGAGAATCTGATTCAGATTGGCCCCAGCAGACCGCTTACTCTAGGTGTGGAAACGTGCCGCAAGGAACATGCTGTTGGCATAGCAGAAAACCTACTAAATTAATCCCACGCATCAAAGCTGCTTTGAGATGAAGAGACAACAGTAGAGGTCTACTCGGGAGCACTGGAATAGTAACAGCTTTAATTGGAGGTGTGTTTTTTTCCAAAATTTTTTTTTCTTTAAAAAGGGGGGGAAAAAAAGGAACATTAAAATGTAAGTACAATAACCAGTTATTACACAAAGGGTGCTAACGCAAAGCCCAGACAGAAGTTTTGGAGAAGGGCTTGATGTTTAGTGGGCAGAAGACATCTGAAGGACATATGCACAGTCCCGGCATGTGAGGAAGGACTGGATTTCAGACTGAGGACAGGGACAAATTAATGCAGTGGTCACCCTACGGGCATGGTTTAGGCTGCTGCTGAAATGTTAAGCTGAGTATATAGAGTACCTGAGGTAGTTAGAAAAACCAGGGGATGTGGGGGGGGTGTAGGTAAAAAACCAAAACCAAACAAACTAAAATAATTCAGGGACATCCCTGAAACACAGGAGGCTCCAATCCTGCCCTCACCTGCTGCTGCCACTCTCGGGCGTCCCCAGCACAGTCATTCTGCAGAGCTCTGGACCTTGCCAGGAGAATGGCAAAAGCCAAGGTTTGGGTAAAACCTCATGAGAAAGCTGTGCCTCTGCCTGCATGCATGCTCCTGGCAGGATATATTCCTTACCGCCATGGGGATTTTTGCTTGCGCATGTAAAAATGTGCTCTTAGGGTGCCTTAGGGAAAGAGAAAGGGGACACGTAGTAGACTCAGCTGCTGACGGACCCTCTCTGTGCTACGTTAAGTTGCATAGGAAACTCCTTAAAGCCCCTGAGGAGAAATTTAAGGTGCTATTTACTTCTTGTGGGGTCCATCGAGAGTGATCATTTCTGGGGACATGATTTTGGGAAGAGGAAAGGAGACCATTCTCTCCTGAAGCTGCCATGCCAGCATGATCCATTGGATGCCTTTCCATTCTTTCTTTCCTTTTTTTTTTTTCATTAACCTGAAAGAAAATCATCAAACTAACCTTTGTATGGTAGCAGCATTTCACTATAAAGAGACTTTGCACTTAAAATAATTCTTCTGTGCAAAAATAAAAAATATTTCCCTCCCATGTAAAATATTTGAAAGCTGAGGAGCGGGAGGAGGAGAGGAGGTCATTCAAAAGCCTTGGCTATAGAACGGGGGAGAAATACGGGCACTCGGTGCCACAAATATTTAGCTAATTGGCACCAGGTTTATAGCAAAGACTATTTACAAGTTAAACTGGACTTTAGGAGCCTTGAAGAGCCCCTCTTGAAGCCCTCTGAAATCAGTGGCAATGAGCATTAAGTCACAAAGCACATCTGGAACATCTCCAGTGAGCTCAGATTTCAAATTAGGAGAAACATTTTCTCTTTTCCTTCTCTTTTGTTTTTGTGTGTGTAAAGGGATATATGGATGGCAAGAATTCTAACCCCTTTTCTGGCCTCTTTTCCAAAGCAGGAGCATCTGGAGAGTTTGCTGCCATGGCAGGGTGAGCCACTCTCACCATCCTCCTGGTCTGTCTTCCAAGGAGGTCTCTGGTGAACCCCAAACCTCCAGCTTCTTCCAGAGATGTCCTGCAGCACCCAGGTGGGACAAAGCACAATGGGCAGCAGCCACTTCTCCTGGTTAAAAACAGTACCTGTGCATCTGCAAACAGGCAAAGAGCATCTATCTCCCTGTCCGCAAATGAGAAAATGCATGTTTGCAGAGACATGAAAATAAAACAAGAAAACAACCAAATGGGTCTCAGGGCCTGCTGAAATATATAAAAAAAAAAAAAAAAAAGCAGCTCCTTTTTGGTGTAAGATGTTTGTTGGGCTGAGGACATCCCAAGTTCATACGGTGCTTTACAGTCATGTCTGGCAGTGTGCCAAAGCCTGACCATGGGGAAGGGCATTTACTGTGCTTCCTCTTAAAATACATATTTACATTGCTCACATTTGTCTAAAAAATGATAATTTAAAAGCAGTTTCTACAACATAAAAATCAACCACAGCTTCCCCCCAAAGTGGTTACAACCTTTACTGCTTGTTACAAAAATTAGACTTTTATTTGCAAATGCCTAAAAAATGTGATCTCTTTTGTGATCCCTCCCCACCCCCTTGTCCCCTTCAAAGTTTCTTTAGTAAGAAATAGTTTAACTGGTATCAATGCCTTAGGAAAAGCTATTCCCCTCTGGATGCCTTCCCATCAAGGAGGGATGTCTCCTGCTGATTTCTAGTCCCAGTGGAGAACTTGCAAACTTTGGCCTCTTAAAACCTGGGGAGAACAACCTCCACTTCTTTTTAAAGTCAACTGCTTAAAAAAAGGGGGGGAAAAAAGCACAGAAAAAAACCCAGCAAACAAGATGTGGACAAAAATGTCGCTGCAGGAGCTAGATTGCAAAATCCTCGTGGTCTTGCGGGCTGAAGGCAGCTGCCCGCAGCATGTCCAAGGAGTTGACGAGGATCAGGGTGCCAGTGAGATGCTTCCAGCGTTTGGTGATGGGGTTCTTCATCTTGTCCAGCCCAGTGTGCAGCTCCTGGATCACGTCACGGTAGCTGTCGCCCATCTGGCTGCTCCAGGTGAGAAGGAAATCATATGCTGGCTTCCACATGGCCTGTGGTGGTGGGGCAGAGAGGAGATCAGCTGAGCTAGGCTGGATGGCCAGCAAGCAAGCGATGCCATCCCCAATACACCCCCATCCCAGAACAAGCACATTCCTAGGAAAAAAACACCCCCATATTACCCCAGCACACCCAAATCCCTTTTATCCCCCCAAGGTGCTCCAGAAGAACGTGCTCTGGAGGTATTTGCAACCCTAGGGGACCCATGGAGACCAAGATCCTTCCATTCTCACCTCGCTGTCCACTGTCCCCGTCTTGTCCCGGTGCGGGGCCTCGTAGGCATCCATCTGCTGCTTGGAGACTTTGGCGAGCTTCTCCGCAAGCTCCCTCCAGCGCTGGGCCACCTCCACAGCGGTGGTCAGCAGCACAAAATCCTGGATGAGCCGGACGACCAGCCCCTGGCAGTCCATTTTCAGCAGGGCCTGAAGGACAGTGGTGAAACCCAAACAAGAAAGTCAAGCCAGGCAGTAGATGGCAGGTTACCCATGGGACCATGCAGGGAAGTCTATCAAGAAGCCACCCCCAAAATCCTCCCATCCCCTTTCTAGCAACAGCTGGTGAAATTAGGCCACCAGGCTCAACAGAAGAGTAATCCCATCAATTGAACCAAGCACCCCACCCCTGTCCAACGAGGCTTGCGGCCTGGGCTGGCCAACGCAACCTTATTTTCAGGCAACCCCTCAAGATGTTCAGCCACCACCATAAGCAGTTTAAAGCATCCCATGAGCTGAGAAGAACAGATGCCTTTAATCAAGGTAACTAATCCAGCAGCACAGTCCATGAGCCTGAGGCTCCCCGAGCCTGGAGGAGCACCATCCTTTAGCATGGGTGGGTGGGCAGGAGCCAGCCAGTACATTTTGGGATGGGACCTGGGCATCAGTCTTGGGAGGCAATGGGCTGGGGTGAGACCCAGGTGAAGGGCAGTTGACAGCACTACAGGACCATCGCTCGGCTTAGGATGTTCTTGCTCTTCTCACCATCCCTCTGCCTTCCCATGCCAGTTCAGAAACCTCCTCTTTCTGCAACATTTATTGACCTAAAAGCTGAGATTTTCTGCAAACGGTTTTGAAGAAGTGGGGAAGAGGAATTGCAGCAGTCAAGAGTTTTCTAACTAGCAATAACTTAGCCAGGAAAAAAAATGACAGAGCAGGGTTAGCTCTTGTCTTTAGGTAGCAAATCACATTAACATCCGCTCAAAGTAGAAAGCAAGTTGTAGAAGGGGAAAATCCACAGTGCAGCCCAGGAAAGGAAGGGTTTAAGTGGCAATTATCAGAGGACAGGATCTGACAGACAGAATCAACATCCCACTCACCAGGGCTCCCCCAACCTCTGCCAGAGCCCATGGACTGCAACAACCTCAGCAGCAACCCCAGTCCCTGGGCAAATCCCACCCAAAACCTCAAGTGGCTACAGAAAGGTGTTTTACATTATTAAATGGGCATCCCCATCTTAAAACATGGAAATAAAGCAAACAGACTCCAGACCCTGCCTTGGGCAATAATTTACTGAGTACCCTCTTGTTTTCCTACAGCCAGATCTGGAGCCGTGGCAGTGGTGGACTCAGGATGGTAGCTCCAGGATGGGTGAACACAAAGGGGTGGTGTTCACTTCAGTAGCGGCACACCACTGCATCTCAGGGATGCAGGGCCAGGTTGGGGGGGGGGGGGGGGGGGGGGGGGGGGGGGGGGGGGGGGGGGGGGGGGGGGGGGGGGGC
>JANZLQ010000001.1:11450542-11485133 GCA_026212715.1 Elanus axillaris
GTACATTTTGCCCCCCCCCCCCCCCCCCACCGAGGGATGCTAAACACCAGCAAGCACCAAAGGAACCATGCTGGCATATGTGTCCCCATCAGAAACATCACCCACACCTTCACAACAGCACAGAGCTGGTTATTACAGAAACCATGGATGTGGTGGTCCCCATGCAGCCAGAATCCTCCTGCTTTCTGCTGCTGTGGGTTCTGACATCCTCTCCTGGCATGGAAGGTCTGGGCAAACCCCAGCTGGTTTGTCTCTGGGGCAGAAGAAGGGTTAAATCCTCACAGAGGCGGATTCACAGGCACAGTTGGGGGAAGATGGGAACATCTGAAACCACTCCAGCAATTTGCAAAGCAAATGCATGTTGATTTTTCCCTTATCTGTTTCCAGCTTAAAGCTGGGCTCAATCTAATTACAGCTGCAGACCCACATTTGTTTGCTCCTCCAAAGTGCTTACACTGGTTTCCTGTGCTAGGAGAGAAGTCATAAACCCTCTTCTTAAGCAAGCAAGGAAAATACATTCAAAAGAGCATTAATTTTTTTTTTTCAAAAGGGCATTAAGAAGCATTTAGATCTCACACCTGTGCCATAACCACCACCCCTCCAGCAATGCTACCTTACCACCCAGCCCCTAGATTAATTAATCATCCTTTCCTCTGCAGGCGGGCGATTTGGATGGTCCTAAGGAAAAGCAGATTTAGCATCCTCAAACCTGCCTTTCCAGGCGGCTTGATCACCTGCATGCAAACCCTGAAACAACCTGGTATTTAGCAAAGCAGGCTAAATGAGTCACTCTCATCTCTTGCCAGAGGCTGAGCCGGTCTGAGGCAGCGGAGGAGGCCGCTGGGAGGAAAATGCGCCACGGGGGGTTAAGAAGGATAGAGCTGCAGGAGACGGATTCTCCTGATCCTTCTGCTGCTTGAAGTAAACAAGAAAACAGTATCAGGTAAAGCAGCTGGGAGGCCACGTAATTGAGAACTATATAATCACTCAAAGCACAGCTTTGGAAGAGATGGATTACTCCCCGCTATGCAGAATGTTAATTCTGAAACCTACCGATGGCCACAGAACTACCTAGTTCCTGTGCTTTTCCCCTGGTGATTTGAGATGGGGAGGCTCAGCACATAAATTATGGGTTGCGGAAAATGCAGGAGGGTGGACAGAGGTGATGGGAGATGGGAACATCACAAAATCCAGGTGGGGATGGGGTGCAAGGAGGACACAGGGCCACTAAGGTCAGAGCCGAAGGGAGAATATTAGTGGTAATAGCAACACACTTTTTTTGGCCTGGGCACGATTCACTCCCTCTATCACAGAAATACATGAAACACTGGGCTCTCCTGGAAGCCCTGACTACCCAGCTGGGATTAGCAGGGCTCACAAGAGACTTAATCCTCCAGCAGGCGCTTTTGGGATTACATTACAATTTCTTTCCACCCTCCTCCTCCACCCTGGACAAGCCTCCCTGGATAGCTAGGTACACCCGCTGCATCTCTGTCCCTTGGTACCCAGCTGTGCTCCCTGCTAAGGTGTGACGTGGGCTGTGCCTTGCCGGTGACCTCCAAAGCATTTATTAACCTCAGAGCAGAGTGAGCTCCAAGCCTGCTCCACCAGACTAGCACGCAGCAAAGGAGATGGTTTGATATTCAAATCCCAGTTCAAAGCAGCACAGAAGCGCCTCTACTTAAAAGGCATCCAATGGAGGCTGAATTTGCATCCCAGCTGTGAAATGCAGAATCCCATTTCCCATCCTCTAATGATGGAAACCAGCATCTAGAAGAAAGCAAGCCAAGCCAGAAGAAAGAGGCAACCCCAAAGACCACCTGCAGATGTGCGGCAAACCCCTGCCCATGCCACTCACTGCAACCTTCACAGTTCACTCCCGACTCTGTGAGCCTCCATGCACAAATAGGCAGCTCCCCCATGGTCCATCCAGCCCTGACCCCCATATGCTCCGGAGCGGAAAGCATCGCCGAGTTCACATGTGCCCACCAAGTGTAGTGCAAGCTGTTATGGAAATGGACTTTTTAAATTAATAACTTTTTTTTTAAACAGCATTTAAATTGGAAAGCACCCCAGGGGGTCCAAGTGTTATCATGCATTAGTCACCCCCCCCGAAACGTTGGTGGGGGAAGCAGAGATGCAGTTACCCTAAGCAGTAATATTTAGCATCCCGTTAACTGCTGCAGGGATGCGTGCCAGGGCAGGGGTGCGACCCAAGCGTGGCAGGCAGGCAATGTACCTGGGGTGGCCCATGCCACAGCTCCCGCCTGAGACCTCCTCAAACACGGGGAGAAAGGTCCTGAGTCCCCAAGGGGCCAGTGAGACCCATGGGGTGAGAGGACGCTTGTGCACAGGCTCCTGTCTCCATCGTCCTTCTCTGGGATATGGGTCAGGTTTTTGGCCAGATGAAATTGCCTCTATACGAGCGCTCCCCAAAATAACACTTGCTTTAGGCATTAAACATGTCTTCCACTCACTTCTTTTGGCTGTCAGCACCCCCAAAATCACCAGTCATATACACTTGAAATACTGTGCTACACACGATCTTAAATACTGATTTCTTTTTTTTTACCTAACACAGGCACAGGTTCTGTGGGGCAATTTCCCTGAATATGGTGCCCGGCTGGGTCTCGGGGTGCTTAAAGCATCACTTCTGAAATGACACCAAGTGCCATCAGCCACACTCCCAGGTGGCTTGGAGAAGGTACCATCAATACAACAAAAGCAAGGGGCTTTTTGGTTTTGGGGTTTTTCTGTTTGGTTTTTTTGCAAGAGCAAAATTGCATGGGAGCAAGAACACAGGGTCTGCAACTACTGCACTGGGGATGGGAAGGCAGTAAAGATTTCCTGCCAGACCCAGAAAATAAAAGTGGGTTGGCTTATGCTGTCCACAGAGCAAGGAGACTGACAACACAACAGCTGAAAGGCATCAGGTGGCATTTCTACAGCTTTCTAATAATTGATAGGAGCGCAGGGCAACACTTAAAAGCGTGGTGCATGAGAAGACCTTGTGGAAGCCTGCAAGCAACTCTTTCTCCTTCTGCGCTGCAAGCAATTTGGCTATGCAAGGACAAGCCATGCCCTACAGAAAACATCCCCAGCAACTTCAGCAGGGTGCAGCATGGGTCCTCAGGGAGCAATGTCCAGGATCTATACGTGTGGTGGGGATTTGTTCCCATGAAAGCAGAAGGGTGGGAGTTGGGCTTTCCCCTCTGGACCTAAATTCAGCATAGAGACTACCATTAGTCAGCAGATTGCTTTGGGATGGAGGAGCAAGAGGGGCTTGACACAAGCAACCTTGGGCTGGCATGCTCCAAGGGTGCCAGCACAAGGTCCAAGCGATGGACACCCTGCTCTGCAGGACATTAAGGACTGCTTCAGCCCACCAACAGCAATTTGGGGTCTGCACACACCAGGGACAAACAGTATCTTTTGGTAGAAGAAAGGCAGCATGCAGATACCTGCAGTCAGAACAAATGGTTAAAAACAAAGGGGAAAAAAAAATCCCAACATCATCTTCTGTATGATCTTTAGAAGCAGCCTGGAGAAGAAAAAGCTCATCGTTTCCACAGCTCTCAGCTGATGTGCCCAATAGCATTCCTAGAAGACCCATGTTTTTCTCAACAGCAGTATCTGTTGGAAAGGACAATAAATGCAAGGCTCTATAAAAACACTATATCAAAAATCCAGAGAAAGAGAGAAATGCTGTGCCTCATGACAGGTCTAACCCCAGCTCCCAAGGACCAGGTAGTGCAGCCACTGCATGGCCTAGTACCGGTGGCCCAGCTGCAATGAGGTCATCTTCTTGCATCTGTGCGCAGGGCTTTTTAACAAGAGCACCTGCGTGCTTTTGACAGGCAGAGAGGAGGGAGTGGAGAGGTAGGTTTCTCTTTCTCATGTGATGACTAACTTCTGAGCAACGTTCCCCCAAGTTACCTTCACACACCACTGCTAGCGCTAGATTCGAAAAATAACAATTAAATGCAGATTACTTATTAACTAATCATCATGACCGGGCTTTTCTGTGCTTGGCTGCTGGTGCATGGCTCTGCCACTGCAATTTATGTATTCAACACTGAAGTCAGATAAGCGTGCTTACTGCTTCTCTCTTCACAGTCCCTTTGAGAAGAGACAACCAAGTTTAAGATGAAATGGTCAGATCAGAGCTTAACCCAACCGGTTCTTCTTGCCAGCAGACGCCCGAAAGCAAGTCCATTTGTTACAAATAAAATCAGATTTAAACACAGTAAAATACATTACTGCTCTGTTGTCTTCCCTCAAAACATCTATTTCTTCAATTATTTTTTTTTTAAACCAGGCTCAATCTAATTTCTCTATAAGCTAAGGAGGATTTGACAGCAGCAAGGGGTTTAGAAGAAGCATCATCTTCCACCGGGAGGGGAGCTCACCCTTTATCGACAGGCTCAGACTCACAAAGAATAGGAAACAGAGCCAATGCTCAGGATTAGCCTCCATTTGAACAAGAAAAATAAAACCTGCTCTGGGACTCTGCACTCCAGGCATCCCTTGGGGAGTGGGGTGTTTTCCTGCAGCTTACGGCCCTCCCCTTGAGTTAGCTGCTCCCCCAGTATCTTGAAGAACCTTATCTTTCCCTTTGCCTCCTCACTGAGGTCTGGCATAGATTTTCCATGACCTACAGACTGGCTGGGAATCCTGGAGACAAAGGGAATAGATAACAGAAACACTTACAAGGTTTGCAAATCAGTAAGGCAAACAGCACAAAGCCCTTGGAAGCATCCAGCAAGAGAAGCACGGATTTCATCCCATCCATCACCAAGGCTAATCATTAAAGGAGCAAACCCTCCCTCCTTGGGGGAACCCCTGGGCCAGACACCAGCCTTGGCTACCACAGTGGGTATTTTCCCTTCCTGGATGGCCCCAGAAAGGAGACAACCACGTATGATGGCCAGAGGAATGGCTCAACAGAAGCAGTGTTTGTGGCATGACCTGGCACCTGAAAGTCAAAGCTAAAACATTGCCCCACGGGCCACAAAGTGATAGCCAGGCACCAGGAACTCACTGGACAGTATTTCCATGAGTAATGAAGGGCTCTGTAGTCTTCCTAACACCTTACACCTCATACTCGATCCTCAAATTTCCCCCTTATTAAAGGGAGTTTGGGAAATGAAATACTTAATTGGGCTTCAGTCCTCTTTACCCAGGCTGCCTCCTCGTTACTTCATTTTGCACGCTGCTGCCTCTGCCTATCATGGCCAAGTGAAGCTGTCGCTATTCCTTAGTTCGATTGGCATTTTTAACCACATGATTCACCATAACTTGGTTATCCTGCTTCTGCGGGAGAGCCTGTTAAAAGGCGAGAGCTGCAAATCTATTCCAGACATTTCGTCCTGGATTTTCTTTGGCTCACTTCCTATGAAACACTAGAAATGATCATGAAGATGATTTCTCATAAGAGACTTCCAAACAGCATCCTAGAAATACTTGCAGGCAGCACTTTCCCAAATGCCTTTCAGGACAGAAGCAAGCCATGCATTTCAATTTGCAAACACAATCCACAGCTGGACATAAAGGTGCCCTTGGTTTAGCTGCCACTCAAACAGAGATGGGGCAGACATAACCTGTCACTATGATAGAGGAATCTGAGGTTGCTTCATGAAGGCAAAGGTGTAGCATCATTCTTCACAGCAGCTGTAAAACCAGCATGCTTTGACACACCTAGTGATGCGAAAGTATGTGACCTAAGATGTGGCTCACCAACTCCACTCTGTTAGCAAAAGCTTTTGTGTTTCTTGCCCATTTTGCAGTTTTCCATCAGCAGTGCCTTCAATGATGCACACTTTGATGCTGGGCTTGAGGAGACCAGCAGCTCTCAAGGTATCTCCTAGAAGCGTACATCATCAAAGGCTGAAACATAAATACCCAGCAGCAGGGACCTGTTAAGTGCTGTGAAAACACTGGACCAAAATCACCTTGAAGGGCTTCAGATTAGATACCTTCCAAAGCAAGCCTGTTGGCTACCCTCACACAACAAGTACCTATGGTATTTCACTCAACTTGTCCCTCCTTTATGACCATGATCCCATTAAATCAGGAGCCCACCAACATGTACAACCACAGGGCTGAACTTCCCCATGGCTGTGCTGAGTAGCCTGCAGAAGACCTTAAAAATGGACTTCATTTTCTACAGACTGTATGAGGAAACTTCCACCTCTCATTTACCCTCATCACACTGCACAGCAGCGAATTAACAACCCTTGGTCAGACCTCAGACTCACCGTCATGAGCTCCTTCTGGAAAGACTTCCTCTCCTTGTTCTCAGCATTGTTGCAGTCTTCCTTCAGCTTCTCCAAAACAGAGGCCACTCGCTCTGGCTCGCTGTCCAACTCTGCTCGGCAGAAAAAAGTGAGTGGCAAGTTCAAGTACCCCAGCGCATCAGCAAATGAGCGCCAGCTGCTGAGGTTCTCCATGAGCAGAGTCCTCACAGAGGCATAGATGTAGGTCAGGAATTTGCAGGGCCTCAGGATCTGCTCAAGCAACAGGCTGGTGGTGAGATCTGGCCCAGAGAAGTAGCTGGGCTTGACCTTCCCAACCACCAGCACGTTTTTGGTGTGCACAAGGCCTATTTTTCCCTGGTAGTAGCCAATATACCACTCCTTGGTCCACAGCTGCCCTTTTAACCTGATCTTCTCCTCACTGAGGAGGGCTATGACATCTCCTTTCTTGTACTCCAGCAAATAGTGGTTCTTGCTTTGCCTCACCACAGTCTTCAGCAGTTTGCCATACTTCAAGCTCAATACCGGCCGGTCCTGAAAAACTGGATACTTGGCGGTGGCAGCCAGAGGTGAAAGGATGATCTTTCCAACCTCGTTCTTTTTGAGGAACCGTCTCTGCCCCGTTGGTTTGATGGCACTTTTCGGAGGTGGCTGCGGTGTCTGGACGCAGAATTGGGTCAAAATGGCATCCTTGTCATCCTTGACCTGTATCCTTAGTGTGAAGTCTGAGAGCTCATTGGGGTCATGGGACGCAATGGGGAAGATAAGGCGGCTAACCTTGCCCAGCTTCATCTGAAAGCCCCGCACAATTTTGGCTTGCTCGCTAGCTTTCACCTCGTAGTTGGTCATGTTGGAGAACATGCAGAGCTTGAGGTCCTGAGGCCGGGACAGAGCAAACTGATGCTTGCCCCAGAGCTGGAGGGCGACAGGAGCTGGGCTGTGGGACTGTCTTGTCACCTCATTTACCAGGAGAGTCTTGGGGGCACATTCGTGCCCAAACATGGCCACGACAGTTTTAAAGGAAGGGTGAATGTGTTTTGGGCCGTAGACACCAACTGTGATCTTCTTGCTGATGTAATCCCAAACGGTGTAAGGGTAGAGGATGTTCTGCCCCTGGGCTACAGCTGCAATGTACATGCAAGGCTCCAGGTTCTCCAGCTGCACTTGGATCGTGTCCCCATATGAGTAGCTCAGCTGCATTGGCGTGTATGGCCCCTCTTTCACATCGCTCCGCAGACACTGCAGTCCTACCAAACTCTTGCTCATGATGTCATTCTTGACCTCTGCCGACACTTTCATCTCCAGAATGATGAAGGTTTTCACCTCCATATTGCTGAGTTTGATCTGCAGGACCGGGCTGATGGTGCTGCACTTGTCACTGTTCAACTCCAGCGGTGGATCCAGCATCGCTTTCATGGAAATCTGCTGTGTTTCCCCAGGGCACACGTGGCCCTCTGGCACATGGATGCTGATGTTGGTGTCTGGAAGCTGAACGGCTCCACCAGAGCTATCCAGCTTGCAGACAATGTTGGTCTCTACTGGTTGTGTCTGACCCCAGCCAGGATTTTGACCAAGCAAATCCAAGTCATGGCAAGACCGAGCCAGCTTCCTGTGGTTCAGCCACGCTGTCCTAAAATCTTCCCGGCTCTGGAACTGCTCAGGGGTGGGAGACTTCAAACTGCTAAAGAAACCTGATGATGCTGGAGCATCTGACTTGGCCTGAAGAACGGACAGTTCAGACAAACTGTAGGAGCGTTTACTTCTGAAGAAGGGATTGTCCCTTTTCACAGGCTGTTCCAGATCCAGCCTGTTTGTGGATGGAAACTCATCAAAAATGTTGCCCAGGCTGCTATTAGCAGCCGAACTGGAAACAGCTGAAGTAGGAGCCCCCGTGTCAAAGAGGAGCAAGTCAATGGCGATGTTGGAGTTGGACTCTTTGTCCAAGCTGGGCATTGTTTGCAAATTCCCATTCAGAAATGGGTTTGTCTGGACTCCATTCAAGAATGGGTTGTTATTGCAGGTTTTTGCAGAGTTTCTTTTCACATCAGTCCATTCTCCAAGCAGGTCTAACTCCTTGACCCCCTCGTCAGGGCTCTCCAGTAGATTGTCTATCATCCCACTGTCCGTTAAGGAAGAGTTGCGGTAGTTTACTGGCTGGACGTAGGAGGAAGGGATGTAACCCATTTCCGTGGTGTTGTGAGCGTACCACCACTCACCTCCTGACGTGTCTAAAACATAAAGGTGGTCCCCCTTGGAGAACTTCAAAGTGGTGAAATTAGTCGGACAGTAATCTTTGATTGCTATTACTTCCTTTGCATTTCCAAAGGATGTGGGATTGTCAACCAGCAAGGCACTAGGAGAAGGCACTGCAAAGCCAAGAAGAAAACAGCACTGTAAGCAATCCACAAGAGTCACAACTTACTTGCAAGCATTTATTTCAGGTCAGCAATCCATGCTACTTTAAAGCAGCGAAGTAACGTAGTCTTACAACCTCTCAAACCTGGAGGTATTTCCCCCCCGCTAAAATTCTTAAACAAAACTTCTCCCTCTACTACTTCTGATACATTCATATTCCTCTTCCCCAAAGGGTTCATGATCTAAAGGGATGGGCATTGACACAGCTGGGAAGAGCAACAGGAGCTGAGACAGGAGAAGTAGCAACTAGTTATCTTCGCCATGCAGTCAAGTGCCTTAGCAACAAGCCTCCCAGAGCCTCAATAAACTCAGATAAACAATTCACAAGATGTGTTGGGTGGAGTTTTGAGGGAGTGGGAGTTGCTTCATATCAGCTCTCCTTTTCACCTGGTGTGTTGGGATCTAAGCTCCTACAGGCACATGCTAGAATGGCAGGCACCCCCTTAAATGCTCACATTTAAAATAACAGTGAAGGGGAGGGGGGATGGTTCTCAATGATTGCTACATGGGAAGAGCCATTATCCTACCAATCAGCTCAGTGGTATCTCAAGGTCTTTGGCCACCAGCTCTTTAGCACTGCCACTGCACTCTCTATATGCAAATAGTTATCTGTGCTGCTGCTGGTGAATGCCTCCTCTTCAAAGAGATTATGTGATAACCCAAGGTAACCGTAAACCCAATATAACTTTCAGCACAGGCTAAAAGTGCTCTCACTCTGCCACAACCCCTCTCCTGCACAAGTGAAATATGTTTCAGTGAAAGAAACATCTAAGGGCATGTCATACTCCTACATTTTCACATCACACCAGCCAAAAACCCCAGAATGTCCTTGCTTTTACACAGCACCTATATTTCAAAGCTCCTCAACAAAAATTAACTCAGTTTCTACAGAAGGTCATGTAGTTTGAATCCTCAGAAAGAATCACAGCATCATCCTCCTGCAGTGCTGTTGTGGTCCTAGCAGCATCTTCAATGTCCCTTTCAGCAGTGCCAGCTGAAAGTCATCTTGCCAGGGGATCCCAGTTACATGCAAGATAGCTGGGGTCAAGCCTACATATATTTACACTGTCACCGTATTTATTGGTTTTGCTCCAACTTTTACAACCTATTTCTGTAAAAAGCACTAGAAACAAGCTGCAGATGATGTTTCATCAGCATTCAAATGTGTCTTATCTCGCTAGACAGACCTAAGAAAACAAGGAGAGCTGGATTTTTACCAATACAGAGTTGCAAGAGAACCTGCTTCAATGGACTCGAGAGCTCTCTAGAGGGAAAAGGGGGATTTAAGAAACACAGGCAGCCCCTAAAATCCTGGAGACGAAGGGATGGCAGATCAGACTGTGCATCCCTTTGGTCATTAGCTGCAGGCTGGCAGCACTTCTTGGACACAGAAACTACAAGGCAAGAGAAGATACAGACGAGCAGGAAAAGTCTTTAAGCATATGCCAGGGATCAAACATTAAGAAGAGAAGAGATTGTACACATCCTAAACAACTCATCATTAACCCACTTCCTCCACAGCAGGGAGGCAAAGTCATGAGGACATTTATTCAGCACAAAACTATATATAAACTCTGTATTGAAACTATTTTGCCACCCTGGTAGGAAGCCACCATTAAACTTGGTGCAGCAGCCAGAGCTGTCTGCAGGATGGGGCATTTTTGGTCTCCCCATCCTGTCGGATCAGATGGGCAAGCAGCCATCCCCGTGTGCCCCCCAGCTGTGCATGCAGCTGGCATGGCGGCAGGGTTAACACGGATGTGCTGAAACTAGCAAAACCCTTGGAGAATATGAGTAATTCCTATTTTTGCATTAAAACCAATCTAATTTGCAGTGAGAGCGTTTGATGTTTGGGTCTCTTCTTGCTACACCTGCAAAAGCAATTGCTTTTGTGCATGTTTATTTTTAAAAGGCCCTTGGCACATGCTAACTTCCACCCATAGTTATTTCTTGGGATCTGTTTCTGCTGGGGGAATAGTTAATTCCCCTCTCACCTGAACATGGCTTTTATGCTGGGTAAGGTAAATGCAGCTGAAGAAAAAGCAATAAAAAGAAGAAAAAGGATTATTCAAACAACCTGCAAGCTCCCAGCTCCAGGGAAGGGGAAAACAAACCCTTGCAACCACCTTGTTGCTGTCACCTCTCTAAGCTGCTGGATCTCTTTGTGTCAGGTCCATGCCCATCCATGTACCTGTGGATGTGTTCATCAGTGCTTGCTGCTCTTCCCCATCAGCTGCCATCTGCTAATTGTTAGCTAACCCCCTCCTGGACCGCAGGGGTGAGAAGATGCACCCTGAGGAGGGGGCATCATCCCCACCCATCCCGTGGGCATCCCCAGCCGTCCCTCCGCACCTTTGACGTCGCAGAGGCTGGTCTCGGCGAAGCCCTCGCTGAGGTCGATGAGCGTCCCCTCTGACTTGCACCGCGGCAGGCCACCCGAGTTGGCTGCCCGGATCCTCTGCGCCGCCATCTCCAGCCTGCCGACCTCTGTGGTCCCGGGGAGTGCTAGGCAGCCATGGCCTCTCTGCAATTGGAGCCCGCTACGGGGACCCCAGTGTCACCTTGGGGAACCAGCCTGGGGGAGAGAAACAAACCCCAGCACGTTAGCAAAGGCACTGGGTCCCACCATGCCACCCATGCGCCAACAATGCTCTCCCCAGGCACGTGCTGACCCTGCAGTGCTGATACAGAACATCCTCATGTTCTCTGTAAAGCATCATGAAAGATAACCTGGATGCTCCTAATAAGCACGGGCACTGCCAACAAATCACTGAGGGCTTTGGGTAGTGAGGGCAGCCTGGTCTTGCACGATGCTACTGCTGGCCACCACCCCGTACAAAGCATCCCTCTTGCCTTTAAGAGTTATTTGGGGATACATTGCTCCCAGGCTCATAAACTGATCCTCCTCCCCATTTTGTAAGAGCTTTCAGGGCATTTGCACATTGCTGTAATACATATTTATAAAATCATCCAGTGCTCAGATGCTGTGGGACCCCAGGGCAGTGGCTAGCAAGCATGGAGGGCCCACAGGACCGGGCTTTTTGCATGGTCAGCCATGTCATCACTCTCACCCAGTGCAGCACTGAGATCTCCTGGGATGGGGACCAACTCTTCCCAATTGCTCCCTGCACCTCTTCCCCTCGCCCAGACAACCAGGCAGGAACCAGGCAGAGAGACGTCTCTTCTTGCACCAACTGCCCTGCTTCACTTGAGGAAAAATAAAGGGGCTTTTTCTCCTTTTTTTGTTCCAGAAACACTTGCAAAAACACTTCCAGAAACCCTGTAGAAGAGCAGCTGCATCAGCACACCAGAGCTGAGAGGAAAATTAACCCATTTCCCGCTGCTCGCAGAACATGCCACACTTTGTTCAGGACTTTGTCCGCTAACACCGTGACTGATGCAAGTGCTGGTAAGACCTCCTCTCGTGTCACCCGTGACCTCTGGGACTTGGAGAGTGGCCAGAAAGGCCAGGAGCATGTGGGCAAGCAGGCAAGCTTGGTGCCTCTCTGCTAGCTGAAGGCAAGGCTGGAGAGCACAGAGCCTGAGCTGTACTTTGCTCCTCCCAGTTTCCACCAAGGAGCAGGTATGCGGGTCTGACATACCTGGCATCATCCTGGTAAATCCTGCCATCCAGCATCCCTACAGGCATCCCTACATCCTGCTCCCTACAAACTTGCCACAGAACTCCAGCCTGGCTACAAACTGCCAATAGCTCTTAAAAATAAAGTCCGGCGCAATTAAAAGTTCTACCCAAATCCCTTGCTTTAGTCTAGCACCCAAAGGGCTTTTCACCCACTCCTAACACTGTTTTTCCTTTTTCCCCCTCCCATGCAATTTTTTTTCTCCCTCTGCTTGAAAATCAGATCAAGCAGAAAACAACCCCCAAGCCCAAATTCCTTAGGTAGGAATACTGAGCTGACAGAAACATGAAGACAAGCACCGACTGCTTTGGCTGCAGCCAGCTGTTATTAAACCAGTGGGTCTCTTTCCACCAGCACAGCAAGGAAGAGCAGCAGCAAACCCTGAAGGATTCAGTGCCCTTTTCTGGAATGCAGTAAGAGGAAATTTGCAGGGGAGAGCCTGAGCAGGAGATACTCCAGCCTGCTTGAAATGCTTCCCAAGCCATCCCCTGGGCTGGTATGCTGAGAATGCAGTTAGCTGGAAGGGATGCACCAGGCTCCAGCCAGAAAAGGGAAGGGAGAACTTGTCTGCAAACACTTTTCCCTTTGAGAAGAGCGTTGCTTCAGGTCCTGCTGGGAGCACTGCAAGGGGAGAGGGCTTGGCAGGCATCAAATACAGAGAAACCAGGCTTTGAGTCAAGACTGTGCTTATCAGGGCCGGTCCAGGTAAGACAGGGGATTTGGAGCTGCCATCAGCGGCAAGAAAAATCAATAAGCAGTCAGTGGGAAGCAAGGAAGGGAGAAAAGATGCTCTCGTTAGCTAGCATGGTTCATCACCCATTCAGCTCACCCCTTTGCAGAGCACCACCACGGCAGGCAGGGTGTTGTGTCTCATTAATGTGAGGCACTGTTTGGGATTGAACGTTTTCCAGCTGGCAGGCAAAGACCCTAAACACTTACTGCCTCCCCCTAAGGAGACCCTGCAGACACTAGCTAGGTTTTTTTTATATCCCTGTAGCTGGAGGGTTCAAAGCCTTCCACAGCCACACAGGCAAAAAAAATCCAGCACGAGGTGCACAGCATTGTCACGGCAGAAATAGCTCAAGTGGCAAAGTTTTCACTAATTTTTGCAATGCTTGCACACAATCCTGTTAAAAAAACAAAAACACTTTGACAGCCCAAAGGTCACCCCTGCTTGGTGAGCACTGCACGAAGCAAGAAAGAAACCAGGGTCAGGTAGGTAATTTCTCCCATGAATCAAAGTGCAAGCCACAAATATATATTTAAACACCTGCCTGGTAGTCCAGTGCCAAATAATTTTTTATATCAATCATTACAGCTATGCACTGACAACTCTCACCAGTGTATCCACACGTCTTGCATTGCCTGGCATTTGCAGGGATGCTGTCCCATCCTGTATTTATGCAACTATATGGGAATCTTTATGCTAAAGGTCTGGACACATGTGACTGTGGAAAAATCCCCCTTACATGCACCCTACAGTCTCAAAAGGCAGCAAGAACATAATTAAAATGAGTGATTATGAAAAGGTATTTCCTCTCCCAAAAGCAGAATCTTGGCTGTGTTTCAGTCCATCCTGGATGTAGCAATGCTCTCACGCACACAGAAGGATGGGGGTGCATGCCCCCCACAGCTGGACTTGGGGTGGGAGCCATGTTTTGGAGCCAACAGTCCCAGGGGATGGACCCAAGATGTTTCTAAATGCAGAGGCGGGGCAGATAACCAGCAAGCCTTCAAACTCGGTCTATGTAAGAATAAAAGGGAACAGTTGGGAGCAGGGTGGGGGGAAACAAGGGTACACAGGGCAAGATTTGTTTAGAAATCACTTCTGCAGCCGTGGCTGAGACAATGGTCTGCAAACTCCTCTGAAAGCACTTCAAATATAGACTAGGAAAAACCCAGCCCCATCTGTTTACCCAAAGCCATAAACAGCATCCAAAATGAATGGGGGGGACGGGGACACCAGTGAGCAATTGGAGCTCATCCTGCACGAGTCAGAAAGGCGACAGCATCTCATCATGCAATCAGCTCAAAGGCACCCGCACCCTCTTTTCACACCATTTTTTTCCTCCCGCAAGGGAAAGGCAATGCTGCAGGGTAAAATCCAACCCTGCAAGCCAGGAGGACCTGCTGCATGCTTCCCTCACCCCAACAAATCCAACAGGCAGCTCTGCAGGCAGCATGCAGGCAGCTGCTGCCCAGGTCAGGGCTCCATGGTGGTTACACCCCACAGTACCAGCCACGTCACTATTTTTTCCAAAATCCCAAACAGGCTTTGCTGAGGGTTAGGCAAAGCTTTAGGGAAGCCCTGACAAGCACATTCCCACAGCTGCTGGCTGGCACCCCGTGAATCCTCACCAGCTTCCTGGGGCACAGAAGTGGCAGGGATGGTGCACGCGGCGAGGGGGATGCAGGCCTCCTCTCCAGATACCCCTTTCTCCTACGCCGGCATTGTGTGGGGTGACAAAGCAGCCGTGTCACCTCCCCTGCCCATCTGCTGGGCTTCTGCTTGGCAGGGACATCACGGGACACCCATCCTGTGAGTCACACATCAGGGGAACAGCAGAGCTGTCTTCAACAAGGACTTGCAGAGCACGGATTGATTTAACTTTGCATTAGCTGGGGCTGTGAATAAGGTTTTTGGGAGAGGGACTGATGGAACATGCAGACTTAGCCATGCTCCTCTCTGCAGAGAGGCTGGCTACTTCTCAAGGTGTAGAAATGCTGTCACGAGCAAGCTGGGGAGCAGCGAGGATCTCCAGGGTCTTGAATCAGTGCTCTACCTGCTCCTGGATCTCCTCTCCACCAGGCATGGAACAGCAACAGGTTTGTGGAGGGTCTAGAGCTGGTGACAGTGTAGCACCTATTAAAAAAAATTTGTTAAAACCTATTAAAAAAAACAAACCCAAAGGTCTCTTTCCTGCAGCATTTGAATGCACAGCATTCAGCTTTCTAACAGCAGCATTTCCTGGCATGCAGTGGCACAGAAAAGGTTAAAAATAACTTCTGTAAACTGTCTGGTACGGCTTAGCCCGGAAACACAACCACAGGCTTTCCCGGCCCGGCCCTGCAGACCCAGGGAGCCTCCCGAGACCCCCCGGCACAGGCCCATGGTGGCATGGCAGGGCTGGCAGCAGAGCCCTGTCCTTCCCAACACTCCCAGCTCCACCCACCATGCCAAGATGGTCCTGATGGGATTACAGTACAGACCCACTTCTGCCCGGATACTGAACTATAAATCAAAGACTTAGCATGGGCATCTGGCCATGCTGAATGCAGTTAGAGAAAAGCAATCCCAGGAAAAATACTCACTGGCAGCATTAAGCCCTGTGTCCATGAGAAAAGAAACACAATAAAAACACAGGAACACCTAAAGGTGCAAACCCCAAGGGCAGGAAGCAAGATCTGCTGCTGGCCAAGGGGAGGTCTTCAAGGAGCACTGACTGCAGCCCAGCGTAGGTGGGAGAGCAGCCCTCCAAAAGCCTCAGTGATGGAAAACTCCTGACTGCCAAGAATTTTGGCTGATAAGACCTGGGAGGGCTGGCAGAGCTGGGTGGTACCAAGCACCATCAGGGCTGGAGATGGAGCCAGGTCTGTCCAAGTGCGGCCAAAGCTAGGGCAGTACTTGTTACCTGCCACCAGCGAAAGGAGGTGGAGAGGACTGATGCACATCTCTGCCTATCCTGCAGCTCCCAGCCCTCCCTGGAGCTCGGCCAAGCTAGGGAGCTGCAGGGTCCATCCCATCACGGCACGCACATATCCATGAGAAGCATCAGGAACAGGAGCCACCATGACACAAGATGGGCCAAGCTTGCAATAAGTACCATACCTGCATGCCTGCTCTCCCTGAGAAACACATAAAAAGCCCCTCAAGCCCTAAGCCCGTGGTACAACTTCAGGGGAAACCTTCCACCTACCCTTGGCCACAAACTGAGAGATGGGAAGAGAAGAAAGAGCTTCTAATCAATCACTCATCATCCTCTTCCCACATCAAAGCCAAGACCAACTCCAGGCACTTGTTGCTAATGGCTTTTAATTTGCCTGTTCCTTCTCCAAAGTCAAGCTCCTCTGGCTCTCCTACAAACATAGCAGTGTTTTTGGAGGTTTCTTTTAAAAACAGTCAACTTTGCTTAAAAACAAGTGAATTTAACTTTTTGTAGCTAGAAATTCATTTCCCACAGCCACAGCGCTACCCACAGAGCACATTCATCCTACGCAATGCATTTACTGAAAATGTTGCTTTTATGACAGTCACAAAACCGTAACTGACTCAAGATCACAGAATCAGTCGCAAAAGAGACTCCTCCTGGAAACCCAGAGGACAGGCACAGGGGACACCCCAGCCCTGAAGGAGCTGACAACTACCTGCTCAGGGCCTGCCAAAAGATGTGCCTAGGAGCACCAACACAAACCGGATTCTGTCATGGTAGTGTACAATGGCCTCCAAAAGAGGCCACTTTTGGCCTTTTTTTGGCCAATTTTGCGAAATTTTAGCAAACAGTCTGATTTAAGAACTTGGTTTTGCCCTGCAGATTCTTCACCTTCAAGAGCTTCCTCATGACTATGCTACAACACAACCTTGGCCATTGGGCTTAAGCTGCTCAGCATACTTCCACTCACCAGAAAATGATCTGACCATCTAGGGATTTGCCTGCTTTTTCCACGCTTGTATTACCAGATCTTCCAGCACATGTGAAAAATACAACCACCTCTAAACTGGTAACATCAGCACAGAGCCAGCCAGGCCCTCTGCAGCCTCCTACAAGACTGGGACGGCTTTTGAAACTGCCGGTGGCTTCCTGCCACCTGTGCTGGCAAGGCGGACCAACTGACATTCTTGCAGCTCACCTCTGAGGTCAGTCCCAGACAGATGGGCTCATGGCTGACTCCCCACTTCCATGAGTGGCCACGTAGTGTATCCATCACTCGCTGCAAGGTATCATGAGGATGGCATGGCCCGAGGTCCTCTCAGGGCACATGCAGCGCTGGGAAAGACCACCTGACTTCTGCAACCCCATCCCTTACCCCCACCAAGTGACCTTCTGCCTGGCATCTGTCCCATCCACCAGTCTGCCCAGCTGAACCCCTGCAAGACATCATGGACATGCCCTGCAGCACAGGGAGATATCTTCTGGCCATGGGACGCCTCCAAGGGCCTCCAAACATCTGGTGGTAGGTAGCAAGTGTCAGCAGGGAACAACAGGTTTTGGTTAGGAGGGAGAATAGGACAATTCCTCCTCCCTCTCCTTTGTCCTGGAGACAAAGCATCTTGCCTCTGCAATCCTGACCTCTCCAGGAAGGCAGTTAGAGACTTGCTGGTGAAGATGGGTGGGGAAGAGCTGGCTGCAATTGGTTTTTTCCCTCCAGAAGCCTGGGCCAGGCATTTTGCATATTCGATGCCAGCAATGCCACATACACTAATGATTCCTGACCTTGTCGCCTTTCTCTTATCTCCTCCTCCTACTTTGCCACTTGTATTTACAAAGCCACTGCTTTCATCTTCAAAAAAACCCCCAACCAACCAAAAGTAAACCACCCCTTAAGACAACACAAAATACAAGCTCTTTGTACCAGAAAGAACACGTTAGCATGAACTCATGTATGTCCCAAACAAGACTTGGAGCTGCTGATGTGCCAGAACAGAAGACGTGTCATTTTGTCCCTTTTCTAGCAAACGAGAAGGGACTTGAGAAAATACCAGGACCGCCCATCCCTCCTGCAGCACCCTCATCTTCCAGGGGTTTGCTTTGGACCCAATCCCCACTGCGCAGGGCAAGCGGCAGGGATGCTTGCGCTCAGCATCCCTGCTTGGGCATCGCAATGGCAACAGAGCTGGCTGGAGACCAGAGCCCTGTGCTACACCATCCCCTCCAGCCCCAGCCAAGCCCATGGAAAAATCCTGCCTACGAGCTTTAAGCTTGGCTCAGCTCCTGCTGGCTGAGCCCACTGCCAGGCGAGGGCAAGCCAAACACAGCAGGTTTGATGAGGCAAAGGTAGAAGGGAGAAAAAAAAAAGAAAAAAGTAATCATGGCTAAGCATGTGTTGCCGGTGTCTGCTGGCACCTGGTGTCCGTTATAGCCTCCCTGATGGGGATGTCACCCTTCACGAGCGAAGCAGGAAAGATGAGAAAGCTTCCTTTTATAGCAATGACTTTGGACCACGAGTCCCTCTGGATATCCTTCTCCAGCACTGACTTTCAAGTGACTCAAATACAGATTAGGTGTCTTTGGTGGGGGAGAGGAGCAGGAGGGAAGAGAGCTTTCCCTGCAGGACCTCCTGCTGCTGCCAAGCACAGGCTTCAGCCCAGCACCCATCCACTGATTTTGGTCACCCATGTCCCATACAATCAGCCACGAAGTCAGGAGAAAGAAATGCAGAAGCCAGCAAGATTGGGTTGGGTATGGCCTGAGAGCCGCTTGTGGTTAGGAAAGTTGGCTGTCTTGGCATCAAGCAGAGAGCAGCACAGGTGTGCTGACTGCCAAGGCACAGGAGGTTCCCAGAGATGCAGGTACAACCCTCAAGCATCCACAGCAACTTCAAAGCCCTCCAAAAATCACTGAAAATGGTGCCAGTGTGGCAAAGGTTTAAAAAGCCTGCAAGCGTAGGAAGGTGCTGGCAGGGCTATACACAGCAGGAACCCTCACGAGGTTTATAGGGCCATAAAAAGGGTGCTCCTGGGCTGACAGCCCAGGTCCTACTACCTGACAGCAACGCTTCCCAGCAATAAAACCATTACATGCACACGAGTCCTGATAACATAGAAGGGAAGTAAATAAAGTTGTACTTGCTTCCACGGTTTCAAGGCTACCATGGGCTGCAAGACCAGTCACCCCCTCTGGCATCCCCAACAAAGCAAGGCAGATGGATGCCTCCAGTGTCACAGTCCTCAGTGCAGCTGATGCTGCCGAAAACAGACTTCTCTGTGCCCCACAAAATTAATAAAAGAAAAAGGCAGTGTCTGTGCAAACATCTCATGGTGAAGCAATGCGGCCAAAGGAGAATATCTCAACAGAGACCTCAATACAGACGCTCTGCCCATTTTGCAACTTCAGCTGGACCTCTTGCCCAGGGGAGGACTGGGTCAGTCTTTCCCTGAGCTCACAAACTTTTTGCTTCCACGATGTCCTTCAGCAAGGAACTCCACAGGTCTGCTGCCTGGGCAATGGAATACCCACCTCCATCAGGAGTAGGCTCTCACCAGCTCTGTCTGATATCCACTAGTCCTCGTATCAGAAGAGGCAGAGTTCAGTCTTGATCCACCCTCTCTCTGCTGTCTGCTCAATGTTCTTCCAAAAGGAAAAAACACTTCCTAATTCAGGTGGGGCAGTCCCAAAGGTGTTCTGTCTTTTTAACAAGAAGCTGCTGATGGACCTTCCTCTGCCAGGGCAAGGAGTTTGTTCCAGCCAAGACCCCACAGAGACCAACAAAAATATGAAAACCCAAAATCATATCCAGCACCAAGCTCCCACGGGTTAAATGTAAGAGCCGCAAACTCAAGTTAAAACAGTTGGAGGGAACAGAGCCCAGGAGAGCACCTTCTTCCTCCAAGCCCTTGCAGCCCCGCCAAAGTCCTTTACAAGCCTAAGAGCTCAGCCAGTGGCCAAAGTGAGACTGCTCCTGAGGGATGCTTAGGGCCAAAAACAAGAACTGAGTGCCTTTCAAACAAGGGGAACTCAGATTTGAGCTGGATTGGGCAACAGCACAAGCTCACACAGGTAGTCAGTGGCAGAGGAGAAATGAAACCCAGATTTCCAGAGCCACGGTCCGTCCAGCTGCTGGCCACAGCAAGACACTTTTAAAGAAAAAATGGTCTTGTCTGACAACAGACATCCCACCCATGGCTCACAGTCATCATCCTCTGCCTTGGAAGAGGAAGAAAATCTCTCCTTTTCCTTTTTAAGCACTGCAGACTAATCAGTGGGTTAACCTAAGGGCACGTCTGCACCCTGGCACAGACGTCTGCACGAGCTGCTCCGGAGCAGGGATGCTGGACAAAGCTCGTCAGCTGTTGCCAGCACCTGCTCTGCCCGTTGGTGGCACACTCTCAGTTGATGGAGGAATGGGATGAACACCATGCTGTGGCCCTACCTAGGATCATCACCAGGAAAAAGCACTGCTCCCCATGTGATGCCGCAGTCAAAAAAAAGCTATGGTCACCCATGAGATCTCGGGTCAACGTTCACAAAGAGCAGACTAAGGGCAACCACAGAAAACAAAAGGAGGGGAAATGGTTTCCTGCCTCCACAGGTGCTGCAAGAACCATCTTGTTAACACCTGGTGCAATTGAGGGGGACCATGCAAACCCCTCCTCCCCATCCCAAGACACCAAATTAACCAGGGCAGTGAAAACTTGAAGCACAGTAAAAGGCTTTCATTGAAAAATCTTGGGAGCAACTCACTATTGCGCTACCCCTCAGGGCCACAGTCCCGGCAGCGTCTCCTTACTTAGATGATTTGGATGTTAATTTGGAGTTCAAGAGTTGTCAAAAGCTGAAGCAACCAAGTCCCTGAAAAGTTGTGCCTCCCCAAGTGGACACGATGACAGGGCTTTAACTGCATCAACACTTCAGAGCCCTGTCTCCATCACCCTTCACTAATTTTGTCTTTGTCTGATGGAAAGAAGTAGCTGTTCTCAGCTGAATTGCTGGTGCAATGCACAGAGCCAGGTGCTCTCCCTGTTCTCAGCTGCAATGTTGGGAAACCAGTCCCACCAGCGTGACCAGAGAAGGGCAGGCAAGGGAAAGTCACTTGGGCTGCTGGCTGGGGAGGCTGGCACCATAACTGATACAGTGACACACAGAGAGGACAACAAAAAGCTCCAGAGATGAGTTAGCCCACTGGAGATAAGCTAGCTCCAACTTGCCCGTAGACCAAGTCCATGCAGCTCTCCCTGCTCAAGTACTCCAACAAGACATATCTTCCCAACACTGACCACTTCCTCATGCAAAGAACATCAAAGACTGAAAAAAAATTGGTCCTGCTTGGTCCTCTAGACTCACCTGACCTGCTCATCACTTAAAAAGAGGGTGCTGCATTCAAGATGCAGATGCTGCGGGCAGGATGGGCACACAGAAGCCACCCATGGGTCACCCAAAAGGTGACTTTGTAAGCAAGCAGCAAGGACATAGCTGCAGCCCCCAGGTCAGCTGGACTTGCTCCTGACCTCAGTCAGGAGGTCCGTTTTAGGAAAAAAAGCAGGGTTTTGTTCCCAGCTTGCTGCCTGAGCATGTCCACAGACACTGAGCAGCCACTACCTAGCAGCCAGATTCTCTTGCTAATGAATAAAACCTCTTTGGATTATCAAACTGAAGAACTCATTCAAGCAATGAGCTCGTGCAAAAGCTTACCCTTCATTTAATGTTCTTACACACCTTGCTGATTAGTCCAGGTACTGATCTGTTGGTGGATTACACGACACCTTCAACTATGCTGAAAATGCTGACGGGAGCCAAAAACCATCAGAAGCCCAAGTTAGCCAGAAACAAAAGCAACCAGCATATTGCAATGAATTTCCTCAAACCAGTGGGTTTTTTAAGCACTCGTCCTTGGTAAACATTTCCAAACCAGATTCCCCACAATACCTGGGTTTGAGCAGCTTAACCGTTTGCTGGAGCTGATGGGCTTCTCATAGGAAAGCAACATGAGGGGTTAAACTGGACTGCAGGTTGCTTGCTCCATGGGATACTCCATGTTTGACTAAATCTCTAGACCACGAACCCATGTTGGGAAGAAGGCAAGCTTGTTGGGAGCATCAAGATACCTGGAGAGCAAAATCCCAGGTGGTGATGCCATTTGGGAGGTGTGCAGCAAGAAGAAGACGTGAGGACAGATGTCTGCTCCAGCCCAGAGTGTGGATTAGGACTGGCTGCAAAAAGTTCCAGTCTCTTGATTTGATCTCAACTGCAAATCCAGTGAGTTGCAGACTCACCCCAGAAAGCATTCCCGCTTCAATTCAGAGCATGCTTTTAACACCAGACTCATTACATCGGCACAAAAGACCCCGGTGACTCATTTCAGGCAGTTTTCGACAGCAAAGTCCTTGCCTGAATTTAGATTAGGGCTTGTCCACAGGTAGGAATGAGCTTTCCAGGTGCAGGCACCCACCTCTGCCAGCAAGGAGGATGTTTGAAATAAACCAAAACAGGACAGTGTTTATGCAACACAAGAGCAAACACCACACCTGCTTGTTTAATTAGTTACCCCTGAAATTAAAGCCTGTCAAACTGCACAGAGGCTTCATGCAACCTGCAAATTAATAGAGGGTAATGCAACCTGGGGGTGAGGGATGCCAGATATAATCCAAGCAGTGGCTTCAAGCACTTTCCATAACATCAACAGTACCGTGACGGGAAAAACCCAAAATAACACCACCCACCCCATCTGTCTGTACTTTAGAGTTTGTTGTTTCGGTCTCGCCAGGTTAAAAGCCACTCAATCCCATCATCATGGGTCAGATGGCTGATAAGAAACCAATTTCATCATTTTAAGACCCAAGCATTTATTGGAAGGGTTTATCTACAAACAAAGTTACACTCTTTGAACTGTTTAGTTTCACATCAGTTAAAAATGCATGAGGCCCTTGTCTGGACACTCTCAAAATTAATGTGGTACGAAATGCAAGCTGAAGTCCATTCTCATCAGCCTTCACCATGTGCAATGTCAAAGACATGCTGCTTCTCTGTGCTGGGACACAACCCTTAACAAAAAGGGTGAGGCATTTGGGGGAAAGACACCCCCCTCTAGCAAGATGCTTGGGCACAGAAACAGTCATTTACTTAAGCGTGGCAAAATCTCACCTTTGCTCAAAACTGCTCTCGTTGCCAGACGAAGCAGGGTTGCATCTCAGACACAGTCTCTGCAGTGCTAGTCAACAGGCAAAATTAAAACAACACCTGAAAGTCATCTTAAAAGCAATGGAAGATACTTTTTACCTGCTTAAAGCAGAGCTTTTATGGTTGAGTGGAGTCAGTTTCTACAACTCTCTGCTTTGCACTTCTTGCAAGCACAAAACACCCTCCTGTGTGTGCATCAAACCATGGTGATGCATCTTTGCAAGAGCATCCCCTAAGAAATGGGCAATCTAAGAGACTGTGGAGGGAGTATTTCAAAAGGCAAGTTATTCCCTCTATGCTGTCTCCAAGAAGTCAGCCCCAGGTGAGGCTGTAAGGAGATATACCTGCCCTTGCTTCTCAAGCCCAAGACATGAGACCCCGAGGAACCTCAGAGCCTCCCTGTTTGAGTCCAAGAGCCAGGTGTTCCATTCATTCCCGCTGAGATTTCAAAGGTAACAGACCACACCATCGGATTTCGGATTATTGCAGCTTGAATTAGGGGTGAAGTGTTATCAGCCATGGTATGGGGTTGTCTTAGGCCAACACAGAAGCACCCTTATTAAGAGGAAAAAAGACAAAACTGTTACCGACAGCCAGGCAGGGGGATACAGAAAAGCCCAAAGCTTGTCCACTGTCTCTAGAAGAATGCCTCATTTTAGAAAGTAAGGACTAAAATCAGGTTAAAAAGCCACACATATTCAGGGACAGATGCTTTGGGTCAGCTGAACATTGGCCACATACAGCAAAGAACCTGCTCCATTTATTGATTTCTGTGGAAGCAACTTCAATCCCACCACTAGCTCTGCTTCAAGGCTGCTTTGATAACCACGGTGATGTGTGTATTTTCATTTTGGCTCCATATCTAAAGCATGGGTTGGGATCTACAAGCAGCAGGCTTTTGGCTAGTGAAGACAATTCAAGGTACAACCAACTTGCCACAATCCACGGTCATCTTCATGAACTTGCCTAGACAACACCTCCCTTTCTCAGCATCTTTCACAGCAACACCTCAGATTTTCTTCCCTGCAGGACCAAGCTCTTCCGTATCTCAAGACCACTCACATCAGCAGTGCAGCAGATCTTGGTGCCAGCGATGGAGCAGCTCTGCAAGGAGAAGCACAGGAGGCAGGCAAGAGCTTTCCAGGAGCCGAAGGATGCTCTCCAGCACAACCAGCTGATTCCCACATGCAGCCTGCAGGACTTTGCTGTCAAAGCAGCCAGGGTAAGGCCAGAATTAGACATGCTCTTGATGGGAAAAGAGCACCTGAACATCAAACCAATGCAGATACTTTTTTTTTTTATTAATTAAAACTTGCTTGAAGTGACACATAAAAGAAGTGAAATCCCAGGCACAGCTGATGCACTAGGACAGATTTATATTTAGAAGAATGACTTAAGTACCCAATCAACAGGAAGGAAATGGAAACTTTTTTGGCACTGTCCAGAAGGAGAAAAGAAAACCAAAAGAGAGACAGCGACAGCCACAGCCACCCATTATTACTAAGGGCAACATCCACTGGCATTTTAGCCTCCCAACTCTCCACATTTACACTGAATTCAGCTTTTTTCCCATGCATGATCCCAGTAAACAACATTTACAGCTCACAGAGCCCACATAAAGACTATCAACCAAAACACATCATGTGCGTTCACAAGACAGCTGGCATGGTTATTATTTTTAATTTAGTGCTTACTACTGTCAGCTTCATTTTCAACAGGACAACTAACAACGTGTAAGCACTTCAGCATAAAGCAAATATACTGAGGTGATTAAAAAAAAAAAGCCATTTCCAAGTTCTGCAGGCTGAAGTTTTAAGATAGAGCAGAGCACCTACATAAAATATAATCCTTCAAAATCTGCTGCTTCTTCTGCCACATTATTCATTTGAGAGCTTTTAGTTCAGAAGTCAGAGATGTGCTTAGCCGGATATCCGATCGTTTCCTGGGCCTCATCCCAAATTTCTCTAACATTACTCACGTTTTTTTGTGCAGGAAGAAGAATGAGGATTTTATACTTAAAGGCAAAAGGGAGAAAGAAACGTTTGCAGCAGTATGTAGGAATTATAACGCTTAGGCTCAGACCTCTGGGTCCAAATGTTTCCCACATATCCTATCCACAGAAGGAGAAAGAAATCAGGCGGATGCTGACTCCTTTGCCTTTGCACTGGTTGGGACCCGGGGATGAGCTGGGACCTCCCCAGGCCACCCAGGCAGGACCCCCCCCAGCACTGGGCAACAGACACTCAGACACTCCTTCCCAAAGGAAGATGCTCTGCCTACAAACATCCCGGCAGTGACCAGCAGCATCACCTCTGCCTGCCAGCCTCCCCGCAGGGAATTACCCTCTGCCCTGCTTCAACAAGCTGAATTGCCTCAAAGCAGCCTTAAGCCAGGAACCACCTGCCCTTTCCCAAAGCAAAACACCTCCCCTTCCCCCAAGCGAGCGAGGGGACCATCTGATGCAGCACCAGCATCACCGCTTTCAAGTCACAATCCCTTAAAAATTAGGCCAAACTGCAAATATTTTTATTCCTTTTATCCTGCTTGACTGCAGGGCAATCTGGACACAGTGATTTACTCGCCCCTACCCTCAATGCACTTTCGAAGTGATGTTAGAGCCCATTTTTGGAGGCATGAGCACTACGACTGCAGACCATGGTTCAACCCTTGGATTGCATGAACCCAGGCGATGCTGATGCTCCATGCCTCAGTTTCCCCCCAGCATTATCCACTGGTACCCAAACCCTTCAGTACACGCATCCCTCCTCGTTAATTAAAGGATGCATCTCTGCCTGCCTGTGCTGGTGTTTCTCATCATGGCCAGGTAGCAGGAAAACCAGCAGCAGGATGGCAGGCAGCTTTCCCCCAGGACGCCTGCAAGGCGAGTGTTTAAAACAGGGGTCAATGCATGGAGGTAAAGCCAGGACGGAAAGGTCACCCCCGCTGTGGAGCAATCGCAGGGAGGGGTTTAAACGCTCACCCTCCCCAAATCCCCTCTGCAGGGCCCTGCATTCCTCTGCTCAAACAGCATGCTGGGCTAAAGCTTTTTTTGCTCACTGTTTCCATGCCCGGTCATGTCCTGCATCCTGGATTTGGTGAACATTTTAATAGCTCCTATTAATAGGCAGAGCAAGAGCTGGAGAGACACCAGCTGCTCTGGCCAGTTGCACCTCTGAGGAGCCACAGGGCTGTCCTGCTGCAGGGCAAGGTGCTAAAAGTAGAGGCAGAGGAACAAAAAAACAACAAAAAAAAAAGTAAGCCCTGCTCACCCCAAAAGCATTTGGTATCTGCACTTAATGCCAACTTGCCATTTTTTATGCACCTCCTGGAAAAACATCTCCCATTCCCTGCAGGTCCAAGAGCAGGGATGGGGGATGCGCTGGAGACCACGCATGTTCCCCAGGCACTCGAATGAGTCGGGGGCGGGGGGTGTCCCCGTCACCATAATGGAGTAGTTGCGACCTTGTTTCACAGGATCTCACCAGGCACTGCAAGAGTCCAGATGGACCGTCTGGCTAATTGAGTTAATTAAAGCGTTTTTCGGCAGCGATTAACTTTCAGGCGTGCCACTCCAGAGCAGCTCCAGCTCCCTCCAGGGAGCACGGGCCACACCTCGGGAGCAGCAGCAGAGATGGAAAAAATTACTTGGAAGCACTTACTGATGGCACTGAGCTGTTCCTCAGCAACATTTACTGACTCCATGCAGCTTAAAAAATAATTTTAACTCCCCCCACACCCAAACCCAGAACCCCCCCAAAACCTTCATTTATTTTTCACCTCCAGGCTAAGCAGGACTGACTCCATGTGCCCAGCAGAGCTGGAGAAGACCCAGGCAAGGCAAGGCTGTAGCAGATGGATGCATGGGAGGAGACCCACCACCCTGATGTCCCATACCCAGAGCATCTTTCCCTTGGTCCAGTGCAAAAGCAGATGTGATAAGTTCTGGGAAGTGAGAAACACTGCCTGTAACTCCTAGGATGATAAGCTGGTCAAGGCCAGAGCCGACAGCACAGGCTATCCGTTTTGCTGACAAGGTAATCGCCATCTCCTAGGGACAGTAAATACTTTGTCTATTTGCAGCCCTTGCCCAGAGATAACCAAGCAAAATGCTTGTGAAGGCCAAAAGAAAGGCTTGCCTTGTGGCTGTTGCTGTTTTGCTCCCTGACAAGGATGGCTGCCGCAAAGTGCTTGGAAAGGAGCCCTGTCCCAGGAAGCTGGTATTAAAAAAAACCAAACCAAACCCAACCCACCCCAAAACCAACCTACCCCGCTGCTGGGGACTGAGTGCTTTCATCCCCTTTCCGTAAAAAAACCTACTTGTCCTTCTCCATCCAGCAAACGTGGGATGAATGCCTACAGAGGTACCACACGTACAGAGGCTGCTCCAATAAATCTGCAGCCAAAAGCATCCATAGGTAAGGAGGAGCCAGCACTCAGGAAGACAAGTTGCAGGACGCACACCCCATCTCCTCTCTTTTTGCTGGATGCACCCTCCCATCTCCTCCTCTCCTTTTGTGGGACATACCCCCCCAACGACTTTTTTTTCCTAACTCCACACCCAATGAATTGCAAAAGACTGGCTGCTCCCAGCCGATGCGCATTAGGAAATATTCCCTGCGCTTTCCTACAGACTTTAACAGCTCAATCTGCACCAAAGACGCATGCATACGCACAGAAAAAAAAATACTAAGGATGCTTTTTGTGAGCAAGGGGGTTAAAAAAAAGCATGGAGAGGTTTGGGGGTGGAGGCACGGTGCTCGGGGCAGAGAGAAGAGCAATTTCCAAGGCTTGGTTTATGCAAGCTGCCGGCTGGGAAACGCTTCTCATGCCTGCGGAGAACAACCCCACCCCGGCACAGCTAAATCTGATGGCAGGTTTTCAATGCCGCAGCCAGGATGCGAGGGGCTGGGGAGGGAGGCTGGCGAGGGGGGGAGTGAAAGCAAGGAAATGCCACAGAGGTGAGGACGCTTTTTCTGGACGGCGAAGGCTTGTTTTGTTTCCCTCCCTTCAGCTAGCTGCCATTTTCCGGAAGCTGGATTAGTTACAAAAAAATAAAAAGTTTCTCTTTGTTTAATTATAGCTGCGGTAGCCCTTGCGCCGAGGGACCCAGCGTCCCCCCCGGCTGCTCTGGGAACGGATGCGAATGAAGACGACAGCACAGCAGCAGGGAATAACACGGGAGTTAAAGCTTTAACATCTCCCAGAAAGACGTGACCCCAGCTCAAACAGCTTATTTTTACTCCCGGAGGTATGCAAGACCTGGGAGTCTTTGGTCTCAGTTCCCTGTGCAACCATCGTCATTTATTCAAGTTCCTGCTCTTTTATGCTCCTTTCCTCCACCCTTTACATGGTGTAGGCGTCTTCTAGATGGGTAACTTGAACATCTTCTCCCACTGAACCGAGCAAACTGACGGACACTCCAGCCAGTCCCAGCACTTGCCAAAACCACGTCTGCACCGATGCCGGCCTGCAGCCAAGAGGTCCAACTGACCCCATCCGTGGACTTATTCCAGATTCAACCCCCCTGACTCAACGTAACGTGGCTCGTGCTCGCTTCCTGAGCCCCAACACTTTGCTGGTGCAATGCCATCAGGCTGGCAGCGCCGAGCAGAACATACCGCGGGCCATCGTCACAGAGGACCATCACAACTGGCAATGAACCCTGCAAATCCCTCACCAAGCTTGCCAGCAAGCTAACAGCAGCAGCGACCATACAATGCCACCTGCTTTGCTCTTCCACTGACCGAGCCGGGGATGCACCATTGTTCAACTCCAAAAAAGCCTTTTCTGTTCCTAAGGAAACAGCCAGCATCGTTCAAACAAGGCCACACACCATGCAGACGCTTTCCCCCTAAAAGATGACCTCAAGCACTTTATATGGGCGGCTGCTGGATTTACCACCGGAGAGCAAGCCAGGGAGAAGGAAGGGATAGCTTTCCACTGGGCTCGTCTGCAGCACAGGATGAGCAACCCAGCCTAACGACTACATACCACAGCTGCGTTTCTTTGCTGTGTCAAAAGGGTGTTTTCTACAGTCAGGTAGAAAACATCTGGTTTTGCTTTGTGGCAGCGATCTCCCCTCTTGAAAATGATGGGATACTCCCTAGGGCAACCCTCCCACAGGGCAGGAGGAGGGGGCAGAGGAAGCAACCTCAGAGCCTGCAGAGAACTGTGAAAAGGGCAGGCTTTCACATTATTTATGATTATTATTACATTATTGCAGCTTTCCCCCCATCATTTAACAGGACTACAAACCAGACGTGCGTTGCTGTCCTTCCAATATGTGCAAAAGCACCCAGATGATGAAGAAACACTGGGAGATTAAAAAAAAAAATAAGTGACTCGGCTACCTTCCGCCTTTGTATTTTAATACGTATAGGTTTGAGGCTATGAAGTTGCTCTCACATCCATCATCCGCACATGCAGACGGCGTGCGTCAGCCGAGCCGTCATGGGTGAAGAGATGGGACGCAATGTGCACCGCCTTCCTGCTGATGGGTCTGAAGCAACACCTTGTCCTGGCAGAGTAGGAGCAGCTATTCACGCAGGAGCATGCAGGAACATTTAGCCTTAGGACCTGCAAATTTGTTTTCTTCTATCGGTAATGAGAGCGTTACGTTCCCCAGCAGCCCGTTGATACGCCAGCTGGGAGTGACTACCTCTCAGCACTGAAAATAAACCCTTGCACAAATCCAAATGAAATCAGCAGGTTAAAAATAGAAATATTTCACATGGGGGTGGGGTGGGGGACTGTCCAAGGGGTTTGTAACAGAAGAGCAGCAGCAGACTGGCCTGCCCATAGACAGTGCTAGACTTCCACCAAAAAATGGGATCAAAGGTAGTAGATGCTGCTTGTGGGACACCAGTGATTTCTTAAAAAAAACATGCAACGCACCCAAAATGTCAACATGCCTAGCAGAGGAAAGAAATGTGAGTCCAAGGACAGGATGAAAGAGAGTTGGAAGTTTTCTGGTCAGCTCTTTTACCCATCAAAACCCAACTTCACCCTGGAAACACTATCAACATGCACAGGGGAGCGTGGCTGCCTGCCGGACCTGCAAACCACCCTGAACAGTGAAGGGGTTTCATGAGCTCCTTCATCCTCCTGTTGCTGTGAGACATCAGAATACACCTCTCTCCATACTCCCATGCTTTTCTTTATGAGCCCAAGGGAGCAGAAATACACTGAAAACATTTGACTCCAAGGACCACCAGCAGAAATTAAGGACCCCGGGCTGCAATGAGGACCATAGGAGGGGATAGATGCCACAGGAATCCTCAAAAGTTATCGCTCAGCGTGGCTCTGAGGATGTTTGTGGTGTTCCTGGAACTAGCACATCACTTCAGCATTAAACAAAAAACAGATGTGACCATGTGACCTGCTGGGAATAAGTCTCCCCACTTCGTTTAGAAAGTCAAGGCTCTGCGCTGGAAGGAAAGGGGCTTGTCAGGACATGCATGTGCCCACTGGAGGACCTGCTCCCATCAGCCAAAGTTACAGGTCCTGCAAGTGCTTTCTCCTTTTTTATTTTTAAAACCCAAACATTACTTATGGCCACAAAGCGAGCTCAGGCTGCAATTTGCACTTTTGAATTTAATAAACCCTGCAGCTTCGTAATTAAGAAGCAAGGCTGCCCTTGCATCCCCATACTGACCCTTCAGGTCCTTTAGGGAAAGAAACCAGACCCATCATCCCCATGAGGAGCAACCCTCCCGCGGCTCCCCAGAACGTCCCAGTCTTTCGCTGCCCCTCCGGGGTTTGTTTCCAAGTCACGTCCGCGGCAGGCAGCAGGTTTTTCCCCGTGCCAGCTCCAAGAGGTCCGCGTGCTCCCTGCCCCAGCCAAGGCTGGCACGGTGCTTTTGACTTCCTCTAACAATGACAGCCCTGTGCCCGAATGCTGGCCCCTCAGCAGGGTTAATGCAGGGATTGTTCGCACCATGCTTGCAAGAAGCAAGCAAAAGCAAACCATCCTCTGCTCACACAGGGACCAGCAGCGCTCAGGTCCCGAGTGGAACAACAGGGGACTCATTTTGTACTTTTTAAGCTAAAAACTCATTCTGCAAATTTTAGGGAGCTGCCTGGATGGGTCCATCAGTTGGCACTGACAGCAGAGATGACTCCTGTACCGCATCGGGGCATCGTTCAGAGCACCCCAGGCAGCACCCCGCTTCGCAGCTGCACATTGCTCTTGATAAACACCTTGCTGAAGCCATCAGCTCCCACCCCAGGCTGTCGCTTTGCAAGCGTACATAAAATCCCCTGCAATGAACCCACCAGCCTGGCGCTGGGGCCTGGGGGGTATCACCACAACACAAGGAGCAAGCTATCTGTTTGGCATCCACAGTGATGCATGCATGACACTACCGAAGCCACCCATGAATCCTGACATTTGCCCCTGTCCCATCGACTCCAGGAGGTCCTGACCAAACAACTTTTAAAAGCAAACCAGACCAAAAGCCCTGCAAGGATGAAGCACCGAAGAACATTTTGCTGTATATATCGCAATGAATATATTCCACTTCATAAGCACAAATACATTTTCCAGCACATTGATCCCCCTCTTTCAAACCTGGCTCGTCGTTGGTCACTCGGGAAGTCAACGTTTGGCTACAAAACTCCTCTGAGAGTTGCCATCCACAGCCAATGTGCAAGAGATGCTCAGCCCTCTGCTTGGGGAACCCCTCCACCGCCATGAACACCCTCTCCGCAATGCTGCCAGCTGCCTAAAGACCCAGCGAGGACCACCCGTGGTCGAGCACCGTCACAGCCAGCCCTGCCAACCCTTTGCAGGAACGGCAAACCTCTGACCTGCTGGAAACCCATCCCACCTCCTTAATGTCTCCCAGGGAGGCTCCAGGGCAGTCTGCAAAGCTTGAGTGTTTTCAGAATGGATTTTGGAAAGGAGAGAAAAGGCAGGTGCCAAACCCAAGGTTGAGAGACTCCGAGGTGAGGTTATTTGCATTCGTTTCTGTTTCAGCTGCCGTCAGAAATCCACCCACCAAACCAGAAGGTGATGCCACTCTCAGACTTCTTGAAAATAAGAAGAATAAGGAGGATGCAAATTCCCCTTCACGTCCTGACCTCTACAGCTGCTAGCTCCCTTTGCACAGACAGGCTTCTGTGATTAAAAGCTTCTTGCCGTACTTAAAATGTTTTTCTCATTTAAAAAAATGCAGTGTCTAAACCACCTCCTTAACATAGATACAAGCTCTTCTGAACAACCCCACCAGGCTAAAATAAATATTTTGCTTCACAAATAGTTTTCCTCTCATTAAAATGAAAACATAATTAGGATGTCAAGCACAGAGGCAAGCAACGGCTGCAATCACTCCACACAGCACCACGCTGCTCAGGCTTTATTTGATTAAAAGTAACGACGCTGCTATTTTTGAAAAGCACACTCTCTTCCACAGCCCGACCGGAGTTATTTTGGAAATAATATATATGGAAAGCTGGCATCTTTGCCAGCAAAAAATCCCCACCCAGGAGGACACACCCTCAGTGGAGGCTGCAGGTCCATGGCATGGGGCACCAGTGAGCATCACAGGCAACCGCATCCTCTTGCTGCTTGTGGCCAGGGTTTAAAGCTCACCATAGAAAGAGCACAGTGACCCTGGGTGAGTGCCTAACTGCTGGAAAGGGTGAGAGAAATATAAGAGGGGAAAAGGTGTTACTGGAGATGTCGCACGAGGGCACCTGTGCAAGGTCTGGTGCCGAAGCTGCCGCATGGGAGCAAAAGCCAGGATGAGACGCAAATATTCAGAGCTACAAGTCATCCCTGGAGGACATTATTCTTAGTATTAGGGTGTTTTTTGGTTTTAAGCAAATCTGAGCATCCCGTTGCCGCAGTTAGGCAGTAGGAAATAAAGGACAAGTCCTTCTTCCAGAGTGGAGGGGGATGTTTCACTATCTAGACACAGGTGTCAACACAACGTGTATCCCCCTCCAAATTCCACCCAAGCTGCCGCTTTGCTTGTTAAGAGCTATAACTTAATTCTTGCAAATCTCAGGTAGTGTTAGCCAGGAAGGGCAAGCTGGGGGGCAGTGATGGCCATTACACATGCTTCCTCAGCATCCCCAATGCCAGAGCACGGAGGCTGCACTAGGCATTTGCATGCTCTTGCATCCCAGACCCCTTTACACCTCTGGATCCATAACAGGCTTCGATGCAACATGGCTCACCTAAGGCAAAGGCACAAAACCACATCATGGTTGCCACCATCCTGCTTCGTACCGAAGTTGCGCTGAGTGTAAAGACCGCCAAGCCACCCTCGTGGCTGAGGCATTTACTCCTGAACAGCTTTATAGCCAGGGATCCCCCCCAAAACTCCACAGGGTACCCCAGTACCTGAGCCCAAGGCTGCAACATGTCACCACCGATTCATGCCTCCCCGTAACACACCTTCTGCACGAGTCCACCTCTCCTGCCGAACGCTGTCCTGTGAGCAACCCTGCTACAGCAACAGCCCTAAACCAAGCCTTGAACAGCATCCCCTGCTTGCAAAACAAATCCCCCCGCCCCGGGCAGTCAGCAAGGAGCAAAAAGGTCAGCAACCTCGTGACGTCCGCGAGCCTCGACTGGGCAAACCCTTCTGGAATAAAGAAACGCCGGTACAATGCCTTAAAAAAAGGCCCAAACTCCCAGGGAACAGCCCACCCGTGGCCGATGAGATAAGAAAGGAAAGAAAAGCCAGCCTTGCCTCCTCCAGCCCCAGCTAGAAGACATGACGGCAACTTTACGGGCCAGACGCATCAGGAAACGCTTGCGCGTTTGTCCCCAGAGTCCACCCGCTCGCAAAGCCCTGCAAAAAGCCCCCGGCGTCCGCCCGGCTGGCCAGGGCTCCCGCTGGGTGCAGGGGTGCCAGCCCTAGGACCCGACCCCCCCATCCCTGTCCCCTCCCGGCAGCGCCGGTGGGACTTGGGGCACAACGGGCAGGCTGCTGGAGCCAGGCTAGCGAGCACGAAGCGCACGGGTAGGCGGGCAAGCCCCGCTAAAGCACACGATGCTCGGGGCGCAGCCAAAAGTTTCTCGCGTCCGTGGGGCAGCAGGAGCGGGGCCGAGTGCCCAGAGCACACGCTGCCGAGGTGGTTCCCACCTTGCGCAAGCCAGGCTCGCACGGTGCCGGCACATCGCGCTCGCATACGTGTGCACACTTCCACAGCGCACACGCACCGTACCCACAGCCGCACAGCGCTGCACACGCACGGTCTCGCGGGGCACCGCAGGCGGCACACACACACACACACACACGCACGCACGGTCTCGCCCCCCCCCGCACGGCGTTGCACACGCGGCTGCACACCCGCACGGCGCAGCCGGTCCCGGAGCTCCCCACGCCCTAACGCCGCCCGGCCGCAGCCGCGGAGACCCGCTGTCCAAAACACCGACCGACCGACCGTCGGACGCCGCCTCCCAGCGCTCCCACCCGGCGGGGAGAGGTCCTGGGGG
>JANZLQ010000001.1:11485888-11520993 GCA_026212715.1 Elanus axillaris
GGGGGGTGTTGCGTTTTCATGCGGTTTTGTAAAGGAAGCGAAGCCTCGTGGTGCCGCCTGCGTCGAAGCTCGTTGTGCTGTGCCGCATGCCTGTGCTTTCTGGGACCGGAGCAAAAATCCCCCCCAGTGCTTCTCTCCTGGGATGGGAAAGATAGGAATTCCTGCAGGAGGGAAGAAACATGGAGGAAAACGCTAAAACAAAAATCTTCATTCTCAGTAAAGCAACAAGTTGTGCAACCCCATTTCTTGAGTTAACCACGGCTGGAGAAGGCAGCTTCAAAGCTTGCAGCAGCTCCAACCCCGAGGCAGCCAAAGCCAAAAAAAAGCCTTTCTGCTCGTTAAAACCCCACGGACTAATTGAGCATCCCACCACCCCGGCACTGCCTGGGGTTGCGCTGCCCGGCTGCGTTAGGAAATGGGGTACCAGGAGCAAGAAACGCAACAAGTCGGGGACAGATGCACCGTGCAGCCAGAGACGGTGGCCACAGGTACCATCACAGTGGCCACATCGTGTTGGAACACCCCTGGGAAAAGCAGCTGAGCAAGAAATATTGGGGCGAGCGGGTCTTGTACACAGAAGGGCCCGGGCTATGCGAGCCGCCGCTCTTCCTACCCCCTCCTTGTTTTTTCCTGGGTTTAATTGAGATCCGATGATTAAATTTCCTCTTCCTGGTGTTGGCTCCTCCTGCGCCCAAACTTCCAGCGCCGCAGAAGGACACGAGGTTTTCGCCGGGATGAGACGAAAGCAGGGCAGGCAGCCGGGCGGCTGCGAGTCCTCGCGCGCCCAAACCCCCTCCCCAGCGTCAGCCAGGGCTCCCCAGCCTCATCCAGCCCTTTCGCCGGCTTCGTTTAGCGATCGCAAACAAAACGAGCCATGTAACCACTTCAAGGCACCCTTGGGAGTTCATTTCTCTTGCATTGTTTCGGGAGGTTTGGGGTTTATCAAAGGAAAGCTCCCCGCAGCCAGATGGCCCGGTTCTCTAATTGCAACGGGGCATTTTCATCTCGCTTTGCTGGGGGAAACGGTTCAGACGGCACCCGCGAATGCCGGGTTTGCCGGCAACGCTGGGGTGCAGCTGGGCTGGGTGCTGCTCCCATGCTGGAGGCAGGTGCCGTGCGGATAGCGGGGTGCTGCTCCTGCCTGCAACTTGGCACCAAGCCTGGGGCAGCCAGACCAAGGTGCTCCCGTTCCCTCTGCTTCTGCACGTGTTGTGCAAAACCCATTAACAGCATTATCTGAGCTGCCGATCTATTTCTCTCGGACATTCTTCGTCTGATTTTGTGTCTTTCTGATACTGCAAAGTCCAAAATGACTTGTCTTATTAATTTTTTTTAATATTAGAGATGCTGAAGTATCAAATCTTGCTATGGAAACAGCTTCCGATGCTAAGCAGCTAATGCTTCACAACATTTATTGTCCTGCTTCGCTCTTAAATGAATTAGTCTGTGTCAGAGGTAAATCACACTGTTCTCTCCCATCCCTGACAAAGTTTGACTTGACTTTTTTTCTTTGCCTCCCAAACCCCAGTTTATTCTTACTCATTTTAATCATTTCCTAAATAGCTGGAGCCCTGAGAAGTGACGGCAATGATCTCTGGATTGTCCCAAGCTGACGCCTTGAGTGGCTTTGGGGATAAAAGTGTCTTTTCCGAGGAGGTGGCCGCTGGGATGGAGGAGGTATACGTGCATCTATGGTTTCAGCTCAGCCAGCCTCGTGGTAAACCCACATCTCCAGGCGGTAAAACTGCACTTGAGCTGCCAGCTTAATTGAAAATCAACAATTTATAAGCAAGAGCCACTGCCCATCCTGGGAGCTGCTCTCCCTGTGCTGAGGATGCACATTAGGCACTGCTGCTAGTGGGGAGGGTCTGGTCAAGCCTGGGGTGGAGGGATGAGCATCCCATCCCGCATCTCATCCCCCTCTCTGGTTTGCAACAAGTATTTTGCAACACCCAGAAGAAGCTCAGAGCAATAAGGAGCCGGGGGTAGTTTGGTTGCAGGGTGGGTGCTGGATGTGGCAGGGACCGAAATTGGTGGGTACAGAAGAAGATGCTCCCCCAGCATCCTTCCAGTGGGCACTGATGCGGGCTGCCCCCAGGCTCCTGCCTCCCTGCCCTGCTCCTGCCCCTCTCCTGCCCACAGCTGCCTTCTGCTGCGTTCCCTCCGCTTCCCCTGCGACCGCAGGTTGCCGGGAGAGAGCTGGGCATGCCGGCACAGCACGGTGGCAGAGCCATCCCATCTTTGGATGTGTGCCACTCCTGTTTCCCCTGCCAGGAAGTGATACCGGTGAGCAATTAGACCCAGACAGGATGCCCTAACGAGCTCAGGCTTTTCCACAGTGCTGGGAATTCATTTTGCAGGAATTCCATGTTAAAGTTCAGTTCAAGACTTTCTCTGTCCATTCGCCTATGGTGTCTTTGAAGCACTTACACAGAACTGAATGGTAATTGTCTCTGTTTGCCTAAATAGTGCTTGGGAGAAGGGCTAGTCTGGGATGACATGCCAGTGACTCAGATACATGAGTGTCTCCAGCTCTTTCAGAAAGAGAAGGAATCATCTTTGCTGTGATGCTGCCTTTGAAATTGCAGATAGAAGCTGGACATCTGCTTGTCTTGGAGGAAAATACTGAAACATGCTGCACTGCAAATGAGCCCGGGCCCGATGAGCACCAAACCCAGCAGCACCAAACCCCTCGCTGGGGCTGAGGGCGCAGGAGGATGCTCTTGCAGGTGCAGTGGTGGCTCAACCACTAACGTTGAGCTCCTGAAACCTCACAGATGGGAGTGTTCCCAAATCTAAGCCTACTAAAACCTACATTCCCGAATGGAATCTTAATAAAATCCCTTGGTGGGAGTGTCCAAGCTCTGGCTGCAGCCCACGTTTGTTGCAGCCTGTTGCTACGCACTGGAGGGAGCGCTTTTTCCATGATCCTCCAATTTTGGTCGGAGTCCAGCAAATCCCTTTGCCCGTATCGTGCTATAGATTGCTTTCCGGAGCTGGGGAAGAGAGTGCTTGGCTGCCAAGGTACGTTTAATAATGCTTCATTAGTACAGCGAGCCTGGCAAACTCCCTGGGGTGAGCTCTTCCCAGGCCAATCTTCCCCTTGCTGCAAATTAATTACAGCCACGATGGTTAATGACAAGGGAGAGGGATAGGGATAGCTGGCAGTTTTTCATGTCCCTCTTGGTTCGTGCCATACCAAAACAGATCTTCTCCTATAGAAGTGGGTGGCAGAGCTATTGCTGCCTTCCCGGGAAGCAGTGGCTCTTTTTTTATATGTATCCCTTGGCAGGGAGCAAGGTAGACTCTGGAGCATCGCTGATATAGGCAGCACTTACGGGTGTTTGAACTCCGCTTGGTCTGGGTACTCGGGTTTTATGACTAGGATAAAGTAAATAAAGGATTCAGGCGAGATTTATTTTGTATGTATAAGTTTCTTGCTTCAAAACCAATTACCCACAAAAGTTTCTAATAAATAAGTCTTAGTGCATTTGGAACTGGCAAACAAAACATTGCCTTCCTTCTGCCAGACGCCCCAAATGGATTTTTTCTGCTTCATTTTCTGAATTAGATTACACTGGGCTGTAATGAAAGCAGGGCAGATTTACTCCTCCGACACTCATCTCCGCTTCAAACGTACATTTACCTGATTTGTTTTAGTAGCTGGAATCTGAAGGATTTTTTTTCCATTCCTTCCTCAGCCACGGGCTGTGAACGGGCAAGGTCTCCATCCATTACAATGGCTGAAGGCGAAAGCAGCAATTTCCTATGCCTTATTTGCAAGCCTGGCCCCTACTTTTGCTTTTCCTTAAGATGCCCAGCACAGCAACTCCCAGACACGTTTGCTGGGGTAACCACTGCACTGCAGCAGGTGAGTACCCCCTCCCTTCATAAATTTGGAGCCATGTTGGCGCCAAAGGGGGAGGAAAGCTGCAGGATGGCGAGGCTGCAAGTCACCCGTGACCGCTGTGCAAACCGCTCAGCCCTCATGTACAGTGTTTGTAAGGTGACGGTAAACAACCGGCCAGGTGACGATTGCTTCCTACTAATAATAGGGATTAGTTTTTTTAAGCCTGATGAGGAAGTGCGCAAAGCAAATGACAGGGCTCCTGGAACAGCCTTTAATTTCTTTGGCTGCCTGACATCGACTGACTGACTGACTGAGTGAATGAATGAACAAAAGCAAGCAAAGAGTTGGATGTGAGAGATAAGAGATTCCCGGAGACCGGCCCTGCACCTTCTCCAGTCCTCGAGGTAAAATCTGCAGCATCCTTCCACCCTGCCACCACTGTCCTCAGTTTTGCAGAGCCTTGTACACCATTCCTGCCCCCATCACATCCCTCTTCCTTGCCATCGTGCATCAAATGGTGCAACTCTTACGCGCTGCTCGCTCTGCCCTGTGGGGAGGGATGGGCGGTGGAGTTTGCTTTGGGGGGCTTTGCACCACACATGCATCCTCAGCCTCCCTCCTCCTGGAAAACTACTCCGTATGGCAAAATCCTTTATTGTAACCAGAATCCTTTATTTTAACCAACCAGCTCCAGTAAATAGCACTCTTCATTTTCTCTCATCACTCTCACTAGAAGCCAGGCAATCCCCTGTTCATACCTCCCACCCTGGCTGGTCAAACCAAAGTGCCAATTGCAACGGCAGGACCCGCGACCCACGAGTTAAATCCTACGGTTTCCCATAGAGAGTTTCTTTTCCTCCCCGAGTCTGATTGCATGAAATAAAACAGCTTTTGTTCGCAATGGAGATTCTCCTGGCAACAGAATGACGGAAGCTGCAAAAAATGCCAAGGCTCAATGACAGCTCTATCTAAAACTAACCACCAAGATGAGTCTTTTTTATCATCGTTAGGGAAGAAAGTGCCAAGCTGATGGGAAGGAGTAAATCACTACTGTTTATGATGGCTTTGTAGATGGACAAATATCCCTGCCTAGCAGAGGAGGTGTGCAAAAGGGCACAGTTATCGATGCATCACCGTGAACCTTGAAATGGGGTTGCGAGACAAGAGATGGGCTCCAACCTACACACCTCCGCCTCCAGCGAACTAACAAATTTAGCTGGCTTACGGGATTTGCAAGGACTGCTGCAGTCAGTGAAGAGGCTCCAGCAGATTTCTGTGGGTCTGGATCAGGCCCAGATCTTGCAGGAGGGAGTTAGAGGAGCAGAAAGCCCTGTTTTGCAGCCAAGGGGGACTTTGGTCTTCAGCACAGTGTCCTTCTAGGCTGCCTTTCCTTGTCCCTCAGGGGCTCAAAGCAGCCCTTTCTCCACCAGTTTTGGCTGCTGACTCTCAAATTTCCCCCTACACATCTAAAGATCTTCTCTGGGGCAAAGACACAGGGAGCAAGAGCCATTTAACGGTGCTGCTGAGTGATGCACCCGTCATTTATTTCCTTCCATCAAATCGCTGCCAGACCCCTTCCACCTTTCAGGCAGCACTGTGATAAAATGGGACTGTTCCCTCTTTTAAACAGTGTAAGACACAGTAATTTCCCATGTTCAGTGATGGGCAGCCTCATTTATGACGTTTGCTGAGTTCCTGTATTAATCAATGTTGTTAATTGAATTGATGATTGCACCAGCTTGTGTTCAGAGCAGCTGTTTCACATCTTTAGCCCCACTTAATGTGGCGATCTGTCAGAAGAGCTGCCCATGGTGTTCTCCACCTTGGTATAAGCAGTGGGAGATCCTGGGTCTCCCCACCATACACCAGCAGTGGCTTAGGGACAGGGACAGGCATTTGGAAGATGCTACACTGCAGCCATCAGTCTGATTTGTATTGCATACCAGCAGCTAAATCAGATTTGAAACGAAGGGCTGAATGCACCTGATACAAATACAGGGCAAACCCCAAAGCAGCAGCATTTTCTGCAAATCCATCCCAGGGACACTGGGTGCAAGTGTCCCAGGGTAAAAGGAGAGGATAAAAGTATCAGCACCTTTGGCTATCTGCTATCCACCATGCAAAAGGGAGCCCAGAAACCCAGAAGAGCTGAGATCCATCAATCATGCAGTAATGAGGGCTGGAGCAAGACCTGCTGGAGCACGTGCCCCATCAGCAGCGTCACAGCAGCAGACAGAGGACATGCAATGATGATTTATAGCAACGTTATCTTCCCAAAGCAAACACCAGGCACCGAGGACCGGGCGGCACAACCAGCACAGCGCTTTCCCTCCTTTTCATACGGTCTATGGACGCTATTTTTTTCCTTGCTGCCCCCATATGCAGGAGGAACATCCCTTCTTCTCATTCTCCTTTTCCTTTACCTGCAGTCCCTGGGTCTTATTTACCAAAAATCATCCAGACCCTGGCAATTTGCATTTTCTCCTGGGCAGTTTTGCTCAGGCCGAAAAACCTCTCTAGGAGGAAACTTGCATACATCCTAAATGTGTTATAATCTGGGTCAGAGAGAGTTTGAAGTCTACCTCACCTGAAGATCTGAATTGCTGCTCCAGATATCATGCGCTCTATCTACCTGCTGTGTTGGTTTTAGGTTTCAGGCTAAGGTGATGAACCTCGTAAGCTTCCTCAGCAAAGCTGTCTCCAAAGGGACACTTCTGCAGTCACCCCAACACCCAGGCACTCACACTGGGGCCAAAGGACTGCGAAGCTTTTCCTTGCTAAAGTTCACTTAAAATTAGGAAGGTTTCACATGGGACATGGGGCTTCTCACCCTTCTTTTCTTCCTCAGCATTGAGGGATATTTAACCATCAGGCAGGAGCAGGGTCTTGATTATTCTCCTCCTCTGACATGCAGAAGCCCTGCATGTGACCCAGGTGTGGCTCTGTGGGGTCCCATCCTGGAGATGCTGATTACAGGCAGGACCCGGAGGGCACCCAGGACTCTGCAACACCAGATACCTGCAGAATTGGCAATCCTTTCTCTTTTTCTTAACTCTGGCTACTCTACATTTGAAGAAATGTCTCTGCTAACACCCTCGCCCAAGCACTCTCTCCCCAGGGGCTCCTGCCTCACAGCTCCTTTCCCCCATCTCCTCCACCCTGACTTCTTTGCTACCTTAACAGGTCTCTCACCCCAGCTACCCAAAACTGCCTTTGAGATTAAATTGGGGACATTTGTTGCTGGGGAAGAGGGAGCAAAGGAGTGATGCTGATGTGTGATGGACCATCTTGGAGCTCCTTTATTAGCCCCCAGCACCCTGGTTGGGTTTTAAATCCATAACCACGTGCAAACCCTTTCCTACAAGGCATCCTCTGCCCGGCTCCCTGGAGCAGCCCCCAAGGACACTGCCTCAGTGGCATTTTGTAATGGTCATTGCTACTGGGCATGCGAGTGCCTGTCCTAGGGTTTATTACACACTGATGAGGGCAAAGAGGAACAGGAGTCAGTTTTATCAATATAAAGTGATGTTAAATATCAGATGCGTGCCACAATGCCAGGTGCTCTTCTGCAGAGCCCTCCACACATTGCACCATTTGTGGCTCTCTTAACAAAGAGGGTCTTGTAAAAAGTGCTGCCTGGATGAGATTTAAGCCGTCAGAGATAACCGTTTGGCTGTTTCTTGCTTGGACCTCAATACCTCCTCTTGCATGGTAAAACACACTTCCTTTCTGTACCGCCGGATTTGCTTTTCAATGCTTCATTATGTTTCAAGGTCATGGCGTATCTCGACTGCCCTGGAAAGAAACGAAGTCACAAGAATTTTTTTAGTTTAATAAATGCATGCATGGAGCCTGAATTGCTTTCTTATAAGCATGTAAAGGAGAACGGAAAGCACTTGTGTCTACATTTTTTTTTTTTGCACTCCCTCTTTTGTAAGTACATTGTTTGCACTCCTTTTCTGTGGCAAAGAAATGCCCAGTTCTCTTCTTTTCTCAGCTTTTCCAGCTGGCAAGCACGGGGTTTTCATTTAGTTTCCAGTTTCCAGTGCCATGGGATTATTTGCATGGATGTTAAGAAACTGCATCCTTCACTGCAATAATGGCAGCAATCGGGCAACACCAGCCCAAAAGCTGAGCTTCCCCCTTAGCATCCATCAGAGGAATTGCCACCAGCAGGAACGGCATTATTCCCATTTAAAAAGTGGAAAAATTAGAGCTGGAGGTTGTTAAAGCAGACGGAGGCAGCATCAATTGGGCTGGTTATGTCCTGGTAGGCACAGAGTGGAAAGGACTCAGGGCTCATGTGGTCCATTCGTGCCATGGTCTGCGCCGGGGCCAGCATTGCAGGCAAGGAGCAGACAGGAGAAGCAGCTCTTTGGGGCAAAATGTTGGTTTCTTTGAAATCAATGGTGAAATTCCCACTGGCTTTGACCACCAACCATAGCACGACAAACACTTTACAGACATACTGATGGTCAGGCCCATAGCTGGAGCCTGTCTGATGGCATCCTGTTGCCAGCTTGTTTGCAATATTAATTAGGGCCGTGAGTCCACAGGGTTTTCAAGCTCTGTGGCTTAAATTCACCATGCAGGAAGGAGCAGGGCTGCAAAGTTAATTCCCACTTCTGAAACAGGTCCCGTGTTATTTTTGCCTCTGACAACACTTGGACCTATCTTGGGTGATGCTGGGGCTCCCGTTGCTCAAAAAGCATCTGTCAGAGTAGCTTTCTGTGGGACGCAGTGTTTCATGGGGCGTGGAAACCTTCCCTGTCGACATACCATTTCTGTCAAGGCTCCAGCTGCAAAGCAAGACAGCCGGGCTAACCGGTTTTCCACCAACAAATTTTTGGCAGATTTCCTGACACAAAGCCAAAGGTGAGCAGTTCTTGGGCTCTGGCATCTCACAGGGGCTGAAAGCCTGCCGACCCTGGGACCGCATCCTCCAGATACCCCTGTAAAACTATTTGCAATCTTCCAAAGGTGAAGTTTATGCAATTCCTCTCCCTTTACAAATCTCACTTCCCTGGCTCTTGCAACTTGTAGCTACTTGACTGCAATGAGCTTTGACCACTTCCCTGTCCTCATGCTTGCAGGGGATGAGGTTCAAGCCACCATGCTGGCTGGCAGGCTGCTCTCCTCCCTGAGGAGCCTCTAGGGCTAACTGCAATCAAATCTGACATAAGCATGGCAATTCCAAGGATAAATATGTCCTGGCAAAATTTCATATCAAATAACAGCTGCATTGAGAAGAAAGAACCTGTAAATGTCTCAGTGAGGAAAAAATTGCATGAGATGCTCATTCGTTATTAAACATCAGAAAGCCCACATCAAGAGAGACATAGAAGTCCCTAATGTGAGAAAAGCATCCATCAGACCATGCAGTCAGTCTCAGCTGCTGAAGAAGCCAGGATTTTGTAGCTCTTCTGTGCTCATCCATCTAGCAAGTGTGCAATGCTCACCTTTCCTATAGTGGTGGAAATGTGTTGTGCCATCACTGGCATTTTCCCTTTTAATAAAAATACATCAGCCCATCCTTAGTGCCTGCGGTGAGAAGTACCTGGGGCTGACAGCTCCCTGATGGAGCCTTAGCATCTGAAATAAATTATCTGTTGTGATAAACATCCCAAATCCATTTCTGGGTGAGTTTTTAGAGACTTTGAGAAATAGAACGAGCAAGTAAACAAGCTGGGGTTGTCCCCTGTGCATGCGGGAACATCTCCAATGCAGCGGAAAGCACGATCAATAATTGAGTGAGAAGGCAAGCCTCTCTGAGCTTTCACAAAGCACAGCCTGAGCATTCAATATTTATTTTCAGGCCTTAAATAATTTATCTGAAAATGCTTCTAACTGGATATTTTAAGGCAAACAAATTTATGTCATGAAAAGTTAATTGGCAAGAGCATCTCTGAAGGAAAATCAATAGCAGCCACAAAAAATACCCCTCAGCTCTTCAGTGCATTGGTCCTGTTCCTCCTCATAAGTTAGGGGGCAATCCTATAATTTCTTATTAAGGAATCATTCACTATCAATTAGCCTATATAAGCAGATTTCACTTGCTCCCCAAGCTAAATCACTTAAGCCCCTTCATTTCCTCCTTGCTGCTGCAATGCCAGCTGCCAGTGAGGCAGTGTGGGGATGGGAGTCAAGGGATGGGGTGGCCAGTCCTGGTTCTGCCACAGATTTCCCATGGGAGCTTGGTGGAATGGGTTCATCCCCATGGGCCAGTTCACTCAGCAGATGCCTAGCAGCTACCACAGGCAAATAGGAAAAAAAATCACCCGGTTTCCAGAGAGGTGGGATTGGTTGGAGGTGGTAGGGTCTTGCATGGCACAGAGATGAGCCATATGCCTGGAGCAGCGGTCACAGGTGGCCCTCAGAGTGGTCTTGGGGCTCTGACAAGTGGAGGTGCCACCATTAAGGACAACATGAGCAGGAGGTGAAGGGAACAGAGCTGCTCCACTCGTGCTGGCGTATCCCACCGCTACACCCCAAAACAGCAGTCAGCATGGGCATACAGGCAAGAGCTCTGTAGGAAGGACCTTGGCCTGGGCTGGCACGTTCCCACAGGTGTTTGCTTGCACACTGGCAGCAGATAAAGTATCTGCTGTTAAATCCACCATGGCTTTAATGCTGGCATGTTCCCTCCCAGCCTCGTCCTTCAACATCCACCCCCCTACCTCCACCATTCAGGCATGAGAAAACACATTGCCATGCCAGCAGTCAGGCCTAGGGACGCAAAGATCATGTCTTTGATCTTGGAAGAGACAGGACTCCTGCCACGCATCATCACGTGGCTGCCCTGCTGTAGGGCTGCCCCATCCCCAGCCCGCACTGCAAACCTGGGGAGGAGGGATGGATGGACGGATGGACAGAGCTGGCTGTCCCCCTGCAGCATCCCCAGCCATCGGTCCATCTGCCTCCCCTGGGGCACCCCAGCACCCAGCAGGAGCTGAGGGACAGGCTGCTCGGAGTGAGCCACCACTGCCACGTCAGGCTTCTAGTTATGAAACCCAAACAAATAAGATAAGAAAAGTTCATAACCTCTCATCAGAGGACAAGATTTCTCATCTGCAGCCTGGCTTTCCTGCCTCTGATGTTTATTTGCTGTTATATCCAGCATCCAGCAGTAGATGAATTGCCTCCGCTGGGACTTCAATTCAGTCCAATCAGAGGAAATTGGTTTTGACAGCTTTGTGATAGAAACATCTTGGGCCAAACTCACCCCTGGTTGAAGCTCCCTGGGGTCGGTGGGGCTGGATTTGGCTCTGGCTGGCTGGGAAAATGCAAACCAGTAACAAAAAGCCTGGAACCAGTGTAACCTGGATCCAAAAGCGTTCTTCCAGGTAGCAAGGGATGGTTTAGCCCACAACACCCTCAGGAGCCTAGAAGGCAATGCAAGGAGAGACAGAAGGACAGAGAGGCTGGCTGTAGCTACATCGGGCTGTATGATGCTGGCTTTATCTCATCCAGGGTTTCGGCAGGCACAGAAACACAGCCTTAAAAATCATAAGCTAACCTGAGGCAGCCATACCCCAGACGCTCCCATACGAACCAAGCTGAACCCAACAGAACCGGCTTTTCTAGGAATTATTTCTTCCTGAGCTTTAAGAATAACCAAGGTTATGCTGACACAGAGCTCTGAACATCCAAGTGTTACTTCCTGACTCCTTTCTTATGGCAAAGCTTTTGGGTCAAGGGAGGTTCCCCCGCCCCCGCGAAGGATTTGCAGGAGGTGGGAGGGCTGGGGAAACACAAATGAGCTTTTCATGCCATGCTGTCCTCAGTTCAAAAGGCTTTCACCTCCCCAAGAGCACGTTCACCGCTCCTATCTAGTCACAGCAGCTCTCATATTCTTCAGGAGGTGGGACAAACAGGAAGGCATGGACTTACTTTGATCGCAGCCTTTAATACTACAAGGCTGTATCTTATGCTTGGATGATATAAGCTGGATGCTGAAGAAGCAGGGATCCTCAGAGGATGCTGAGGGTCCTAAAACCTCGAGGCTGTTTGTTGTGATTTCTGACTCAGTGAAAGGGCAGGGAGCCTCACAGATCGAGGCTGATGGTTTCTCAGCAAAGTGCAAACCTCCTTCCAGTGAAGACAGACGCTGGCAGCAGCTGTGCAGGCAGTGCGGTAGGAGGTTCCTGCTGGCTTCTGTCCTGATGGAAAGAACTGGCAAGAGTTCTCCCAAATGGGGCTTTAATACCACTGATGGAGGCTAACATTTTTTGAGAGTAGCTGTGAGAAATTCAAGTCGCAGCCTTGGGAAACTCAACTTGACGCACAGCTTTAAGGCACCTCACCTATGGGCAGGCTTTACTGTAGCCCAAGATGTTGTCCCTGAGCAGGTCCAGCTGCATTTCTCCACCTCCCCTGATGGGTTCCAGAGGTGTAATGTCAACCCAAGCTCAAGGACCTTCCCTTGGAGCCACAGCCTGGTTGAGGCATCAGGCCCATTTGGACCCAGCTCTACCAATCCTTTTGATTTGGGTCCAAATCCCTTTTGTTTTTTTCTCCTCAGAGGGCAGGGAATGGGCAGGAGGTGGCAGATAAACATTTATATGACAAACCGTTTGGGTTTGCTTGATGGCTTCATCTTCATGCCCCATGAAAGCCACAGTTGAGCAGGAAGGAGGTGTCATGTAAATTCATTATTTACTTAAAAGAATTAAAAACGTAAGCTAAACCATTTGGTTCCCTGCAGATGGCTTTCCTGCCTGAGCAGAAGCAGATGGCTCTTTTTGCACATCTTAGCTTTTCAGAAAGTGAAAAACTTCAGGTAGGACCACACCAGTGATATGAAAAGTTTGTATTCCTCCCAGCCCACTCCAGATGGATAACTTAGTGCTGTAGTAGTGGCAAACCTAATGTGTGTGTTGTAGCAGCTGTGATGAGATAGGGTTGTTGCAGACATTTTTACAATGCAATCTTAATTTTGGATGAAAACACCATTTTAAAAAAGTGTATCAGGAGTTACGTCCAAGCATCATAAAACTTCAGAAAAGCATAAATCTGATAGGAAAACAGGAAAAAAATACCCTAATCTTACTCTCCTTTCTGAGCCAAATGCCATTCCCAGTTTTGCTGTCCATAATTCATCCATGCAGACTTCATTAAAGATTCTAGTAAATCATTTGCAGAGTCAGAAGCTTGCCAGTTTGCCTACAGATTAATGGCATGTTTCTCTTCACTGTTGTTTTCTTTATTTGCTTCAGACTGCATGAAAATAGTCAAGTCTGACTTAAAATCAACAGGAGGAGCATGGGTAATAGGAAAGTTTAGGCCTGGCCCATTTTGTAATTAGTACTGTAAGAGCTCGTGGGCTTTTAGAATATGCTCATTAAAATATATATAAACTGTTATTTGTTATACAAATGTGATTTTTATATATATGTGGTTTACATATTTTTAAAACTGTGTGTGTATATTTATATACACATTCGCTTTAAAGCATGTTAGCCCCTCCCTCTCCCCCACCAAACCCAACAGCAAGAGAACAGGACTTTTGCTTCTCAGGGTCACTGGTCACTCTCCAGATCACAGCCATTGAGTCCACCACCTCTGGGACAGTCTGGACCACCTGGACAACAGATCCATGTCTCCTGGTGGATTTGCCCATTCCCAGCAAGGAGCTGTGACCCTTCTTGGACAGGAGGGAATGAGATGTCCCTTCCAGACCCGGCAAAAGTCACAATGGGCTTTCAGGTGTCCATACCAGCTGTGGGCCACTCACTTTTGGACTCTCCACCTTTGCTCAGTCCCGAAAAAGCAATTCAGCTCTGTATTTTACAATCCTAAACACCACATCTTACTCGAGTGGCATTTTCATTAGTCCCAGGGTTTTGCCAGACTGTCTCAGGAGACAGTCATCAGAGCTGTCAAACTCTCAACGTCCCCTTAGCAATGAGCAGCCTTCCTCCTGCTGCAGGGTCTGCTGCCCCAGCCGTTGCTGAGCAGCAAATTCGGGTGATTCAGCCGCAATCATATCCTTTAAAGCGTAGATGCAATCACCTTTCCTGATTAGTGTCATGCTTCACTGGACTTTCTAACTAATTTACCATTAACATTCATGTCACTATCCATAAAACTATTTGCTCTTTGTTAGACAAGCCTGGTACATCATTTACTGAGTGCATAAAACTCTACAGATTTTTACCCATTTTTTTGGAAGTGTGGCCCGGGGAAGCTGAACTTGCCATGTTTTTTACCTACTTTGAGAAATCAGCAATACTTTGGTCTGCCAGCAAAGCTGTAGTCAGCTTTTTCATGGAAGAGGATGCTGACAGCAGTGGTCGTGCAGTGCAAGGTGGCTGGACTGAGGTGCTGTACACCATGGCTGAGATTACCCTCTCCATGTCTGGTGTCTGCATCAGCTGCAAAGTGCCAGCACGTTGCCCACACGCTCTTGGTCTTTCAGAAGACAGCAGGCCCAAGAAACTCAACCGATTTTACAAAATACGGGGAAAGATGTCACGAGGCGGTCCTAATTTGCCAATAGACATAAGTAGTGTGAGAGGGCTACTCTGCACAAAACCTGTTTGCCTAACCTCCTCATTTGAAAATGAATCTTTTTAAGTCAGAAAGGCGGCATGGTCCTGCCCTGTCCCTTCAGCCACCCCAAACTGATCCCTCAGGCAGGAGCCAAGCTGGGAAAAGGGCCCACTGTGTGCAGTGCAGCCCCGCAGGAGAGCACAGTGTCCTGTGATGGAGTAAGAGCTCACACACTGGACAGGCTTTTCCAAAGCCTCTCTAAGGCTCTTAGGGGAGCAAATCCCATTCACACCCTCTTCCCCTAGTGCACAGTATTTACCAGTGGAAGGATCCATCTATTCTAACTTGGACCACACCATGTGGCTGCTTATTCCTGCTCCAGAATAAGCCCTGTTCCTCCAAGGCCCACCATCCTGACCTTGCCAGGTGCTTTGCAGCACCCTCGGGTGCTGCTGTACCCCTTCTCCTGCCTCCAGATGGAGGGCTGGGATGTCTGACCATGCAGACAAGGAGAGGAGACCTCGCAGGGCAGGCTGTCCTGCAGCCACTGTTTTCTCCTGTCTGTAGGAAACAGGGGGATCCTGCAAGAAGGACAACATGTTTATTATGTGACACCACGGAGAAAGACCTGACATCTTGTGCATCTTCTTTGACACCTGTTTACTGGATGCTGCATCCTCTGCTTGTACCCGTAGGCTCATTCATCACCCCAAGGGCTTTCAGCATCACCCCAGAGCCTAACCCTGATGGCCACAGCCTGCTCTCATTTGCACCAGCTTCCTTTTTTCCTGGCCATTTCAACCTCATTTTATACCCATGGGGAGCGGATGCACAGCTGTGGATCTGCAGAAGCCGGGTGAGGATTTAGCAGGAGGTGCTGCAGGGTTGGCTGCCATGTGGACTGTGACAGCATCTTGAACCTCAAAGTCACCTCTTTCTCCGTCCATTCCCTCCATGGAGGACAGAAGGCTCCTGGGCTGCTCCTGCTGCTGGGGAAGGACATGAAGGCTCCCCTCCCAGCAGCACTGCCCTGTGTACCACCCAGCTTTCACAGCTTCACACGTGGCGTCTCGCCTACCTGCTGCAATAGTACCCTCAGAACCATGGGGCTTGGACAACCCATGCAATAGCTCTGCAGCTCCTTTCCTCCATGCAGGGCTGGAAAGAAAGCCGGGGAGCACGCAGAAGGGAAGCAGGGATCTAGCCAAGTTTATGAAGCAAACCAGGAACAAGAGTGGCAGCTCCACAGGATTAAAGCCGTCTTGGTGCAAAGGATGCAGCTAGGTGCTCTTCATCCACCAGCTTAGGTGGAAGGTGGGTGAAGTACCACTTGCAGCCAAGAAAGAAGATAACAAGAAAATCAGGTGTGCTTCCCTTCCCTCGAGGACAACGCAGCTCCAAAAATCTGTGGTCCAAAGGGGAGAAGCTGTGATCCCCCTGTGGCTACACCTGCAGGTGCACACTCTGATGTAGCACCCACCTCACTGGAGCAGGATCTGTGCAGGGTGGGGAACATGGCCCGGAGATGCTGGCTAGCCCCCACGGGGGTCATGCCCAGCACAGCACAGGGGCTGCAGGCAGCACTTCTGCACAGCCTCACAGCCTTGCTCTGGGCTGATGTGGCTTATGGACGGCCAAGCAAATGCGGCTTCTGATGGCCAGGCTCGAGGTCACCAGCTGGGATGGCTGCAGCAGATGAGAGTGGGAGATTTGCTTAAACTGAGGTCAAGCTCTGCTCTGCTGGGCACTGGTTAGATGAACATACTGCTCCTGGCAATGATTTGCAGCAACGCTCATTCCTTTGGAGGTCATGCATCAGCGTGCATGAGTTTTGCCAGCTGTCTGCAGCAAAACCCAACCTGCCCATCTGACCTGCCACAAATCATCCAAAAAAAAACTCCAGAGAGAGAGTTCTTGTTCCAGCCTTGGGACTGGCGCACACTGCTGAGAAAGTGGTCACTCATACCTGGAAACATTTGTTAGAGTTGGAGGAGACAACTGGAGGGCTGCTTCCCATCTGCAGCATTGGTGGAGGAGCCAGAACTGGTGGCCCAGCAAAGGCAATGTGGCGATGCTGGTGGCCGTTTCGTTCCCTTGTTGTTCCAACCTCTGCACACCCAGTGAGGGCTGTGGGCTTGCTCGGCAGTCAAGGAGGTAGGGTTTGCTCAGTTTTTCATCTCCTTGTCCTTCCCTATTCCCAAGCAGGTCCCAGAGCCACCATGCCATCTCTCAAAAAGCTTAGCACATGCCTTGCTTTCAAAGTCTTACTTTTAAAGCCTGGCTATGTGTCTGTTGAAACGTGGCCTCTGTGTGGCTCTTTATGATCGAAGTTCTCCATGCTCCTGAATTAACAGTAAATGCAAAAACCAATGTGTTAGTTCAGTGCTTAAAAATGCTTCTCCCACTGGCTGACGCTTGGAGATGGATGTAGCTGCTCCATCTCTGCCCTTGTTGTCGGACCCCACACAGCATGAGAGGGGCTGCCATTTCTGCTACAGCAGAATTTGTACTCACTTTCCTGGTGAGTACAAAACCCCTTTCCAACAGTCCAAAGGGCAATTTGCAGTTTATAAACATTCACTCATCTCCCGATGGTCCCTGAAATGGGGCACATTCATTGTTCAACGCATGTGGGCAGCCAGAGGAATGCAAAAGAAATTGCAGTGGGGACACAGGATCATGAAAACTCATTAATTCTTGGCTGCTTTACAACTGCTCAATCTAGACATTTTTTTGGTTCAATTTAATCTAATCTGGATTGGAAGTTATGTCCTTGAGGAGGGGGAGATAATGAACAACCATTCTTCCAACTCCATTTTGATTACAGTGTGATTTCCCAGAGTAGCCGTTGTTTGTATGACTGCGATGGGAGGGATGAGAAGTCTTTTCCAAGGTGCTGCTAAAAACGACTGAGGGCATGAATTTGTGCCCAGCATCACTTGAGCCCTGAAGTGCTTGGGTGAATCTGCTGTAATTACAGTAAAGTTCCTTTTCCCAGGAGGGAAGGTACTAAGGTTGCTTGAGAAGCAGTGAAGTTTTACAACCTTCTGTAAAAGGAGGCACAGACGTTCCCCCCCCCACAAAAAAAAAAAAAAACAAAACACGAAACCAAACCATCCAGTAGTCAGGGTCCAAACTTTCTACAGGGGGAGATACTCCCCTGGGCTCCATCCACATTTGTGCCTTAAAAATAACTGTCCTTGGGGTTTAGATTCTCCATCCATCCCTGAGTACCCTGGACACGATCACAGACTCATTAAGCTTAAATACCTAATGTGAACTAGAGCCAGGAGAGACACAAAGACCCATTTGGGATCCCTTCATATGTGTCGGGAAAGGAAAGAAAGCATCAATCTGTTGTTTTGTCCTTGCCAAGAGACTCTTTCCTGCAGGCTTCAGGTTGCATACCTCCTGCACAGAAAGAGCAGAGCAGGAGATTTTGCAATGCCGAATGGCGATGTTATCCTGCGTGCTCCTCCCGGCTGTCCTCTTCAGCTGGTTTTGGGGTGCTTTGTATGTGAAAAGTGCGGAGCAATTAAATGATCCCTAGACTATACTAACTGGAAATGGACAGAGCAGCCCCAAGGCACCTGGAGGTGCTGAACAGAGCCAACAACAGTGTATCTGAACTATTGCTTCTCAGCGACTCCCTTTATAAAGCTAATATTCCGGGGAGAAACAGTGCCAAGAAATTGCTCGCATTCCTCCCTGCAACAACAAACCCACAGGAGCCAAACCCCCTACCCCACACATTTATCCTGAGCTGGTGCTTGCTTTCAGGCTGTCAGTTCTGCTGGGCCTGTTCCCTTTCTCTTCCAAAGTCGCAGCCCAGCAGCCCAGCTCCATTCCTGGTGCGGTTGCTTCATGCAATTTGGTGCCAGGCGTCTGCTAGGTCCACATCTGTCCTCCCTTCCCACCACATATCCCAGCTCCCACTGCCTTCCCCTAGCCTCTCCTTCCCTCCACGTCACTTGCAAGCCTCAAGCTGATGTTGGTTCTGCTGTCAGGGGATGGGACAAGCCAGGGAGCTGCCTGGAGGCAGATTACAGACCTGGGCAAGCCAGATCCCTGCAGGTGTAGGCGCAGACCAGGCGCCAGAGGAGGGAGGTGAGCTGGGCAGCCCTTCCCTGCCTCCTATCACCCTTCACAGGAGCCCTGACTTGAGGGGCTTCTCCTTCAGCCAAGAGCAGCTCCATAATCGCTGCTTTCCACCATCAGCTAGGAAGGACTGAGTTCCCTCCTGACGAGCAATTAGCTCTAATTAACACACAGTTAGAAGGTTTCTATTCCATTATAGCCAAACAGTGGGATTGGAGCCACTAATCACCACGCTGATGTGGCAGCAACCCAGAAGATTGCAACCCTGGGGTGAACCCATATTCGGGAGTCCTGCCAACTTCCTGCTCCTGGTCCACATTTCCCTTCTCTAATTAGGGTCGAGACACTCAACGAGACTGAACATCAAGTGGCTACAGTGAAAGGTCCCTTTAAATAAGTCCACTTTTCTGAGGGGAGCCATTCCTTGGTCAGCTGGAGCTTGCTCTGAATTCAGCTGAGCGAGTTCCCACATGAGGGACGATTACAAGATGAACACATGAGGACAATGCCGTGCCAGAGTAAGACACTCTGCACATGGGCTGGCACTAGTTTGATGGAAAAGCAGGAAAATACCCCAAGTCCTACTGAGTTTGTGTTCCTGTATAAATCTGAAAATAATTGTTCAGGAGACAGATGAGAACATAAAGCAGAATGAAAATACTTTTATGTTGTTCAGGCACTTAATTCCAAGGAAGACACCCATTGACAGAGCATGGCAGGGTGCACAGTGTTTATCAGCCCCTCAATTTTCTTTGGCACTGGGGCCATAAACAAGAACAGAGCAGCACCAAGTCTCTGAAGTCCAGAAGAAGTCTCTTGGCTTTGGAGGGACTCTGTAAATATTAGGACAGACGCTATCTTAAAAGGCTCAATGCCTTTGATTATGTTCCCATGTCTAGCTTCCTCCATTTATTTTTGTCTCATCGTCTCTAATGTTGGACTGTGTTGCCTGTAGAGAAGGTTGTGAACTGAAACACCACTGCAAGTTTCTTCTGATGGAGCCTGAGCTCCAGCAGAGAAATTGGCAGTTAGATTGGGAGCGGTATTTCCAGCCACAGACTCAAAAGATGATTTTTTTTCTGATGGCAGAGCTGTTGTGACTGTGACAGTCCAAGGTCATGGGTAAGGTAAAGTCTGTGAAGAGAGCTAGTATCTTTTTTAACCCGCCAGAAACCTCAAGCCCAAAAAACTAGTAAAAATTTTAGACATGCTTGGCTTTCACAATATCTGTCTCTCTGTGGGGAGGTAAAGTGTTCCCAATATGTGATAGCAATTTCCCAAAAAGACTTTAAAAAATGGGAGTGGAGGTTGTTTCCTATTCACATGACTCTGGAATCTGGGGCTTTCAGTAAACATCAGGTAAGGTTAGGCACACAGCAAAGTCATGTGAGCTGACGACATCTGCATGACTCTAATGATGGGTGTGGGACTTGTGGGTTGGATGGAGAAGGGCATATAGGCTGGGAAGGTGTAGGACCTGTGGGTTGGATGTAAAAGGACCTGTAGGCTGGGTTGCTGTAGGACCTGTGGGTTGGATGGAGAAGGACCTGTAGGCTGGGTTGCTGTAGGACCTGTGGGTTGGATGGAGAAGGGTGTGTAGGTTGGGAAGGTGTAGGACCTGCAGGTTGGGTGGTATAGAGCCTGTAGGTTGGGGCAGCCTTGTTGCTGCAGCTGTGGCTCTGGACAGCTCATTAACACTCGTTTTGGAGATCTTGTGTTCTGCTGCGACCTCTGTGTGCTAGGAACTGGTTTACAGCTCCTGTCCCACAGGCCACCAGATGGAGGCTGGATTTGCCCATGTGTCCCCAAGAGGAAGGGGGTCCCCCCACCTTCTTATTGCTAATCTCCTGAGCCACCACAGCTTATTGCCAGTGGTCCTAATGCTCTTAGGGCTGTCATAGGGCCCTGCTGGTCTAATCACGTTCTCCTCCAGACCATGGCAGTGTTCCCACTGACTTCAGTGAGAATAGGGACCCAGCCATTGTCTGACACCTTTGATATTTTCTGGGACTGAAAGGAGCTATTTTTGTGTAAGGAAGGTCAAAGTGAGAGCAGGCACATGGGAGGAGGGTGGAGAACTTCAAAGCTCAGCTCTGAAGTCTCTATGGGCAGGAGCCCACAGAGCCATGTGGAGATAGCCGAAGCAGCACCAAGCAACCTCACTTTGAAGGAGGATCCTGACAGCTATTTTTAGGATGGAAAGGTCCTTTTAGAAGAAGGTTTCATAACTCCCCAGAGGATCTCAGCCACTTGGCTTACTCCTTCTCTCCTCTAAGTTCAGCCCAATTTCCTCATTCCGGGTGGCTGTGGTGTGATTCTGCATTATCTAAATGGTTTGGGGGATAAAAATCAGATCATAGCACATATTTGCACTTTAAGTTTCCTTAGCACAAGGCATGAGCAGGCTGGGCATGTGTGAAGCCATCATGCTGGCCTTGCTGACCAAGGATGATGGGTATCCAGGCTGAGCGTGGTTCTCTGTCTGGCCTGAGCCCAGGGCTAATGGGTGGCAGGGTTTCATGTCTGCATGCACATGTGCATCGTTGCATTCAGTGACACAGCTGAATATTGTAGCCATTAAGCTATTTCCCACAAGATACAACAGCCTGTCCTGCTGGTTCAAACCCGTGAGTGGTACTTGCAGTCTCTGTGTAATGACTTTATTAATGTTTGCCATTAACTACACACTTGATGTTTTAGCAAAGGGAGGAAAATGTTCCTCACAGCTATTAAACCTGCAGTTGGGATGTCTGCTTGACTAAGTCGTTTTTACTCTGTCCAAGGAACAACTATTTGGAACATAAATTTGACTGAAACATCAAAAGCAATCCCTTCCTCCATTTGCTATTGGCACCTTGCATGAGTCATGCTGGCAATCTGAGATTTCAAAAGGAGCCAGCTAGCCAGGATTGGAGGGGGAAGGGAAGCTGTTGCTTTTGGGTTTTTTGCAAGAGAGGTGTCAAAGGAAATTAATTTCACTGTGGAGTGTCTATCAACTTCAAATTGTTGATATTTGGGGCAGACCTGTAACACCTGCTAAGAAACAAGTGTTCGGTTTGTAAGGGCTGATCTCGGTGAAAGTTGCAAGAGAGCAGGGAGAGGGTTGCTTCAAGAGAAGAGAACTGCAACTGCATGGAGCAGAAACTCCTGGGGAAGCGATGGCCCCTGGAGCAGCGAGGTACAGGATGCCACAAAAGCACTGGCTCTGAGTGAAGGGCGGCATGGAGGCCTTTGTGTCTTCCTTTTAGTCTTACTCCGCACACAAGCCTTTTGAGGTCTGCTTTGATACTTTCTGGGTTTGCTCTCCAACGTTCCCTTGACTCTCTGGTTGTCCATAGGGTGGCCCTCTGTGCCGGTAGGAGGACCTGGGGGTAGGTACGCAAGGATGCTGCTGCTGCAAACGTGTCCACCTCCCACTCCACTGTATCAGGGCTTCAAAGACTGAGAAGGGAGGTAGTTCATTTCCTACCTCCCACTGCAACAGGCCACATCCTACTCCTCTCCAGAGCCCAAGCATCTTTCGTGGGTAGCAATGTTGTATGTACTTGTACAACACATAATGGCAGCAGACAACCTTACTGCCTGCAAGGAGAAGCTGAATGTCATGGTTGAGGCATGGCATGAGAGACATGGTCTGCTGGGGCTTTAGGCCTTTATAAAAGCAGAAAAATAAGGCTACAGTTCCCATTAAATGCTATCATTCATTTTCCTGCTGATGTATTTTAGATTTGGGCTGAAGAACGAGAACATTTTTTACTTCAGGGCATTTGCAATTTGGTGGTTTGGCTCCCTTTCCCCTCCATTAATACTTGTGCTGGTTGCTAGACAAACAAAAACCTCACAGACACTTTCAATTTCATCTCGGTTTAGCTGAGACCCCAGTTTTCCATTTAAAATAAAGTTTCCAAGTGAGAACTTGTGCAAACTACCACCTACTGGCTTCTGCAGGGGAGGAATTAAACTCTGCCTGGCTCCCTTGCTCCTAACTGCTGTTAGAAACTGGCAGTGGAGAAAAGTAACCCAGGATACATGCAGCACTGTGGAGTTGTCCATCGGTGAGGACACCATCACCTCTGCCCATCCCCTGCCTGATGTTCACTGCTCACACACCGATGTACCTCTTGCTCCCTCCGAAACAGTCCCCTTCCCTTTGGCATTATCCCCTGCCAGTGTAGAAATAAACTCACGTGTTGAAGTATTTTCCTCCCCTTGAACAGTTACCAAGCTATAGCTTTGGGAAATACTAATTGCCAAAGCCTTTCCCTTGGAAACTAATTCCTAGGAAAATTAATTCCCTCGAAGCCGCTTTAAGCATGCGATTAGCCTCACAAAGGTGGGCTGCCAACAAAGTCAAGTGAAAGACCACGCAGTGCTTTTTGAGTGCTCTGGGTCAGAGCACCCGGCACCCACACCTGCCCAGGCAATGCTGGGAACAGTGTGCCTGGGGGGGGTCTCTTGAACCCTGCTCCGGTGGTGAGCACTGGGTGGGAAGCCCACTTGACCAGCACAGCATCAAATGACTCTGGAAGTGGGAATGGGGTTCACAAGAGCTGAATTATCTGGAGAGAGTGAATTATCTTGGTTATTGGCCGGGGGAGACAGTCTGTCTCTCCTCGCATCCATAAATCCTGTGAGCTCGTGTTCCTCCCTGTTTATCTGAAGGGAAGGCCCTCTTCCAAAACCTCTCTGAGATGCCTGGTGGCAGCATGTGCCAGCTAACTTGGGCAAGAGAATGGGGAAGGTGATACTTTCTCCAGCGTCAGTAAAAGCAGGACTGAGCTTGGGCTATTTTTGACTGCTGTCTTTCCTGCTGCTCAATCATTACTGCAAGAGGATTTTTGCCTTGGCGTGAATGCAGATGCGCAGCCTTTCCTGCAAAACCTCTCTTGAGAGGTGTAAATTTTATTGCACAGAAACCCTGGCAGTGAGCGGTGAAACACTGTAAGTAACTGAGAGCATCCTGGGCAGGCACCCAAAGCGTTGTCAGCAATAGGACTGGGGAGGGGAGCGATGGCATTCACTCCTTGCTGTCCTTGATGGCTCGCTGGTGGCAGAGCTGGTACCTGGCATTACAATGAGCCTCTGCTAATGTGGAGGTTTCATAAATCTGATCCCTCCAGCAGGTGACAGGAGGAGACAGATGGAAGTCATTTAAGACAATTGCATTTTCTCTCTCCCGGGCTTTTTGTTATCCACCCACCACACACCTCACTCAGGCTCTGGATGCTGGAACTGCTGTTGCTGGAATAAAACACTTTGTCTGGCTGCAGTCCCACTGGGGGACGAATACAAGCACCAGGGTGCAAAGTTTCTGGGTGACACAGCGTTTTCCAAGGTGCTAGAGTACGTACAGCCATTCCCTTAACAGCAAGGGAGTCTTTGCACCCATTCTGAGATCAAGCGAATCTCGTCTGCACCAGGACTGGGGTTCCTGCAGACAACAACCCAGTCTTCTGCACAACCTTGTGCAATGCAATAGTACTGAGATAACTGCAGCAAGCCCCTTCCTTGTACTAGCAACTGTTAGGCATGGGCTGCAGCATGCTTGGACCTCCAGGGAGAAGTTCAGCCTTCATAGGCACCCGGGCTTCCCTGTCTTTGAAGCAAGCAAACAAAGAATTTTTGGGCTGAAAAAAAAGAAAAAAAAAAGGTAGGTACAGCTTTTGCTACAAGAAATGGAAAACTACTCACCACAGGAGTCGTGTAATAGGAGGATTGACACAAGCCACCTGCAAACCTGGCAGTTGTGTGCTATCTGGAGGCTGCTAAAACCTGGGGACTGAACTCCTGCTCTGCAGCCACAAAAGCTCATTTCCATCAGCTCAGAGTTCAAGTCCACAAGGCGAACAGACACCTGGACTGGGGTCTATGCAGTGCAAACAATATGGTAGGGGCTGACAAAGGCAGCCCTTGAAGCACAGGTCATACAGGGCCACGTAGGACCCCCAGATGACCACGAGAGCATCGTCTGTACAGATGCAGGATTTGAGGCCCTGCTTCCCCAGCACATATCTCAGCAGGTTTCCTGAGTGCTCTTTGCTCCAATAGGACAATTCACATTCTTCAGTGATTTGCTGAGCTGTGGCATGTATTAGTTTCCTGAAGGATTCACATGCTCGGCAAGGGAGGTTTAGAAGCAATTTCTTTTTTTATTGCATTTTTTTGCTTATTGTTCTTTACTCTGCTAATAAATAATAAGTACATTCCAGGGGCTTGACATCACTTAAGGGAAAAAGAATGAAGGTAGGAAATGAAAACACAAAGGAAGGCAGAGCCACAGGCAGAAGCATTGCCCCTTGCCTTATTTCTTGGCCAATTTTCCAAATGCCAGGCTCTTTCAGGACTATCTGTATCATAATTCAAGCAAACGTCTTTCCATTGTATGGCTCTTGAGCAGCTAAAATATCTCCTTCACTCGAGGTCACAGCAAGCAAAGTGAAAAATGTTATTTAATAACAAATAATGGAACTTTTTAGGAGACACCAGTGCTCCATTTCTGTCTTTGATAAGAAGGGATGGAGAGCTGGCATCGGCTCTTGGCTCCAGCAGCTCAGAGGTGCTCTCATGCACAAACCTGGCTTTAGTCTTAGCCAAGAAAAGGGGACACTTTTGGAAATCAAGGCTGTTTTGAGATCTTAACAGTCAGCAGAATTGAGAGCAGGCATATTTGAATTTAAATTAACAGGTATTCTACTGCTTTTACCCATGGAAAAGTCCTTAGCCAAACTGGTGAGAACCACCACGTTACTAGAGGTTGCAAGTTTAAGCTCCAAATGAGTTTTTAAAATAAGGTAAACTCCTTTGCTTCAGGGCATGAGCTAGTGAAGACCTGGAAGAAACCGTCTCAGGATGGTCATTCCCTGCCTGCCCACTTCCAAGTTTTCGATACCTTTTTTGGAGGCATGGCACTGGGCTGATGATGCCAGCAGTCTCAGAGGATTTAAGAGATATTAAACTGTGGATTATCATGTGTCTTTTTCTAAAGGCTTCTGTGGAAGCCATTGGTAGGAAAGGTTCACAGAGGACAGCATTTAATGCAGTTTTTTGACTGCCGCACTTCTCATCTGTTAGCTAATGAGCTGCCGCAAGCTCAGACTCAAAAGAGGACCAGGCAGTGCTTTATTTCAGTTAAATGAAACACAAGAGCAGCATTTTGGTACCTCTAATTCCAAATCAACAGCAAGGCATTCATTACTGAGAGAAATAAATGAAACATTTGGACCTTGATTCAACAGCGCATTTAAGTATATGCCTACATTTAAGCCTGTAACAGCAGCAGGGCTATTCCTAAACTGAAAAGGAGGTGAAGGCTAAATTACATTGCTGAATCAAGGGCTTCCAGTGTGCAGAACTTGAATGTTAAATGTCAGCATGAAGGCAGATTCCTATGGCCGGTTACAAATCGCTAGGATTTATAATAGCTTTATATCCTGGAAACGCTGACAGCTTTAAATATAGCACCATGGCTGTGATAAATTGTTGGCATTTTTTTCTTGTTAGCCTTTTGTAACTAAATTTAAGGTATCCATTTCAGCATGATCCAATTATGGAAGCGTAATCGGAACGGCTCCCCATGCAAGAGGCCACATCTGGTTTTGTCCGTGAAGCTTAAGTCTGCATTTCTGAGCTCATGATTTATGTCAGACTTTAAATTAATAATAAGGCATCTATCCACAGGCAAATATTGGTATTGCAAGACCCATTCAGTACAGACTCAGCAGCCAGCTGAGGCTTCCCGAGCAGCCAAGATTCAGTTACAATGGCAGCACAGGTCCTATTTCAAACATCACCCGGCCTTGCAGAGTTATCATCAACTCCTCCTTGCTAAGGAGAGCCTGAAACTAGTAGCATGTCAGCTGAGACTGCTGAACTCCAAAAGATCCATTCCTGAGACAAAAAAAGGCCAGACCATGCCCTCACCTCCATTGCTAATGGGTGTATTTCCACAAATATTTCCAGTGAGAAAATGCAAGTGTCCTGCCTTTCTGGGCTCAAGCAGGCAGCTGAGCGTGCACAGATATGACCACACATACAAGCCCAAGGGACATGCAGAGCTAAAAGGGAGAAGGATAAATCTTCACCATGCTGGGGCACAAGCCTGGGGACACAGCAAATGCAGGATCAAGTTCACTTCTCCGTTGGCTTTTTGAGCAGTCACCCTCTCCTGCATTAATTAGTGGAAAATATACTGATTTCCTCTGCAAAGTGCTTTGAGACCTGCTGATGGCAGAAGCAACATAAGAGCCAAGCACTGCTGTTGTGATCCAAGTTCAAGAAACCTTCTGCAATTAGTCTTGCCGAAAGCAGCTTATCCTGTAGTTGAGGATTTAGTTTTTCAAGGTATCAGGGGCTATTGTAGCTTCAGCTTATCTGTGGAAATGTATCTTCTCTTTTCTTTCTCTCAGGTCAGTAGTACTTCCAAATAAGCAGAACCACCCAAGAAATAACCAAAGAAAACTAGAGGACTTCCAGCTTAAGCTATGGCAAAACTGGATACTACGTGACCAACGCTGAAGGATAAAACCACTTAAGCACCAAATTCACCAGGGAAATCAAGACAAAAAAAGTCACATTTCACATGTGATTACCTAAAAGGGTCAACTCCTGAGTCCACCAAATAATTTTGCAATTGGTAAATAACTCAGTGTCACACATGCTGCATAGCTTCTTCTCCCGAGCTGCTCGGTAGACCTAGGCGGAGGAGAGGAGCTTTGGAGAAACACAGGCCTTTACTGGAACATGCGTCGTCACCTTACGTTGCATCTGAACAGATGGTAAAGCTGCGCAAGGCAGGGGCAGAGATCAGAAGATTAAAAGGCACCACTTTCACTGAATGCCATGCATGACCTGCCTGGTTAAATGAGCCACACGCAAAACAAACAGCCTTGCTTCCTCTTCCCATTGCCCAGAATTTTGCATGTCCACCCATGGTACTCAATGTAGGCCCAAGATGGAGAGCAGAAATGGACTTTACCAATCAGGAAGTGTGTTTGCAGCTTCTCACGGTACATGTTAGGATCTGTGTGGCACTGAGTGCCATGCAGCAAGGTGGAATACAACAACACGTGGGTACAAACCTCCCAGAAACTGGGATGGAAAGGGGTGCTCCCCGGTAGAGGAGTTGGAAGATGCCATAAGGAGTCACATCAACATCCATGGGTAACCCATAAGCTCTGTTCACAGCATTTCTGAAAGCAGTTCCCTAGTTAGTGTTGTGAAAAGGGGGTTGGTTTATCTACTTGTTTCTGGGTGGTAGCACAAGCTGCCCATCCTGCAAAGGCTGTGTCTCCTCAGAGATCAATGCTACATCCACAGTTCTGCTGGAGAGCTGGCCTAAGTTGACATTCACCTCAAGTCCACCTGGACTCAGGGTGAAGGTTTTAGGTGAGCACATGGGAAGGAAAAAACTCTAGCCCTACTCTTTTGTCTTGGTGCAAGCCTGCTTGTGCAAGTCCTCCACTGTGTATCCCACAGGAACTTGCAGCAGCATCCAACAGCTGATGTCTAGGAAGTGTCTGAGCTGGGCTTCTCGTAGCCATAACACGGAAGCAGACGCACAGCACAGGAATGGCCGGAGGCATGAACACCTTCCCTGATCCACATATCCCAAAGGAGATGCAGGACAAGTGCTGGCTGAGTGCCCCACCGTAGTCAATGGCAGCACAGGGAGCAGGATCTGGGTCTCCCAAGCCCCAGAGCAGCACACTAACCTCTGTGCCATCCTTCCTCTCAAATGGCTGAGCTCAGCTGAAGCTAGGAGGCTTGCATCTAGTTTGCTCTCTCTGCCCTGGTACACCCCCATCACTAAAAGAGCCAACATGTCCATTATAAAGCTCACACTGAGTACTTTGCTATTAGGGAATCCAGATCATCTGTGGTTTTAGGCAAGCTCTTAAAACCTTGAGCATCCATTGACTGAGGAGATGCCTCTTGCTAGCCCTACAAAAACCTGCAAGCCAAAAATCTGAGTTACTGCAGCTCAATGTCTCCCCAGCACTATTTTCAGCACAGATCACCCCAGGGTATGCAAAAGAGCCTTGCTGCCCCCCACAGTCCCTTTCCACCCAGACGGAGTAAGATGAAGGTCTGAGTATGGCCATGTGCATTGCTTCAAAGGTTACACAATAAAAGTGTTGGGAGATGCAGTTCATTTGCTCCATGGCTTTGCTCAGCCTCCAGCTGGCCTAAAGCTCCTGGTAGTCACAGCAATCTGAGCAGCAGCTTTTACTATCACTGCAATTAAGTTCAGCTCATTTCTCCTTAATCCAGGCCTCTACATCCCGTGGACCCCCAGCAATACAAGAGCACTGAACTATTTGTGGACAGTGAGGAGGGAAGACATTGGATACAGGCCAAGCTGTGTTTGGAATTGAGATGAGGAACACAACTCAGCTGGCAATGTGTTGGAGGTAATTGCTAGTTCACAGCCTGAAATGTGCCTGCTTTACACTTGCAGATAAGCATCCTCATCCCTTTGTGCTGCAGGTGTGTGCAAGCGGATACAGCAGCACAGCACAAATCAGTCACTTCTTTTTCAACAGCTCTTGCCAGCATTCATGCAGCCCCCATATCATGGTGTTCTTGATCCTCCCCCTTTCAATTCTGCAGGCACCTGCCTTATTCAGGGTCTGAGTTGCTCCTGAGGGGTGGAGGAAGATGCTTCTTGTTACTAGAGTGGAAAGATGCTCAGTGCAAACTGGTGACTGATGGGAGGCAGAGAGAAGCAGTGCCCCAGCTTTCACTGCCAACTGGACCGCATCTCTGTTGGTGTCACCAGGATCTTCTACATCTTAGGCAAGTCTTTGAGTCTCCAAAACCAATTCTTTCAGAAAGATCACTAAAGAAAACCCATGGGGGACAGGCTCAGCCATGCTGCTGGCTGGGTCTGGGACATGGAGCCATGCCAGGCTTGTACTGCTTGGGCTGCTGGATCTGGCCCTGTTCCCTGGCAGTCTGACCTCCTAAATACTTCACCAGGACTTCAGCTGTCCATGGATACAAGGGTAGGCATCTCACACAGCCCTGATGCTCCTGTGCCAGCATCCCCAACCTGCTCTCAGGGGCCCTTGACCCCTCTTTTTACTGTCAGTGTCTTGCCCAGCATAAGCCTAGATGTGCCAAGAGCCACTTGTGTGCCAGATTTAACTCTTGTGGACCTACTCAAGATGGGTAGGGCTCCATTTCATTGCTACCAGCCTCATCACCCCCATCACTGATGGACAGTCTTATCAATAATGAAGTTAACGATGCTTTGAATTACATCTGCACATACTTCTCCCTTGACTTGGGACCATGAAAGAGTTCATCGTCTCTTTTTCTGGTTTTCCTCTTTGATTTTTCTCCAGGAATCGTCAGCTTCCTTTAAGTCATTTTCACATGTCCACAGAGGAGGAGGTTCTTTGGAATAAATGACATAATCCTTGTTTGCAGAGCCTCGCAGCCCAACATGAATCTGAGAGCCACGTAGCCTTACCTGTGTGTCTCAAGGGGCTCCCCAGGCTGCAGCAGAGATTAATTAAGTGGTGAGTAAACACCACAGCTCTCCCCATCCTGGCAGCTGGAGCAGAAAGCTGACTTCAGCAGAGAACAGTTAGGCTACAGGGATGGTGAGTGATCAGTATCATATCAGGCAATATGAGGCCAGTTTGGGTTCATTAAGGAAATCTATCCTCTGCTTTGAAGGTAAGAAAGAGGGGCTGAGCAAAGGGAACAAGGACAGCATTGGTCATGGTTTCAGTTTGGCTCTCCTCCATTTCCTCTGCAGCACCCTGAATGGGGGAGCATTCCTGGAGCTGCCCAAGGGTACGTCACTGGCAGGGACCTGGGGCTGGCAATTAAAGCCTTGCTACCAAGCAATGGGAACTCATTAAATGTACCTGCTCTCATCTGAACTCATGACCTTCAACACCTGTTAGGGTTAGAAAACAGGAGTGTCCAAAGCACCGTGCACCCAGCCTGGGTTAGAAGCTCCATGAGGAAGGGATCCCCAGCAGTGCCCATTTCTTCCCAGTGCCACCAGTGCAGCAGATCCCAGGCTGGCTGGTGGCTGTGCTCCATCCTCTGTGGAGGAGCACATGTTTGGGACACCTGGCTGCAGGGATGTCAGTCTTCCTCTCCGATGCGCAGCCCCTTACGCTTGTGCACATTGCTCAAAGCCTGCTCTAATGTGTCCTGCACCTGAGAAAATGCAGGAGAGCTTCGTGTTTCCAGAGGTCCTGGGGCCAGCCCCTCCAGAGGCCACTATGTTTCCCTTTCACTGTGCTGTTTTACACTGTGCAGGGCAGGTTAATAGCCATTTCAGCCAGACAGTCTGAGAAAGAGTTCCCTGATCCAAAATGCAATTTGGTGGTTGGAAGGGACCCATTTCCCCAGAACTCAGTTTATAACTGCAAAGCAGTTCCCGAGCTGCTTTGCCAAAAATGAATTGGTGAGCTCAGCATTAAACTGTTGCAGACGTTAAAGTCACTGCTGCGAAGACAAAACCCTCCAGACTAATGCCTCCATCAGTTCAAGCTGCTGCTGAAGGGAGCTACAAGTTACCAGCTCACAGCCCAACCTGTCCCCAGGCATTGCAGGGAAGCGTAGGACAGCATTGTCTTCAGGTGTCCCCAGCTGACCCCAATCAGTTTGCTATAATTCATTCATTATTCCACACTGCTTATTAACATCATTAATGCGACAGAGCCCATGAGTCTTGTGACACCACTTCACCCTCCATCTGCTCACCCTGCAGCAGTAGTTTTCTTCCCGTTTTTCACACTGCCTTCATTCCCACCGTGCTTAACTGAACGTCTTCCCCTACCTCCTTTCTCACCCTCCCTGGTGACAAACCAAAGCCCAGTATGGATCATATCAAGGTCAAAACTGGCTGACAGACTTGAAAAGATGGGCAAGCATTTGCTACAAGACAGCCTGATGCCGGTGGGAGCAGATGACAGCGGCAATTTGTTTTTTTCCACATAGGAGACCAAAAGATAGTTTTTTTCCTAGGTATTCCTAATTCAGGGCAATGCTGATGATGTTTTCCCACTCCAGCTTGTTTGAGGATTCAGCAGCAGTAACCAGAGACAAGCTCATTTGGTGGCAGTGCCCTTATTTCTTATGGGCCCATCGTTAGGGAAAAGTCATGTTAAACAGCAAAGTGTGATGCTTTTCTTCCCTTAAGGCTGAACTGAGGGCTTCTCACCTCTGCTCAGAGCCTAAACACAGCAGCACTGAAAGAATGTGAATCTGGACAAGCTGCAAACTTTGCAAGGCTGATATTAAAAAGCAAAGACAAAGATACCTCAAGGCATGAGAGAGCCCACAGCTCCCTGACCCTGGGACACAGGCAGCTCAGTTGGAGCTGTAATGCTGAGTCCCACTTTGATTTTCAAATAGCTCATTTATTCTGTCCTCACTGCTAGACTCTGCAATTATTTGTCCTTGGTTTTCCCAGCTCAGGGCGTGCTGCCTTTGCTTTACCCTCCCACAAATCTTGCTGCGCAAGAGGCGAAACGAGCCCTGGCAGCAGGGACAGTTGTTGCAACAGTCCATGGCTCCACTCAGAAATCCAAGCCTTCAGGAGGCATTTACAAAGCTCTGCTTGCTTTTAAAACAAGGCTCTTCCCTGACCCTTTGGAGTTCCTTGTTGGTCAGCCCACACCAAAAAAAGCAGGCACCGTTCTGAGACGGTCTGCTGCACCGACCCAGACTGGCCTTAATTTTCAACTTGCAAAGCAAGGAAGCAGAAAGAATCACTGAACCCTTTCCGCTGGGTAGGAGTTTTCTCACAGACATAGCCAGGCTTCTGTTAGAGGTCAATTACCAAGTCAAGCCCTGGTAAGAGCATCATAGGATGCCTGCATCACTGCCAAGCAAGTTTACAAGAACTGGGGAAGAGCACGGACCCATCAACATTGCTTCTTAGCAGCTCAGGGATGTAAACCCTTCCCCTGAAAAGCCATTGCACGCTCAGAGTGTGCAATTCAGCCTCAGGAGCATTTATCAGGCAGTCCCAGGGCTCTGTGATGACTTTTCATCTCCTTTGCACCATGCATGAATGGTGATAACCATGGGCCAGTTCTGCAGGAACAGGGCCAAAGGACCCCTTCCAGGGCCTGCAGAGAAGCATGTGGAGCCATGCATGACTTTGAATATTGGCTGAAATGATGCCAAGAGAGCTCACACGTACTGCCCTCTCTTCATGATAAAGACACCTTTTTCTAATAAACAACAGCTTCAAAGAAGCAAAAAAACCCACAGAATCATTTCTGTTCCAAAATTCCCATTGTTAACTAATTTCAGCATCAAGAAAGATTTGGGTGACATCTCATTTTGGACTAACATCTGCCCTGGAAGGCCAAGTCCTTTCAAACTACTACAGCGAATAGCAGCAACTGCAGTACTCCAGCAAATCTACCCTCAATAAAAGCCCAGCTTCCCTGGCATCTGGACAGTAGAGAAAAAAATAGCAAATGCAGAAAGCAAGCAATCAGTGCAAAATTTATTTTAATAAACTCTTGCGAGTTAAATAATCTCAGCTCTGATTAGCACTGGAGATTAAAAAATGTAAATATTTACCAGAACATCTTCAATATCCTCATAGAGTCAAAAGGCCAATTTCTGCACACAGCATGTCAGTGCTACTTGCTATCACAAGCTCCGAGCTTTCAGTGCTCTCAGATAACTGCAGAATTATGCAGGGAGCTTAAATAGAACTATATTTATTATAAAGCCAAAGTATTACAGTGTTATTTGTTTTCTGTTCCAAGACTAAGGTTTCCATGCTTTCTTCTTCCTGTGTGAGACTCAGAAATCTCCTTTAACAAAAGCTGTGATTCCCACTTTGCTTGAGGAGCCAGATTTAACAAAAAATAGCAGGTATGATGCCTGCAGTAAATCAGGGCTGTGAGACCTACTGTAAGTCCCCCATTGGCTTCAGGATGGCTGCCTTTGATTCTCCTTCACTTCAGCAACCTTTCATTCCAGCGTGGCATGTTTGCACACAAGCCTGCCAGTCACCTGCCTTTCTACTCTGGGAGGTCAGCGGGGGGAGGACCGGCTGTTTGTATCCACATCACGCACACAAAAAATCCTCACCTGCTTCATTTCACCATGAGTTTCAAGCAGACACCTCAGGTCTTGCAAACCTTCATCCAGACAGAACTAGCACATAGTGGGGCTTGCTCTGCGATGAAGGAACATCTGCCCTGGATTGCTGGTGACACTGGTTCCCAGTAAGCTCTGGATATACAGTCACATCAAAAAGAAACCAGTTGCCTGGCTCCTTCACCAGATTACTAGGCACCTTATTCAAGGAGGCTTAAAGCTGCTTTTAATTAATAAAAGTGCTATGAATGGGCTAGATCCTGTCTTACACTCAGTAACAGGATTGCATCTCAAATACTTCACCACAGACACAGAACCTAGTGTGTACATCAGCATTTCAGGCAGACTGTGAATTTGAGGAGAAGCAGAAGGAGCAGTCTCTCCCTGCTTACAGGTCAGCATCTTCTGCTGTGATCCCACCTTTCTGCTGTGATCTAGCCTGTCTTTCAATGCACAATTCACTATTTTGGTACTGTGCAAGCAGTAGATCAAGATGCCATGGATGCCACCTCCCTTTTTGTCCAAGCCTTCATACTCACCCTCCAGGGCTATTTGCTCCCAGGATGGAGGCTTTGAGCTGCTGCTTTTGCTGCTGGGATTGGGTTGTTTCTGGACTCTGGAGCTGGCCTGGGCACACAGAGCACACGGTGCTAACAAAGTAAATAGCATCACCACTTTGCACTTGAACTCCACTCTTCTCTTCCTTGCCTGCCTTGTGCTCACACACCTTAATCCCCAGTTGCCAGGTTTAACATCTCCATGGTGGGGTTGGGTCTGTTGCTGATGGAGAAAACTGGGGCTTTGCTTAGCAAACCCATTGCTGACCTAAGGTAGCATGAAAGCTGTGTGGCCAGGGAGTGACATGGAGCAATAAACCAACCTGAAAGAGCGAAGAGTCATTTAATTGCTTCAAAAAGACTGGTGGATGCCATGGCCTGAGTGAGGGCAAGGAGGGAGGCTTTCCTCCCTTCCAATTGGTGAGAAAAGCCAGTGAGGACCTTTCCTGAAAGCAGGGTCAAACCAATCTGACTGCATGAGCACTTGTAATTTTGGTTCTTAATTATAGACTCATAGAATGATTTGGGTTGGAAGGGACCTTTAAAGGTCATCCAGTCCAACCCCTCTGCAATGAGCAGGGACATCTTCAACTAGATCAGGTTGCTCAGAGCCCTGTCCAACCTGACCTTGGATGTTTCCAGGGATGGGGCATCTACAGCTTCTCTGGGCAACCTGTTCCAGTGTTTCACCACCCTTATCATAAAAAATTTCTTCCTTATATCTAGTCTAAATCTACCCTCCTTTAGTTTAAAACCATTAGCCCTTCATGCAGTGAACAAAGACATGGTGTTTAGTTCAGGCAGGAGACACCTCTTCACTTTCCCAGCCCTCCTTCTAATAGGAGATACACACCAGGACTTCTCTTGCACTGGGACATCTGCACTGGGACAACAGGTCATGCTCTATTCGTGCCAGTGGTGCAAAGAGGGCAATCCATGCACCCTGGAGTTTTGGCTCCGCATTACAGGACTGGGGGATTTCCCACCCCCCCACCACCACGTCCACCCTAACAAAAAAC